>JALMGJ010000007.1:30885000-31485000 GCA_023362775.1 Charina bottae
CAATTGGTTGGGATAATGCTGTATGCAAACTTCATAAACTGGGGAGTTCAAAATCACACTGGCTGAGTTTACACAACTTGCTAAACCAAAACCAAGGAAGCTACATCATATACATTAGAGTAGGCTAGATGTTGTGGTCTCTATATGCAGGCCCTTAAAAAAAATCAGTCATGTGATGCAATTTGAGCTGCTATTGTCAAAATCCATAATTATTGACTTACATATTGTCTGTGAGAACTAAGTCTCTGACACTAGATAGGTGAAGAATACAAAATTCTTCACCTAAATAAAAAAATACTAAAAAATACTTTTAAAAAATACAAAAGGAGCCAGTTTGGTCTAGTGGTTAAGGCAATGGGCTAGAAACCAGGAGACTGAGTGTTCTAGTCCCGCCTTAGGCATGAAAGACATCTGGGTGACCTTAGGCCAGTCACTCTCTCTCAGCGCAACTCACCTCACAGGGTTGTTGTTGTGGGGAAAATAGGAGGAGGTATTAGGTATGTTAGCCGCCTTGAGTTATTTCTAAAAATAATAAAGGCGGGATAGAAAATAAAAAAATAAAAAATTAATGCACTGACACTGATTGCAACCTTAACTATATACATATAGTATTTGCGGCGTCCAGCGGAGGGTCGTCCTCGATCCAAAAAGAAGACCTGGAGAATCCCAGTGATGACGGCGGAGGACGACGGATCCAAAAGAACAGCTTCCTGGACATCAGCAGCCGGCACGGAAGCGAGGCATGCTGGGGCATGTAGTCCGATGCCTGCAGCTGAAGAGCCGGTTCCCTGTCCTCCTCCCTATCGCGCGGTAAAACTGTATATGATATATGATGTATAAATTGATATATATACTGATGTTGTAAGCCGCCTAGAGCCCTCCAGTCGGGAGGGGATAGGCGGGGTATCAATAAGATAAAATTAAATATATATATATATATATATTATATGTGAAAGCACCCCCTAACAGAAATACGTCATGATCCTGAGAATTAAAATAGGAGCAAAACAGGAGGGAAAATTTACAGAACACTTGTGACCAATGCAAATATTGTATCCAACGTATGCCTTATCATACAGTTCACCATACAGATTCTTCTCCACAATAATACCTGAAGTGGTGTAAAAATTGTTCTGCCCACATGGTGAGTCATGACACACATGAAGCCTGAAGGCTACAAACTAAAGATACATTAAGGCACTCGAAATCATGTGTTAGTATGAGACATCCTTGCCTGAAGGTTGCCTGGGCCACATGTATTTTAGTAAATTTAAAAAGGCCCTTGCAACATCATGCTATAGATTACTGTGGACTCACTTTAAAATTTGTATAACAGCCACAGTAGTTCTACCAGTCTTTAGTCTAAACTCAACTTTTAGGATGTGTTAACCCACAATTTCTACACTGAAGTATCACTAAGTATTTTTGCATTTTGGAAACAGGTTCAGTCCTGGACATTTTGCTGCCTGAGAGAAAGAAGATGCCCATTCCTATGATGACAGAACAGTATCCTTTATCATACTGTACCTGAAGGTTGATAGTAGTGAATTGGATTCACAAAATAGTTGTTGAGTGTATTTTACAAAATCTTGATTACGCAATGGAAAATACATGCTTCACGGGTCCAAAGAAGAGTTCTGGACCAGGTTTCATTTCCTTTGAACAATGAGATCTAATTTGCCTTATTTCATGAATCTGCTTTGATCACCAAGATTACATAGGGCATCTCCACACTTGACATTTGGACGGCTTCTGATTGCCTCCTGAATTCTGTGATCTCATACTGTTGTCTCTGTTGGATAGCTGAACTCATTTAATTTGGAAAGAACTGTTCTGAAGAATGTTCAAGTTGAACCCTGGAGCTCAATGTTTTGAGGCTGGCTAACCTGAGGACAAATGTGAGTTGGGTTGAAACTTTTTCTTAAGATTTGAGGAGTGAAAACAGTTGGGAGTATAAAAGGACCGTAGCCTCAGCACCATGACATGCCATTTAGTTTGACCAGATCTGTCACTTAAACCAGGGATCCCCAACCTGTGGGCCATGGCCCACTACAGGGCCACGGCCTGTTAGGAAGTGGGCCATACAGCAGGTGAGCGGTGGTGGTCCGCGCGATTGGCTCCCGTCTGCAAACCCCGCCCCGTCTGCATGATTGGCTCCCACCTGCAAACCCTGCCCCCCCATCCGCACGATTGCCTCCCGCCTGCAAACCCTACCCCCTCATCTGTGTAATTGGCTCCCGCCTGCAAACCCCCCCCCCCCCCCGGTCCGTGGAAAAGTTGTCTTCCACGACCGATCCCTGGTGCCAAAAAGGTTGGGTACCCTTGACTTAAACCCTCTCATGGCAACCATTTCCCATGCCCCGATAAACTCCCATTTGGATTTCTGTACATTGGGCTGTCTTGGACTCAGGCCAGAGATATCAGTTGGCATAGAATAGTTGCCTGGCTTTTGACAGTTAAAATATACTAAAGGTATTCTGCCAGTGTATCTGTGCTCCTGCCCTCTGAAGATGCTGGCCACAGATGCTGGCGAAACGTTAGGAACCACAACTTCCAGAACACGGCCACACAGCCCGGAAGACCCACAACAGCCATATTCTGCCAGTGTTTAAAAATCTTCATTTCCAATCTGTCTACAGGTAGTCCTTGCTTAACTACCACAATTGGGACCAGAATTTTGGTTGCTAAGCAAAGCAGTCATTAAGCAAATCCAACCCGATTTTACGACTTTTTCAGCGGGCATTAAGCGAATCACTGTGGGAGTTAAGCAAACCACGTGGTCGTTAAGCAAATCATATGGTTCCCCATTGATTTTGGTTCCCAGAAGCTGGCCAGGAAGGTCGAAAATGGCGATCATGTGACCACGGGATGCTGCGAAGGTCATAAATGCGAACTGGTTGCCAAGCACCCAAATCGTGATCATGTGACCACGGGGAAGCTCCAATGGTCATAAGTGTGAAGAACGGTCATAAGTAGGTTTTTTCAGCACTGTCGTAAGTTTGAACCATCACTAAACAAATGGTTTTTAAGTGAGGACTACCTGTACCTCTACAGGGGCATGGTAGCTCAGCGGGTAAGACGCCAGGCTTGTCAATTGGAAGATTGCAAGTTCGGAGGTTCGAATCCCTCGCCCCGCGTGATGGAGTGAGCTCCCGCACTAGCCCCAGCTCTTGCCAACCTAGCAATTCAAAAGCATGCAAATGCAAGTAGATGAATAGGTACCACTTCAGTGGGTAGGTAACAGCGTTCCGCGTGCGTCATGCGGCCACATGACCGTGGAAGCATCTTCGGACAACGCTGGCTCTTCGGCTAACGAACGGAGATGAGTACCGGCCCTTAGAGTCGGACACGACTGCGCAAATGTGCGGGGGAACCTTTACCTTTACCTTACCTGTACTTCTGAATCTAAGTAAGATAATAATATTGACATTGAAAGTCCTAAATGGCATGAGCCCCAAGTATATGAAGGAGTGTTCTCCCACACATCATCCTGCCTGCATTTTATATGCCAAGTCTTGTTTGTTTCTTTGTTGGAGGAAAAGTGAGTGACAGCCAAAGAGAAAGGCATTTAGCCTGGAACCTATTGGTGGAATGCCTTCCCTAGTGAACTTACCCACTGTAAACCACTTTTAGTTCTTGCAATTTACTACATTTCAGAGACTTTAAATCTCACTGAAGGATATATATTTTTTTTGCTCAGCTGGCTGGTATTATTACATAGCTTTATTTATTTTGCATTTTAATTTTGCAAACCACTCAGAAATTAGTATTGATGAAAGGCAAGAATATTTAAGAAAAATATACGAAGAATCTTTTTGAATCAGTTTGCAAACTAATTTGCAATAAATAAAAATAAATAATAAAAAGGAGCCAGTTTGGTCTAGTGGTTAAGGCAACGGGCTAGAAACCAGGAGTCTGTGAGTTCTAGTCCCGCCTTAGGCATGAAAGCCGGCTGGGTGACCTTGGGCCAGTCACTCTCTCTCAGCCCAACTCACCTCACAGGGTTGCTGTTGTGGGGAAAATAGCAGGAGGAAGGAGTATTTGGTATGTTTGCCGCCTTGAGTTATTTATAAAAATAATAAAGGTGGGATAGAAAATAAATAAAACAAATAAATAAATAATAGTGATTTTAATAAGTAAATATTAGATTTGTAAAGGTAGATTAAATATTATCATAAATTATAGTTTATTTTACAGTATTTGTAACCTGTCTCAATCCACAGACTCTGAGCAGCATATAACAGAGTAAAGAATTAGAAAATAAAAACATAAAGAAAAAACACCCTTAATAGTAACAACCCTACAGTAGGTGGCTGCCATAAACATTCAGATCTGGTTAAAAGCATGGTGAAATAGTGCTGTTTTGACAGCTTCACAAAATGCTAAGAGGGAGGGGGCTGCACAAACGTCCAGGGGCAAAGAGTTCCAAAAAATAAGAACCGCAACAGAGAAAGCCTGCCGCCTAGTACATGTACTCCTGACCTCACATGAAGTGCAGACTCTCAGCACACTTTCATGAGATGTTTTACTAGACAAGCAGATTCGAGTGCCTGATATAACCCAGTGCCACAGTGTAGAGAGCTTTGCAGGTGATAACCAGCACATGTATTTGTTTGTTCGTTTGTTTTTTGGAAGTGGTTTGCCATTGCCTTCTTCCTAGGGCTGAGAGTGACTGGCCCAAAGTCATCCACTGGCTTTGTGCCTAAGGCAGGACTAGAACTCACAGACTCCTGGTTTCTAGCCTGGTGCCTCAACCACTACACCAAACATGCTAAGCCAAACAAGGAGGAAGCTAGCTAGCTAGCAAGCAGGGGATTGTGAAGTTCTGCTTTGGGCAAGAAGCCAGCTAGATAACTTTGGGTCAGTCACTCTCTCTCAGCCCTAGGAAGAAGGCAATGGCAAACCACTTCCGAAACCTTGCCAAGAAAACTGCAGGGACTTAGCTAGCTAGCTTCATACTTGTTTGGTTTAGCATGTTTCAGTACTTCAACATTCTAAGGAAAAGCAAAAAATCCCATTATAACCAAGCATATGTAGACCCAGCTAATTGTGGTTTATTTAATTTGTTGTTCAGTTGTTAAGTCGTGTCCGACTCTTCGTGACCTCAGGGACCATAGCACGCCAGGCCTTCCTGTCCTCCACTGTCTCCCAGAGTTTACTCAAATTCATGTTCATTACATCGGTGATGCTATCTAACCATCTCATCCTCTGCCGTCCCCTTCTCCTTTTGCCTTCAGTCTTTCCCAGCATCAGGGTCTTTCCCAGTGAGTCCTCTCTTCGCATTAGGTGGCCAAAGTATTTGAGCTTCAGCTTCAGTATCTGTCCTTCCAATGAGCAGTCAGGGTTGATTTCCTTTAGGATTGACTGGTTTGACCTCCTTGCAGTCCAAGGGACTCTCAAGAGTCTTCTCCAGCACCACAGTTCGAAAGCATCAATTCTTCGGCGCTCAGCCTTCCTTATGGTCCAACTCTCACAGCCATACATTACTACTGGAAAAACCATAGCTTTAACTATATGGACCTTTGTCGGCAAGGTGATGTCTCTGCTTTTTAATATGCTGTCTAGGTTTGCCATAGCTTTCCTCCCAAGGAGCAAGCATCTTTTAATTTCATGGCTTCAGTCACCGTCTGAGGTGATCTTGGAGCCCAAGAAAATAAAATCTGTCACTGCTTCCATTTCTTCCCCTTCTATTTGCCAGGAAGTGATGGGACCAGATGCCATGATCTGGGTTTTTTTAATGTTGAGTTTCAAGCCAGCTTTTGCACTCTCCTCTTTCACCCTCATCAAGAGGCTCTTTAGTTCCTCTTCACTTTCTGCCATTAGGGTGGTATCGTCTGCATATCTGAGGTTGTTGATATTACTTATTTTTTGATAATTTAATAACACAGGTTAAAACAAAGCATGGATTAGCACAATATATTAGTCAGATCAGTTTTGGTTCTCTAGTTTTAGTCAAGATTTCTTCCAGTCCTACCTGGAGATACTAGGAACAGAACATAGGACCTTCTGCATTCAACACATTCGTTCCACTACTAAGCTCAGTTGTAGACAGAAACTTTAACTGGAGTCCATTATCTTAGGTATGTTTATTAAGGGTGGCACTATGAATGGGATCCATGCAAATTTTTACTGCCAGATTGCTACCTGCAGCAGCCAGGTCTAGGGTTGTAATCAATAGATTTATTTATTTAATCATATATTTGATTCGATTTCAGCACCATCCAACTCCAGACCAATTCTGGGTAGCTCACAATATAAAGAGAACATCATAAAAATTCAGTAGGATAAAAGAAAAGTACAATAAACAAACAAACAAGCAAGATGGAGAATCTGGACAACCACCACCACCACCACCACGCCTAGCACATCTGAGGAGGGGTTCCATCCACTCTACCCCAAGGCCTGGGAGAACAGCCCGGTCTTTAGGGGCCTTCTCGAATGCCATCAGGGTGGGAGCCACATGGGTATCAGGGGGGACCTCATTCTAGAGAGCAGGTGTTGCTGCAGAAAAGGTGTGTTTCCTGGGCCCTAATAGATAATACTGTTTAATAGATAAATATTTAAATTAAAAATAATTTAATAGATAAATATTTAAATAATTGAGGGGACCCAGAGCACATCCACTCTGTTGGTTCATACCATCAGGGCAGAAACCACAGGAGGTAGGCGATCCCTCAGATAACCGAGTCCTATGCTGAAATACCTGGAAGCATCTCTGTAGGTTTGATACACAACAGCTCCTGTGGTATCATAGTTCAGGCATTGGTCACTAGAGCTTGGGAGATCCAGGTTCATGCCTACCTTCAGCCTTGGAAGTTTAGTGAGTCACTCTGGGCCAGCCGTTCTTTCTCAGCCCAACTGACCTTCCACAGAACTGATAGGGAAAAACTTGGGGGGAGGCTATATATGCTGGCTTGAGCACCTGAAGGAAAGGTGGATAGAAGCCTAGCAAACAAACAAACAGTGGCACCATGATTTTTATTTATGAAACAAATCATCCAAAGTCTTGCATTATCACTATTAGCATAATAGAGCTGAATCAGACCACAACACTGTACAAGTCAAGGGAGTGCCATTGCTACATACTGTACAGTACATACAGTATAAATATACAGTACATAATGCCGTCTACATTATATACAGATTCACATAAGCACCATTCAAAAATGATCTTAAAAATAATAATTTAAATAATTAAAAAAAAGAGTTTTGAGTCTGAAGACCAGGCAGGTTCTCACAACACAGAAATCCTAATCCTAATTTACAAACCACAATGACTAGCTTCACACAACATGCTGAACTAAAACCAAACCACATTAGGGCTTAGTGCGATGTGTGGACCTAGCCTGGGTAGATCATAAGATGCTGTTTAACTGGTGGAGATAAACAGCATCTTATGCTCTTCTCTGTCCAGTAACACAAAGCAGGTTGTAAAAATTTCATTGTAAAATATACTGTATACATGAAGAGTATGAATATATGATGTTTGAAATAAGAGACAGAGTGGGAATATTGACGCAATTGGGGCACTGAAAGCCTGTCTTCTGCCTGACACCTGGATTCAAATCTCTAAGCTGTGAAGTTTAGCCTTGAACCAGTCACTGTCACTTATCTAAACTCTTCCCCCAAGAGGCAGGGTGATTTGAAAAATGAATGCTGTGCAGATGGACAGGGTAAAACTGTAACCACCTTTTTTTTTCCTAAATAAAACAGGAACCTAAGATTCAAAAGAAGATCAGTAGTTTGGAAAACTACCTTAATCACACCCTAAACAACTGGATCTGATGATCATTCAGCAAGCAGGATGGAAAGCCAGCTGCACAAATTCAAAAGATATTTTTGGGGGGAGGGAGAGTGGTCCTGCCCCAGGCAGGCCTCAGCCCTGGCATCCAGGAGCAGGCTGCGGTGAGCCTCAATCCCAGCTCCAGCTATTCAACTTTCCTTTTTGAAACGGGGCGCTGGGCTCTTCCCTGCAGACATCTTTCTCTAGCGTGTGGAGAAAAACTTAAGAAGTTACTGAAGAATAAGCTCAGACACACCCCCAACTGTTGTGTGTGTCCCCCCCCCCCCCCCGCGTCCACGCCGCCTTCGCCGCCGCCGCCGCCCAACTCATAAAACTGTTGGCCGCTCGTCCCCGAGACGAGTTGCTGCCCAGCGTGGCCTGGGTCTTCGGCTCCCGCTGCGGAGGCAGGCAGGCAGGCAGGCAGGCAGGCAGGCAGGCAGCGACGGCTGGGGTTGCCCAGCTGTTGGAGTGCGGCAATGGTCCCTCCTCCCAGCTGCGCCTGCCTCATCTCCCCCCACCCAGCAGCCCGTCCCTCCCCTCCGCCGCTCCCGACGCTGCAGCCGCCACCACCTCCTCCTCCTCTTCGTCCCAACCCCCAGCCATTCTCGCCCGCTCGCTCTCCATCTCCTCACTGGCTCTCCCTTTCCCGCCGGCGGCCCTGGCAGAGTAGGCACCGCAGGGCGGAGGCGGGGGGGGAATCTCCATGCAACACCATGACAGGCATCGCCGCCGCCTCCTTCTTCTCCAATACCTGCCGCTTCGGGGGCTGCGGGCTTCACTTCCCAACCCTGGCGGAGCTCATCGAACACATCGAGGACAACCATATCGGTGAGCCAGTGCAGCCGGGTGACGCGTGGGCGTGGGGGGACCCGGCGTGGGGGTGGCGGAAAGAGGTTCCCCCCTCCCAAGCCGCGCTAGGGCGGCAGCGGCATGGAGTGCGGAGCGGGAAAGGAGGGGCGTGGGGTCGAGGGAGCGGGCGACACTGCAGCCGGGAGCGGGCGTGGGATGAATGAGGGTAGAGGCTTGACGGGGAAGGGGGCGCCGGGCGGGCGGGCGGTTGGCTGGGTGGCAGGCGAGCAGGCACGAGGGAGGGTGGGTGGGTGTGTTGGAGGGTGGGGAGGATGAGGGAGGGCGGCGGCGAGTAGCTGCCGGAGGTACATGGCCGGGCGGCTGCAAGGCGCATGCAACCGCAAAGACGACTGAGTTTGGCTTGGCAGCGGTAGAGCGCCGAGACCCGGAGGAGGTGGAGGACGAGTCCAGCACGCCGCCTGCTGCTTCCGCCCCGGCTCTGGCTGTCAGGACTGTGGGGAGGGAGTAGCCGCTGCCGCCGCCGCCGCCGAGGCGGCCATTCCGCTTCCTCCTCCTCCTCCTCCCGCTGTAGCGGCGGCGGCTGCGTCCTGTCAGAGCTGTTGCTAGGTGTGGAGGCGAGGATGGCGCGCGCCTGCTCTCGTCCCCTTACTCCCGACCAACCCCGGACTGACTTCGTGCACCGGAGGTGTCTCTTTGAGAAGGCGCCGCGCCAAGCCAGCCAGGCAGGCCGGACGGACGTCGCTTGGAGGGCGCCGGCGGCGGCGGCGGCAGGAGGCGGGGAGGTTAAGAGGCTGCTGCAGGGGTGGCGGCGGTGCGGAAGGAGGTGCCTGTAGAGCTGCCGGCTGGCGCAGTGTCAGCGCGGCCGTGCGGGACACGCGAAGCGGCGTGGGTGTGGGATGTGCATGGGCGAAGCCGCGGTGTAGCTCCGCCTCGCCTGGTTCCTGGTTGTTTCCTTTGGGAGCCGAGCTGGGCCTCGAAGCCAAGACCTGCCCGGCTGCGGAGATGGGCGTCTTGGCACGAAGCGGTCGTCACCTGTAGGATATTCTCTCTCCCTCCCCCATTTTTTCTGGCGCGCCAAGCAAATGCCTTGGGAGTTCCAAATGTGTCCGCCGAGGTGCGTTCTCTAAAAAAAAAAGGACAGAGAACGGTGCCCACTGTGAAATCCAGGCAGCGAGAGTGAACTCGCCGATGGGAAATCAGAACGGCGTTCTCTTATGGGCGTTGGCTTTTAGTTTCCTAGTCTGTTTTCACACGGGTTAATAAAGTTCAGAAGGAAATCCCACAAAACTCGTGCTCCTTATCCAGAAGTAAATGTTCGCAAGTGAACGAAACGAGAATGTTGCACCATGATTCCTAAGCCATTCCTAAGCCATGATTAGGGAGGAAGTCTTGCTTCAGAGGAGACAGGTTGTAGTCCACTAGTGCCCTAGAAATAATAATAACAACAGGTACTGGAAAATGTGATAACTCTCTTATTTACAGCAGGCAACAGTAGAGATTGTCTTGTGTAGGAGGTTGGCCATTATTTAGGATACTTTCCTGGTTCCTAAACACTGCTACAGCCTGCAAACTACTTGTGGGGGGCACAGATAGGAATAATGAAGTGATATAACTGCTGCAAAATAAAGAACAGACTTGTCATTTAAAAAGTACTTGTCCTGCCTTGAATGTGTGTCTTGATCATGCAAGCTGGAGTCATTCGTAAAAATGTAACCAAGTGCCACATCATGCTGTCCTGTAATGGTGGGCTGGACATGCTGTTCTGTTTTATGGCTCTGAGGAGGGAGGCCTAAATAGAGGGTGGGAAGAGGATAAAGTGGAACGGCTTTCTAAAGAAAATTCCAGCCTTGGACTTAAAACTACATTCTCACTTTTAAAAACTCAGATTTGTAATTAAACCAATTAAGGTGAATAGGCTGTTTGCCAGCAGAGCATTCAGGAAATCAGAGTGTTAGCATCAAGGAATCCTATTGATTTCAGAGGACTTTCTGAAGAATGATTAGAAGCTGCATGGACTTAGGCCTTTCAGCAGTTTCCCTTCAGCAATTCCAAAGTTCCCATATTTTTAATATTTATCATACAATATGTTTTGTTTCAAAGTTGATGGGATTCAGTCCTGTATCTGTTACTTATCAAGATCAAGGTCAACATCCTGGCAGAGGGCCCGCCACTTACTAGAGCCAATCCACCATCTAGAGTTGCTATCATTCTGTCACTAGTAGCAGCTGATTTCTTCATCCTTACTAATCCAATGCAATGAGAAGGAGGAACTGTTTGATGGCTTCCTCACTTACTTTGAGCCCACTGGGATACAAGCAACAGTAATTCCTGCTTGACCCACCATCCCACTGAGTCAAGAGAAAGAGTGAGCAAGTGATCTAATGGCTGCATTGGATCTTGCTGCGGCTGCTGATCTGGCTCGGGGGGGGGGGGGGAAAGAAAGAAGATCTGGTTGTGGTGGGGAATATGAATTACAGCAGCATTTGTAGTGACTGGAGCCTTTTACGATTCAACAGGGAGAGGAAAGAGTGGCCAGTAGCAAGTAAAGCCAACTAATTCTCATGCTGTACCCATTTTCTTCCCATTCAGTAATAAGAACCTTGCAGTACAATTCCTTAACAATCCCTTGGCTCAATACAGTAGGCATATGTGTTATATATGTACACTACACATGCTTGACTCTTTGCTAGGAGAAAAATGTGACATTTCCAGTTTACCACTTTTTCCAGCTACCCTATCCTTTAATTAGGCCACTACACTAAGTGAGAAAGTTCATGCCAAGGGATGCAGCAGCACGGGTAGTTATGGGCATACTACAGTATATCCATATAGCACCATTACTTCGTAAACTGTATGAGCTTCCAGTAGGCTTCCAGATGCAATTCAGTGTGCTGGTTATCACCCGCAAAACCCTACGTGGTACAGGGCCAGGTTATTTGCAGAATTGTTGTTGTTGTTGTTGTTCAGTCGTTCAGTTGTGTCCGACTCTTCGACTGAACAACAACATTTGCAAATATTTGCAGAATTGCCTGTCTCCTATTAGATCTCCCATCCCACGCGCTTTTCCAGACTGGGCTTGCTCCAACCCTTTCGGTGCACCAATGTCATTTGGTTGGACCTAGGAAATAGGCCATTTCCATGGCAGTACCCGCCCTTTGGAGTGATCCCCCCCCCCCCAAGATTTGTTTGGCACTGACCCAGCTAGCTTTTCAGAAGGCATTAAAAACCCAGTTTTTCTCCTGGGCATTTGGGTCAGGAAGTTAGGGGTTTCCATCTCAGGAGATGGTGTTTGATGGCCAGAATGTACTGTATGTCTGTTTTAAAATTTTTATATCTGTTGATTATTGTTTTTATTGTTATGTTAGTCACACGGAGTTGCTTTGGCCATAATCAATAAACCAATACATCTCTATCTCCTCCCTTAACACAGAGGAGATACCCTAAAAGTTCTCTTCTGGAACATGGAGTAATGGCTTCTCTGTGTTCAGCTCTAAAAAAGAGAGAAAGAGGGTGGGTTTTATTGGTGGGATAGTGTACTTATCTCACCTGTGCTTGAAACGTGAAAAGACCCAAGGCCAGAGCAGTTTGCACATCCCCAGTTGAGTTGAGTGGGTCCCATGTCTGGGCTAAGTCTGTTACTATGAGAGGAATACTGAAACTAAATTTCAGAAGATCATACTTAAAGGATTTTTATTCTTGTATTTATGGATGTGACATTTTCTGGACTTAAGCACAAGTAGTGTTAAAAGCACACTAAATAAGCATATTCCGTTGCTCCTGCTTCTAGTCCATGACCACCTCAATAGAAGTTCTAAGACGTGGAACAAGTTTATGGCCTGGAATCTACTATTCTTTGCTACAAATGTGTGTCTTGATAAGGAGGAATGTGTTGCTGTATTCTACAAAAAAATAAGTAATGAGGAGTTTCCATATCTGGAAATCTGGTACCTGTATAAATTACTGGTCCAATTTTTTTAGACTGAGTTTACACTGACTAAATTATAAATATTAATATGTTAGTGCTGTGATTTGATATGCAACAAAAGGGCAGCCTAAAAATGGCCAATCATTTTATATTATGGATCTATTTGACTTGGTATATTTTTGATATAAATAATATATGAATATGCACCAGTTGGAAGCAGTGTCACTCATAAGTGCCCAGTGAATGTTACCAAAGTGTTTGCTTGTCATAATTTCAGGCCTTGTATGCTAAAGATTAAAATTGAGTACTTCATTCTCATGAATTTCTCTAAGTAGCAAATCCTTTCTGTCTTGGGGATGTGCAGCTCACCTTGGTCACCTCATGGGTAGACTACTGCATACATTCTACATGGTGCTGCCCTTGACCACTTGGAAGCTACAAAATGCAGTGGCACGAGCAGGCCTCCCTATGTAATACCTCTGCTTTATGAACTGCACTGGTTACCAGTAAGCTTCTAGGTATGATTCAAGTGCTGATTGTTATCTATAAAGCCCTGCATGACATACGGTCTAGCTATCTGAGGGACAATACATCTCTAGTGGCTGCTTGTCCTGTGTGATCAGACAGAGTCAACTAGTTTTGGATCCCATCAATCAAGCAATGTCATCTAGTGGAATCCAGGAAGTGGGTCTTCCCTGTTGCAGCACCTGTCCTTTGGAACAGGATGCCCCTGGAAATTTATATGCTCCCTTATTCTACCCACTGTCAAGTAAGCCCTAAAAAGTTAGTTCTTTCCCCAGGCCTTGGGTTAGGGTGTTTGATGGGCCCCTTTAGATTGGGGGGGAGTAGTTTTTTTTAATCTGTTCCCTTGGGACAACTGTTCTTTTCTTACATAAGGTTGTCGTCATCTTTTTATTTTATTTTATTTTATATTTATTTATTTATTTATAAGCATATTTATATCCCGCCCATCTCCCCCACAATCTTGTTTTTTAATCTTGTGAAATTGCCCAGAGTTGTTTTGGAATTGGGTGGCTTAGACATTTGATTGATTGATTGATTGATTGAGATAGATAGATGATAGATAGATAGATAGATAGATAGATAGATAGATAGATAGATAGATGATAGATAGATATCTGTTCATACACTATATCCTTATAAGAGCCAGTTTGGGTTAGTGGTTAAGGCAACGGGCTAGAAACAAGGAGTCTGTGAGTTCTAGTCCCGCCTTAGGCATGAAAGCCGGCTGGGTGACCTTGGGTGACCCAACTCAACCTCACAGGGTTGTTGTGGGGAAAACAGGAGGAGGAAGGAGTATTGGGTATGTTTGCTGCCTTGAGTTATTTATAAAAATAATAAAGGCGGGATAGAAAATAAATAAAATAAATAAATAAATAAATAAAATCCTTATGCACGGAAACAAAATCCACCTGCCATTTCTGCATGTGTAAAATATAATTTATTTATTTATTTATTTATTTATTTATTTATTTATTTATTGTGATATTTATACCCCGCCTATCCCCTCCCTAACGGAGGACTCTAGGCGGCTTACATACATATACATTTTCCAATTCCATTATACAATTCACCATATACAGTGCCCGCACGTAAGGGGAGGGGGTAAGGGAACCGACTCTTTCTATATAAAATACTCATCCATAAAATCCAATTCCCATTCACTGGACATTCTGCTTTATCAGATACCACTTTCCTACATTAGTTTGTTAAATCAAGGGTTTATTCTACTCGTCTTACAATTGCTTGCCAAAAGACTGCCTGGCCTGATGGTCTTATCAGAGGAAGAAACTTTTCCCTCTAGTCTACTCAAAAGCTATAAACTAAGGAGGCCATTACAGTATTACCCATCTGCCGTCTCTAAATTTAGCACTGTCACCTGCTGTGGACAAAGATTGATAGCTAATTTACAAATGTGGGAAAATATTTTATCTGTGCACCCAATTAGCAGAATTCTTGCTTTCCTCAGAGCAAGGCTATTGAAAATACTTTTATTACTTCATCGTGGTTTATTGCAGAGCACATTGTATGCATGGGTGGCAAGATTTTGGTTTTCTTTGTCAGGGCTGTCCAATGTGGATGTTAGCGACATCAAGCTATGTTAATTGGATAAGTGAAAGTTGTTCCCACTTCTTCCTGTGGACCCATAAAGCAGAGTGCACATCACATGACGCTCCAACCCCTTATTGGTTTGCAGGGCCAGTGATCCCTCACCATTGATTACAGTGGGTTGAGTTAATGGGAGTTTGCCGCCCCATCACGAGGGGCCCTGGATGTACAAAAGTCAATCTCGGAAGTTGGCACACCAATCATGCATATCAGGCTGTTGGTACAACCTGAGCCCTATTGATCAGCTGTAACAGAGGCATTAGCCAACACTCAGTGTCAAACTATGAACTGCAAGCAATAACATCTGTGGCCATTTAAAAACGATAATTGCCTGTGTATGCCATTATTAAAAATGGTTCCCTGTATCTACTCTCCTCTTTATTCCCCACTGCAGACATAAATGTATCTCTGCCACATGTCAATAGCCATTTGCTGGAGAATCTGTAATTCAGCCAGTGTAACAGAGTTAGTGTAGATTTCCCCAATAATATTTATAGTTTATATTTATAAGAGTTTATGTTTATAAGAGTATTTATATTGTAAGGGCACGATGGCTCAGCGGTTAAGATGCCAGGCTTGTTGATCAGAAGGTTGGTGGTTCGAGACCTGAGTGCCGCATGACAGAGTGAGCTCCCGCACTCGCCCCAGCTCTTGCCAACCTAGCAATTCGAAAGCATGCAAATGCAAGTAGATAAATAGGTACCATTTCGGTGGGATGATAACAGTGTTCCGTGCTTGTCATGCTGGCCACATGACCGCAGAAGCGTCTTCGGAAAATGTTGGCTCTTCAGCTAACAAACGGGGATAAGCACCGCCCCCTAGAGTCGGACACAACTGTGCAGGTGAAAACCTTTACCTTTACCTTATTTAGAGTTAATGTTTTTTTTCCTTACCAGATAAGCAATAGAGCAGTGCTTTCCAAACTGCCGCCATTGGCGACACACCAACGGCGGCAACACGGGGGCACGCGCAGGGGGGCACGTACACGGCGGCGGCACAGGGGGTGCGCGGTGGTGGTGGCGTGCATGGTGGTGGCAGCGGCGGCCCCGCTAAAACGCGGAAGTGCTGATGGCGCGCTGTCGCCACCGCCGCCACCATGCGCGCCACCGCGCCACCGCTTCGTGACACACTAAACTCTGTGTTCCAACACACTAAAGTGTCACGACACACAGTTTGGAAAGCTATGCAATAGAGGCTAATGAACTTGCTTTGACGTTATTCTCTGCAATCTTTCTATATTGCTCCTGTGAAAATATTTTTTTTCTATCTGTCTGTCTTACCTATCCATCCATGCACCCATCCATTTCTTCAGCTTGTATGGCCTGTCAACTCTCTATGATTCTGGGCAGCTTGCAAACAAATTAAAAACAATAATAAAAAACAATGCATATCAATTTCAATCAATACACCATGCCCCCTAGAGACAAATTTACTTAATACTCCAGCTCAACGCTTGAGGGAACGTCCATTAGGGTCAGGCCCATCTGAATTTGGGGTGGGAGCTGTTCTAGAGCAGGGGTCCCCAACCCCTGGGCCACGGACCGGTACCTGTCCGTGGCCTGTTAGGAACCGGGCCGCACAGCAGGAGGTGAGCGGTGGGCGAGCGAGCGAAGCTTCATTTGTATTTACAGCCGCTCCACATCGCTCGCATTACCTCCTGAGCTCCGCCTCCTGTCAGATCAGCGGCAGCATTAGATTCTCATAGGAGCGTGAACCCTACTGTAAACTGCATGCGAGGGATCTAGGTTGCGCGCTTCTTATGAGAAGTCAGAATCCGACACTTATTTTAGTCCGCGCGTGGCCCATCCATTATTTTATTTACCACTTCCGATGGTTTCATCCCGAAACCATCCCCCTCCCCGGTCCGTGGAAAAATGGTCTTCCACGAAACCAGTCCCTGGTGCCAAAAAGGTTGGGGACCGCTGTCTAGTGGACAGCTTTAATGCCTTTGAGGTCTTTTAAAAATACTTTTCATGACGTGAATAGTCCTTCATTCCAATTTGGTGACTCTATTTTCATTTAGACCACTTCACCATCTTGGCATTTTCTCAATCACAATAGAATTAATCAGCTGCCTGTAATTAAGGCATAGGCTTAATTACAGGCAGTGAAACAAATATACACTTCAACCAGGATTGTGTCACAGGTTGTCTTCAGGGTTAATATTACATGCCGTTACTTCAGTACTGTATGTTTTAAAGTCTCTCTGTCATTCAGTTTCAAACTGCTCGGTGATTTGATTATTTATTAATCCCACTTTTAATAGTGGATTGATACACAGAATGTTTTAACATGTACCTGAGCTGGAGCTTGAACAAATGTCTTCAATTATCTGCAGTATAAGTGCTGTACGGTGCTGGGTCTTCCAATCTGTTCCTCCTGAGTGGAAATAATTATTCAGCTTCTATGCTAAGTTCATCTCCACTGCCATGTTACATATCTTACACTGCAGCTTTGCCTTCTCATACAATGAATAATTTGCTCCTCTTTTCAGGTAAGCTATATATAGATAAATTGGTTAGATATACTCTTTGGTGGACAGTCATTTTGCCTCTAAGGGTGCATTGGCTGCCCGGAGGTGGCTTAGGGATGCTGCATGTCTGTGCACACACATATGTCCTTCCCATACACTTATCCACACTCCCCAAAATGCATCGATAACAGATCTCCTCATTCTGAGAAGGGTTGCCACAGGTTTTCATTCTAGCAACACTACTTCGGTTTGCTAGATTCCTGCTGCTATTTGCACTGCATCCACTAAAGCTGTGCCAGCTTCATAGTTGAATTTGTCACATGTATCAGAACAGGAATAGGCAACCTTTTGGGGCCAGAAGTGCACTTGGAATTTTGCAAGCACATGGGAGCACCCACCAAACAGCAGCCATGGGGGTCTTGTCAGGTCCCTATTTACTAAATTACAGCCACACCCCTCTCCACCCCCAAAATAACATACCAAATGGCAGCTTTATGGGTCCAAAGGCTTTGCTGCAAATGAATATTAAGGTAGGTGCTGGTGTTTTCTTTGCAGCATGTCAGCTAATTTTTTAAAGTTTTTAAATTTTAGTTTAAAGTCAGGTGAAGCAGGAAGCCTGCTGAGCACCAGGAAAGGGGTCTGGGACATACTGATATTCAACAGCATCATGTTGCTTACCACTGAATTAGAAGCATTGTTTCACTTCCCATTGGTCTATTTTCATCTCTGTTTTGGGAAAAACCTATATTATACCTTTAGGTGATATGCTGCCGCATGGTTATTATAAATCAGGAGTTCTCAAAGTGTGGGCTGTGACCCGGGAAGTTGCAAAAAGCTTGAATGGGAGTTGCAGTTTTTTTGCAAGGTAGAATCAAGTTTTGAGAGCGCTCCTGCTTTGCCTATGTAGCCCTAGTGGTTTGGGCATGCAAAGCTGCAGTACTTTCAAAACTTGCTCCCACTTTTCCTGAATAGGTCCCCAGTTGGCTTGCTCAAGCAAAGTAGGGAGCAAGCCAACTTCTGAGATTGTTTCCACTTTTTCTGGGCAAGCCTCATGGCTTCCACATACAAAGTTGGAGCATCATCCAAGCTCTTTCCAGCTTAGCTCAAAGCAGGCTTATACAGGAAAAGGGGGGAGCAAAACCCCAAGTGAACTTGGAGAGTTATATGTATTTTTTTTATTTACTAGATTTATAAGCTGCTCCAGTAATTATTGACTTAATATAACATAAAACTCAAAACACCAATACCATACTTATTCACATTCAACAAAATTACGTAATTAAGCAAACACCATACTGCAAAAAGGAATAATAGCACAACTTCTTCATCTCTAAGGGTTTTGTGGCTCTCCTAAATTCTAATAAGTTTGGGGGCATTCTAACCTTCAGAGGAAAGTTGTTCCACAGAAGGGAGCAATGATTGAAAAGGGCCTCCTCAATGATCCTTATAAGTGATATTCCCAGAATGAATGAACACAGAGCCCAATTTTCTAGATCTCACTGGGCATGTAGATACTGTTGGAAGTAGGTGATTCCAAAGTTAGTCTAGTCCTGTGCCATGTAGGTGATAACCAGTATCTAGAATGGCACCTGGAAGCCAGTTGATGGCCAATGCAGCTCTTGAAGTAATAGCATTATATGTGCAAATTGAGATACATCTGGACTATTCAAGCTGCTGTGTTCTGAACCAGCTGAAGCTTCTAAGTGATCTAAGTATCCATGAGGGAAGCCTTTCACTTCATGAGGGATTGTAAGTGGTGCACAGGATGAAGCTTTACAGACTAGCTACAGCTGTCACCTGCTCCTTGAGCAGGGGCCAATGATTGAAGGAGGACTTCCAAATTTGAGCTGGTTCTATATGGGGAACAAAAGAGTCCAGAACAAGAATCTTCCTGGAATTGGAATACTTCAAATCCAAAGTCACTTTGTCATTTTAGGATTAAATCTAAGCTTGTTCCTCCCTGTCCATATCCTAACAGCAGGGGTCAAGATGTAGAGTTGAGTATCATCTGCATACTGATGTTACCAGACCCCCAGCAGCTTCATACTGTATACAGTAGATGTTTAATAGGAAGGGAGAGAGTGTGGATTCCTGTAGCACCCCAAAACATAGGAGCTTCAGATTTAGCATTTGGGGTGGGGGTGGGATGACAAAGTTCAAGAATCCCTGTTCTACATGATGAATTTGGGAAGGCCTCCCCTGCTTGGTGCCCACCATATGAGTTGGTTGTCAGTTCCATGATTCCTAGCCATTAAGTCTAGAATAGAAACATGTTTGGCATCTTATTTGGAGTTTGTCATTGTCCTTGCTGCTGTTGGTCTCCTTTCCTTTCCTTTTTTTTCTTCAGAATTAAAGCATAATCTCACTAACCCAAGGATCTCTCTAAAGGATCTATTGTTTTTGCTGCCCCAACCAAACATTCTTGGTTTGGAAATCCTTTTGTTGTTCTCCTCTGTTACTTTATGTATATTGGAGGTAATGTGATTTGGTGGAACATGGGGAAGACAGAACAGCATAGCCACTTTGTTAACATTTAAAGAAGGACCTGAATTAACTTTTATTAAATACCTTAAAATGGGTCATATTACAATATATCTACCAACTGTAATGCTTTGCTTTCTCTGACACTAAATAGAGGTAGTCCTGACCTATGACCATTTGTTCAGCGACCATTCGAAGTTATGATGGTGCTGAAAAAATAGTGGTTACAGCCGGTCCTTGGAGTTCCTGGGCACTTGGCAACCAGTTCGCACTTACAACTGGTTGCAGTGCCCTGTGATCATGTGACTGCCATTTGCAACCTTCCCTGCTGGCATCCCCAGAAAGTCAATAGGGAAGCCAGCAGGGAAGATCATAAGTCGCTGGGTAAGTCTCCCCCACCCACGCACGCTCCCCCAGCCCCTCTGCACTCATGCCGGCCACTCGTGCACCCTCGCACAACCTCCCTGACCCACGCCGCACCCCCGCGCACCCTCCCCTATCCTTGCTGTGCCTCTCGTGCACCATCGCATACCCTCCCCGACCCACACCCTCACACACCCTCCTTTACCCTCGCTGAGCCTCTCATGCACCATAACACACTGTCCCTGATCCTCACCACACTTCTCGCACACCCCCTTGCACTTTCGCGCACCCTCCCCAACATTTATCGCACCCTTGTGCCGCCTCTCAACCTGTGCCGCACTTCTCGTGCACTCCCTCGCCCCTCGTGCACCCTCCTTGACCCTCACCATGCCTCCCTGCATCCCCGTGCACCCCCTCACTCCCTCCCCCACCCAGCAGCAGCCACTTACCTGACTTTGGTTGTGGGAAGCCAGCAAGTAGTTGCCTCATCTAATGACTGTGTTGCGCTTTAGGATCGCATCGCTTAGTGATGGAAATTCTGGTCCCAATTGCCGTTGTAAGTCGAGGACTACCAGTATATGCTTATAAACCTATCACTTTGACAGATAAAGGTTTTCCTAGGGTTAGGACTCCGAGCTTCCCTCAGAACCATCCTTCTACCCACATCTTCCAAATCCTTCTCTCCTCAAGGTTCCCCGTCCCTCTGAAGGAACTGTGTTACCATGCTTTAATTGACAGTTCTAATATGCAATCATCACAGAGTTGTACAACAATGTAAGACAAAAATTAAATCAAGAATCATATAATAAAATAATATAACCCACTACTTGGTGTTTGCATTTTGCAAACAGAGAGATTCCCTGGTTACCATTGTAGATGTTCTACCACCTTCCCAGTGCAGAGATTTCTAATAATGGATTCAGAAAAGGGATCTAGCAAACTTCAGTTGTTTAGGTGTTGAAATCCTTAGTCCATAGCTTTCCAAACTGTGTGTTGCGACACAGTACTGTGTCGTCTGTGGGGCCCAGGTGTGTGGCGTGAAAACCCGGAAGCGCTGATGGCGCACTGCCGCAGCTGTGTACAATAGCGCGTGCGGTGGCAGGCCATCAGCGCTTCTGGGTTTTTGCATGGCACACCAGGACACCGCTGCCGTCGCCACTGTGGCAGGCAAAAACCCAAAAGCGCCGCGGCGGTGCACAAAAACCTGAAAGCGTGGCGGCACGTGAAAACCCGGAAGTGCCACCGCCGCACGTGACAACCCGGAAGCACCGCCGCGCACAAAAACCCAGAAGCACCGTGGCGGTGCTTCTGGGTTTTCGTGCACCACCGTGGCGCTTCCGGGGTTTTGCACGCCGCCGTTGGTGTGTCACCAATGGGAAAAGTTTGGAAAGCCCTGCCTTAATCATTATGCCATTACCAGTAAGTAAAAGAAACTCAAATGTTTTACAGTATATGTACAATTATATGCAAGGTTTAGGAATCCCTGGTCAAATTATGGCTCAGTAAATCCCCAAGTGAATAGAAGGTGATACATCCTCTACATGGTACAAAGTTAGACATGACATCTCTGCAAATTTGAATGTATACTTTCTATTTATGTGCAGTAGCTTACCCAATCAATTTTTTTAAAAAATTGATACACAGAATTTGTACACCCTTCCAGTCAGTACTTTGTAATACCTCTTAGCTTCACGGACCTCTTAAATCAGAGCTTTCCAAACTGTGTGTCGCGACACAAAAGTGTGTCGCCACACACAGTCTGGTGTGTCGCCACACAACCCGGAAGCGCTGATCATCATCAGCACTTCCGGGTTTTCCCGGGTTTTCCCGGGGCGACACACCAATTACAGCGTGAAAAACCCGGAAGCGGCAGCAGCGCTTCCGGGTTTTTGCGCGCTGCCGCACTTCCGGGTTTTCCCGCGGCGACACACCAACGCCAGTTGGTGTGTCGCTGCGGGAAAAACTTTGGAAAGCCCTGTCTTAAATATTCTTAAGACTGTTTACATTTACCACATGTTTGAGATTTCCCTACCAACTTTCAATAGTATTCAGATCTGGGGACAGTGAATATCTTTTCTGTAAGTAAGTACTTCATGATCACCTTGGAAATATGTTTTGGATCACTGTCATACTGTTCCAAAACCAAAAACACTGGCATTTAGCAAACCCTTATTACTGGAAAAGAAAGAAAAATAAAGTGATATTTCATATGCTCTTTTCCTATATTCTGCTACAAAACATGCATATTTTAGAAAGTGACTGGCCCAGTGTCCAGTCCTACAGTATACGTGAAAAATACAATTGTACTGTAGGATATATATCTTTATGTATATGGTGTCAGGTTTTGTGTGAATTGGAAAATAAAATATGAAGCTGTTCTATTCTTTATGAACATTAGGCAATTAGCTAAAGTTTATTTAGAAGCTAGAGAGCCAGTTTGGTGTAGTGGTTAAGGCATCAGGCTAGAAACCGGGAAACTGTGAGTTCTAGTCCCGCTGTAGGCACAAAGCCAGCTGGGTGACCTTGGGCCAGTCACTTTCTCTCAGCCCTATGAAGGAGGCAATGGCAAACCACTTCTGAAAAAGCTTGCCAAGAAAACTGCAGGGACTTCTCCAGGCAGTCTCTGAGAATCAGACACAATTGAACAGATTAAAAAAAAATTTTTAGAAGCTAGGCAGAATCGAATGGGAGGCCACAAGGGTTGTAGATCAGACTGGGAAGTTGAAAAATGTTAGGCTGACCATACGTCCCGTTTTGAACGGGACTGTCCCGTTATTTCACCATTTCTGGAGCGTCCCGTCGTTATAGTCAAACTCTTGATTTTGTCCCGTTTTTCAAAAATCTGAGTCAGGAGTAAGCCTGACAGGAGTGGGTCAGCCCCCGCCGCCATGCCAGATTCAGACTCAGTCGGAGGAAGATGAGCCGACCACCGGAAGAAGCTGGTATGGTCCGAACCAGAGCTGCCAATTGGAGGCAGCCTGGAACAAGAAGCCCCTCTACCAATCAGCACGCTGCTTGACCAATTGGGTCCCAGCCGCAAACGGCGCAAGATTCCAACCTTAAAAGGCCGAGATCCGGAAAGGTGTGATTTTTTCCCCAAGCTTCCTTTCATTTACCAATAGAAAGAACTTGAGCGAGGCTTGGATGTAGTAAAAAGAATAAAGCAGTTTTTATTTGATCAAATATAAAGCTGGATGGAATTCTTAATGGTGCCATGACAGGCAAACACCATATAGGAAAACCATGACCACAAGGGGGTCTACAGACATTTTATATCCTGCAACTAGAACAAGGTCACAAGCAAGCACGAATCAAATGACATAGACAACATAGAACAAAGAAGCTTCTCACGCCTCTTCCCAGTGCGTAGGCATTTCTTATCTCTGTCCTGTTCACTAGAAGGTGTTACATTCTGTACTGAATAGCCTTCCTAGTCCTGGATACGTGTACTTAGCTGAAGCGTTTTTACAGAAGCAAAGAGCAGTTATGTTAACACAGCATAATTCTAAAAGGTTTATACAGTTCATTAGGGTATACATTAGTAATACAAAATACAGCTCTTAAATCCCTTCAATCCTGCCTCAGAATCCTGCCCGCAAGACGCTCTAGGTCTCACCTTGCAGATGTCAGCGCTGGGGAGGCGGGATGGCTACCAAGCCAGGCGGTGTGGTGGCGTTCTGCGAGGGGCTCGGAAGCGCTGCATGAGAGGTGGGGCAGAGACACTGCACCGGCCGCTGCAGGATCCGCGGGGCTGGGCTGCGTGCGTGTGCTGGGCTGCAGCCTGAAGTGTGTCTGGAGGAGGAGAGTGAGTCAGGCGCTGTGGCGGAGGAGGGAGAGGAGGGCCCAGTGGAGCCATGGCACTGCCTTTCCTCGTGAGGGGCCCGAGGAGCTGCCTCCCCTGCCCAGCAACGGCCCCTCCGCGAGCGCCTCCGCCTGGAACCGTCCCTCTCTCCACCACTGCCACCGCTCTCCTGGGAGGCGTCACAACCTCATCGCGCTGTGCTGCCGCCCGCCTCCTGCTCATCGGCGGCGACTCTCCTCCCACCCTCGGCCAAGCCCGAGGGGGTCGGGGCGGCGGTGAGCCTCCATCAGAGCCGGCTGGGCTGGGGGGCTTCAGCCGCACCACGCCACCCCTTGCCACCCGCCAGGCTGTGGGAGCTCCTGGCAGGCGGCAAGGGGCGGAGTGGTGTGGCTGAAGCCCCCCAGCTCGGCCAGCTCCTGCTTCTCCTGTGCGGCAGCAGCAGCAGCAGCAACTCTCCTCCCTCCCTCGGCCAAGTCTGAGGAGGCTGGGGCAGTGGTGGGCTTGCGTCCTCGGCAGTGGCAGCAGCAGCGACTCTCCTCCCTCCCTCGGCCAAGCCCGAGGGGGATGGGGCAGTGGTGGGCCTCCATCCCCGCCCCTTGTCTCCCGGCCGATGACAGTGCTGTGTGCACAGTGTGTGTGCTCCGGCCTTCCCCAAACACACCAGCTCTGCCGCACCATTTACTGCTAGAAGAAAAAAAAGACCCTTAAAAATCGAAAAAAAATATTAAAATCCGAGCCAATCGCGCTGATGGGGGCGGGGTTTGCAGGCGGGAGCCAATCGTGTGGGGCGGGGGCGGGGTTTGGAGGCCGGCATGGTGGCATAAGACCCTGTCCCGTTTTGCTATCCCCAAAGTCCCGTTTTCGTCTGAAGGAAATATGGTCAGCCTAAAAATGTTCAAGAGGAAGGCAATAAAAAACACTTCCATATTGTGGCCAATGCAGTCACTAGGAGCTGAACTTGACTTTAGCATTCCAGAACGAACTAATGAATGTTAGAAAAATAGAGAATATTGAGATTTAAGAAAAAGCTGAAAATTGATGCCCTATGGATAATTGTAAATTTCCTAGTAATTGCAACATTCCAGTTGAGATAATTTGGGGATGGCTCAGTTAGAAGTATTCTGTTCTAAATCATCTAAGAAGATACTTGAGAGCATGAGAATACTATGGGCATGGTACATCTTCATAACTGAATTGTGGATTTTGGAAAGCAGTTCTTTTGCAGCTGGTAAGCTATACTGGTGAAGAACATGAACAACTAAAACTTTTCTATTATGTGGAGGGGCCATTAATTGTCCTCCTTGAGTCTTCTCCATCAAGTTATTGTGCTGCAGGTTGATTATTTACATTTTATTTTACAGCAGAATGCAGGTACATTTTCTGGCAGATTGTACTTGACTCGCAGTCAAATTGTTCATAAATCTTTTGATTGAAAATTAGTTTTTGGCTTTTCTTTTGTTTGCTATTGCAAAAATTCTTCTTTTAACACTTTTCACAGTTAGAATTCACAATGGCAAATCCTATTTATTTATTTTATTTTATTTATTTATTTGTCAAATTTATCACTGCCCATCTCTACAAAGTAGACTCTGGGCGGTTTACAATAAAATATTAAAACTAAAAACCTATAAATCTTAAAATACATCCTATAATAAATAGTAAAAATCCAAATGATGGTAAGATCTTAAAAGGAGGACACCACTAAGCCAACCACCCCCGGGAGGAACTATTACTTCCTTTGTCCCAAGCAAGGCGGCAGAACCAGGTCTTTAAAGACCTCCGGAAGTCCAGGAGCGAGGGCGCCCGCCTCACCTCTGGGGGCAAGATATTCCATAGGGCTGGTGCTATCACAGAGAAGGCATGCCTCCTGGACCCTGCTAGATGAAATTCTTTTGTTGATGGGGTCCGAAGCATGCCCTCCCTGCATGACCGGGTGGGCCGGGTAGATGTGATCGTGATGAGACAGTCCCTCAGGTACCCTGGCCCCATGCCATGTAGGGCTTTAAAGATGATAACCAACACCTTGAATTGGACCCGGAAGCAAACTGGTACCCAATGCAGCTCGCGGAGCAGCGGTGTTACATGTGCTGATCTTATAGCACCCATAACTGCTCGTGCGGCCGCATTCTGGACCAGCTAAAGCTTCCGGATACTCTTTAAATTATATTGAACAATATGGCAGTTTGTTGAGCTTTGGTGACCCAGGCTCTTCATATAATAGCATCTGGCTGTTCTGCACTACAATCAAATCAGTTTCTTGATTTTCTAAAAAGTAGAATTTGAAGTTAGTGGATTATGAAATCAAAAAGATGGAAGGGGGCATTGAGGTCAACCCTCTCTTTCATGTAGCAATCCAAATTAAACAATTTTCAGAAGATGCAGAGATTTATAATTTCTGGAAATTCTGAAGCCATGGGGGAAAGTCCTAGGTAGTTTTCATTTTTTTTTGTCAGGAAAAATTGAAATACATGCAGTGTTCATTTTTGTTTCTAAGTTCACGCTGCTGCTATAAACCATGAAATGCATTATTTATGCCTTGGTTTACTCATGAAATTACAGTATCTTACATTTTATTTTATTGCTTGAATACAACAAAGGAAAATTTAATATATTTATATTTATATTTTTATATTTATATTTTTTATTTTATATTTATATTTATATTTATATTTATATTTATATTTATATTTATATTTATATTTATATTATTTATATTTCTGGGAGTAGGAAAAAACATACGATAACTCAATAAAGTACAACAAACTATTACAGATGTTTGAGAAAGTAATACAGTTCAGTCTTTAAACAAAAAAATTAAATCTTAATCATACTGAATTATATTATCCAATCTTTCTTTTGTGTTGATAAAGAGATAATTCAGAGGCTGAGATGGCACACATTTCATCAGCCAATCTTTGGTATCAGGTGTACACATCTGTTTCTAAGAAAACATAATCTTTTTTTTGGGTGGGGGGAAACCAAACACATACCAGAGTTCTTCACAGTTAGATAAATTCCAAAATTTTGGAAGTATAATTTAACAATACATTAACATGGTTAAATCTTAAATCTCCTCCATCTCCCCTACCTCTTCTTGAAGTAATCTCATTTTAAGATAGAAAGAAACATATTCAATATTTTAAAAAAACAGAGACCATTTCAAAGTTTCATACTGTCTAGACCAGGGTTTCTCAACCTTGGCAACTTTAAGATGTGTGGACTTCAACTCCCAGGATTCCCCAGCCAGCTGGGGAATCAGTTGGCTGGGGAATCCTGGGAGTTGAAGTCCACACATCTTAAAGTTGCCAAGGTTGAGAAACCCTGGTCTAGACAGATCAGTCAACCAGCCCATTTAATAAAGTAAAATATGGCTGTAGAAAGCTGGAGTTCCTGCCTCCCTCACAAAAGAGGATAGAGGGGTGAGAGAACAGATTCACAGACCAGATGGAAGAGGGTAGTCCCAAGGAACCTAGCAGAACCAGTTGGAGCTACAAGTCTGCCAATATGGAGCATGTCATTTCAACCCATGTCCCCCATTTGCATATACATACCATACATTGCCTGCCTGCTGCATCTGGAGGCAAGAGAAAGAGAAAGGCACCACTTTCAGAACATAGCGCCTAAAACCATCTTCAAGCTGCCTCAGCTGTGGGTGTACAATTAGATAAACGTGGTGGCATGTCCTCTGGAAATGGCTAGCGGGCTGTCCCTGTGCTGAGACAAAGAGGCTGTGTGGATTTGTCCTTTAAGAGGAGAGAACCTCATGGAAACATTTTCTGTAATAACCACTAGAGGTTGCTGATCAACTGTGTATGGAAGATTTAACACTCTGAACCTTTTTCTGCATAGTTGGACTTGAACCTGTATTAGTGCTCCTTGATACACTGTCTGCTCCTTGGTTTGTGAGTAGTTTTTGTTTCAAGAGCTTCCATTCTTTTCTCATGATATGCAAATATCATTTCCTATGGTATTTAATTTTCTTCCACCTGGAATCAAATTTTATTTCAAATGTATCATCTGTAAGTACAGTATATATGTTGTGAGCTTTCTCCTTACAGACTGCATCATAACAAGCAGCTCAAAGCTAGTTACTTCTCCAATCCTTGGCAGTTCAGTAGTTAATATGGTTCTCTGCACATCTCCAAAATAATAATCAGATGGTCAGCCAAAATGACAGCATCTCCCATTGAGCAGGATTCTCAGAAATAACTGGATCCTTTACAGCAGCTGTTAAGGATTTTTTTTTCTCTGTAAGGGATGATCCCACCATATCTGGTGATATATCGGGGGGAATGAGTCTTTTTCTTGCTTATGAGGCATGTTACTTCTCCACAATGTCAAACTTAGTAGAAGTTTTAATTAAAGTTTTTGCTTACTATTATGTTTAACAAGCAGTCCAATTATAGTTTTCAACAGCTCATGGAGGGAGAGAAAAACAAACTGCAGTTCAACGTTTCTTGATCTTGGTCAGGGGTCCCCATTAAATTATCATACCTACATATTCATCATGCTGCTCCTTTCCAGGATAAACTGTTAATGCAGAAAGGGAATGAGAAATAGGAAACAAAATTAAGTATATGCAGGAGATGAAAAAAAAAAGGTAATCTACCTAAATCTAATTTATCCTAACACCATTCACTATAGCTTTCCAAAATTCTCCTATCCATACCATCCTTGCTTTCCTGTGTTCATATAGCAATTCATATATTGCCTGTTGTCCTTGGATTTCTCATCTGTCTCTTTAAGAGATCTCATCACTTCAATTCAAACACAGTTTTCTTGAGCTTTCCCTTCCTCTTCTCCCATTCATTCTTTATGTATTTGTTTTGTAATCCAGTCCTCATTCATTTGCCCTATTTGATCAAACCACTTGCTAGTCACTTTTGTATTCGGTCCACCTAAATTCATTCATTGCTCATTCATCCTTGATCCTTTTTTTGTCTTGTCTTGTTTTGTTTTATTTCACAAACTTTTAAAGTACCTATTCCCACTGCATTCAAATTTTATGTTTTTCCTGGCATATCCAACTCTTACTTCCATGTAACAAAATGAGAAGTACATTCTGGCATTTTCATTTCTTTTGACAGATGTTCATTGTTCACAACAGACCTCATACTAGCCACTGTCTTTCTAATTGTATTAACATTTCTCAATTAATTTCCCCAGCTTTAGTAAACATTCTACTTGCTCTGTTTTTTTCACTATTTCTGTATAATTTGCAATCCTTCACTCAATTTTCCCTGTCAAACATAACTATTTTGGATTTTGATATTTTTATTTTCAGACGCATACTCCTCCAAACCATTTGGATTTTCAGTGAACAATTCTGCATCACTGGCATAAAAAAGGAAAAACCCATTCATATCCCTACCCAACACACTTCGAATGTCACCACAAGCATTCCTTCTATATTTATCCTTAAATGCATTATACAACAAAAGGGATATCACATATTGTTATGTCACTCCCTGCTCGATGTTGAACCATTTGCTAAATATTTCAGAAGAAACTTTAGTTTCCTAAATGGGTATTTACCGAACAGTCAGCATTCTTATTCATTATTGGATTTCCAAATAGCCCAGTCATCTTTTCTATACAATCTTGTCTTATTCTCACACATCCAATCATGTCACCTAATAGAATTATTTTTCCCATGGATAATATTCATTCAGACTGTTGCACTCTTTTTCTCAAAACATCCTAGTTCTTTTTTATCATCATTCACTAGAGCATAATGTAGAATTATTGCCAATCTGTGAATTCCCAAGAGCCAGTTTGGAGTAGTGGTTAAGGCACCAGGCTAGAAATCGGGAGACTGTGAGTTCTAGGCACAAAACCAGCTGGGTGACCTTTGGCCAGTCACTCTTTCTCAGCACTAGGAAGGAGGCAATGGCAAACCACTTCTGAAAACGTTGCCAAAACAACTGCAGGGAAATGTCCAGGCAGTCACCAGGAGTCAAGACTGACTTGAAAAAAAAAAACCTGCTTTCATATACACTCCCAACAATCTAAATGACACCAACTGATGTTTTCTGACAAACATTTTATCTCTTTCATAATTAAACCTGCCATCTCACTTTCATGTATGTATCAATCAACTCCATTCTAGAGAACATCAGATTTCATTCAGATCTATTGCATCTTTCCTTTTTCTCTTTGTTTCAAAGATACACAATATATCTTCTTTTTCCTTTCCTTTCCTTCATTAATTCATGATCTTTACTATATATTCCATTGCAAATGTCTATAAATTGTGGTCATCACCAGATTGGCCCAGTGGTTATCATAGCTTTGGTCAACAAAGGCATTCATACAATGCTTTAAGTAAGACAAAAAGAGTAAGTTATTAGCTTTAGTTAGTTTTGCCAGTTTTGGCACATTTTGCCTATACTCCACGAACTCAAAGACTGGTTTTATGCCAAGCAGCCTAGGATCTCTAATAAAGAGTGTCTTGTAATCTGACATATTATTGCCTACATCCCATCAACTAGGAAGTAGGTGTGGTGCAGTGACACTTAGGAAATTATGTTTTCTATATTTGTTAAAGGAAAAATATAATTTAGTCATGCAGTAATTACTTTAAAAAAAATTTAAATTGTTTCAAATAGAGCCATATCCTGCAGAATTCTAAGAAAGGTAGAACCTCTTAATTCTGTCAGTTTGACAAGTTGGCAAAAAATTATGTTGAAGACTGAAGAAATTATCAGCATGATAATAAAGGTAGTTATGGATTTTGACCTTAGACTCTTCTACCTGTTCACATATTTAGAAAAAGATCTGAGAAGCGGGGGTGGGTGGGGTGGAACAGTCGCTGCCTAAGTTTGATTTAGAAATTGCCTATTCGGTTTCATTTTCTGAGATATCACTACCACCAGAAGATTTTGCTTTTTCTTAGAGAAATAGTTCATTTTTAACCCCTTTGTAGGCATCTGATTTTGAGAAATAAAGTTTTGCTTAAATTGAGACAGGCTTTCCTGGTTTTTCAGTTGTTAGTCCTCTGTGTGCAGAAACTGTAATTTTCTGGAACTGTAAATAAGTCTTTCTAATACAAATTATTAGGAAATGTGTGGGAAGAATAAAAAAGGTAAAGGTTCCCCCCGCATATTTGTGCAGTCGTGTCCTACTCTATGGGGCGGTGCTCATCTCCGTTTGTTAGCCGAAGAGCCAGCGTTGTCCAAAGACGCTTCCATGGTCATGTGGAATATACTGTCGCTGTTACCTACCCACCGAAGTGGTACCTATTAATCTACTTGCATTTGCATGCTTTCGAATTGCTAGGTTGGCAAGAGCTGGGGCTAGTGCGGGACCTCACTCCGTTACGCGGGACTAGGGATTCGAACCTCCGAACCTGCGATCTTCCGATCGACAAGCCTGGTGCCTTACCCACTGAGGCACCACGCCCCTTGTGGGAATACCTTATAGCTATATGAGCACATTGAAAGAGTAGAAGAGGATGACCAGCAGCAAGGTGGATGGGCTCAGTTACGGTAGTGATGAATGGACAATTGGAAGACCTGAAAGACCAGGTTAGAGACAGATCGTCGGGGAGAAAATCTATCTAGGTGGTCACTAGGAGTCGAAAACTACTTGATGGCATATAATCAATCAATCAATCAATCAATCAATATGAGCACATTGTCTTACTGCAGTTATTATTCTAAAAGAAAATATTACATTTTTCCTTTTCAACATTTTAAATCTTGTCTGGTCCACATACTAGCAAGTGGCAGGAACCAAATCTGATCAAGCAGAAATAAGAATGCATACTTGAATCTTGGTGGCTATGGTTTATGTATTGAAGTGAATACATTGCACTTTGTTACTTTCCAGGAAAAATAGATCTGGCTTCAATCATTTGTGTTCTGGTTATCTTCAGACATACTCCTGCATTACATTCTAGCTGCAACTGCCCTTGAAGCTTTTCTAGATTCAGGTGGTTCAAAGATAGGCTAAAGACAGTTGATGTGATCATATTTCACTGGCTTGTACTAGCTTCATTGTTTTTTAGTTTGATTTTGGATTTGGTTCAGTGTGTTTGACTCCAAATGGCCCAGAACCAGAATATTTCAAGAAGATCTTTTCTCCATGACCCAACTCAAGAACTTCATATTCTGAGACCCTCCTTTGGGTTACCTGTAAGAAATATATGACACATTGCTTCTACAAGCACTCTAAGAAAATATATTAAATACAGAAACACAACAACTTACCTACCTTCAACTGTCATACAGTAGTTCTCTCTGTCATAGATAGATGGATATGGTGCTATCTGTTATTTCAGACTTAGTGTCTCTAATTGTCTACAGTTACAGACCAATTAAATTACACTATCAGTGCAGAAGTCATTCCTTCAGCTTACCTAGAAGCCTTAATCTTTCAGTCTTGTCCTGCTATCTTTATACTGGGTCTTGTTTCCATGGTAGTTAAGGTAAAGCTGTTTGAACACTAAAGCTTTTCTGCTCTACAAATAATCCAGGAAATGACCCAGATCAACCAGACAAGGCTGTGGGGAACTGGTTGGAGAGGACCAAGTTTAAGCTCAACCCTGACAAGATCTAGTGGCTGTGGGGTTTTGTACTCCCTGAGGCTGGGTACATTTAACCCATAGTACTAGATGGGTTGCACTTCCCCTTTTTTGGACTGGTACACAACTGGGAGCTTCTTGGACTCACAGCTCATTCTCAAACCCTGAGGCATCCCACCAGTGAGGAGCTGTAGGTGGGATCTCTCCTATTAGCACTGACTGGAACTGACCACTGAGGAAAGAGGTGAACCACTGCAACATGGTGCCTCCCACTCCAGTCCCCGTAGCTGGTACAGAACGATACTGTGGTGGACGGTATCAAAAGCCGCCAAGAGATCAAGGAGTGCAAGGATGAATGCACCACCCCCATCCCAGCTCCCCCACAGGTCATCATCAAACACAACCAATACTGTTCTCATACTATATCCCAGCCATGGAATCCAGCAGCTCAAGCAGGGATGGTGCTGCGCAGCTGGTAAGATAGTACAACAGCAACAATCCCAACTGTTCCCTCAGAACCAGCCTCAAACAGAAGGTCTCGCGCCTGGTCATCTGCAGAGCAGTCCTCAACAACTCACAGATAACAATAGTCACCCTCTCCCAGGGTCTTGGCTGATGCAAAACCTGAAACCCAGAAGGACATATTTCTGAGTGGGGAACATCCCACTCTGGGCCCACCCAGGTCTTGGTAATGCACGCCAAGTTGGCACCCTCCTCCACAATCAAGCCATGGATGAGTGCAGCCTTATTATACACCAACCTGGTATTCAACAGCAATGTGTTTTGCATGGCACTTCTTTCTAATGATTTGCACAACCCTATCAGCACTGTCAACAGGCAAATGAAATATTAGATTGAAGAGAAACATGGGAAGTAATAGTTCCACTTTACTCTGCATCATCTTCTTCTTCTTTCGTATCCAGATCAAACCTTAAGCTGCCAATATGATGCCACCTTCTTAGCTTTATCATTGGCCAGAAACAAATCATTTTCAGTGCATGCTATTGGTAATAATCGGCAGGTCAGCGGGTGGGCCGAATTCTGTATCCCTCCACGCTCACACTGCGTATTATTATCCGTCAACAATCCCAATTTGAGCATATTTGTTCTGCACTTAAGCACTCCAACCCTCAGCCTATTCAAAGTCCTCCAAATGATGAAAGGGAGATTGGATCCCTCAGCCATATTCTCCTCTGGAACTATTCCTTGGTCAGTGATTTCTCTCCTCCATCTGCCAATTCGGTTTTGTTCTTGCGTACCCTCAAGGGTGTTTGTTCTTACCATTAAACGTTTCCTAGATTTTAATTGATGGGTTTGAGGCTCATACCCATACAGAGGGTGCCGGGGATCATTCTCTTGTTTTGTTCTCTCAACATCTGCTGCTACTTCTCTCCTGATCTTAGGTGGTGCAATACCAACAAGCGGGTACATTTTCTCAATTGGTGTAGGTTTAAGACATCCTGTCACTATTCGTACTGCTTCATTTACGGCGATGTCAACTTAGTTTCGCATGTGCAGACGCATTCCATACTGGAGCGGCATACTCTGCTGCAGCGATACTCAGGGCCAAAACTAATGTTCATAACGTGGATGGCCGGGCTCCCCATGTATAATTTGTCAGTTTTCTAATATTATTATTATTATTTACTCTGCATTGGTCGTAGGACTTCAGTTATTATGTCAAGTTCTGGAAACTAACAGAACTGATTTAGAAGAGAATCACAATTATAATCAGGGGACTAGAAACTAAGTCCTAGAAAGAGAAATTGAAGGGATTGAGAACATTTATCTTGAAAAGTAAAATGAGAGGGGATTAATAGTACCCTTTAAATTCCTACAAATATGGTTAACAGCTATTTGCTGCTGTTCCAGAGTACAGATTATGTAATAAAGAATTAAGTTTCAGACAGATTCCAGTTGTTTTCTAACATTGAGAATAATTCAGTATTTGAATCAATTACCAGAGAGGTATAAGCTGCAGTTCAATGGATATATTCAAGCAGAGGCCAATCAGCTATAAATTGAGGATATTTTAGTTTGGATTCCTGCACTGAGTGGGACTTGATGCCATAAATAGCCCCTTTCAACTCTATGATTCTAACTTACTCATGCTTTGATGGCAGGGGAGTAAAGCAGCTGGAATGTTACATTATTCCCATAGACCTCCACAAGTATCAGTGAAGTGGGCAGAACTGTGAAGGGGACACACATTTTTCCTCAGAATCTCTACTCTTCAGCGATGTAGGGGAAAGCAGTGACCAGGAAGAGAATAAGTTCAAATTATTCCTTAATTACTCCTAATTAAAAATTGCACATTTGGTTGCAAGGAAATATTGATCTTGATAAAGATAACTAAAAGGGAAGCTAAAACTTCCTGTTCCTTTCCAGATTACTTTTCCGCCCCATAGACTACTTCTCTCTCTCCATTAGAAGCAGGGACAGAGTAATATTGCTATGTATTGTGGGAAGAGAAAGCTTTGATCTCTTGTTCCTCCCAGTGATCATCAAGACTACTGTTTTCTTTTATGTTAGGAATGAGAAGAAGTAATATGTTCCTCTCCACTTTGGTTGCAGGAGAGCAATGGGGAGAAGTGGGTGGGACTTCTGGACCCTGGTGATTCACAGAGCACTTTAGTTCCACACCGTGGTCCATATGTATGCTAGCAAAACAACAAATAGTTGGGATTCAATTCTTTTCGTTCCCAAATTATGTGTTCTTCATTGGAACAGGAAATGGTGACAAGTTTGAGGCACTACCCTGATTCTAAGGACTTTTACTGGGTGTTGCATACACTCTGCTGGCATTCATCTCTACCATTAGCTGTGCACTATGGTGGCTGACTGCTCATTGGAAGGACAGAGACTGAAGCTGAAGCTCAAATACTTTGGCCACCTAATGCGAAGAGAGGACTCCCTGGAAAAGACCCTGATGCTGGGAAAGACTGAAGACAAATGGAGAAGGGGACGGCAGAGGATGAGATGGTTAGATAGTATCACCAATGTAATGAACGTGAATTTGAGTAAACTCCGGGAGACAGTGGAGGACAGGAAGGCCTGGCGTGCTATGGTCCATGAGGTCACGAAGAGTCGGACACAACTAAACGACTGAACAACAACAAAATGGTGGCTGGCATCACTACTATGGCTCTGGGGCAACCAGAGCTTCTCAGGCAATTGAAATGTTATCAGTATACAAGGAACATCTTGTTCATCATCTTTGCCTCTGTTACCATGAATTCTTTTATCTGCTTCTTCTCAGTTGCTAATAGGTTGGTCAGGAAGGTATGCTCAATTTTGAAGAATTAATTAGTTCTTAGCCCATGAACCTTCTCAGGTTTCCTCAGTTAAACTTTCATAAGTACTGTAAATATTACTACTACTGTTAAAAGAAGAACAAAGTGTCCTCCTTCCATAAAAATCTTCACAATACTTTATAATCCTGCCAAATTGTTAAATATACATTGCAATGAAGGGGGGGAAAGCATGATAAGCAAGTTAATAACAAGTTTCAGGAAGAAGATCTTGTACTTGATAGTGTAATACATGTCAACAAGTACATTTTAATGCTTTTGTCTAATAAACATATCTTTGTATGTGCTTTGTATGCTATCTTTATTTTTTATTTATTTATTTATTTTCAACTTCTATCACCGCACCATCTCCCCCAAAGGGGACTCTGGGCAGTTTACAAATACAACAATTAAAATTTATAAATATAACTAAATATAAAATCATACAAATCTATAATCATTAAGATTACTAATAAGTTAAATATAAAATCCAATAGGCGATAAGATGGTATTTTAAAAGGGCTCCATGGCACCAGCCATCCCCAAGAGGAACTATTCCCGTTCCCGTCCCAAGCGAGGCGGCAAATCCAAGTCTTTAAATTCTTCCAGAAGGACAGGGGCCTGCCTCATCTCCGGGGGCAGAATGTTCCAAAGGGCAGGTGCTACTGCCGAGAAGTCCCGCCTTCTGGACCCTGCCAAGTGAAACTCCCTTAACGACGGGGTCCGAAGCATGCCCTCTCTGCATAATCGAGTGGGACGGTTTGAAGTTATGGGGATGAGACGGTCCCTGAGGTAGCCTGGTCCCATGCCATGTAGGGCTTTAAAGGTCATAACCAATACCTTGAATTGCACCCGGAAGCATACCGGCACCCAGTGCAGCTGGCGCAGCAGAGGTGTCACATGAGCCGATCTAGGGGCACCAATAACTCCGCTCACAGCCGCATTTTGGACCAGTTGAAGCTTCCGGATACTCTTCAGGGGTAGCCTCATGTAAAGCGCATTGCAGTAGTCTATATGGGAGATGACCAGGGCATGAGTGACTGTACGGAGGGAATCCCGATCCAGGAAAGGGTGTAACTGGCGCACAACACGAAGTTGCACAAAGGCCCTTCTGGCCACGACTGCTACCTGCTCTTCAAGCAGGAGTCGTGAGTCCAGAAGGACCCCCAGGTTTATATACTAAAAGTTCACAGAAATATTGTATTTTTTCCACCAAATATAATGTGACATAGAGTTTTCAGTGGCTGCAGCCAGAATGATGTTTTGTATTTTTAAATTGTACAAATAATATGAATGTTTTATTTTGAGTAATAGTCTCAACGAAAACAAAGTACACTTTAAGGGAAAAAGTATCAGAAAGGGGTGATAGAGCGACCTTGTGCTATTGGCATATTCATATTGCCCTGTTCCAAAACCAGAAAATGATTGTCTGTTCCGTGTATGTGTAATGTAATGAGATGTCTAGAAAAAACTTAAAGGACATGAATACCATATTTCTTGGTAGTCCACACAAGGTATCAGTCATACCCTTGCCTTTTCACTCCTGCTTTTTGAAAAGGTTTGATTGTCCACAGTTCTCAACAGCCACGTGCCCTGAAAGCAGCCTACATGTTTAGTAAGAAACATGCTGAAGGAAGATATCCCCTTAAAATTTAATTTCACTGAATACAAGTATCATCTCTATTGCTATTTTGGTTTCACACAGTAGAGGGCAGTGAGGCAGTACTGGCTCCAAGAGCAGGAAATCAACAGTTGCCTTGACATCAAGTACTGGATTGTTAACAACTTATTGGGGCCGATTTCGAGCTTTTGCTAACTTAATCTTTTAGAATCTTCTAGGTTAGACAAATTTAAACTAGAAGAATTCCCAGAAGTTACCTTTCACTCCCTTTTATACTGTACTTGTCTTTTTTTTTTTGACAAATCATTTTTGTTCTTATGCTTTGTTTGTATGTCATAGTATCTTATACTTGTCTTGCAACTTTCCCCATTAAAATTATTATCTCTCTCTTGTGTGAAAGTTGCAGTCCTGTACCTTAGAAAAGCAGCTTTGTCCAGGACTCTGCTGTTTAGGACCGTACAGCTCTCATTCTAACAATGTTGTCACTTGTTTTACCTTTTTGTAAGCCTTGAAATGAAAAAGAAAACTTGTTCAAGTTTACTTATATCTCTGACAGTACTCAAAATGTCAGGTTAATCCTATAAGTGGCCTACCAATATATGCCCTTTTTTTTAAAGCATGGAGACTTTGTTCCCTGCATTTGCTTCCCCGGTCTAAATAACCATAATGCTTGTAGGCTTTCTCTGGAAAATACACTTTGGAAAGTGATGGCAACCATAAAGGTGATGTCTGTAAATTACGGGTTTGAAGTCCAGCTATATGGAAGGTACCCAGTTTGAGAAAGGCTGATCTGATCCAATCTCCCATTTGGGGCAGGATATTCCCAGTAGGAACTTGTCTGGTTTCTCCATTAAACGAGTGAACTCATCTACTCTAAGTAATTAGTTCCATAGTTGAATTGCCTTTAGGGTCCAACCGTTCGATTAACATTGTAAGGAACTTCCTCCATTTGGGACATGAGAACATGTTTTGCCCTCTTCTGTAACGCCTCCCTCTGTCTTTTCTGGATTAAACTGTTTCTCTTCCATTAAAATTCTTCTTTCCTCTGAACCAATTCCAGTTTCTTAACATGTTCATTTGAAAGCATGAACCCAAACGATACTGTCCTGCCAATGAGACCTAACTCATTTAACATCCCTTGGGGGAGTTGGGCGGTGATAAATCCAATAAATAAATAAATAAATAAATAAAATAACATCTTTCAATGAACTTGCCTGATCCTAGAATGAGTGACCTTCCATGCTACTTTATGCCTTCGCCTTGCTTTAGCTGGAAGTTTCTAGGCTTCCATCAGTCAGGAAAGAAAGATTACAGTATTATTCTTCCCTTTCAACCATGGACTAAACACATGATATGGTCGAAGTGCTGTCCCAGTGGCTGGAGGCTGTCAGAGTCTGGGTGGGAAAGAATAGATTTCAATGATTAATTCCAAGACCAAGTGGCTTTGGGTTTGTGAACCTAACAATTCCAGGAAATGCTATCTATGACTCTGAATGTACTCCCCCTGTCAGAGGTGTTCTGCAGTCTGGATGTTCTCTTAGATGCACAGCTCTTAAAGAGCAGGTGGCAGGTATAGCTTTTGCACAGGTACACATTGTGCACAAGAAAAGGATGTGTTGTAACTGAAGTTGGGTTTTGTGAGTGCATGGCGATTGCATCTTTTGGTTTGTATCCTTTTTGATCTTTTTATTTTTATATGCATTTGCAGTTGGAAAGACATTATTTTATATGTAGAGCCTTCAGGAATGGGTGGTAAATAAGAAATTAAATAAGAATAGATAAGCAGCATGGCCAACCTATTGGTGGTCACATAACCCTGGGTATAATCTTAGCACACCATATATTTAAGATGAGCAAGGCTTAGACCAGCAATAGGTGAGACCAGAGCCCAAAGTGAACGTAGTTACCTATTTTGTATTCTATTTTCTACCTATTTCCCCTTCCTTCTTTTTATTTTTTAACTATCACCTCTGTCTCCTTCATCACACAGCAAATGAGGATAGATTACTCTTACCTGAATTGTTTGCATTGATCTGAATTGTTTGCAAAAGCTTTCATTTATTTATTTATTTAGATTATTTATATGGCTGCCCATCTCACAGAAGTGACTCTGGGTGGCATACAAAGATTAAAACCCCAAAGAATTAAAAACAATAATCCATGATGCCTGAGTTAAAGCCCTAAAATCCCATCCACTACAGAGCTTGCCTAACCTGCCCCAAATGCCTGGGGAAACAGCCAGGTCTTCAGAACCTTACCAAAGGCTAAAAAGGGTAGGGGCCATCTAGATCTCTGGGTGGATGCAAGGCCAGCACTGCCACAGAGAAGACACAACTCCTGGGTCCAGCAAGATGACATTGTTTGATAGAAGGGAACTGGGGCATGCGCTGTCTGCAAGATCTGGTGGGGCGAGCAGAAACAGTGGGAGCAAAGTAGTACCGCAAGTAGCTTGGCCTTATGCCATGCCGGTCTTTATAGGTGACAGCCAGCACCTGGAATCATACTTGGAAGCCTACTGGGACCCAGTGAAATTAGGCCGAAGACACTGTAGCCTGCTCACACATTCAGAAAAACACTGTCAGCATAAATAAAATGTGTTTTATTTAGATAAAAGATAAAATTATATACAGTAGCTTCCTCTTTTAAAAACCTTTGATCACATTCTCCTTCCCCTCCTCCTACCTTGGTTTGTTTCTTTCCTCTGGCTCTTACTGATCTCTACCAAATCTTTCCTAATTATCTGATACTTTGAGGACCACTCACAAATTTTGAGGAAGGCTATTTATAAATAATGGTGAAGACATATCTGTGTGCTGTATCTCACTCACTCTCCAATAAGGATTAACTTTGTCGGCCTTTTTCCTAAATCCAGCAGCTTTATAGAATTTAACTTCGGAGATTTGAATATATTAATATATGAATATAACCGCCCAGGGTCCCTCCTTGGGGAGATGGGCGGGATACAAATGTGATAAATAAATATTCTTAATTCTGAAACCTTGATTTTCGATATAATGATATTGGTGTGCCAGTATTTGTACATCCTTTACAGTCCAAATGGTGTTCCTTCTGAATATCCTCTCAGAGTTTATTTAGTGTTTATGTATCTCTCTCTCTCTGTGTGTGTGTATGTGTGTGTGTGTATGTGTGTGTGTGTGTAAAAAAAAAGCCACTTTCCCACACCCTCTTCTTAGCAATTGTTGATGTGATATGACAGGTGCAAGAACAGAAAGTTACAGATGAATGGCTACATCTTGCAAATCTTTGTTGGTTGTTCCTTTCCCAGCACATCTTTGTGTAGCTTTGCTGTCAGTGTAGTTAATTAGAGCCATCTTCTCAAACTTTGTGTCCTCCAAATGTGGTGATTTATTTCCTGTAATCCCTGGCTATTATTGGGAGGAAACTAGATTGTGTAACATTGATTAGGAGGATTAAAAGCAACGTTTGAATAAATATATTAGGATTTATGCTTTGGAAAACTATTTCCCAAAGGACTCAGCTGATTTGGAGATTGCCTAGATCTAGCAATCTAATGTTCATGCTTGAAATGTTTAGTAGCTCTTCTTAAATAGTTTTAGATAATTTCTGGTCACACTTTGAATATTTCAATAATTCTATAGTAGCCCCAATTATGGCATGGCATTATTTTTTGGTTATATTTCTTCAAGAGTTTAGGGCAGGAATGGGCAACATGGTTTCTGGATGTTTTGAACTCTAATGCTCATTGGCTCTAGGCAGTGTAATGATAATAGCAAGGGAACTATAGGCACTACAATCTAACAACATTTCAGGGGCCACATATTACAGACCCCGACTTTGATACATACAGGCCTCCAATTTAAAACTTGGGGCAAATGTTTTCTGAAGAGAAAGAACTTTATCAGCTTCCCAAACTTCTGCAGAGAGTTGAATGATCCAATTTTTTTCAGTAAGAAATTCCACAGAAAGAATTGTTGTATGTGAAGGTCTGTGTTTTAGGTGGTAGAGATGCCTGCAATAAATTGTCCTCCAAATATGGGAGGTTCTCTCCTCTCCCTACTCACAGCCCAGAATATGAAGGGCTTCAAACATTAAATCTGAATTTTGAATTTCACACTGAAACTGATGGACAACAGTGTAGTCCACTGAAGGCAAGTGCAATATGATTTCTCTAGCCTCTGTGTATCGATAGCCTTGATGCGTTCTATGCCTGCAGTGATATCTGAACGTTTTCAAAGGCAGCTATATGGAAGCCTCCTTTCAGTAGTTCAGTCTGCTTGCTATCAAATGAGACAAAAATGTTTCAATGATATTCAGTGGGCAGTTGTGATGGAATGTCTCCCTGAGGAGGAGGGTGATGTGATGCATCTCAGTGCAGAACGGGGGGGGCACATTCCATCAGGGAGATAAGCGTTCTCACAGCGTTGAGAGCCTAAACAGGCCAAAGGAGAAAGGCTGGCCCCGCTCTAGAGTCCCAGGAGTACTTTTCCCCTTAGATCAGTTAGGGTACCTTTAGTCTGGCAAGATTCTGTATCTGGTAGGATCAATGAAGTGAACTAGAGCGGCAGTTCCGGCTCAGCGTGGTCTTTTGCCAGTTTTTTCCTGACAGCAGTTGAAATATTCACTGGCTTCACTAAACTAATGGCAACTAGTCTGATTTCCCAGAATGCCTAGGTTTCAGTGGTATTTTGAGAAATCTAAATGGTGACCATCACAGAATGATTAAGCCCTTCGTCTTTGAAAATAACACTCTAACCCAGTGTTTCTCAACTTTGGCAACTTTAAGACGTGTGGACTTCAACTCCCAGAATTCCCCAGCCAGCCTTCCTGGCTGGGGAATTCTGGGAGTTGAAGTCCACACGTCTTAAAGTTGCCAAAGTTGAGAAACACTGCTCTAACCTTTAAATATACAAAAGAGGGGATATGAATGAGCAGAAGATGGAACGTGGCCATTATCACCTCCCAATTGGGGTTAACTATGTCAGATGGAAACTTGGTCAAAATTCTCAGTTGCCAGGAGACAGAAAGACTCAGGTGTCACTCACTTTGGTGTCCCCTCAGGAGAAACCTCCATAAAAGAAGCATAGCTGGTTTACCATATTTTGAAATCATCTGCAAAATTGTATTTTATCACCCCCTATGACCATTAATTGAAGAGTCTAAAATATGGGCAAAAAAGAGGTAAGCCTAGAAACTTAACAGTAGGGCTACCAGATCTGGGCTGGGAATAGTTGGACAAACACTGGATGGTAGCAGAGAGAGACTGAAAATTAACTCTTTGCTCCCTTCTTATGGTTGTCTGAAGTTTTGCAGCTTTTTAATCTTCTGCTCTGCATGCCTGTTAAGAGCAATAATGTTGAAAGTCCCTGAAGAGCAAGGGCAGTCTCTGAAGCAGTTTGTTCTTGACCTTGTGAAAATACGCATTCACACTCTCTGGTACTGCCAATAGAGTGTAATATTTTGCTCCATTGGCATAAATCAATCCCTAGGTGACCCAAAAGAGAAAAAATACAGAATATTTACTCTTCAGCCTGAATCTGAATATCTAAAATATCTTCTATAAAATGCTTAATTTCTCTATTACTGTATGCTATTGAACTTCAAATTTATTTGCCTTTTGGAGTCTATAAGCTGGTAAATAGTCTTATTAACTGATTTTTCAAAATACTACTCTTTGAGAAAGTTTAATTTGCTTTTTTTAATAAATGTTTTGACTTCTAATTGCTAATAAATCATTCTATTATATAGTGTGTGGTTTTTTTTTAATTTCTATTTCTTCCTTTTTCAAGCATCATTTAGTATCATAAGAACAAAAGAGTCTTGCTGGATTGGGCCAAAGGGCTGACTAGTCTAGTTTTCTGTTCCTAGGATGTGTAAACAGAAGCTCACTGGAACCATGCAAGAACAATAGTACCACCCTGCTTGGGTTCCCAGCAACTGGCATTCTGAGACGTATTGTCTTTTATACTAGAGATATTACAGAGCCGCCATGTGTTTTAATAGGATCCTATGCAAACAAATGAGGGGCGTGGTGGCTCAGTGGGTAAGACGCCAGGCTTGTTGATCGGAAGATTGCAAGTTTGGAGGTTCGAATCCCTAGCCTTGCGTGCGGAGTGAGCTCCCGCACTAGCTCCAGCTCTTGCCAACCTAGCAATTCGAAAGCATGCAAATGCAAGTAGATTAATAGGTACCACTTCGGTGGGTAGGTAACAGCGTTCCATGCGTGTCATGCGGCCACATGACCGTGGAAGCGTCTTCGGACAACGCTGGCTCTTTGGCTAACAAACGGAGATGAGCACCGGCCCCTAGAGTCGGACACGACTGCACAAATGTGCGGGGGGTACCTTTACCTTTACTTTATGCAAACAAATATGCCTCTCGTTACTACCTTATGTACTTCTCAAACTAAGACTTTATGGCTCTTGAGTTATAAATTTCTTTCAAATTGTGGCTTCAGCTTTTACAATGCTTTTCCTGTAGCTCCCACAGATCTGCACAATCCAGAAAGATGTGGAAAGATGCTAATCCAGTTCTAATGTTGATACTACTGCTATTGTATCGGTTTGGTAAGTGGTGCACTAAAACCGCTTAGAGTTGAATGGCTGGAGTGGCATAAAAGCATTTGTAATTCATAAATGGGGGCATGGTGGCTCAGCGGGTAAGACGCCAGGCTTGTCAATCGGAAGATTGCAAGTTCGGAGGTTCGAGACCCTAGCCCTGCGTGACGGAGTGAGCTCCCACACTAGCCCCAGCTCTTGCCAACCTAGCAATTCGAAAGCATGCAAATGCAAGTAGATTAATAGGTACCACTTCGGTGGGTAGGTAACAGCGTTCCACATGCGTCATGCCGGCCACATGACTGCGGAAGCGTCTTCAGACAGCGCTGGCTCTTCGGCTAACAAACGGAGATGAGCACCGGCCCCTAGAGTTGGACACGACTGCACAAATGTGTGGGGGGAACCTTTACTTTTTAATTCATAAATAGTGTGATACAAAAAAATTAAATAATAACTCCAAACGCTATGGAAAAAGTTTAGTCTGTTAAATTTTTGTGGGGTTATATTCTTATCTCTATGGGCCTTTGCCTCCATTTATTAGGATTGTTAAAACTTTTTATAATGATGGAAATCACCTGTAACATTGTTGAATCCGATTTCCACTTAAAACAATTAATTTGTTACTTTCAATCCTTTGATGAAGAGAGGCTGTCTTCTCTTGCTACCTCTAACTCTGCACATATCTCGAGGGAGCTGGTACTATCTATTCATGCTAAGGAACAAATAGAAAATATCTCAATGTTCAGAAGGAAGGACAGCCCAAAAAGCTGCTAGCTAAAAGACCCTGATGCTGGGAAAGACTGAAGGCAAAAGGAGAAGGGGACGGCAGAGGATGAGATGGTTAGATAGCATCACCGATGTAACAAACATGAATTTGAGTAAACTCCGGGAGACAGTGGAGGACAGGAAGGCCTGGCGTGCTATGGTCCATGAGGTCATGAAGAGTCGGACACGACTAAACGACTGAACAACAACAAAAAGTTTCTGATAAATGTCTGATGGTGGGAAAGGATAATAACAGTCCTGTGCCATTTCCATAGCATTTTGAAGTAATTTTTCATTATTTTGGCAAAGTGTTTCTAAAAATAAATTGAAGATTGATTCATGATTGTTTTAAGTTATATTATTTAAAACTAGTAAAAGTAATGTGGTATTGCTACAAAACAAAATGACACCAACAGAAAAACATGCTAGTGGAGAATGGTAGGTGGGTCTTGGTGATAAACACATCTCGAGGACATCAGGTTGAGGAAGACTTGGAGGACCTTCAGGAGCTTGCCTTCCTTATGGCACTTCATGGGATAAAGAGTAGTTTTCAGTTCCTGTCATATTTTATAGAATACAACTAAGCTACTTTTGAGGGATGACAAGGCTCTTGGGAAGTTGCTGGTGGCTATCATATTTCTGTCCTTCCATCCTTGTATTCCCATCATCTTTGAGTGCATTACTTACCTGATCTTCTGCGATAGTAGTAAATGCCATATTGGACACCTGAGCAGGGATCACCTGTAAAAAGACCAAACCTTTTGCTAATCAATTTCTTCTCTTTCCTTTTTAATCTGTTCAGTCATGTCCAATTTTTGGAGACTGCCTGAACAAGTCCCTGCAGTTTTCTTGGCAAGGTTTTTCAGACGTGGTTTGCCATTGCCTCCTTCCTAGGGCTGAGAGAAAGTGACTGGCCCAAGATCACCCATCTGGCTTTGGCGTAAGCTGGGACTAGAACTCACAGTCTCCCGGTTTCTAGCTTGTTGTTTTAACCGCTACCAAACTGGCTCTCCAATTTCTGTTATATTGCACCAAATAGAGAAGGGGGTTAATATTTGTGAAGAGGATACCACCCCTGCCTACAATATGCCCTCAGAGCTAACTAAAAGAAAATTCTACAAGCAACACCCGCTTTATCTTTTCTGATAAAATAGAAGAAATACAATAATCTCCTTCATTGATGAACTAAACAATGTATAGTGCTGAAAAAAATTACTCCTCTTAGAAAATGTTGCAGATATTCTAGTTAGGTTAAACATGATAAAATTAGACGCTTAATAGTATTTACTTCATTGCTCAACAAAATACTATACACAATTCTACAGTTCTCATTTGGTCTTGTTTAATGAAAATACTTGAGAGCCAGTTTGATGTAGTAGTTACAGACACCAAGAGACCGCGGGTTCTAGTCCTGCCTTAGGCATAAAATCAGCTGGGTGACTTTGGGCCAGTTGCTGTGTCTCAGCCGTAGGAAGGAGGCAATGGCAAACCACTTCCGAAATCTTGCCAAGAAAACTGCAGGGACTTATCTAGGCAGTTACCAGGATTCAAGACTGACTTGAAGGCACCCCTCCCCCCCCAAGTTTAATAATATGCATTTCCGTGTGTGATAATTATCCTACTTGTCATCTTTGTCAACGTTTACATTTAACTTACCCATAAAATTTATACCCCAAGGAGAGCAGTGTGATAAATATTTGAGAGAGAACACAACGAATGACTAAAATCTTAAGGCACCTTAATTGAGTGGTCACTAGGAAACCAAATGATGGACCAATTTTGGATTTGCTGTATCTGCCCGTTTTTATTCTTTCCAACCCAACAGGAAGTTTAAAAGAAATTGTGCGAAGGGGCTTGGGACTCTCCATGTCCATCAGCAGAATAACCAAATACAGAACAGAAGAGGACTAAATTCACTACGGAGGGAGATGCTGCGGAGAAAGAACAAAAAACGACAATACGTTTTTCCCAATGCATGCTAATGGGAGGTGCTGCTCGGCAGAGGCTCAGCCCCCTCCTGGTCACATGACCTCAGACCTTAGCTGCTACTAAGGGATTTTAGCTAAAAAATTGCAAAAGCCGTGCTCTGCATGCTTTGTTGATTGAATGGATATGTTCCCTATTTCTCCGATACATTATTTTTGTTATCCTTATTATCCTTGCACTCTGAAGTGAAATTTTGAAATTTATCTTTATACATTCCAGGAACTATATCTTTTTATTTAGGCAGACATTGGTAATGAACAATGAATGCAGCCTTTAGAGCAATTTACTACATCTGCTATTGGATATTTAGAATTATTAATTTTTTAAAAAATCTTTTAGTGGCCTAATTGCATATACTCTATTCAGTGACTAATGTTGGTTATCAGTATCCATTCAGGAAGTCTTAGCAGCTGCCTTTCTATTCAGCTGAATGTTACTTTCTGCTGACTATATAGGTCATTGGTTCTATACCATTTCCCTTTCCTCCTCTCCAATGTAATTAGCCCCACCAACTGCATTCATTCATGGAAATGCGCAAAAAGAATTTAATTGTTTGTGACAGTTGGTCATGTGTTGATCTGAACTTTTTATAAAATTACACAGCTTGGCAGTTTTCAGGGTTCATCTGGCACACATGCTAATTATAGAGAATAATAGGTCCCATTTTCAAGAACTGCAGTGCATTTGAAGTCCATTATTTATGTGGCTGTATTTAAATGTGGCAATTTCCTCAAACCAGTTATATTATCATGAAAGCAAATGGTAGGGTTGTCAAGTAAAAGCCTTCAATGGATTTTGCTGGTGCCACTTAAAGTGCTTTTGAGCTTCTCTTCTGCTATTGGTATGCATATGTGAAAGGCAGCAACATTTTAAATATGCTTATTTTTGAGGTCTCAGGTTGAATAGCCTAACTTGATGCAGGATTCACACCTTTGTTTTCATCTTTGTTGTGTATCTGTTTGTCTTTTGTGAACAGATCAGCTTCTCTGGAAGCACATTATTCACATTCATGTCTATGAAGGTTCTCAGTCATCCAGGTGGAATTGTCTGTAGCTTGAAACATGTCAACTGGATTTCTATTTTCTTAATGGAAACGTTTCGCTCCTTATCCAAGGGGCTTCTTCAGTCTGAGCAAAGTTGGTAAGGGAATCCTAAATATGTTCCTAGGTAGCTGTGTGACCTTACACCTGGGGCTAGGTCATGGTTATATTGAGATGTAATTTTTAAGTCCTTTTATCATCTAATGGAGGGTCGTTAAAAACACCATGCTGCTGTTGAGCTTCTGAAATGGTCTTAATCTTCCTAGGCACAGAAGACAACACGGGGAGGAAGATGGGGGAGAGTTTGTGCCTGAGGCCCCCACCTCTATTCAAGGAAGGATTTTCCAAGTTGGCATAAATGGATTCCTTGACCCCTCTCTCAAACCACCTATCTTCTCTGTCTAAAATGTGAACATTAATGTCCTCAAATGAGTGTCCTTTTTCTTTTAGATGAAGATAAACTGCTGACTCTGGTCCTGTGGTGTTATTTCTCCTGTGTTGTGCCATCCTCCTGTACATAGGTTGTTTGGTTTCTCCAATGTAGAGTTCAGAGCACTCCTCACTGCACTGGATTGCATAAACTACATTGCTTTTCTTATGTTTTGGAGTTTGATCTTTGGGGTGTACAAGCCTCTGTCTCAGTGTGTTGGTGGGTTTGAAATATACAGGTATGTGGTGTTTGCCAAATATCCGTTTTATCTTTTCAGACACGCCAGCCATGTAGGGAATGACCAGGTTCTTTCGTTTACTCTGAGTCTCAGCCCTATCTGTCGCTGTTTTAGGTCTGGTAGATTTAGATTTGGTGAAGGCCCAATTTGGATATCCACAGGCCTTCAGGGCTGTTCTCAGGTGCTGATTTTCATTCTTTTTGGAATCCATGGAGGTGGGGATGGTTTCTGCTCTGTGTGACAATGTCCTGATGACTCCTAGTTTGTGCTGCAGTGGATGGTGGGAGTCAAACATCAGATATTGATCTGTGTGTGTGGGTTTCCTGTAGATCCCTATTTCTAGCTTGCCACCGGTCCCAATGAGGACTTCACAGTCTAGGAATGCCAGTCTGTTGTCCTTGGTGTCTTCTCTGGTGAAGCTAATGTTGGCATCTATAGTGTTTATATGGTCCGTGAAGGCCTGTACTTCCTGGGCCTTGATTTTGACCCAGGTGTCATCCACATACCTAAACCAGTGGGTGGGCACCGTTCCCTGGAATGTGTTGAGTGCTTTCTTCTCCACTTCTTCCATGTATAAATTGGCCACAATGGGTGACACAGGAGAACCCATGGCACAGCCGTGTTTTTGTCTGTAAAAGTCACCTCTGTATGTGAAATAAGTGGTGTTAAGACACAGGTCCAGAAGATGGCAGATCTGGTTTGGGTTGAGATGGCTTCTCCTTTCCAGGGTGCTGTCCTCTTCTAGTCTCTTCCTGACAGCGGATAGAGCATGAGTGGTGGGGATGCTGGTGAAAAGGGAGGACACATCAAAGGAGACCATAGTTTCATCTGTATCCAGTTTCAGGATCTTTACTTTGGAAACAAATTCTTCCGAATTATGGATGTGGTGTTCAGAGTGTCCAACTAGAGGTGCTAGTATGGTAGAGAGGTGTTTGGCAATGTTGTATGTTACCGAATTGATGCTGCTGACTATGGGTCGGAGGGGTGTTCCTTCCTTGTGGATCTTAGGAAGTCCGTAGATGCAGGGGATGGCTTCTCCAGGATACAGACGGTGGTAGGTAATCCTATCGATGGAGCCATCATGTTCCAATTGTTTCAAACTGTCTATTGCCTTTTTCTTGTAATTGTTGGTGGGGTCTCTTTTCAGTTTTTCATATGTATGGTGATCCTCCAAAAGTGAGGTAATTTTATTGTGGTAGTCTGCAGTGTTTAGAACCACTGTACATCTTCCTTTGTCAGCAGGTAAAATGGTGATGGTTTCATCTTTGCTGAGGGCTGTCAGGGCTCTCCTCTCTTGGACGGTAAGGTTGGGGGGAGGAGGTTGAGCACTGGACAGAGCTGCAGATATTTTAAGCCGGAGTTGTTCTGCTTCTTCAAAAGGTAGGTGGTTGTTGTGGATGGCAGATTCTGTGGCTGTAATGAGCTCCACAACCGGAACTTGCTTGGGAGTGATGGCAAAATTAAGACCTTTGGCTAGGACATCTCTCTCTGGTTGGGTAAGTTCTCTGTCTGAGAGATTTTTCACCCACATGTTCTTTTTGTCCTCTGTGGTCCTGTTGTTGTTGTTCCTCCCAGTGGTTTCTCCAGTTCCTTGTTTCTGTTTGCTGCGAGAAAGAAGAATGTCAAATTTCTTAGTTTGCCTCTCCTTTGTCTTGTGATGCTGGGCCAGCTGTACTTTATTGCCAAGCTGAATAACTCTATCCAGGATTGGGTCAGGATTTGCTCAGACTGAAGAAGCCCCTTGGATAAGGAGCGAAACGTTTCCATTAAGAAAATAGAAATCCAGTTGACATGTTTCAAGCTACAGACTATTCACATTCATGCACTATTTTTCACATTTAACTTCTCCCAAAGAACACAAAAATAACTCTTCAAGCAGCATTAAGAGTCAAGTATGCCTTCCTTTCCAGATTTCTCCTTCTTTTATAGGACTACCACTATATGCTATCCAGTTTTTGCTTTCATATCCTGCTTCTCTTTCTGCATTGAGAACATATGCTCCAATGCAAATTACAGCCTTGTATTGCTATATTATTATAAGCATATCATTGCTATGTTATTAATGTTATAACACAATAAGATTGTCAGGATGTCATCCATGTCATCCTGCCATGGTGCCAGGAAGGAACATCCCGCCACTCCGTTAAACTCACAGGGTTGTTTGGGGGTGCCTGACAGTAAAACTACCAGACGTGTAAAATAAGGGTTTGGTGTATTCACAGAACTGCAAACTATGTAAATAAAAGTCTCACGCCGAGCGTTTCAGCACCCAGGATAGATCAAAGGGAGATATCGCTACATTAGTTGATTCGTACCCAAAAAGATCTGAGAACTGAGAGACAAAGGGAAGGGCGATTGATCCGCGAATCCTGATGGGGGGGGAAACTTGGAGATTTCTAAACTGTTGGTTGCGGGAGCTTGATTCACTCGAGTCTTTAACGTGCAATGGATCACTGGCTATAATAAAGATTCCTTCATATCCCTGAGTGGCTTGTGTCAGGAACTCTGATTTAATAGTCAATGGATCGAGGGCATCACAGAAAGACTTGAGTCAGTATGGCGACCTTACCCAAAAACTCCAAGTTTTTGGAAGGTCCACAAATGGAATATCCAGAACCTGCAGGAACCCCTCTGGTGTCAGGATGGGGAGACGGGGAAGACAAAGGAGAAGAGGGCTCTGGCTGGAGTGCACGCGAGTATTTGGTGCAAGAGGGTGGCTCGCTAAGTGGGAGAGAAGGGGGAGAGGTGAAACTCGAAACCCCAACAAACTCAACTAGGCGAGAGACCAGGGGACAACTGGAGGAGCGGGGAGTCAAGCCGAAAGTCCTGACTGACCTTGCGAGTGCAACTCGATCCAGGACAATGAAAAGAACCTAGCCTGCTTGGTCCCTGGAGGTGGGAGGAAGCACAGAGAGGAATCCAGACCAATGGGTGACTATGCAAGAAAGAGGCTCCCGCTCCAAGTGGTCGACCTTGGAGCAGTGGATGGAAAAAATGGAACGAGAGATTATTTCCATAAGGGAACGTGTATCCGACCTGCAGGAAGTGGTCGAGCAGCTCCTTCAGAAACTGAGCTGGGGGGCGACAACCAGCGCTAGAGGATTTTGAGAGTTTCATGAGCACTCTGAGGGATAGGTTCAAAGATCCCCTCTCTAAGTTGAGAGCCAAGGCCAGCTTTCAACATAATAAACAAGGAAGCAGGTCAGTATCGGAGTACGCCACGGAATTCAGGAGGCTGGCTGGGAAACTGACAGACTGGCCAGAATAACTGAAAATCAAATACTTCCAAGGGGGATTGCACCCAGAGATCCTAGAGTGGTCCCTAGCAAGGGGGGACCCTGGGACCCTAAGAGGATGGATTTGTCTCACTGGCAAAGTAGAAGACATGCAAATCCACTTCAAGAAACAGCAATGAGCCCAAACGACGGGGAAGTGACCAGCGCCGCTGACCCTTCCCTCGGAGAGATGGGGAGCTCGTAAGTCATGGGACAAAGAGAAGGAGTGGTGGGCTAAGAAAGGACTATGCTTTAAATGTAGCAAGGATGGTCATCACATTGCCTGCTGCCCGCAATCTGCGACCCTGACGACGAGCAAAGCAAGAGAGAGCAGTGCAAGGATCTAGTGGGTGAAGACCAAGGGAGCCGTGGCCGCTGTGACGGAGGGAAGAGTTCGTGAAGCCCTATTGGAAGGAGACTCGACTGAGGGAGAATTCCAGCCGGCAAGAAATGACGAGAGCCTGTTCTAAGCGGCACTGAAGGGCAGGCGTTTATAAATAGGTGCTAAGATTCCATGGTGAGTGGAAATTGCCCAGCAATGCTGGTGAGATTACAGATAGAGACATTAGGGGGTCATGACAGCATGAATCTAGTGGGGATGTTGGATTCAGGGTGTACCAGATGTCTCATGCATCCCGCCCTAGTGACTGGACTGAGACTGAAAGTGAGAAGGCTGAAAGAGCCTATCAGTTTCATTCAACTTGATGGGACGAAGATGAAAGGGGGCCCAGTAGAGTATTGCACCGGTGGTTTGGATGCGAATAGGAAGCCATGAAGAGACTTTGAGATTTATAGTGGCTCCTATCTCTGATCAACCAGTAGTATTGGTACTAACTTGGTTGCGAGTCCAGAACCCCCAAGTGAATTGGGTCACTGGACAATTAACTTTCGCTGATGGAATTTATAAGGGGTTAACCCCTGGAGAGTGGAAGGGCGAGCCTGAGCTAATAGGCACAGCATCCAAGATTTGGGGGGAAGTGTCAGGAGAGGAGAACGATCTCATCCCCGTGCAGTACAGAGATTTAAAAGAGGTGTTCGGAGAAGTGGAATCTAACCAGCTCCCACCTCATAGGAAGTCGGACTGTGCTATAGAACTGGAACCAGGTGCCAAATTGCCCAGAACTAAGCTGTACTCCATGACTCCCAAGGAACTGGAGGTGTTGCAGTAGTACATTGACAAAAACTTAGAATGAGGGTTCATTCGCCCAGCCACTTCATTGATGGCTGCGCCCGTTCTTTTCAGAACCAAGAAGGATGGATCACTGAGATTGTGCACTGATTACCAGGGGTTGAATGCTATCTGTACTTCCAATAAATACCCCTTACCGCTGATGATGTTGCAAGATATACACCTATTTGACAGCTTTAAAAGAAAGTCCTCTTTTTCATGAACTAGGGACAGAATAGTAGAGCATATACTTCCAAAGTCCTGGAATCTCAAATTATGTCACTGATTTGTTTTTATTTCTTGTACTGTTGATCATCCTGTTCATATCTTTCATCTTTGAAGAAATTAGTTCTATTTTCCCATGTCTTTGGCACTTTCCCACTGATATTGCAATTCAATTCTGTGTTTTCACTGTTCTTCCTACTCCTTCCATTTTATTTCTCAGGTCTTTCCTCCAAGAGCATTCTAGAAAATCTATTGAAGAAAATCATCTTCCAGTTCCTTTTCTTGTTTTTACTTTTTTGTACATGGAAGGATAATAAACTAGTTAAAATAATTTTAAAAGATTAAAGTAACTGTGTAACACTGTAAAAGAATTTACAATTTATTAGAATAAAAATTACAGCATAAAAATTTGAATAGCATTGCCAGTTGACATTGTTTGTTTCTAAGCAGACTGAATAATTATCAGGTTTTGTTATCTGTTTCTGAATAACGCAGGAACCATAAGCAGAAGTTACTGCAGATTTTCTCACTCAGTGTGCAGTGATTGGGAGCATTTGGAAGAGGGGTGGCATGCATAGTCCACTCTTCTTACACATGAACCTATAGCCTCTTTTTTTAATTTGAAGTGAGATTGGGTTTACAGTTTTTCATTAATTATAGATGCAAATAAAATAAATGCCAATAACTGGTTTAAAGAATCTGTTAAATTAAAGGTAAAGGTTCCCCCCGCACATTTGTGCAGTCGTGTCCGACTCTAGGGGCCGGTTACATTGTTGTTTTTTTCTGCTTTTTCTCTCTCTCCTGACTGGAAGAAGAAGAAAATTAGTAGGCTAACTCATTCCCACAGTAATCTGATGATAGCTTGTAAAGCATTTAATGATCAGTCTAAATAGGTATTTCTTCCATTATGTATGTTGGATTATCTGTTCCTTCCACTGTTAGCTTAATGCAAGTCAGGACTTGGAGAGAATCTGTATGAAGCCATTAGGCAGTGTTTGTTTAGTCTAGGAGCACAGAGAACTGTCGATTCTGGCTGTGCTCATAGCTTCAGCTTTTGTTTGGAAAGGTCTTATCCTTTCTACTTCAAGGGACACTGTCCACAAATTAAATCCACACTTAACTGATTTCCATAATGAAATGATCCAAAGTCTTTCTTTTTTTTTCCCTATTACACTTCAACAGAGCTTTCAGGAGTGATGACCTATCTTAATGAGCCAACTTGTTAAATTGAAATTATCTCATTTTATGTCCTTGTGCCATGTGCGATTCCAAAGCACAGACATCTCCGTACCCTGCAAAATTAAGGCTCACCTTTGTCTCAAACTCTTGTCATAATTTTTCTAAGATTTTTTTTTTAATGTATAAGTAATTATTTAAATATTTGATGCTGTGGACTGATTTTGAGGTAGAGACTTCCAGAACTGTGTGGCTGCTGGAGGTTTAATGAATCTCTTACAAGTGCTGCATTTGCATTCTTCCAGGCTTCAAGGCACCTTTTCAGAATCAAATCCAAAGCCCTACACAAATCTGATAGAGAACACAAGTGAAACATACAGTGCTGGATTGTGCTTGATAATATGTGGGTCCCAGGTTGCAAACATGAATGAATTCAAAGAGAACTAGAGAACCAGAAAGCAGCCGCAAAGTTGTTTATCTGAAATCAGATGCTGTTTCATTGGGCTGCTCATAGATGGAGGCTTTTATGCTCAATAGTCGCTACTCAGCACCAGTTGCTGCTTCAGCTATTAGTTGGTTAGGTGAATGATTGGAAGGGCTGATAAAGGTGAGCCTGGCCGTTACTTTTCTGCAAAGCCCTGAGTTAGTGACTTCTTGGGAGTTTGCTTTGCCCTTAAAAGAGACTTCTGCCAACAAACTTTAATGAAAGGGGAATCACAAAGTGATCTTTTCTCTGCATTACAGACTTTAAAACATAATGATAGCTCAGAAAAGCAGTTTGTTTTGCACAATCAGACACTGCAGTCTACAATGTGAAAAAAAATGCCATGGATACACTGGCACTGTATATTCCCTAAACATCTTCATTGACTGATGGATGCTCTCCAACTGATCTAAATACATATTCTGGAAATTTTCTCATCTTGAAACAAATAGTTTGGTTTATAAAATCTGAAATGTACCTTGCTTGTTATAATTCACGAAGTAAACCTCAACCCTTGAAGAAAGCAATATTTTGTTTTCCAAGTTTATCTTCTACCAGCACATGAAACTGCTTATCTCCTTATGGAGGCTTTCAAAAGCGATTTAAAAGGAAAGAGTTCTTTATTAATAGGTTGTAAGACAGAGGAATCTCCTGCAGAGAGGGAAAGAACTACGTCCTGTTGGAAATTTTCAGGCCTACCTTACGTTTTATCATGAACAAAATCAAATGCTTGAACTTAAATAAAGTTAGGAAAGTTAATGGAAGGAAAACTTCCTTTTACAAATAGGGGATCCATTTTTGGTCGAGGACCAACATACATCAAGAGTAATAGGCAGGAACGGATCTAGTCTTTCTTTCTCTTTCTGACATCCTTCCTGCTCTATCTTGAGCTAGAAAACAGGTAGATAGCTTTTACCAGAAATCTGAGTTCATTCATTGCAGATGGTATCATTGCCATAGTCCATGTGTTGCCAGCTTTTGCTCTATGCTTTCTGAAAAATTCTGCCTGGCCTTTATATGAAATTGTGAGGGAAAACAGAATAAGAATCAACCAATCCTCCAAAATCAGACCTGGGTCCTAAAATTAATTAATTTAAGGAAGCTTGCAAAAAAAACACCCCTTCCATTCCCTCTTCTCAAATGTAGCTCTTTGTACCCCATCTACCACCCCATTGTTTAAGTCAAAAGAAACAATATGGAGTATCTTCTTAAGCATTCCACCTTGACCTTATCTTTTTCATCCCCAGCACAATCACTTATTCCATATGAGCTGTATTTCCAGGAAGAATGGCCCATCCCCACTATTCATATCTAATTAAGTAAGAAAAATTTTAATCTATAGCTTCGTGCCATGTATCAAGAGAATGTTACTTTGGCCTTAAAAGAGGCAGCAAACTTACATTCAGTCATTGATATACTGGTTAAAGGATCTGGTAGCAGGTGATAGGAAAGAACTCTGGCATTTCTGTTTAAGCGAGCATCTTACGTGTAAGCCCATAGCTAGCACATGATCAGAATATTTGAACATATTTAAAGACATTGTAATTTGTTAGATGGTTCTCAACTTAAAAAGCTGAATAATTCATCTAAATTAGGGCTGGTTGATATTTTCAGATATTGGCATCATTTCGTGATTTTAGGCAGGGGCAAGGGATTGATAAAATTAGAATTTAAATTTTAAAAATAGCCAAAATCTTACCAAGATCTCCAAATCACATGCAAACAAGGAAACCACTTTATTATGGTCTTAGACCAATGTTACCAAATCACATGAGATTTTGGCAATTTCAGCCCCAAGAACTAGTAAATTGCCTGTTACCGAGCTGAAGTCTTGCATGACCTCATTGTGAGATAGTTTTGTGGACTCTTACGTGAGAATACCAATAGTTCACAAAATTTGGTGAGCTTTTGTCCAATTTTTAAAATTTTAAAATATGGCTCTTGCAGGTTCAGTGGACTATTGTGGGTGTTCTAACATCCACATTAACAATCCCTGAACTACATGCCTTTATTCAGAGCAATAATTCTGCTTGCAACTCAGATTGGGATTCTTTCCATTTCACATACTAAACTGGTATAGAAATATAATAAGGCAGCTTTCTTCAGCCAGACAGCTTTCAATACCCCCACCCATTCCACACACCAATGTCCACAATGAGGATGTTGTGAGTTTAGTTGTAAAGGTTGAAAAAATGTTAAGCACCTTTCCTCACATTACTAAGGCCTGAGCATGAAGGGATGATGAGGAAGAAAAGTTCTCAAGGTTTAACTGAGAACCATATTGCTTTTCTTTGCATCTTACAGTTTGGGACAGAACTTTGGAGCTGAGATAAGTCTGTCCACATGGACTATATTTGTTGGTGAAACATTATGTTTTCAAATCCTGTAAAATATTGCCAATTATTATGTTTCTGTAGCTGTGGTATAAGAAGTCAGGGCTGTAAAAAGCCATGACTATTTATACAAGGACTCTTGTTAACCCAGGGGAGCAAAATTCATTATGTGTTTGAGGTCATAGGTTTGATTTCTCTTGATACAAAGGACAATGCTATTCCTTGTTGCTGGTTTGATTGCTTATTTTTCAAACAAAATTTAAACATAGTCTATAAATACGTTGGCACTTTCTCCTAATTAGAAGGATGATGGTGATGATTTTGATGTTATAAATACATTCAAAACATAACCCCTTAAGGAGGGGTTGGTAGCTGTTTCAGAAATAGAATCATTCATACAATCCTACACTGCACATTAATATGCCCTCCTCACTAGCCTGTTGATCTTCTATTTCAAGTTAAACTCCTGATGGCCATGTCTTACTCTCAAAACCAGTTCCAAGTGCACTGAGCTTTTCCTACTTATAATCAACAATCATAAACAGTCCTTGCAATGTTATTTTATTTTATTTTATTTATTTTATTTTTATCCCGCCTTTATTATTCTTATAAATAACTCAAGGCCGCAAACATACCTAATACTCCTTCCTCCTCCTCTTTTCCCCACAACAACCACCCTGTGAGGTGAGTTGGGCTGAGAGAGAGTGACTGGCCCAAGGTCACCCAGCCGGCTTTCATGCCTAAGGCAGGACTAGAACTCTCGGTCTCCTGGTTTCTAGCCCAGCACCTTAACCACTAGACCAAACTTTAGGTTCGCCATTACGTTTTCCAATCATCCTAGGAATGGAATGGCTTCAGACGCATAATTCATATATTAATTGTGACTGGGATGACTTAACCTTTGATTCTCTTGAATGTAAAACTCACAGCTTACAAGGCTTCAACACCTCCCCACTTACCATCCCACAGCAGCAGCACCCTCATACCTTGCCTGCCAGTAGGTTGATGTGTTGGGAAAGGTGTATGCACAGACACTGTCAATCAATTTTGTAACTGTTGTTTCAAGCTCACTCCTGGAGCTTAGATTCCTGTAAAATGACACTAGTACCCAATATCCATGACATATTTGGCCTACTTAAAGGACTTTATCAATGAAAACTTGTAGAAAAGACTTTATCTAGTACTTGACCACAACATTTGATCATATTATAATGTTCTTAATTTGTTGGATGGTTCTTTACTTTAATAAGTAAAGGGATGCGGTGGCTCAGCAGGTTAAACCGCTGAAGCTGTAAGACTGCCGATCAGAAGGTTGGCAGTTCGATTCCCTGCGTGACGAGGTGAGCTCTCGTCACTTGTCCCAGCTCCTGTCAACCCAACAGTTCGAAAGCTAATGCAAGTAGATAAATGGGTACCACCTTGGTGGGAGAAATTGCTGGCGTCCTGTTGGGGGTCGCCCTCCGGAACGAAGAAGACCTCATGAATGGCGGCGGAGACGACGGATCCCGAACGGCAACATCCAGGACGTCAGCAGCCGACTCTGAAAGCAAGGTATTCTGGGACATGTAGTCCAATACCCACGGAAAAAGAGTCGGTTCCCTTACCCCTTTCCTTAGCGCGCGGTAAAAATGTTGTTAATATATGAATGTATAATATATGATATATAATGTATAATGTATAATATATGAAATGCAATGTATGTAAGCCGCCTAGAGCCCTCCGTTAGGGAGGGGATAGGCAGGGAATGAATGAATGAATGAATGAATGAATGAATGAATGAATGAATGAATGAATGAATAACTGAAAAGCATCTTCCTTTTCTACATGTGCTTTTGCCTTCATTGTTGCTGTTAAGAAGGATGGATATATATAGCTCATAATTACTAGTTTCTGAACTCGCTAATCATTAAGGATTACTACCTTCTTTCCCACATTTCTGAGCTTTTGGAACATTTGCAGGAAGCCTGTTTTCCTTTCCCCCCCCCCCCCCCCAAATTACTGTAGATCTCTGGAGAACTTAATTTCCATGAAAGAAGGGCATAAACATTTAACTGTGTGTTGATTCTTGTTATGGAAAGCTTGAATATAGCTGTAATATGGCTATAACAAGAGAGATTGAATCTTTATTCCCTGTTTTTTCCTTCTGTTAATTGGTAGCACTCGTATTTCATTTGGATTATACTTCAGTTTTGTAACTCTTTCCTAACACATTACTGACATGGATTCATAACTTGTAACAGTTTCTCTGCAGTTAGATGGGAAAGATCACAGCATTGCATGCATATTGGTCACAAGCCCACATAGACCATAGAAGGTGCTCCAGAGCATTTAGTCATTGGTAGAAACATTCTGTTTTTATTAAACATCCCCTGTATGGTACATTTATGTATTTATTTACTGTTAGTCTGTTTACCTAAAATATTTATATACTGCCTCTCATGCAAAGCATCTCCAAGTGGTTTACAATATTAAAAGGTATTCAGTACAATTTGAAATGCAACATACATTATAATAAAGCCTATAAATCATTAAAATATAAACATTATAACCTATATTTATATCTATCTATCATAAGTGTTACTGAAGTTAAAGGAGTACTAGCTGAAATACTGCTCTATGCTCAGTTTCTGCCATATACTCATAAAGTACTGATAGAGTGGAAAAGTTGTTCTGCCTGAAGATGACAAATTAATTCAGAATTAAATGTTGAGTATCAGCTGTTGCGTTTCAAGCCAGCTTTTGCACTCTCCTCTTTCACCCTCATCAAGAGGCTCTTTAGTTCCTCTTCACTTTCTGCCATTAGGGAATTGATGCTTTCGAACTGTGGTGCTGGAGAAGACTCTTGAGAGTCCCTTGGACTGCAAGGAGGTCAAACCAGTTAATCCTAAAGGAAATCAACCCTGACTGCTCATTGGAAGGACAGATGCTGAAGCTGAAGCTGAAATACTTTGGCCACCTAATGAGAAGAGAGGACTCACTGGAAAAGACCCTGATGCTGAGAAAGACTGAAGGCAAAAGGAGAAGGGGACGGCAGAGGATAAGATGGTTAGATAGCATCACCGATGTAATGAACATGAATTTGAGTAAACTCCGAGAGACAGTGGAGGACAGGAAGGCCTGGCGTGCTATGGTCCATGAGGTCACGAAGAGTCGGACACGACTAAACGACTGAACAACAACAAAAATCAGCTGTTGCATATCTAATAAAACCTAAGAAATCTGAGGAAGCAGCCTAAGGATTTGGGTCAAATTGGGACTTGCTGGAGATAATATGATTGCTGCCATTATAAGAAATGTTTTTGTTTTGAACTGATTCACACAGATATTTCCTACATAATTGTGCAGGACTTTTCTTCAAATCATGTCACTTAGTTTGGGGGTAATACTAGGATTTCATTACTTTCTTAATATGGTAAATTAAGAGGATTTGTGTTGGTGACTGAATTTACTGAACATAGTTTAACATTAATCTATCCTCCCTCTTTTTCATATATTTTCTATGTAAAAAGTGGTAAGTGAAATATTATGCCAAATCTGAAGAATCTTGGGTTATGTTAAGTAGATAAATCTTTAGCACTATTGTTTCTATCTTTTAGATGTAATGATGCTATAAAACGTGCCTTAGACCACTTGGTCCTGTTGCACGAACAGTCCTGCTAAGCAGCAGGAATACGTTTTGTTTTGCTATATACCATAAAGTTGGCAAAAGGAAGTAACATGTGAATCCCAATGTGTTTTGGGACCAAAGCTTTCATTTGCCAAACGTGGCAATGTTCAGGGTTGCTGGATTAGAACACCTAGAGCAAGGGTCGGAAATGCTGCTGCCTGCAAACCCCGCCCCTTCCACGCGATTGGCTCCCACCCGCAAACCCCGCCCCCTTCCATGCGATTGGCCCCCGCCCGCAAACCCCGCCCCCTGGCTCTCGAGCATGTCAAAATGCCCTGGAGCATGTCAAAATGGCTCCTGGCATAAAAAAGTTTGCCGACCCCTGATCTAGAGAGTTGCTCACAGCTTCCCTACTTAGATAAAACATACTTTCTGGGAGATATACATAGATTTATGTGTGCAAAATAATAAATTTCCTATTCCTTCTTTAGAAGAATTACTTTGGAGTATAAGCTGTAAACAGTGCAGTGAACTAAAGCTGGGTACATATTCTGACATGACAAGAATCTCCCCATTCATAACACAATAATATTACCAGCAATCTGCTATTAAAGCAATGCACCATGACATGATGCAGGTGACAATACAGTAACTTGGCACTATTTTATATTCTTGAGATTGAAGTTTCTTGGCCAAAGCTGCCACCTGGTATGCTTCACAAGACTATTTTTTCCAGAAATTCAATGCAGATGAGCTTTCTACAATTTCATCAGCAGAGGGCAGTACAAGTCAGTAGACTATTTGAAGGTTTCTTTCAACTCCAGATTAATTAGGATGGGTGATATAAAATAGCACAGTGGCGTTTAATTTCTTTTTACTTCTTTGCTTATGCGGGTGTTTGTTTTTTGGCTGAGTTCCATTTTCTTAAAATGCAGTTTCAGATAAGTAGATAAGTTACACTTGAGCAGCTAGTGAAAAATAAAGCTTGGATCCGGAAGGGAAGAAAGGATGGAGAAAAGGAGCAGCAGCAGCAGCACAGGGGCTAGGGAGACTTTTGCACAGGTTTGCCATGTGCACCAATTGTCCCCATTCCTGACTGGGAGACCTTGCTCATAGAACACTGCTGCTCTGTGAGCTGCACTGGCTCCGATAGGCTTCCAGATCTGATTCAAGGTGCTGGTTAGCACCTATAAAGCCCTACCTGGCAGAGGACCAGGCTATTTGCAGACTGCCTCTCCCCCATTGTTTCTGCCTGCTCCACTAGGTCTAGCAGGGAGGGTCTGCTCTGGGTTCCTCCCATCACACAATGCTCTGTTCTTGAACCCCGGAGTTATGCTTTCTCTGTGGCTGCACCTGCGCTGTGGAGCAGCATCCCCGTAGAGATCCAGATGGCCCTAACCCTGTTAACACGCCGTAAGGCTCTGAAGACCTGGCAACATGTTCCCCAGGCATTTGGGCTAGAAGGTTAGGTGGCTTTTGGAGGGAGGGGTGCTTGTTGTTTTAACCAGGGCACTTCAGGGTATTTATTCTTATAGTGGTTTTCATCTTTGTATGCTGCCCAGAGTCACCTCTGTGAGATGGGCGGCTCTATAAATCATTTAAATAAATTTATTTATTTATTTATTTATTTATATTAATATATATTAATATATTAATATATTGATTATTGTTATGATTATAATTAATTATTATAATATATTAATATAATAATATAGTAATTCTTTTTCTTTCTGTTTACAGAGCCAGTTGGGTCTAGTGGTTAAGGCAACAGGCTAGAAACCTGGAGTCTCTGAGTTCTAGTCCCGCCTTAGGCATGAAAGCCGGCTGGGTGACCTTGGGCCAGTCACACTCTCTCTCAGCCCTAGGAAGGAGCCAATGGGAAACCAGGAGACTGAGAGTTCTAGTCCCGCCTTAGGCATGAAAGCCGGCTGGGTGACCTTGGGCCAGTCACACACTCTCTCAGCCCTAGGCAGGAGCCAATGGGAAACCAGGAGACTGAGAGTTCTAGTCCCGCCTTAGGCATGAAAGCCGGCTGGGTGACCTTGGGCCAGTCACACACTCTCTCAGCCCTAGGAAGGAGCCAATGGGAAACCAGGAGACTGAGAGTTCTAGTCCCGCCTTAGGCATGAAAGCCGGCTGGGTGACCTTGGGCCAGTCCTTGTCTCTCAGCCAAACTCACCTCACAGGGTTGTTGTTGTGGGGAAAATAGGAGGAGGAAGGAGTATTAGGAATGTTCCCCGCCTTGAGTTATTTATAAAAATAATAAAGGCGGGATAAAAATTATATATACAATATATGATGATTATGATATATAAATATAGATATATACATATACATATACATACATACATACATACACAGTATGTGTGTGTATGTGTATGTATGTATGTGTGTGTGTGTGTGTGTGTGTATGTATGTATGTATGTGTATATATATATATATATATATATATATATATATATATATAATCATCATCATCATCATCCCACTGTCCCAGCCTTCTCAGCCTGGTATTGCCTAGATTAGAGCTTTCCAAACTTTTCATGTTGGTGACACACTTTTTAGACATGCATCATTTCGCGACACACTCTTACAGCAGGGCACAAGGCAGGCACTAGGACCTGTGCAGAATCACAGCAGGTTTGGAGGCAGCCAGGCACAAGGCAGGCACTAGGACCTGTGCAGAATCACAGCAGGTTTGGAGGCAGCCAGGCACAAGGCAGGCACTAGGACCTGTGCAGAATCACAGCAGGTTTGGAGGCAGCAAGGCACAAGGCAGGCACTAGGACCTGTGCGGAATCCTGGCAGGGCTCGGAGGCAGCAGCAGCCGCGACACACCCACACACCGCAGCCGACACACTAACGTGTCCCGACACACCGTTTGGAAAGCTCTGGCCTAGATGAAAGCCCACATGATGGGAGTTGTAGTCAACATATATGTTGTTGTTGTTAGTTGCCGTCGAGTCATTTACGACTCATGGTGACCCTATGTATAATAGAACGAAATGCTAAACGGTCTTGCCCCAATTGCCTGACTGTTCCAATGTTTGCATCCATTGTTGCAGTAATTGTATCAATCCATCGCATTGAAGGTCTTCCTCTTTTCCGCTGGCCCTCGACTACCAAACATGATGTCCTTTTCAAGCGATCGGTCTTTCCTGACAATGTGCCCAAAGTATGAGAGTCTAAGCCTAGTTATCCTCGCCTCTAGTGAACATTTTGGTTGTATTTCTTCTAAAGCTGATTTGTTTGTTCTTCTGGCAGTCCATGGTATTTTCAGTATTCTTCGTCAGCACCACAATTCGAATGCATCAATTCTTCTTCTATCTTCCTTTTTTAATGTCCAAGTTTCACAGGCATATGTGGCAATTGAGAAGACCATATCGTGAGTCAGAAACACCTTTGTTTTTAAACTGACGTCTTTACTTCTGAAAACTTTAGATAGTTCTTGGATGGCAGATTTTCCCAGCGCGATACGTTGTTTGATTTCTTGGTTACTACTTCCCTTGTCATCGATTGTTGATCTGAGTAGAATGAAATCGTTGACGACTTCAATTTCTTCTCCATTTATTGTGACATTACTTATTGGTCCATTTGTGAGAATCTTCGTCTTCTTCACATTCAGGTGTAGTCCGTATTGCTGACTACAATCTTTGATCTTCATCAGCAAGTACTTCAAGTCTTCTTCATTACCAGCAGCAAAGTTGTGTCATCTGCATATCGCAGGTTGTTAATGAGTCTTCCACCAATTCTGATACCTCACTCTTCTTCAGACATTCCTGCTTCTCGAATTATTTGTTCAGCGTACACATTGAATAAGTGGGGTGAAAGTATACAACCTTGCCGCACACTTTTTCCAATTTTGAACCACTCGGTATCACCGTTTTCTGTTCTAACGACTGCCTCTTGATCCGTGTACAGGTTCTGCATGAGTACAGTTAAGTGCTCTGGAATTCCCATTCTTTGTAATATTAACCATAACTTGTTATGGTCCACACAGTCAAATGCCTTTGCGTAATCAATGAAGCATAGGTAAACATCTTTCTGGTATTCTTTACATTCAGCCAAGATCCATCTGACATCAGCTATGATATCTCTCGTGCCGCATCTTCTTATAAATCCATCTTGGACTTCTGGTAGTTTTCTGTCGATGTAAGGCTGCAAATGTTGTTGAATTATTTTCAGCAAAATTTTGCTAGCATGTGAAATTAATGAAATTGTTCGATAATTTCCACATTCTGTTTGATCTCCTTTCTTTGGAATGGGTATGAATACGGATCTCTTCCAGTCAGTTGGCCAGGTCATTGTCTTCCAAACTTCTTGACATATACTGTATATAGTCAACATATATAAATAGCACTAAGTTGGAGAAGACTGCAATATTTAGAACAGAGAATGCTTTCATAAAATCAATCACGTTTTTCCTCATAATAAGAAAACACTCTTTATTTATTTGTTTGTTTGTTTGTTTATTGTTTAATTTATATCATCGCCCATCTCCCCCCACAAGGGGACTTTAATATAATCCTAGGGTTGAAAGGAAGCTTGGAAGTCCTCTAATCCAACCCTCTACTCGGGGCAACAGTCCTCAGACCACCCCAAACAAATGGCTGTCCTGTTTTCATTTGAAAATCTTCAATGTTGGAGCAACCACCGCTCCAGGGCTGTTCTACTACCTAATAACTCTCACAGTCAGGAAATTCTTTGGAAGACCACACAATACATCTTGAGAATCATGGCTGAAAAATGTGAAATGGAAAAGAAGGAATTTTTTGCTGAATAACAAATACTTGTTCAACAGCCTTCCCCAAACTGGTTATTTCTAGATATGCTAGATTACATCTGTTCTAATCACAAATTCCTATGGCCATTGATCATGTGAGCTGAAGTTAATGGGAGAGTACCAGGATGGGAATAGCTGCTGTATACAGGTTGTCCTCGTTTAGTGACTGCCTCATTTAGCAACCATTTGCAGTTATGATGGTGATGAAAAAGTAACGTTATGACCAATCCTCGCATTTACGACCTTTGCAGGTCTGTACAGCAAAAGAAAGCTGCAGTAAGATCATAAGCACAGTCATGTTTTCACTTAGCGACTGCTTCGCTTAATGACTGAGTTGCTGGTCCCAAAAGTGGGTGCTAAGCGAGAACTACCTGTATGTTATGCAAGTGAAGAATTATTAGACTCCAACTAAATCAGAATTTTAATTCCTGTAAAAACATTTCTGTATTGGAAATTGATAGTCGTGTAACATTAGTCTCTTATTTTCACTCAGCCTGCCCTGAATTTATTTTAAGACATGTTGAAAATGGAGATATTCTAAAAGCGTATATGCTGGAAATTGCCCCCAAATAATCAGTTATGTACCTATTAGTTAGGACTCACTAATTTATTGCATGATGAACTTTCATACATAAATGTCTGCTTTGTCAGATGTACAGGCTCAAACATTTGCCTTTTATATGTGTGCTGGGATGGGAATGTATCCCTTTTACAAAGTGAGATGAAAACCAAAACAACAACAACAACCATCGCCTGATAAGCTGCATATCTTAAATGCTAAAGTGATAGACTGTGTTTCATCTTTAAAAGTTGCATTTTATTTTCAAAGGTTTGATTTTAGCAATGTTTTCAGCACATCAGTGTTCTGCTTGTACATAAAACTTAACTAGAGTCATGCTTGCTAGTCAGGGAAACTTGTTTGGCACAGGTTATCCAACTGTTGAAAGCATGGAAACAATTTCCTCTCATAATCTGAACAGATTGGAATGCAGCCCCAAAATCTGAGCGGAAATAGTAAAATTTAAAAACTTTTACTGGGATTCAGCCCAGCTGCACCTGGCCTGGCCTAATTGCCTGCAACATGGCCATTACTCAAAGGCATAACATTTAGCCACCAACAGCACTTATTAATGTATAATAGGCATTTGCTTGTAAAAGAGAATTATTGGAATGGTGCAATATCATAAAGATTGAGGTGCTGACACTTCAGATTGTTTTATATAGACACACTGAGGTATAATTTAGGAGTGTATGAGATTTGGGTGATTAATCTCTGCTTGTGGCATTTTAGGGGCAGTTTGATGCAAATGAGATTAATCTTTTTAATAACCATCATTAAGGCAAGATATTTCAAATAAAAGTTAGATGTCACTTGTTTCTCCCACAAAATTGGCAAAACATGGATTTGTGCAAGTAGCAGATGAAGAACCGAATTAATGCAATTCTTGATTATTTCTGTAAAGCATTCAATATTCCAGGCCATAAAAACACTTAGAAATTCTCTCTCTTGGTATCCAGAGTGTGAGTAACTGAGCACATCAATTTTGATGGTTCTCAAACTTGGAATCTGTCAATATTATTCTGGAGATTGATGGTAACAGATTTAACCTATACCATAAATATAATGTGCTGAAATTACAAAGCCACTACTTGGACTACTTAAGTTAGTTATGTCAGCACTTTCATTGTAAACCCCATTTTTAAGAGTTTCTACTTCAGCCATAAAAATTCACTTTGTAATGAAAAGTAGCCTTTCAGACTACAAGCTAATATTTTTAATGCATGTACTAAGAAATAAACAGAATCCAGAAGTGTCAAAAATTGACTTCTATTTCTTTTTAAAAGGTAAAAGATATATTTGCACTTTTTGACACAAGGTTTTGCCCCCACCAGATAAAATGATGATAATTCCAAATTGTAATCCAAAATACCTTCATTTTACCAAATCAAGCAGGAATGTAAATTTTGCAGCAAAAAACTGCCAACGTATTTTATCTACACATCAGCAAATTTCCCATAGCTGGATTTTGGTAATATTATACACACACTGTTGAAATAATGCTTTTAGGCTGGCTAAAGGCCACGGTCTACAGGATGTATAAAGCCATACCAGATAGTTAGAATTTTTATTATTACGATTTGCATTGATTTGGGGAAATGAATTTACAGATGGTTTTTTTTTTCTTCTTTTTTATAGAGCATTTAATAGAGCATTCTTTCTATTTTAGGGCTTACAGTATATTTGTTACCATTTCTTGCCTCAAAATGGCAGAAAACTATGCAACCAGTTGTCAGCAATGGATTCCAAGGACTACAGAAAGAAGCCTGGAGGGACCATCTGTTGTATAGTTATAGCTGTTAGGTTGTATATTTTACAGCTGTCAGATTCCTCTCCTGTGTGTGCTTCCTGACACAAAGGCTGCAACTCAGTACCTGGGAGTAAGACTTATTGAACCTGATGAGACTTCCTTCTGAATAAATATGCATAGAATTGCACTGTTAAATTATTGGAAACTCCCATTCATGTAAACTGGCTATTGTATAGCTTTTAAGCTAAACTAGAAAATAGAACATCAGAGACATGGACATCTTGATCAGCCGATTTATTATGTGTTATCTTTCTGCCATGCATATAGATCTACCATCTGTGATATTTTAGAGCTTAAAGCTTTTGGGATTTGCAAAGATGCGCCAGCCACCTCCCATCCTATCAAGAATGGTTTCCTTTTGCTGATGATCTGACCTGTTAAATGTCACTTATGATGGGTAGCATACAATTTCAAAAGTCAAACTGTATCATGGTCCTAAATGAGATCTGCCAGAAAAGCAAAAGTAATTGATTTCAAATATTTATTCCTTATTCTACTCTTAATCCTATTATGTTAATAACTCAATGACATTATTATAGTTCAGTTTTTGTTGCTAAGTTGTATCAATATTCTTTGAAGTAGGTTTTTTTAAGTGAGGAACTCCCAAAAGTATGTGTGGACAGTGTCATAAAAGATCAAAGATAGAACTCTTTATTCATTTTTGCCAGGTTGAAACTCATTTGAATGCCTGATTTCTTTGACAATGCAATTAAATTTTATAGCACTTGTACTTTCATTCTGTTTATAACTTCACAGTAATGAGACTTAGATTCTTTTATTAAGATTACTTCTAATAATATGTTTATAAGTTAATTAAATTTATTTCACTCTTCTAAATATCAGCTGGCATATACATGTTTAGCATCCCAGCCTAAATGTATTATTTTATCATTTACCTACCATTGATATAATGTAAACAGCTCTTTTGTTAACAGAGAACTTAAATATTTTCTCTGAGTTCATCTTTTTCATGAATACTAAAAACTAACAGAAGTGATTTAGCCTGTTGCACAGATAAACAATATAGTCTCTTTATTTCATTATTTGCAACTCCAGATTTTCTCGGATATTTGCTTAGGTGTGCGTGTGTACAACTTCTGAGATGTGTTAGCAATTCTGATTGATTGATTCATTATTCATTCATTAATGTTTCTATGCTTCAAATTACTGAGATCTTTCAGTGGTTTACAATAAAACATTTTGCTAACCCTATCCATCTTCGGTTACAGAGTTTCTGATAAGGAAATAACAAGCTTTCATGGCTGAGGTATAATATAAGAGTCATCTGACTAAAAGGTTTTTTTTTTGTTATTTGTGTTTAGCTTAACATTTAAGAGAGTTATTTGATAAAGGGAGATTAAATTTTCTTTGTGATCTGAAAGAAGGAAAAATCAAGTCTACAGGGTGATTTTTAAAACATTCAGCTATCCTATATAAAGTGACACCTTTGCTAGTGACAGGGCTAATGGAAATTTCCCATATTTCAAGATAATTTTTAAGGTGTCTATGCTTTAGAATTTTAAAAATTCTGAGCTTGCGAATGTCCTTTGAAAGAACCTTTGATAACCTTTTGAAGGGGCAATATTTCTTGAAACTTCATCCAGCTACATACCAGTAAAATAACTGTATTATAAAAGCAGACACTAAAACTCTTGAAGTAGAGCATCCGGTGGTTGCAGTTTCCTTGGCTGGTTGGGTAGGTTAAAGGCTTAATTTAAAAGTAATCTAAAAGTCCTTTTTAATTAGCTCCAAAGTCAGTATTTGAACATTTGGTCTGATAAGAAGGCTTTTGATTCTAGAAGTGCCATAAAATCAGCAGAAAAAGACCTCTGTTTAATACAACAGTGATGCTTGGATTTTTGTAACTGGGTTCTTGTGCTAAACAGAATTCATTCACCCCTGAAAGCAGCAGTAACAGACTATAAAGAAGCTTTTTTTGTCTGCTGCATCATCAGCATTGAGCCTTCTACATCTCAGATATTTAATAGGGACTTGTCTAAGAGAACTCACATAACATGATCTGTACAAGTGTATTTGAAGATCTGAAGATCTGTATTTTATTAGCTCTGAGGCACATACATACAAATGGACAGCTACAAATGCAGAATTGAGCAAAGTTTTCCAGCAAATATAAACATTTCGCTATTGCAACATATTGTTAAAAAAATGTTAGTTTCGTTACAAAGAATTTTCATATATTGGAGGTGAGACATGTTGGAACTGGGATCTAGTATATAACTTTGCAATCTGAATTATGGAAATCCTTCTACTAGAACCATACATATCCAGCCAGGACTTTTTGGGAAGAGGAAAGGTAGTTGGGAGTGAACAAAAGGAGGAATAGGAACAGGAGAGTTTAACAGTGGAAGGAGCATCCTGAACACTCATCTCTGCAGACTAATTATCATGATGAGTTCAGCTACTGGGTGGAGAAGCCAGGGCTACAAATATCTTTTAAGCCAAACAGTTCCTTTAAAAAGAAAAATACAAAGTTACCAACAAAAAAATAGTGTAAAGATAGAAAGCCATCATGGGAGAGGATGCTTTTCAATTTATGGAATAGACTGCCACAGGTATGGCTATGTGCCTTTTAGCATACGTCAGGGCCTTCTTGGTGCAGTGAGGTCCTGTTTCTCAGGAAATAAATCTATTCCCTTGAAAGATGGATGAACTGGAAATGCATAGACAGTCAGAGAGGTATGTAGACAAGACCTTCTCATATGTGATAGCTTCATCCCAAACCAGGATGATAACTCCCTTCCTGTCAGGAAGAATGAAGATCTTAGGGAAAGAGGATATCATTTTGGTACATCTGGATTTTCAAAAAGCCTTTGGCCTTTTATGGACTGCTAATTGGTTAAAAAACAAAAAGCAAAGAGTAGAAATGAAGGGGCAGTTTTCTTTACTTGGAAGAAAGTAAGTTCTTGAGTTCCTCAAGAATCTGTGTTGGGATCAGCATTTTTAAAGTTGTTTTTCAGTGTTCTTGACTCAGGGGTAAGGAGTGAAATGACTGTCCCCCTGCAAATAATGGGCCATTGAAGACCATAGGTTGTATACCCTAGATCAGTGGCTGGGGAATTCTGGGAGTTGGAATCCATATATCTTAAAGTTGCCAGAGTTGAGAAACATGGCCCTAGATGTCATTGTGTTTGGTCCTGGTGCAGTGTTTGCCTACCATTGGTTCCAACAGAATTAGATAACATGTGACCTGTGTACTGTGCACATATAAGCAATACTGCCATAGCGGATAGTTTTGTTTAAAGATGGTTGTATACAGAACTGTCAGGGTTAATAATTTTTTATCATATATTTGAATATATTAATCTGCTTTGAGTAGGTGTGTTTGCCGTGGTGGTGGGTTTTAACACTCCTTGAGTTCTTATCTTTATCCTTACCGTTTTATTAAATTCAGTTTCAAGAACTTAAATGATATTATATGTTGACTGAAGCTGAGCATACAATACTGATTTCAGTGGAATTTTATTGCACTTGAAAAGGTTCAGAGGATACTTACAAATATATTTGCAGAGTATGTGGTCATCACATAATGAATCATTGCTTTGTAAGTGTTGCTTCATTTTTCACATAGTGATTAGCCTCAGAAGTACATTAACTTGTTATGGCTGTGACTCAACACCAGCTGGGTCAACCTGACTTTGACAGTTTCCATTTATGGGCCTAGTGGGCTACAATCCAGGACACAATTGCTTGAAATGTATGACATGAGCCATACATCTGAATAAACAGGTAATAGAACTGAGCTAAACTTCAATTTGTCAGTACATGTCATTTATTACCAGGTTGAAAATTGAGTGATTAGTCAGTAACTTAATAAATAAAGCTATAAATGTAGAAGGCTCGGTTACTTTTAGTCAAAAGCTAAATGCAGGACGTTTATTTTTCTGACCGTGGTTGAAAAAAAAATCATTTCTGAATCTACTTTCCAATTTCACATCACTATCAAAAAAACTGTTACTGAGATCTTGAATTTTGGTAGGACAGTTGAAAGCCACAATCTGGTTTAACGTTTTTGTTTGTTTTTTTACACATGAACAACAGCTGCTCAAAAAGCTGCATTAACACTATCGGTGAACATATTTTCCTGATTACAAATTCCACATGGAGGAAAAAGTACTCATCCCTGTCTCTTTTTCTCTAACTCCACCTAAAGACTTCAAGAACAGCTGAAATCAAGTTTCTGACAGTGCTGCTCTCAGCATTAACTTTGGAAATCAAAATTGCTCTGTGCTTCATGCTTTTTGTACATGAAAAGGACTAGAGCAGTGTTTCTCAACCTTGGCAACTTTAAGATGTCTGTACTTCAACTCCCAGATTTCCCCAGCCAGCATGGCTGGCTGGGGAATTTTGGGAGTTGAAGTCAAACATTTTAAAGTTGCCAAGGTTGAGAAACACTGGACTAGAGAGATTGCATCTACAGTACTGTATCTTCTGAAACAGCAAACTATTCTGAAGTATGCCCACAGAAACTCTGCTTGGAGCTTTGATTGGTCTTCATGTTCTGAAAAAAATTACCTCCATAGGCCAGAGTTATTCATGCTATACTTGACCTATCAGTAAAAATGAAACTATGGTTTAATGTTGTTTGTGTTTCAAAAGACTCATATCCACATGATTTTCTTCCAGGATTTCACCTGTGAACTTGGCCCTCAAAAGTGCAGCTCAGATATAAAAGTGTGCGATATTGACTTTAATGAAAGGAAAGAACTGAGCAAAAGTTTGGGTTGCCCAGAATCCCATCCCTACATTTTAGAAGCAACTATTTTTCCAAAGTATATGTGGTGCAGTTTCATTAATTCTGAAATTGCTTTCATCATTCTTATGAAAACACAAGTGAAAGAGTAGGTTTCCTAATTTCTTAGCTCTATTCCTTGCATACATTTTGTCTGGCATTGCTGAGTAATTGGTCAGTATAGAACTTGATCAAATCTCCTTGTTGCTGTACTTTTCTCTGGGTGGCATGGCATGGTCCTACATTTGGAGCCCACATATGGTCATTATGTGTGGAAAGAGAGTAGAGCCTAAACTCACACATCGACTCCTGGCCTTCCTATATTGAGTGATGATATCAAGTTATCAGTTGTGGGGAGAATTTTAAACACATTCCAAAGAAAAAGGGAAGAACTTCTTCAGATCAGGGGTCAAGCCACCGTGTGAATGGTATGTGGGTGGGTGTGTATAGATCTGTATACGTATATCAGCTTCTTTTTTTATAATAAATATAGGAATTCATGGAGAAAATCTATCTTGTCACTAAGAGTCAAGACTGACTTGATGGCACATAATAAATCAAAAATATAGAATTAAAATATTAAAGCAACAGCTATGAAAACTATTCAGTCAACAAGCAAATGATCAATTAAAGATATTTAAAGTGTAATGATATTTAAAGTGTAATGCAATAGATGTAAACAATAAAAGAGCATTTTTAAAATGGTGGAAAGAAAATAAAGTTGATGTGTTCATCATCTCCTTTTGGAAGGATATAAAAGCTTGCTAGCAAAGAAGTAATTTTATTTGTGTAGCTCCTTAAGCATTAGTGTGTCATGGCTACATTTAGGTAAAATGGTTAGAATTCCAAGGGCTGAATTATTTGCCCAAATAATGTCAAAGCTATCTTTAGATTAAAGAGAGTGAGTCTACAGTCATTCTGTTGCTGTTTTGTTGTAGTGGAGAAATGTAGTCTACTTCTGCACAGTAGGAATGGGGCAGAAGGAGGGCATAATGGTATGTATGTAGTGTGTTCTCCCCCCCCCCCCCCCCCGATGATCACTATTTTATTTTCTTCTTTGAGAGCCAAGCCAGTTCAGTTTAGTGGTTAAGGCTCCAGGCCAGAAACCAGGAGACTGAGATCTAGTCCTATTGATTGTGTCATAATACTAGAAGTTTATGATTTGGCCTTGATCAAGTTCAAATTGGAGATTCAAGATTTGACCTTAAAAAAAGCTTCAACTCTAGGCTATATTGAGGAACTATCTAACTCCTTGTAGCTGCTTCATTTCTGGTATAGTGAGATGAAAATAGCGTAGATGGTAGACCCTTTAATGGATATTAACTCTGCAGAGATTCAACTGGGGAGCTTCAAGAATTTCACCACAATAAATTTTTGAAGTATTCTTCCTGCATCTCTTTTAAAACAGAGAGAGCAGGGATACACAGCAGCCTCCAAATTGTTTAACAAAATATCCTGTAGAGAAATAATGTTCAGTGCACACTGTCATAATCCACTTCAAAAATAAAAATTGTTTGAAAAGTAAGCACTTAGTTTTCCACTTGTTTTCTGGGCTGGCTGGCATGGCTCATTGGTAAGGATAGCTTCTCCTAGAACTTATAATCATTTGCATTTCAAGAGTGACAGGCTTGGCATGACTCATTGGCAAGTTTAACCTCATCTGGAAATAATACTAAAAGAATACAGTAGTAGATGTCAAGTTCTTGTGTGATGTATTCTTTTGTGCAATGCACACTTGGAAGTTTGAGTATATGTATACGTTAAGGCTATTACTTATATAACACATATAAATAGTCTACATATATATCAGCAGTAATCCTAACAACAAGCACACTGTCTCAGACTTACTTATGCAAGACACTCAACAGACAACAAAACAGAGATGGAGGTAGCAGGAAGAAAATGAAAGATAAAAAAAAAATCCTAAATACTTGAATAGGCAGGGTTTGTAGAAGTGCCAAAACTGAATGGCTGCTCCTGGCATAAACAGAGTCCATCACCCTAAACTTTGCCCATATATGGAAGGAGAACTGCAGTGTTGTTTAAGTCTCTGCCAAATCAAGATATACTAGAAACTCTATCAAATGGTCAGAATGATTCATCTCTCTCCACAGTCATTCAAAGGCCCTGATTTGATCAATGTGTTGAACTAACAACTAATATTTAATTCAAAGGTCCAATTTAAACAGCTGATTTGATTGATCCCCTTTAGACTGGATCTCTAACCTTTCCACAGGTCTAAAAGGTAAAGGTAAAGGTTCCCCCCACACATTTGTGCAGTCGTGTCCGACTCTAGGGGCCAGTGCTCATCTCCGTTTGTTAGCCGAAGAGCCAGCGTTGTCCGAAGACGCTTCCATGGTCATGTGGCCGCATGACGCGCGTGGAACGCTGTTACCTACCCACCAAAGTGGTACCTATTAATCTACTTGCATTTGCATGCTTTCGAATTGCTAGGTTGGCAAGAGCTGGAGCTAGTGTGGGGGCTCACTCCGCATGCAGGGCTAGGGATTCGAACTTCCGAACTTGCGATCTTACGATCGACAAGCCTGGTGTCTTACCTGCTGAACCACCATGCCCCATTCCACAGGTCTAGTAGCTATTAACTCTCTTACAAACAGATGAATATTTAGTACCTTTTTAGAAATTGCCAGTAGTGTGCATATTTTTTATTTTATTTATTACACTTCTAAAGGTAACATTGCACTAGAACCTGGCTGAAATACAACAAAGAAATGGCCTGGTGACAGAATTTTAGTCTGCAGTCCCAAATATACAATATCGAGCAGTAGTCCCTACTGGGCAGAATACATATGTGTTGGATGGCTTTAGTAGACTTTTATTACCCTTGGTTGTAATATTACATTTGCTTCATAGGAAGTAAATTATTCCACCATTTAACTACTGAATAAATATATAGCTACATACTTACTCTATTGATGAGATAAGCCAGCCAGCTCATTGTTCTTATATATGCCTGTCCTCTCAAATATCACACACCCTGAGATTAATGGGGCCTGACTCTGCTAGCATTTCATAAATCCTTGAAGACCTGGATACTCCCTTGTGCCTAGGGTCTGGAAGTTAGCTGAGCCCATTACTATGAGTCTGTGCTTTTTATAATTGGAGTTGGGTATTATATTATTATGGGGTTTGGTTTGGTTTTCAGCACATGGGCATAATGAGGGTTTTCTGTGTTTTCTTGGTGTAGAGAGTAAGGAAGATGACCTTGACCAAGATAGGCAAGATCTGTTACCAAAGAGACAAGGGGAAAGACATATCTTAAGTCCAAAAGAAGAAGAAAATATGTGGAAGCGGCTCAGACAGACACCTCCCTAATTCACATAAGTATAAGAAGGGGAAGGGGTACAGCACAATCAGGCCTGCAAGATTCTGTTATTATAAAGGTAAAGATTCCCCCGCACACTCGTGTCTGACTCTAGGGGGCGGTGCTCATCTCCGTTTCTTAGCCGAAGAGCCAGCGCTGTCCGAAGACGCTTCCGCGGTCATGTGGCCGGCATGACACACGCAGAACGCTGTTACCATCCCACCGAAGTGGTACCAACTGTATTTATCTACTTGGATAAATATGCTTTCAAATTGCTAGGTTGGCAAGAGCTGGGGCGAGTGCGGGAGCTCACTCCATCACACGGGTGTTATTATAGCCACTCTCAATAAAAGTAGTCTTAGCCTTCCTGTGGAGTTGATTCCTGGTTTGGTCTACTTGGTGGGGCTGATGCTTGGTCTGTGTGGGGATGAAATGTGGTTTCTTTTGTAAATGACGTTATGCTTAGCATAGTTGATACTACAGCTTTCATTTGTTTCCCCACTACTTTTCATGCCACCAATTTTTAGCAGCTCTCTTAGGACTGTAAAAAGAGATCTGGGGATTGCATATGGCCCTGGGGTTTCAAGCTACCCACCCCTGAACTAGGAGTTACAATAAACACATCTTCTCCAACTCTTCCAATGCCTTAGGATTGCAAATCACACTATTATCAGGGATGTCTTGGAGCTGGAATCCTAAGTTATCTGTAGACTGCAAGGTTGCTGTTACTCTGATAGTACTCCTCTGATAGCTTGTTTTCTGTCTGTCTGTTCTAGGTCTTGAAGCCTATGGAAAGTATACCTTAACATTTTGAATATGCTCTTTTTTTCTTTATTATATTATTAGAGTCAAACACACCAGCCGTTTTTACCAAGATTACAATTTGAGAAATGCCAAAAGGCTAGGGAACCTTCTCAGCCTCTCCATTTGGCACTATTTTGCTCTTTAAAAGATACTTTATAGCCTGCAGACTTAGCTCAATTAGCGCTACTTGACAGATGCTACTTCAGCATTTTTACTCCAAGCCAGCAGGACTTTCTTCAGAATAAATGTCAAGGCTTTTATGTTACTAGTTCAAGGTGCTTTATGTATGGATAAAATAAGAAAATTGGAGATTTATTTATTTATTTATTATTCAGATTTACCTTCTCTTTAAGGGGTTGCAGCAAATAGGAGATGCGGGCAAGTTCCTTTGGAAATGGCTACTAAAGGGAATACCCATTGTGAACGTTTTATACCCATCTTGTTGCAGTGCTACTTCTTTTAAATAATTTTCTGAAAGTAACCGAATGCTTCCTGTCTGTACTTTTATCCTTTTTTTCAGGGAAGCTGTAAAAATATTTTTAAACTCTAATAGTGTTATATCTGCCTGCCAAATGTTCCTGCTTAAATAAAGAGTAACATAATCCAACCACATGGATCTGCTAGAAAGTGCATGAGGAAACTGTATGTATAAATGCAATGTGTTCTGGCTAATCCTTGCAGGCAGGATATTATTGTGAATAACTATATTTTCCAATTGGTGGTAGATTCAGTGGTTCTGCGACTGCTGAGCATAAGAACCATTGTGAAAATAATGATTCTTAGAGCATGTGTTAGGGCATAACTTTCCAAACTGTGTGTCGTGACACATTAGTGTGTTGTGTCCTGGTTCAGCCTCTGCCTCAGGGCCTCAGTGAGGAGTCAGAAGACGAGCTGCCCCTGGCAAACCTCCAGGGGATTGAGCCAGGCGAGGCCCCAGACACGGGCACGGTCCCAGACAAGGAGCCAGCACTGCAGGAGTTGGCAATACCCGAGGCTACAGGGGAGCAAGCTGGGGATTGCGGTTTGTCCCCACCCTCTAGCCAGCAGCCAGCTGGATCCCATCAGCCTCCCAGCTCACCTGAATCCCCCAAAGGGCAGAGGCGGAGGCGTGTGCGCCTCGCCTTAAAGGACAGAAGGAAAAGTGCTCGGCTGGCTGCTAGGGATTTACGCAGAGGGCAGGGAGCCAGAGGACAGCTCCTGAGCTCCTAATAAATGACCAGCAAAGCAGTGAGGGAGTTGTGGGAGCAACGTTGCATTTTGGCTTCGCGACCACTCTGGTATCCTGTCTTGTTTCCTGCGTTCCTGACCCTGTTTGGACTATCGTTACCCTGACTTCTGGACTCCTTGACCCGGCTTTGGATTTACGACTACCTCTTGGCTTCACTCTTTGACCATTGGCACACGGATTACTGGTTTGTCTCTCTCTTGGCTATTCTTGCAAAGTGACTCTGGGCTGCAGTCCTCACATCTGGCTGACTGCCAAGACTCTCTGTAACCTGATCCGGAGGCTAGCCAGCACATGTTGCGACAAAACCCGGAAGTGCTGATGGTGTGTTGCCACCGCTGCTGTGTGCACGGCGGTAGCGGTGTGCCATCAGCACTTCCGGGTTTTAGCGTGATACACGAGGCCGCTGCCGTGCACGCCACCACCGCCGACGGCGCCAGTGTGTCGCCGCCGGCGGGGCTTTGGAAAGCACTGTGTTAGGGTGTTCTTTGTCTCACTTACCAAGCCATGTAGAGGAGCAGAGATGTTTCCCTAGAATGAAAAAAGAGATAAGAAGATGAGACCTTAGTTCAGTGTTTCTCAAGCTTGGCAACTTTAAGACAGGTGGTCTTCAAATCCCAGAATTCCTAGGGCCAGCATAAAATGGCACGCAGGCACTGCTGCAATATTTTAATCTTTCCCTACGTAGGGCTGCTTCACGTATATTTTAATGTCATATGCTGATGTGTTTTACTGGTTATAGTAAACCATAGTTTCCTAAGTATAGCTTGAACAAATCATATGTACTTAGATTCCACAACATGCTAAGTCATATACCAGGGATGAGCAACCTTCTGCTGGTGGGGGTTCACATAACATTTTTTAGGAGGGCAAGGGCCAAGGTGGATTGATCCCATTTGAGGGTTTATATTACAGTATTCACATGTGTCCTCAAAATGGTGGAAAGCTTTGTTGACAGTTTTCAGCAACTACAGTAGTTAACATATGGCTATAATGTATATTTCAAAAATTGCAGTAGTTCGGTTCACATAACAAACTATACCAAAATTAAACCATGTTATAATTTAGCAGTGTGTGATTCCAAGTAAATAGTCTGGAGATGTACTAGAATTCCATTAATCTTGATGTGGTTCACCAGAATTCTATTACTGTAGGAATGGATAATGCAAAACACCTTTGATGCTTTGAGATTTAAATAATAAGGGACATACTGTAAGGTTTAAATCAAAAGAATTTTGTTCAAGATGTTTTTACTTGGCCAGCTTCCTTTCCATTCCATTTTTTCTTCAATTGACACATGTCCCATTATCTTTTGAAGAGTTCCTTGATATGAAACAGGAATTCTGTTAAGTGTTCTAGAGTTCTTCTGCACTCAAGAAACTAGGATTTTTGGATCTTGACCTCTAATGGAATGGAATATTCAGGAAGAATCCAGTGTTTCATATATGTATCCCACCGAAATACCTACACCTGTGTTCAAGGAACCAAGGATGCAAAATAGATTGCAACTGGATATCTAAAGCAAGATATCTCTAATCTTGATATTTTAGTAGGAGATACTCAATTACATTGATAAAGCTAGTAGGAAAATAAGTAACACCCCTATACATGATACAAAATAGGTAGGTACAAAATTAAAAGTAAGTTCTGTCTGTGCAGTGAAAGTACTGTATTTGCTTAAAAGATTTAGATACTTTGTATTGTTGAAGGCTTTCACAGCCGGAGTTCGATGGTTGTTGTGGGTCTTCCGGGCTGTGTGGCCGTTTAGATACTTTGTTGATGGGTTGTTTTTCTTATTGTTTCCAAGTCCTTGCCCCTGAACATGCCCCTTAAGTTTCTGGGTGGCGTATGCTTCATGTTTGATATATTAATGTTGAATTTTTATTGTCACCGTTCCTATACATTGCCTTTCAAACCTTTCATTTGTTTGTTTCTAAAGCTTCAATATCTTGTAAAACTGTCACCATCGTAGCTGAACATTAAGCACCTTCCCATCTCGCTCTAGGCTGTTGAAATAAATTTAGACCAGGTGCTCTCCTGTAACAGAAGCCCTTGATGCACTGTGCAAGAAGAGTGAGAGACTGAGAGCAGGAATTGTCAACTCCCAGCTTGAAGAATGCAGTTAGAACCATTTTTGATGTTGTTAAGGGTTTCCATCAAATCCAAGTTGCGTGACTTGTGCCATGTTGAAAATCTTTAAGATATCTATCTATCTATCTATCTATCTATCTATCTATCTATCTATCCATCCATCCATCCATCCATCCATCCATCCATCCATCCATCCATCCAACTTCTATCACCGCCCATCTCCCCCCAAAGGGGGACTCTTATTGTCACTGTTCCTATACATTGCAATGTATTGTTGAAGGCTTTCACGGCCGGAGTTCAATGGCTGTTGTGGGTCTTCCGGGCTGTGTGGCCGTGTTCTGGAAGTTGTGGTTCCTAACGTTTCGCCAGCATCTGTGGCCAGCATCTTCAGAGGGCAGGAGCACAGATAGACAGAGATTTTGCTTCTATCTGTGCTCCTGCCCTCTGAAGATGCTGGCCACAGATGCTGGCGAAACGTTAGGAACCACAACTTCCAGAACACGGCCACACAGCCCGGAAGACCCACAACACCCTATACATTGCCTTTCAAACCTTTCATTTGTTTGTTTCTAAAGCTTCAATATCTTGTAAAACTGTCACCATCGTGGCTGAACATTAAGCACCTTCCCATCATCTAAGATGGCCTGAAACATGTTATCTAAGTCCCAAATAGGCATATTTAAGAACATGTCAATGCAGTCTTGTTAAGTGAATACAGTAGAGCAGAGCTTTCCAAACTTTTCATGTTGGTGACACAGTTTTTAGACATGCATCATTTCGCGACACACTCTTACAGCAGGGCACAAGGCAGGCACTAGGACCTGTGCGGAATCCTGGCAGGGCAGGTTTGGAGGCAGCAAGGCCCAAGGCAGGCACTAGAACCTGTGTGGAAGCCAGGAGGCAGCAGCAGCCGCGACACACCCAGACACCGCAGCCGACGCACTAACGTGTCCCAACACACAGTTTGGAAAGCTCTGCATTAGAGAGTAAAGATGGCTGTTCATTAAGGCAGTACAGTGGGTTTGAACGAGGTGCTCCACAAAATATATGAATAAGAGCAAAGCACCCCACTGGTTGAATGGTTAAAGCAGCTGCTTTGAACACTGTCCCTGATGGTCCACATATGCGTCTATGGACAACTGCTTTGCCTCTGTTTCTGGAAATGTTTTCTGTGCATATATAGGGGTGTGCTAGGGCAGCTTTCCAAGCAGCTGTGTGAACCTTCCAAAGAACAGAGCTGTGTTTTGAGAGGGATACATTCCCCATGCTAACCTGCTTTATGAAGTACCTTTTTAAAATGCTTTGGCCAGTCCCGCTGTGCAGAACTGTACTTTTAAAATAGCTTTGAAAACAATAATTATTTATTATTTCAGCACTACCAACAGATTTAATTATTTGCAGGACTGCAAGATGCATTTTTCCCCCCAGGTGTTTTCGGAGCATATTATATTTAGCATGCAGGTGTGAACCACTCGAGCCGCTACACCAGCGGTATGCCTCCCCATATATGGTGGTTCCCATGTATGTTTTTAATATTACTATTTAACAGTCCATTGGTGAGACTCTTCTATGGTGCAAGTCTTCATTCTTCCTGTGCAGCATGTGTTTTTACTTAGAAGCAAATCTCTTTGAATTCAGTAGGACTTAACTTCAAAGTAAACATGCATAGGATAACAGGCAAAAAAAATAGGGTAGAGAAAACCAAAGGCATCAGAAACTTTGTTTGTGCACCAGGTAGAGAAGAGGGAGAAATGAGCAGATGAACATTGGTAGGTCAAATGGTGAGCCTCCACCTGCAGTCAGTGATGGAAAAAATGTACTGGAGCTTTTGTCCAGTCCACAATGCCTGATCCTTAAGATTTCTCCTCCCGAAAAGAAATATTCAGTGACAGTATGTATTTTAGCAGCTTAAGTCATTAACAGATGTGAAGAGAAAGTTGCTGCTCTCATTAAAATTCCAAATCTATGTTAAAGTAGTATTTTTACTAGGCCAACTAAAATTCATAAAATAATAAAAAAACAGCTTTATGTAGAATTCTTGACATCTCAGACCAGGGCTTTCCAAAGTTTTCCCACGGCGACACACCAACTGCTGTTGGTGTGTCGCCGTGGGAAAACCCGGAAGTGCCGCCATTGCGGCAGTGTGCAAAAACCCGGAAGCGCTGCTGCCGCTTTCGGTTTTTGCCGCCGCTGTTGGTGTGTCGCCATGGGAAAACCTGGAAGCGCCGCCATTGCGGCAGTGCGCAAAAACCCAGAAGCGCTGCTGCCGCTTTCAGTTTTTGCATGCCGCCGTGGGTGTGGCGCTTTCGGATTTTCGCGTGCCGCCGTTGGTGTGTCACCGCAGGAAAACCCGGAAGTACTGATGGTGTGCCATCAGCGCTTCCGGGTTTTGACGCGACACATCTGGGCCCCGCAGGCGACACACAGTTTGGAAAGCTCTGTCTCAGATGTTTGCATGCTACTTTGTAAAGCTTTCGGTGTTTCTCAAACTTAGTAACTTTAAGATATGTGGACTTCAACTCCCACAATTCCCCAGCCAGCCATGCTGCCTGTGGAATTCTGGGAGTTGAAGTCCACATCTCTTAAAACTGTGCAGAGTGGGGAGGAAAGCAAAAGAAGAAAGAAGGGGGAAAATACAGCTCACATTTTGATCTGTAATATCTATTCCTGTAATTTTATACAATAAATTGTTAACACATAAATCTGTTTACTTCACAATAGAAAAAAATAGGAAGGTATTATGGATGAATGACATTTCTATTATGGATGAATGACGTTTCTTCTCCTCTTGTCTATTGCAAACTATGTTATTTGCCCAACTACATAGTTCTTTTGAATGGATTAGAGAGCGTCTAAGACAACTGGCAGTATATAATTATCTTCATGCTGGTTAATGACTGCAATAAAGTTATTTATTTATAGTATATAATTATATATTTTCATCTTTGGAAAACATGCCTCAGGGAAAAGGTTAATTTGAGACCAGGTTCATCTACTGCACTATGCCATGCTTCAATTAATATGGTTTGTTAAACAAAACCACAGTTGGCTCGACTGGATTCACACAACTTCCCAAGCCCAAATCAAAGAACCTGTATTATGCTTTAGTGCAATGTAAGAGAACAATCATAGTCTATATTTATGACAATATACCTGTAGCCTCCTTGTGTCATAGTGATTTTTAAAAATCCAATTATTTTTTAATTTAGTTTTAATTGCAAATGTTTCATTTTAAAGATTAACTAGGTTAATTGTAATTTTCCTGCATAGTGGCCCTACTATTTGTTTATACTACTATAGATGAACAACCTGTTACTCCCCAAATATTTTGAATTCCAGTTCTGATAACTACTGATCATTAGCTATACAAGTTGTGGCCAATAATATTTTAATTACATCTGGAAGACTATAATCTGTTCAGTTCCCTATTTCTCTGAATATATTGAATTAAAACTTTTCTAGGCATAGTATTTGTGTAAAAGGAAGATGGTCCTGAATTTAAGGCAACCATTCCAAAAATGGGAGTTGACAGAAAAAAATATATAAGCAGAGACAACAAAATATGCTTCTTCACTTTGTCAGCATAGGGTTGTCAAATCCAACTGAAACCTGTTCTGGAGATTTCCTTTCCTTTCTTTCTTCTGTCCTGTTACCCTTGTGTGTGCACATTTGTACACGTGTATATACATTTACACACATGTGTGTACACGGGTATATACTGTATACTTGCCAAAAACCACACTCCAGGAAAGGTCAGGACTGGAACAAAAAAAGAATAATTGAATTAATGATTAATGATTAAAATTAGTAATCTGAAAAGTAACGTAAAGGTAAAGGTTTCCTCTGCACAGTCGTGTCCGACTCTAGGGGGCGGTGCTCATCTCCGTTTCTTAGCCGAAGAGCCAGCGCTGACCGAAGACGCTTCCGTGGTCATGTGGATGGCATGACACGCGTGGAACGCTGTTACCATCCCACTGAAGTGGTACCGACTGTATTTATCTACTTGCATTTGCATGCTTTCGAATTGCTAGGTTGGCAAGAGCTGGGGCGAGTGCGGGAGCTCACTCCATCACACGGGTGTTATTATAGCCACTCTCAATAAAAGTAGTCTTAGCCTTCCTGTGGAGTTGATTCCTGGTTTGGTCTACTTAGTGGGGCTGACGCTTGGTCTGTGTGGGGATGAAATGTGGCTTCTTTTGTAAATGAAGAAGATGTAAATTTCTGTAAATTTTTGTAAATTTCTTTTAGAAGAAATCTAAAAACTGTTCTGTCTCAGGGCATTTACAGTTCCACACTTACATGTACAGATATAGTGGCAGAGTTAAGCTCCTCAAAACAGGACTTTATGGCCTTAATTTGGAGGGTTGCTCTTCGAGGGTAGTTATATGTCTGACGAATGGTTAGATGAAGCCGGCATCTTCTGAGTGGAAGGACGACAGGTTGTAAAATTACTTACTGTGATTTAAAGTTCTATGAAAAAGGACCACAGATGCAAGATTAAATTGTGCTGCTCCTATCTGACATTCCACTTAAGCCTTTAATGTGCTGTTCTCTCACAGTAATTGCAGGAGAAGGTAGCCAAGTAACATTACTGTCTGCAAAGCCATCAGAAGTAGTATCTGTGATTCACTTCACAACTGCGTAACATGGAAAGAAAACTCAGGATAACAGGTACCTGGGAACATCAGAAGCTAGTTTATCCAAATTATTACGGAAATACATATAGCTCAGTTTTTCAGGCAGGAATCTTTTCTAGCCTTGTAAAACCTAGTTTTACCTAGGTTCTTCTGCATATAATGTGTCATGTCCTTAAAGCTCTTTTGGTAGTTGATCTAGATAACAACCTCTAAAATGTACAGTTATTTCTAGGTACTTTTTAGAACAGCTTTCCTCATCCTGGTGCCACTCAACCAGTTGGCATTATTTCCAGAATTCCCATGTTGGCCGGGAACTCTGGAGTTGCAATCCCAACATATCTGGAGAGCACCAGATTGCAGAAGGCTGGATTAGAATATCTAAACCCAGAGGATCAGACTTGGCTAACTTGTCCTGGCAGTGACCAGCCTGTAGGCAAGAAGTACAAGTGTGATAGTCTTGCCCCACTGTGGTGTTAGTGTTATTATTATATGCTTAACCAACTAACAAAAGAAAAGTATAAATAGATGCAATAGGATTAACAATGTAGTATAACTTTAAAGAGATCCAGTTTGGAGCACTAGTTAAGGCACCAGGCTAGAAACCGGGAGACCGTGAGTTCTAGTCCGGCCTTAGGCACAAAGCTAATGGGGTGACCTTGGGCCAGTCACGTTCTCTCAGCCCTAGGAAGCAGGCAATGGCAAAACTCTTCCGAAACTTTGCGAAGAAAACTACAGGGACTGGTCCAGGCAGTCATCAGGAGTCAACAGTGACTCAAAGGCATAAATAATAACTTCAAGAGAAATCACAATAGCAAAAAAAGATGGAAAAAAGTGAGAGAGGGTTAGGAAAATTATGTTATAAACAGAACAACTCCCTCAAATTTGACAATATTTCTAAGTAAATAAAACTTACTTAGTATTAGTTTGTATTAATTTTTACTCCTGTTTTTAAAACTTTCAATAAAATTATATTTTAAAAAACATACAGGTTTTAATGCTGTTTTTAAACTATTATTATTCCATAACTTAATGTTTTTATGAGTGTGTCAAATCCGATCTACGATGCAGTGTTTGCCATAAATGTTATGCATCATTAAGTGCAGGTACTGAAACTGATCCCTGTGCAAACAGAATCTCAATTTCTGGCAGTTTTCTGTGGGGCCATATAATAAGTTTTAAGTTGAGCCCAAAAAAGAACTTTGTTCTGATATCTATCTATCTATCTATCTATCTATCTATCTATCTATCTATCTATCTATCTATCTATCTATCTATCTTATATATTGTCAGAGATGGCATTTAGAAATACCAAATTGTTGAATTTGGTGATTACATTAATATAGCATGCCTAGAAAACACTGGTAGACTTCCACTACAGTAGTCCTCGCTTAACTCTGACAATTGGGACCAGCAACTCTGTCGCTAAGTGATGTGGTCATAAAGTGAGACATCACATGACCGCAACAGACTTACGACCTCACTTCCACTGTGGTTGTTAAGCAAATCACCTGCAGTCATTAAGCGAGACATCACAGGACCACAACTTGCAATTTTACTGCCTGCTTTTCCATTGACTCAGCTTGTCGGAAGCTGGCTGTGAATCACACAAATGGCAATCACACACGACCATGGGACTCTGCAACGGTCGTAAATGCCTGCCGGTTGCAAAATGCCCAAATGTTGACCACAGGGATGCTGTGACAGTCATAAATGCGAGTAAATGGTCATAAAGTTACTTTTTCAGGGCCACTGTAACTTCGAACGGTCGCTAAACAGGACAGTTGTTAAGCAAGGACTACCTGTATATTTGTTGGTTATATTATAGCCCAGATGTAGAAAACTTCATTGGATAACCAGCAAATATCCTAAACCTAACGCTATTTTACACTGGAGGATTTTCAAGAATTTTATTATATCAAGTGGGGTAACAATCTTGTGTTCTATGTTCCTGGCAAAATTAAGCCAGAACCTGACCTTCCATTATTCCTAGCCAGGATGCTATGGATAAGGGAATTGTAGTACAACATATAATATGAAAGGTATATGATGTGCATATTTTTATTTATTGTGGTCTTTGTAAATAAAAAATAATAAAAATATCTTATGAAGGGCAACAGCTCAAGGAAAACTGGCCTTGACCAGAAATCCTTCAAAAAATCTTAGGCAGGTTCTCATGTGTAAGCAGATTCTCCTTCAGATATCCTTGATCCAAGCTATTGAATGATCTGGCATATTGAATGGACCTAAAAATTATTTGGGAGCCAACATATACAGGATAATAAACTTCAAATATCTAGTTCTATCCTGGCAGCCACATTCTGCATCAGCTGAAATTTTAGAATGCTTCAAGATGTTCACAATAAGATGTATTGGCATAGTTTAATCTGAATGTAACCAAAGCATGTGTGGTGATGACCAAATATTTCTGCTATGCACTGGAATTGTATCCAAATATTGTTGGTGCTTCTGGTTTGGCTGAAACTATGCAGCTTTTTTAGTGAAAATAAACCTTAATTGGATTTGGCAAAATGAAAGACCATGTGCTTTAATTGCTTCAGATGGAGAGGAAATGTAGCCCATTTTAGACATGTGCTGAGAATAACACATACTTGAGTCTATCATGTACACATTTCTCTTCCATTTACTTCAGTGCGGTGAGCTAAACAAGCACATCAGATTTCATTGGAACGAAGGGGGTGATGCCATGCATGTCCCTCAAAGATATTTCAAGTGGATAGAAATAAGAGCAGATTTTGCTCTTCCCTTCCTTTCAATGCCATGGTTGTGTTTAATATGTGAGAACAGGGTTGACCAAGACAATTGTTTGAGCTGAGATTTAAAAGCAGTAAACAATTTCATGTCAGTGTAGCTTTGGGGAACTAATTCTTACTATTTTCTTCCATATCAGTTACTGGTGCATATATGTTTCCTAATAATATGATTTAATCTGTATTTCTTAAAAGAGGAAATAGAATTTCAGCTGCTCGTGAGAGCCTAATGCTTCCTTGTTAAAATGAATTATACTTCATTTGGTAATGTTTAGATTTGAAAGTGCTAGGCTTATGAAAGTGAGTTTATGGAAGGCATCCTATTCACTACTATGAACCTGGTAGCTTCCATATCACATCAAATAAGTATTAAAGTATTTTTAGGAATGTTATTACTGTCTGCCAGATCCCATATAATGCTACTTTCAGATCTCTCAGTTATAATTATAAAATAACTGGAATGAAATCCTTGACAAAGCTCACTCTGAAACCTTGAGTGCAGCCCCAAAAGTTTTAACTTGTATGGAAGTAATCATCTTAACTGAATTTAATGTGATTAATTCATTAAATTTAAATAACTTCCATTTTACTTTTGGTCTAGCTCTGCACAATTCTTTGACATATCCCCATTTTTAGGCTGGTAATACTAGCATACCACTCAGTCACCAGCTGTGGCTTTAAGGCTCCCTCCCCCAATGCAACCTTGGTTTTAATAGCAGTGAAAACAGGAAAAAACTGAGGAAATAAAGGCAAATGCTGTATCTTGGTTTCCTGAAGTAAATGCAGATGCAAGCAATATGCGTTCTTTGTTATCTGGCTTTTTATGAAATGTTTGAAGTGGTTTTGTTCAGAGTAGTAGTTGGGGAACAGTTTGTAATAACCTACACATACATATGTACTGTACATAAATGATGCCTCAGTAAATTAAAAAATATTTTGGTGTCTTTGGTATACCATAATCCCACCCCGCCCACAGACAAACACAAATCAGTGGTAAATGCAAAATATTCAGATATTCCACACAGTCTTGTTTATTTTGCCTTATTATGACATACTGTACCAGATTTTTTAAAATGCACCTCTTTTGGGTGTTTTCATTGTTATAATCTCATGGCTATACTTGAAATTAAATGATATACCATAAAGGCTGCTGCCATATTATGACACTGTTTTTATAAAATAGTAGGAAACTGTCCTCAGACAGATTCTCGTTTGTGTGTCTGTATGTCACACATAAACATTTCGTGAACAGCTATAAAAAGCTCACAGCACAACTGTATAACACACCATGTAAAGAGAAAACCCAACACTCCAAGTACATTTTGGGCCAAGCAGAATGAAAGGTGGCTGTGATGGAAAGACACAGAAGTCGGACCAGCCTGACAACATTATTTCATCAATTATGATGGTCAAGTGTAGGAGGTTAACTCTTACCTTGTTAGTTTTTATCAGTGAGTCCTGCTCTTCTTCAAAGCTGTGTGGCTTGACCTGTTGAAGCCCCACTTCTAGTGGGGCCTAAAATAAATCCAGATGTTTCTCAGTAAAGACCTATTAAGTCAACTTCAATTTAGTAGTGACCTGGGCTAAAGTCATAACATAGGCAGACTGTTGCAAATTCTAGAGGAAAAATGGGCCATATTTTGTATTTATCTATCTCATTATGTAATGCCTTCTTGAGCAAAAGCTCCATGTCAGTTTATGATTACTTTATCTGCAGATAAAGATGCATGGGTTCTATGAATAATATAGTGACATGTTCACATATAATACTAAAGTAGAACTAAACCACATTAATGTGGTATACAATCTCAACCAATAATTGTGACTGGATGATAGTGTTTAATATAGAATCAGCTGACAATCCTTTCTAGATTCTTCAATCATTGCCCTCACTCAGGGCTTCAGAAAAGCTGACATCTAATTTGATCTTTTTTCTGTTTTCCTACATTCATTCTTTTTAGGGTTTGCCCAAAGCGACTTGATGGCACATAATCAATAAAGTCATGTGATATTCTCAGTCCATACTTGCTGGCAGGTTTCAACTCCTCCATTTATTAAAAAATGTCAAAACGTGCTTCACACCTGGGCTTTTCTACTTGTGTCCAGTGTCTTGACATTGGACACAAGTATATAACTCACACAATTTGCAAGTGGCATCATACCACCCATTTCATTGTTTGCTCTCACCACCTCTGGATGCACAGAAGTCTGCCAGGGGTAAAAAAAAATGTTCATCATGACTTCAGGATGCAAGTATGAAGGGTTGGGGTTTAGCAGTGACATCCCCATACCTATATCATTATTTTACATCATTGTGGCTAGTGGCAGATACCTATGTTTATGGGTCCATTAGATGAGATTTCCTTTCCTTTGTTCTTCTCTAATGTTCATCACTTTTTACTCTTTACTGAACTTTGCATAATGCTGCTTATCCTGAAATGGAAGTGTGTGATGGGTATGTGTGTATGTAAACAAGCTTCAGCATGACTTCTTCACTGAATCTACAGTATAAGAAAATAGAGTCCGAGTTCACACATTTTGCTAACCCATAATATCATTTGTCTGGTTTTGGCTTAGCATGTTGTATGGTTTGTTAACCTTGCTTTATGGCTTATTATGTGGTGTGATGCTAAAAACAAATAAAAGCATGCTGTCTGATGAGTAAGAGCACAATTCTAGAAAAAGAATAGCCTGGATAGTTTGTAAAGTTCATATTCAGCTTAAAAATAGGGATAGGTATATTTTTAAATTAAAGCAGGAAGAAATGGCTGCTTTTCCTTTAACAACACAAAGTTATGAAGGTTATTGGAAGCTATTTTTAAGATGCTAGGCAATGAATACATGACAACACAGAAAGCCCAAAATGTATGAGCTGAATTCCTTTCTTTGGTTTATTGCAAAACATGTGCCGCTGAAAGCTGAAAGCAATAACACTCATTACTTACCTAGACATATTCCTAACAAACAGTACTTACCTCACTATTTTATGCTAGGAGTTAGCATTAGCCTGAGTATACACTGCTTTTTCTCACCAAGGCATCCTGCATCCCTTCTGTTCTCAGAAAGACTGTAATTGGAAATGGTGTGAGAGAAGAAGTTTTTGAACTGTCATCTTGGCGGTCTGTGCTGCAAATTGATTTTAGTTGCATAAAATTTTTGTTTTATGTCTCTCGTTGTCGGATTTGTTTGTATTTCTTTTAAAGCCTATAAAATATTATAGGCCTTAACACTGACCCAGTGAAGATTTGAGCCAGGAGCTTAACAATGTGTACAGTTGGAATGGTAGTTCTTATAATATTAAGAGAAAGTGCTTTAATTCTTTTTTTAAAATCATCTTAAGTTGCTGTTTCTGTGCTATCAGGCAAACAAACATGCCTCTATATCAGTGGATTTGAATCTCTGGGCTAAGGACCATCGGTGTTCCATGAGGATACTGTAAGTGGTTGGTGGGCAGATAATATGATCTTGCATATATCTTCTGTATCATATTCAGTGTTACATTATTCTTTGTAATGTAATTTACTTCACAAATTGTAAGAAAATGTACTGTGAATGGGCATAATAAATTATTAGAAATAGTTGTGCTTTTGTTACCATTTGAGGTATAAGCTGGAATCCCATCCTCCATAGGCTATTGTTGTTGTTGTTGTTGTTGTTGTTGTTCAGTCGTTAAGTCATGTCCGACTCTTCGTGACCCCATGGACCATAGCACGGCAGGCCTTCCTGTCCTCCACTGTCTCCCGGAGTTTACTCAAATTCATGTTCATTGCATCAATGATGCTATCTAACCATCTCATCTTCTGCCGTCCCCTTCTCCTTTTGCCTTCAGTCTTTCCCAGCATAAGGGTCTTTTCCAGTGAGTCCTCTCTTCGCATTAGGTGGCCAAAGTATTTGAGCTTCAGCTTCAGTATCTGTCCTTCCAATGAGCAGTCAGGGTTTATTTCCTTTAGGATTGACTGATTTGACCTCCTTGCAGTCCAAGGGACTCTTAAGAGTCTTCTCCAGCACCACAGGCTATTAGGGCTGTGCAAAGCTCGTGGATGCTTTGCTGCATGTGAGAACACATCTCAGACAACTCTTCTTAAGCCTTAATGCCTGCAAAATCAACCGGAAGCCGCTTCCAAACAATATGGCTGCAGTGCTTTGTGTGCACCCCTATACTCTGTAAAGCAGCTCTTTTGAGAAATGTGCACAGGCTTATGAGCTATGTTAAAAGCTTGCCTTTCTTGTGGTAGACAAAAGCTTTTGATGACAATATGATGCTTCACATAAAGGAAAAGACTAGCAACTGGTCTTCTAGCAAAGCAGCTGCCGATCAGCTAAAGTTCTTTTATTCACTTGAATTTACTTATCTAGGATTCCCTATAATGGAATACTTCCCAGGATCCCTGCGCCTTCTGATTTTTAGGTTTTTAACAGAAACACGCCCAACAACTATTTTGTTGATGATACTATCTGTATTGTTTCTGATATCTCCTTTTACTCTTCTCCCAAAATCCCAACCATATTGGTATATATTTTCTCTGCCAAGGCAATTCAGTTCTCAGTGCATCTGATGAAGGGAACTCTGCTCCAGGAAATTGAAAAGATGATAGGAGATGGGCGGTAATATAAATCTAAATAAATAAATAAATAAATAAATAAATAAATAAATAAATAGCTAGCTAGCTAGCTAGCTAGCTAGCATTGTTACTCAGAAGTAGGTAGGTAAAGGTTTTCCCCTGCACAGTCATGTCTGACTCTAGGGGGTGGTGCTCATCTCCGTTTCTTAGCCGAAGAGCCAGCGCTGTCCGAAGACGCTTCCGCGGTCATGTGGCCGGCATGACGCGTGCGGAACGCTGTTTCCATCCCACCGAAGTGGTGCCTATTTATCTACTTGCATTTGCATGCTTTCGAATTGCTAGGTTGGCAAGAGCTGGGGCGAGTGCGGGAGCTCACTCCGTCACGCGGCGCTCGGGTCTCGAACCGCCGACCTTCTGATCGACAAGCTTGGCGTCTTAACCACTGAGCCATCAGAAGTAACCCAGAAGTAACTCAGAAGTAACCCTCATTAAATTTAGTGGGAATTAGTCCTACTGTGAATTTATATTTAATTGAAACATCAGAAAAGCTGAAGAAGAAATGACAGAAAATGCAACTGCTAGCATACACTTTAATGATGAAATAATTATAATTTGCTGATAAATCTGTATTGTAAAACATGGTTGTTGGGTTTTTTGTTTTTTGTTTTGGTAATAAATGGCATTTCTGTTTTCTATGTTGTGGAAACACTGCCCACAAGATGTCAGTATAGGACCAGCACCAGTTGAATTAATGCTGGCTTGAAGAACAAGCAGCCTTAATTCAGTCTATCCTGTATGTGTATGTGTGTGTGTTTGTAAATATAAGTATTTACCATTGTTTGTTCCTCACAGTATGCCATTGCTTTTTCCTGTATTTGATGAAAAAGAGCAGAAAAATTTTAAAAACCCAATATAAAAAGGGGGAGAAAAGAAAACAAAACAAGAACCACAAATGTAAAGATACTGAAAATTGAAACTAAAGACATATTGCCTTGCTCCCAAAATTTGTTTCCAAAAGTTCATCATGATACTTATGAGACTTCATTTTATTCCATCTGTATTTGGGGGCAGTTTGGTGTAGTGGTTAAGGCACCAGGCTAGACACCACACCAGGAGACCGTGAGTTCTAGTCTTGCCTTAAGCATGAAACCAACTTGGGACAGTCACACTCTATCTCTGCTCTAGGAAGCAGGCCATGGCAAGCCACTTCCAAAAATGTTGCCAAGAAAACTGCAAGGACTTGTCCAGGCAGTCACTAGGAGTCAACACCGACTCGAAGATACTACAAGTATATATTTGGGCTACCATATCTGGGCTGCAAAAATCTAGATGGCAGCCAAGAGATGTAGAAAGCTTAAACTCTTTACTGCCATCTACGGGTTGTCTATATTTTTGTGCCCAGTTATAGTAGCCCTATGCCTGTGAAATGTCCCAAGGATAATTCTGTAAACCCTGATGTTTCTTTTCTAGTCTGTCACCCTTCCTACTGCTCTCCTCATTTAGACTCCTCCAACTTCAGTCTGGAAGAGAGACATACAGGACTTGTTCTCTTTTCCCCTAATCTTAAAGGCAATATCTGTAACTAGTTTATCTGTCACAGCACTTTCAGGATGTGGTGTTTTCTCAATTATCTCAGTAGTCTGTCTGGGTGTACACACAGAAGTGATAAACTTCTGCAATGACACAGAGGCTGTATTGTTTCAGACCTCATGTTTAGGAGAATCACATTTTAAAATTGCATTAAATGCAGAGGTCTCCTACAAGTAGAACAATAGAAAATTGTTAAAGCACAATCAGCCCCTCCTGACTTAAAAGTATTTAATAGCAAGAGAGTTTTAATTAATATTGTGCTGAAATTTGCTTCGCAGTTTCTGAAAAGTTTTCTTCCCCTGCAAAATAGACTTTTGTTTTTCTATCTTATTTTCAAGGGGTTGCCAATTTCTTTTGCGTTTCTCTGAGCTTCCTTTATTTCTAGATGTCGTAGAAGCTGCTACTGCTGTGGTCTTCTCATGCATATCTTTTTGATACTTCTCTGGCTGCCCATATTTCTCAGTCTGGAAACATCTTGTGGGAGAAATTCCCTCCAATATCTGACTTTGGGAATTAATTGCAGGGAGGCTGCCAAGTGTTGGAGGAATTATTGTATAATGAAAGATAGGACAGAACTTATATGAATACATGCAACAACATGTCACTCTATCCATGAGCATTTCATAGAAATAAATTATCTTTAGAAAGGCATTACAGAGCCAAGTTTTCTTTCTTTATATTGAATGAGTACTAGAAGGAAAAATGTAATTTTTTTTACTGCACAATATTTTGTCATATTCAAAAATTATCACGGACAGGAATATCTGGACATCATCATGACCATCATCCTACTTATTATTATTATTATTTACTTGATTTGTAAGGCCGCCCATCTCATCAAAGTGACTCTGGGTGGTTCACAACAGGTAAAAAACAATCCAATAAAAACAAGTTAAACCCAACGTACAAACATATAAAAACCATCCATAATCAATTTAAAACAAAAAATCATGAGCAGTGGCAGAATCCATCCTTACATCAGCTCGACACAGCCATTGTAAAAGCTCTGCCTTTCCTAAAGAGAGTAGAAATCACTCAGGAGGCAGTTTAGCTAAAAACCACACTGAAAGGATGCCATTTTCCTCTAATAGGCACCATCTGAGGGAGCTGCATGTTTTATCCTGAAGTTTTAATATGCGTGGCCTCAGATTGTTCTGCAGTGCAGCTGACACAGCTCCTCAGAGTGCATAAAGTAAAGCTGCAGAGCTGAGTAGGCAGAACCGTGAAGGTGACGTGAAGGCCAGATGGTAAGAAATGTGCGTTGTCCTTGGCTGGCCAGAAGATAGCTAAGTTCATTGTCGTGTAGTCAATAATGGAGAAGGATGCAGGCAGTTTATTCTTTGTTTTACAATTATTTGACAAATGCCACAAAACAATGTAGTATAATAAAGTTTAAATGAAAAGCTCTGCCAACGGAGAGTAATGCATTAAGCCTCCTACATTGCACTTTCCAAGATGGAGGAAATACTCCTTGACGAAAGCTGGTCATTGACCAAATAAACAAACATTCATTGATTCCTTGAAGAAAAGATAAGTAAGCAATTGCCCTCTCTTTTTATGCATCTAGAGGCCTTCAAGTACACAGAATTACCGGGTTCCTTTTTCATATTTTTCTAAATATAAACTTCAGAAAGAAAGTGTAATAATGACAATAGTATATCCAATAATGAATAAAAGAGATACTTTCACATAATGATTGAACTAAATTTCTTTAGCTTAGTTCTGTGTTGCTAGAGCATAGCTTTCCAAACTGTGTGTCAGGACACGTTAGTGTGTTGGCTGCAGTGTCTGGGTGTGTCGCGGCTCCGAGCCCTGCCAGGATTCCATGCAGGTCCTAGTCCCTGCCTTGTGCCTTGCTGCCTCCAAACCTGCCCTGCCAGGATTCTGCGCAGGTTCTAGTGCCTGCCTTGTGCCTTGCTGCCTCCAAACCTGCTGTGATTCCGCGCAGGTCCTAGTGCCTGCCTTGTGCCTTGCTGCCTCCAAACCTGCTGTGATTCCGCGTAGGTCCTAGTGCCTGCCTTGTGCCTGGCTGCCTCCAAACCTGCTGTGATTCTGCGCAGGTCCTAGTGCCTGCCTTGTGCCTTGCTGCCTCCAAACCTGCCCTGCCAGGATTCTGCGCAGGTTCTAGTGCCTGCCTTGTGCCTTGCTGCCTCCAAACCTGCTGTGATTCCGCGCAGGTCCTAGTGCCTGCCTTGTGCCTTGCTGCCTCCAAACCTGCCCTGCCAGGATTCTGCGCAGGTTCTAGTGCCTGCCTTGTGCCTTGCTGCCTCCAAACCTGCTGTGATTCCGCGCAGGTCCTAGTGCCTGCCTTGTGCCTTGCTGCCTCCAAACCTGCCCTGCCAGGATTCTGCGCAGGTCCTAGTGCCTGCCTTGTGCCTTGCTGCCTCCAAACCTGCCCTGCCATGATTCCGCGCAGGTCCTAGTGCCTGCCTTGTGCCTTGCTGCCTCCAAACCTGCCCTGCCAGGATTCCACGCAGGTCCTAGTGCCTGCCTTGTGCCCTGCTGTAAGAGTGTGTCGCGAAATGATGCATGTCTAAAAAGTGTGTCACCAACATGAAAAGTTTGGAAAGCTCTGTGCTAGAGTGTTCACATAAATGCTTAACAAGGTCATATAGACCTAGTGGCTGCCTCTGCGCAATGTATTAAATTGGGTTACTTTTGGTGCAGGTTGGTGTTTTTTTTTTTTTTGTGGCTTAATTATTGTGCAAACTAACATGTTTGTTTTGGTTATGATTCAGATTATTGCACAAGCCCAGACACACAGGTTAATTTAGTGACAAACTTAAATGTGCTCTGTAAGTACAAACATAAATTGGTAACTGAGAAGGAAAGAAACCATTGTGCGGGAAAGGAGGAAGAAATGTTGATCAATTTTCACTGAGACAATTTTTCTGTTAAAAATTAAATCCTTCCCCTATTGCTTGTATCCTGGTGGTAGGAAGATATAAGTGATTTTTAAAAAAGCAGATATGTAAGATATACAATATATCGTAATATACTGCATTATCTTCCTTAAGTACTGGCAGATCACCATGAAAATTGATATGTATCTTTACAGCATCATTCTCCTTTTGAAAGTGGAATACCTAGGCAACTCCCCTTCTTCCTTCAGGAAGGCCAGAAAATGAACTATAATGCAATGTCTGCCGGATTACTTAGACATAAACTTGGTATATATTTACACTTGCTAAGTAATTCTTGTTTTGAAATTTGAACATCAGCTAGACCACCATCTGGTATTAATAAGCCTGGTATTAATAAGCTTAGGGTGATAACTTTGAGTATATTGCAATGCAAGAATCTTTATAGAAAAAGTGATTAACAATTGATCTGAGACCAAAACGTTATGAATTTGCAAAGTAGGTATGCAAGTTTGGGGTGATTCTCCTTTTGAGGAGAAGTTTACTTTATTTCACAGCCAAAATATACTAATTCAAAATTTTCAGAGTAACAATGAGTGACCTAAGTTGATCCAGTGCATCTGCAGCAAACTGTGGTGATGTCAAAGCGTTGACATGTGTGCAGTGAAGTCATCGCATAAATGTTGCACTTATTTACCTGCTTCCCTATGTGTGATGCTAGTACATAAGTCATGGCATTTGTGTGACAACACTGTCACACATGTTTATTCATTTGTCCCCCACCCACAATGCCCATGACTCTTTGAATTTGGGTTCCCCAATTCTAATTCAATATTGTAATTATTGAACCATACTAGTTTATCATTAACTTTGTTATAGAATTATGTATCTGCAAAATGGATCCACCAGAACTAGTAAGGATGTGGCATGTAAAAGCAAATAATAGAACTTCATAACTGAATGATTTTAACCTGTATTTATTTTTTCTTAAATTATCCCAGTAGGTTCGTTTTATTATTCATCCCTAACGTACTTTGCATAATTGTTGAGGTCTTTAGTCTGCTGACTTGATTAATGAACGCTGTACCCACAGAAGGTGGCTATTAATTATTTCCCAGGATGCATCAATAATTGTATTTTCCATATGAAGTTAACATAATAAGCAGGAAATTCTTGCATGTCAGGGGTGGGGAACCTTTTTTCTGCCAAGGGCCATTTGGATATTTATAACCGGAGACTGGGGGGGTGGGGGTGGGGTTTCTGGGATTTCCACGGACTGGGGGCCGGAGTTTGCGGGCGGGAGCCAATCACAAGCACTGGGGGCTGGGTTTGCGGGCGGGAGCCAATCAGGTGGAAGGGGTGGGGTTTGCAGGCAGCAGCCCCGTGGGCCTTAGGTGGGAGCCCCGCGGGCCTTATATGGCCCGCGGGCCTGACGTTGCCCACACCTGTTGCATGTGATGAAAACTTGCACTGAACTACCTTTAAAACAGTTAAAAGTTAAAACAGTTAAAAATAAATGGCAATTTTATAATTTCAGTAGGTTGCATTCTATTAAGTAGAAAACATAATGTTGCACTTTCTTCAGTGTATAAAATGCTTTATGTTTTTTTTCTCCATCTCACATAGCACGAGTTTTGTAACAAATGTATTTTATTGTTTGAATGAAAAACACACCCTGGCTTTTACCGCACTTGCAATTCAGAAAGGTTTCTAAAACTGCCATTGTAAACAATAAGTTTTTCCCAAACCTGGGAATCTCCAGGTATGATTTGATTATAATTCCATGAGCAGTATTGAGTCTTTGATCCAGACAAGCTTATCACAAGTTTTTGGTTACTTGGAGGTTTTGTCCAGTAGTCTCTGGAGATACTGGGGCCTTGAGCTAGGATATTTCCTATGCCATTTATTTATTTAATTTTTATCCCGCCTTTATTATTTTTATAAATAACTCAAGGCGGCGAACATACCTAATACTCCTTCCTCCTCCTATTTTCCTCACAACAACCCTGTGAGGTGAGTTGGGCTGAGAGAGTGTGACTGGCCCAAGGTCACCCAGCCAGCTTTCATGCCTAAGGCGGGACTAGAACTCACAGTCTCCTGGTTTCTAGCCCAGCATCTTAACCACTAGACCAGACTGGCTCTCCATGCATGTATTCTACCATTTAAATAAATCCATGTATTGATTTGTTTTATTTATTTTATTTATTAGATTTTTATGCCAAATCCATTCAGACTCATGGCTTACTATTTCAATAAAGACAGCTTCCTAAACTTTTCTTTTTATTCAACATATATATGTATACAGATTGGAAGAACTATTTAGGCACCTAAATACCAAATGCTTTCATGGAGGCTTTTGGACTAGAGGAAGCTGGCTACATCTGAGCATAGGGCTATCTGTTTTATGGATTGGCTTTCATATTTGTAGAGCAATTACATAGCTTCTCTTCCATGATGATAGGATGCAAAATGTAATGCGTAGCCATGTTCCGTAGCAAATTATTTTTTTTTTAGATAGCAGCTGCTGAAAAATACGTAGACATAACTCAAGCCAATTGTTATACCAATGTTTTGGTATTAGCCTTTAAAATTATATTGTAGGCCATTATGAACAAATGTATGGTAGCACCTTATACTGAAATCATGGCCACCTACAAATTAGTAAGTAATTCATGTACTGATTACTTATGGAACTCTCAAACAGTGAATATGTTTATTTTGTACTGAAAGATACATATAGAGAGCTTCTGAAAGCTGTAAAGTGCTAGGTTCTGTTTTATGTACCCTTCTGCCTGAGGTCTATAAATGAGACAGTGGCTGAAGAGAGGATTTTCCTACTACACCCAAATGAAATAATTAAGAAAGATATTAAGGGAGGAAGATCTCCTCAAGTTTGGAAGATCATTTTCATTTATCAGATATTTCCACATATAAAAATATGAAAAAGGCCATTCTGAAGCAAATAGACAAAAGATCCAAAAGTGCTAATGAATGTTTGTGTTAGTCTCTTCCTCTACTGCCCTTGGTTGAATGCAATATTATTTATATATAAGAGAAAGAACTATATATAATATATTATATATATATATATATATATATATATATATATATATATATATATATATATATATATATATAATATATATATAAGAGAACTATACAAGAAAGATCTTAATATCCCTGATAAATACGATGGTGTGGTCACTGAGCTTGAGCCGGACATCCTAGAGAGTGAAGTCAAGTGGGCCTTAGGAAGCATTACTAACAACAAAGCTAGCGGAGAAGACAGTATCCCAGCTGAGCTATTTAAAATCCTAAAAGATGATGCTGTTAAAGTGCTGCACTCAATATGCCAACAAATTTGGAAAACTCAACAGTGGCCACAGGATTGGAAAAGGTCAGTTTACGTTCCAATTCCAAAGAAAGGCAATGCCAAAGAATGTTCAAACTACCGTACAATTGCGCTCATTTCACATGCCAGCAAGGTTATGCTCAAAATCCTACAAGCTAGGCTTCAGCAGCATGTGAACCGAGAACTACCAGAAGTGCAAGCTGGGTTTCGAAGAGGCAGAGGAACTAGAGATCAGATTGCCAACATTCGCTGGATCATGGAAAAAGCAAGAGAGTTCCAGAAAAACATCTACTTCTGCTTCATTGACTACGCTAAAGCCTTTGATTGTGTGGATCACAACAAACTGTGGCAAATTCTTAAAGAGATGGGAGTACCAGACCACCTTACCTGTCTCCTGAGAAACCTGTATGTGGGTCAAGAAGCAACAGTTAGAACCGGACATGGAACAACCGACTGGTTCAAAATTGGGAAAGGAGTACGACAAGGCTGTATATTATCACCCTGCTTATTTAACTTATATGCAGAGTACATCATGAGAAATGCCGGGCTGGATGAATCACAAGCCGGAGTTAAGATTGCCGGGAAAAATATCAACAACCTCAGATATGCAGACGATACCACCCTATTGGCAGAAAGTGAAGAGGAACTAAAGAGCCTCTTGATGAGGGTGAAAGAGGAGAGTGCAAAAGCTGGCTTGAAACTCAACATTAAAAAAACCCAGATCATGGCATCTGGTCCCATCACTTCCTGGCAAATAGAAGGGGAAGAAATGGAAGCAGTGACAGATTTTATTTTCTTGGGCTCCAAGATCACCGCAGACGGTGACTGCAGCCATGAAATTAAAAGACGCTTGCTCCTTGGAAGGAAAGCTATGGCAAACCTAGACAGCATATTAAAAAGCAGAGACATCACCTTGCCGACAAAGGTCCGTATAGTTAAAGCTATGGTTTTTCCAGTAGCAATGTATGGCTGTGAGAGTTGGACCATAAGGAAGGCTGAGCGCCGAAGAATTGATGCTTTCGAGCTGTGGTGCTGGAGAAGACTCTTGAGAGTCCCTTGGACTGCAAGGAGGTCAAACCAGTCAATCCTAAAGGAAATCAACCCTGACTGCTCATTGGAAGGACAGATGCTGAAGCTGAAGCTCAAATACTTTGGCCACCTAATGAGAAGAGAGGACTCACTGGAAAAGACCCTGATGCTGGGAAAGACTGAGGGCAAAAGGAGAAGGGGACGGCAGAGGATGAGATGGTTAGATAGCATCACCGATGTAATGAACATGAATTTGAGTAAACTCCGAGAGACAGTGGAGGACAGGAAGGCCTGGCGTGCTATGGTCCATGAGGTCACGAAGAGTCGGACACGACTGAACGACTGAACAACAACAACAACATAAGAGAAAGTGCTGAAAAGTTTTGCACATTCTCTCATTTTTCACTTTAATTGCCTACATGAAAATTCTGAGAACTTCAAAGGACATTTGTCATGTTTAGGAGCAAAAAAACTGTTGGGGTTTGTATAATACCCAGAATTTACAGATAGATTAATTATACAGGAGAGGCTAGAGTTATCTAGGTGAGAAGTGAAATATTCTGCAAGTCATCCAAATAGCAGCCATTGTAGAAGGTATGATGTGACTCATATTACAGGTGCTGTAGGTTATCTGGGTGTGGCAGTTAATTTGTTTGACCTATAATGTGATTGGTCAATATTTATATAAAAGTGGTGAAGCTTTAGTGTTTACTCTCTTCTCGTTACTTCATCTCATCTGTATCTGTGTTGGACGTTACTGGACTGTATTTTGGAATGCGTATGTATATAAAGTAAATAGACTATTTTATCTAATCTCTGTTTGAGTGTCTATTTACTGCTTAGAACGTATTGCTCTGAAATCGTGGAGAAGCACTGGCCGCCCCAGCGTTGCGTACTCTGACAAAAACAGATCTTGGAAGGATTTAAAATTGTCAAATCAAATCAAAATTACGGTTATAGACCAGTATAAAATTTAGAACACTCATAAAATTCTTATTATAACCTGGCAAGATTTTCCCTTTTCAAAGTAGCAAATAAATAAACAGATAAATAAATGCAATTCTGAGAGGAAAGGTTTGTTTCATATAGGGTATAATAGGTAAAAAGGCCATGCTTTATAATAATGTTTATTTGTTTGTTTATATCCAGGATAGTCCTCCAAAGAGAATAAACCCACAAAGTTCACTACAAAATATACAAATGATTTGTTCAAGCTCCAAAAGATATCTAGTTTAAACAGAACAGCAAATACTTCTGGTTCAGATATACTTTAGATTATAGGCGTATCAATCAGTTTCAAAGATATTTTCTGAATAAATCAGTAGTTTCTTATGTTTCAGAAGAAAACATTTTAAAACTGATACCATGGGAAACTAACAAAGTTCTCTTTGTTGGTTTTCTGTTTGGTTGATCTAAAAATCTATGGTTACTGCTTTAATACTTGTTCAGCATTGAAGCTTTTGTTGAACAAGCAGTAAAGGGTAGCATACAAGTTCTTAATGGTGTGATGAGAGCAATAAAATAATGAGCTGTTTGTACCACAACACTGACTCAGGAAGCAAGTGGTTTAAAGTGTAGATGATCAACAACTGATCTGGTCAGAATAAATGACAGCTGTTTTTTTTTACATGCACTGATTTGTGGAAGCTGCATTAAAAGGATGGCTTCTCCCAAATATTATCCTCTTCAGACCAACAGAGTTGAAAAGCCTCTTGGTTTGTGACTGATGCTCAAAACACATTTTCCATCTGCAGATATATTTGAGACACTGCAAAATATCTCATATGAATGTGTTTAGGCTACTTTCAGTTAATTTTACTACCTAGCTAATGCTTAAAGAAAAACTGAAGGCCTGGATTTAGCATTTTTATATGCCTTATTAAGTCGGTCCATATCTGCTATGAAAGCATTTCCAGTAGCTGGCCTCTTCCTTCTACTGTGATAACATACTGCAGTTTGGAGAAATTGGGACCAGAGCTGGCATGCAAGATGTATCTGGTAGAGATTGTGAACACTTAGTGCAAGGAATGTGGTGGGGAATCCAGAGAAAGGGACAAGAAGCAGTATGTGTGAATGAGCGCGAAAAGATAAACACAGGAAGAACTGGTGGTAGCCTAGTCCAGGAGAGGGAAGACCTAGTAATGGGGGAAGTGGGAGAAGAGATGGGTACTTGGCATTCCGACCAGCCATCTGTTATGTGGGGGGCAGGATGTAAGCAAGGATGCAAGCAAAGAGAGAAGGCAGAAAATCCCTCAGAAGTGCCTAATGTGGCCACTGCTAGTATTTCCCATGGACAGTTGTTCGTCTATAAATCCCTCCAGGCCTTCTTATCTCTGATGAGCAAGGCTAAGCAAGGTACCAATAGCATTAAAAAATTTAGTTAGGTTATGTAAAAAGCTATGTTTTGTGCTGTAAGATTAGAAAGGGTATGCATTGGGTGGGTTGTTTTGTTTTGTTTTTTGGTTTTGCTGGCTCATCAAACCCCAGACACTCAGGTTTGGGAAACTAAATGCATTGGACATTTTCACATTTCTAATCAATTTACTCAAAGTAAGGGGGGCCTTGAAAAAAATGCTAGATAATTTTCTGAATAATTTCTTGTGCCTTCGTCAACCCTCATCTTTAGATGGACACAAGGCTCATCATGTGAGCCTTTTTTTTAAAAAAGCAATTGTATATTTAAAACATTCACTAGAGTTTTAAAATAACCTCCATTATATTTGGAGTCAGGCAGTATGGCAATGACCTAATGATGCCACAGAGATGTAGGGTTGAAATGTTCATTTAGTTTCATAGACCTAATGATATAATGCTCCTTTTGGGCCTTTTAAAAGCAAAAATTACTCCAATGAATTGACAATTTGCTACCAGATTTTGGCAATATGACCTTGGAGGCCCTATTAACTGCATGCTGATTTTTCTCCTCTTGGTTTACAACTGTATGTGTTTGAAAACTACCTTACAAGCATTTGAAATTTCTACTCTGGTAAAAAAAAATGGGTCGGGATGGCACATTCTTTCTTTTTCTCCATATAGTCTCAGTCTTTCTAAGCTGCTTTTGGTTTTATTACATTTGAATATAAAAGGTCACTTGCCCTTGAAAGAATAATATGAGGATTTGAAAAAGACTTGGGAATTTTTCTTGTCTCAACCTGATATTTTTCAAAATATAGAACAGTCAATAGTCAGTTACCACTGATGAAAGCCATTTAGTAAGTAAATATTATTTTATTTTATTTTTATCCCACCTTTATTATTATTATTATTTATAAATAACTCAAGGCGGCAAACATACCTAATACTCCTTCCTCCTCCTATTTTCCCCACAACAACAACCCTGTGAGGTGAGTTGAGCTGAGAGTGACTGGCCCAAGGTCATCCAGCCGGCTTTCATGCCTAAGGCGGGACTAGAACTCTCAGTCTCCTGGTTTCCCATTGGCTCCTTCCTAGGGCTGAGAGAGAGTGTGACTGGCCCAAGGTCACCCAGCCGGCTTTCATGCCTAAGGCAGGACTAGAACTCTCAGTCTCCTGGTTTCTAGCCTGTTGCCTTAACCACTAGACCAAACTGGTACAATCATAAATTTGTAAAATTTCTCATTTTGTCTGCTAATAATGGACTGTCTTCCACTGGAATAGAACAGTCTTAAAGTGGAGGCAAGCAACCTGGTGCCCAGATGTTTTGGGCTATAAATCCCATAGTCCTTTGCCACTGGCATATTGATTTGGAAGATTGAAGCAGAAGTGAAGAATATCCGGAGAGGACTTCTAGCTTAAAGTATTTGTGTTCAACAAAAGGCCTCTTAGCCCTCTGTGTTCGAGAATTCCCAGTATGACCCATGAAAATGCCTGATATACCCCACACAGTTCGTGAACTTTCAGGTCCAGCAAACGAAAAACAGCAGGATGACATACTTGCTTAAAAGCAGTTTGCTGAAATAGACATCCCTTGTCATTTAAATCACTTCATGTCGTTACAGATAAGCTTATAGTTTTTGATGACCCATTGCCTGTCAATTAAGATTATATTGGTATAATGGTCCAATTCAGTATAAATCAGCTTGACGTCTTCAAATATTCCGCTTTGCATTCATGTTGCAAAATGATGAGATTAGCGCACGGGTTTAGTTTTTATTACAATAGTTTTTCTTTCAGACTGGAAAATCAATTTTGGAGGGAATTGATTTTCCTCTTTGTTTCCCCTTTCCAAATGGGAATGTACCACTGGGACACTTGTTCATTTCGGTATCCACACATACATGTGCACACTTTAATTTGAAGTTTAGATTTAGATAACAATCTACAGATATAATGGAGCCAAAAAACAAACAAAAAATCATAATATTGGAAGTAAAGAGGTATTTTTTCTTGGGAGAGGTCTAAATTAGATTGTATTCTGTCTCACTTAACTGAAGCAGTTTTTTAGTTAAAAGTGGTATATTATTGTTCACTATTGGAACAGAGAGCACAATTCTATGTGTATTCCTATAAAAACCCTGAAGTCCCTTATTTTCACTGAAGCAAGAATTTTTCTAGTATTCTAGCATATTCCGTTGGTATTCAGAACCTGTTAGAACTACAGATTGGGTCCTGTACATTCTACAGGCAACCAAACCGAAAGATTCTTTAGCAGAATCAGATGTACAATTTTCTGTAATACAGAAATGCATCCCGTAATGCATTGAAAACAGTATGGTGCAACTGTTCCCTTTTTTTGTTTGGGCCTTATAGCTATTTTTAAGAATCCTTTTATGTGTTGATAATATTGTGCTCTTTCCATTCATTATTAAAATTATGTTGCTTTTTCTGCAGCTTGTAAACTTATGTCACTTGAAATATAATTATTTATTTATTTATTATTTATTATTTATTTATTACATTTATATCCCACCCATCTCCCCCTGGGCGGTTCACAACAAATTTAAAAGAATTAAAACAATAAATATCAATAATAACAATATAAAATTACATATATATATATATATATATATATATATATATATACATACATACATACATACACACACACACACACACACACACACACACATATATACTGTATATATATACAGTATATATATATATATATATATACACACACACACATATACACATATATACATATACATATACATATACATATATATACACATATATACAGCATCATATAATTTGATCCAAAAGTGGTAGATCTTATTCCACTGATCAACAAGGCTGGTCGAAACAGATCTATTATGATAAAGGATCATATTATTACTTTTAAATTTTACTTAGAAGTAATGCAGTACTACAAATTTTGAAGAAAACACCATCAGAAGTAATAGTTCCAAATTAAGAGTTGAGCATCTTAAATAATCCTTCATAAGCTTTACTGAGTGTCTGATGTAACATTGTGGTATGCAAATCTCTTTCAGTAACCTCTGGTAATAGAGAAAACAATCACCTCTATGTTTTGCACTCTTGATCCTTTTTTTCACCTTCACTGTTAATGAAAGTTGTCTTAATCTAAGTATGTGGGACACCCCCCCATTGGTGTGACACACATTTGTGTCTTTGTCTGCCCTGCATGTGATCTGAGAAAAGGGCTTTCAAGTGTGCTTGATCTGCATGATCTAAGTCAACAAACCCTAATCCGTTTGTATACTTTGAATTGCAGATACGGACCCACGTGTATTAGAAAAACAAGAATTACAACAACCTACATATGTTGCTCTCAGTTACATTAATAGGTAAGCTGTTTTGTGAATAAATTAAAATATATGTGGGTTTTTATAATGTCTGCTTGTTAAAGGACTTGTTGCAGTAAATTTCAAATGGGATGGGAATGTAAACAATTTTGCTAATGTCCATAATTCTGGAGTTGCATAAATGTAGCTTCTTCCAACCTTGTGCCCACAGAAGTCTTGACCAGCATAGTTACTCCCAACTTTGGAGGATTTTTTTTAAAATAACAGATAAAGTAGGTCTGCTGAGGTTATTAGAATGCACTGATTTTGCTTCTTATTCTGAAAAAAAAAACTTCTGGATTTCAGTATTTTGGCAGGGAATTCTGGCAAAAGGATCAGGAAGGGGTTTCATGGCCTACAAATAAGGGCCCATCAATTCCAGTATTAGATAGCTTTTGTATTATAGTGGGTTTTTTTGCATTAACACAAATTAATATTAATTAAGTAGTTAGACCTGGGTGTCCAGAGGGCATCAAAAAAGTCCATATGGTCGCCACAACATAAAAAAAAAAGATGTGGGGTTTTGATTGCATGGTTGTGGCCCCCATCTTGATTTTTTTTTACACCATCCCCCTCCCCATAAGCACCCTTGATAGTGACCCATTTTAGTAGATTCCCTGTTTCAAAATAAACTTCCTGTTCATTTGTACTAATATTCTGAAAGCTATTCAGCAATGCCTTGGTTTCAAGATCAGTACATTTAAAAAAAAAAAAGAACACCTGCTTACTAGAAAACAAAATTCACTGGCTTTGATTCAAAGAACTACGCAAGGAAGGAAAAAATATTTCAGCATCATCATTCCATTGCAGAAATGCTAGAGGAAGACTTCTGCATTGGAGCAGTGAAAGACTGTTTTGTAGATTAGTCTCTGTTTCATCAGGTGGTGACATGTTATCGTCACTTGACAGGTATGCACCTATATTCAAATAGATATAAAGGAAAAGGTGGAATTAAATGGTAATGAAATGTGAAAACTGTAGCCTGCCAATTCACTTAAGGCTTATGGAGAAGCATATGGAACAAATAAATTGAATAAATTCATTTATTTAATAAATAATAAATTGGGGAATAAATTGAAATAATAAATAAATAAATAAAAATACTGTGACCTTTCCAGTAATATAATGCCATTGGTACTATTTTTAATCATAGCTGGACAGTAAAGTGTGTCGCTCAGAGTATTATAATTGTATATTTTTGTTTACAAAGTTTGGTTCATTTCATATCACTATTTGCATCTTACTATCTTTCCTACTATTAGAACTCAGTATGCTCCCACTTTTTAAAGAAAGAAAATCAGTATGTTTTTCCTTTCTACATATACTTTCTTAAAAGACTGTTATTACTTACTGTTCAGGGAAGAATAACAGGTCACTTGTAGTTTTACAGTATATATAAAAATAAAATTAGGTCTACTAAGATTAGATCTCTATGCGTGTCCATGTCTGGATGTATGATGACAGTGACCAACTACAATCATATATTTTTATCCATCTAATCGTATCTTCACATCCTGTTGCAAAATTATTCTAGAGAAAGAATAAGAGAGTTCTTAGATGTGAATAGAAACAATTTATGAACCAAGGCAATGGACGGAGTTTATTGTGGAAGTCTCAAATGCAGTCTCCAAAATTCCAACATTTCTCCTAAATTTCCTTGTGTATGTTTGCAACCTTTGTGCTGATCTTTTCTTCCTGAGCATGGTTGGCGTATTTTAGCTTTTTAAAGGCCAACACTTGGAAAATTAATCATATATAAGATTAATCCATATTTTTTTCTTTTTGTGAAGTATGCTGCCATTCTGAAGGCAGGTAAGTTTTTATATGTGACATATCTGAGTCACTTTTGTGGCATTTGCCCTCTATGTAAAAGTTATTTGCTGAGCAGGCCCTGAGAAATGAGGATAACACATTTTTACAACAGTTAAATGTTTTCAGTTGTGCTAGTTTCATCTAATTTCAGTAGATGAAAATAATGCATAGTATATTCCGTATCAGGAAGAGAAAACTGCTGTGAAATATCTTCCAGTGGAAGGCCTTGGTTTTTTGCAAAATAACCAGAATGGGTTTAACAAATAAAAATACCTACTATTTCTACCTAACATGTACATTGTTGCATGTTCTTCCAGGTCTATTTAAAATGGCAATTAGGATTGAAATCTGTTCAAAATGGAATTATCTTTGGCATTGAGATAATAAAACTTTTGGACTTGTTGATTCCACAAAACTGGCTATACATCAGGAAGGGGGTGTTTATACCTCTGAGCTTATGGTTCTTATTTTTTTTTTAATCTGTTCAATCATGTCCAATTCTCAGAGACTGCCTGGATAAGTCCTTGCATTTTTATTGGCAGGTTTTTCAGAAGTGGTTGGCCATTATCTTCTTCCTAGGACAGAGAGAGTGACTGGCCCAAGGGCACCCAGCTGGCTTTGTGCCTAAGGCAGGACTAGAACTCACGGTCTCCTGGTTTCTAGCCTGATGCCTTAATCACTACATCAAACTGGCTCATGGTTCTTATAAATGAGGCTAAATAAGGCCATAAAGGGGCGTGGTGGCTCAGCAGGTAAGACGCCAGGCTTGTCGATCGGAAGGTCGCAAGTTCAGAGGTTCAAATCCCTAGCCCCGTGTGACGGAGTGAGCTCCCGCACTTGCCCCAGCTCTTGCCAACCTAGCAATTCGAAAGCATACAAAAATGCAAGTAGATGAATAGGTACCACTTCGGTGGGTAGGTAACAGCGTTCCGTGCACATCATGCCAGCCACATGACCATGGAAGCGTCTTCAGACAGTGCTGGCTCTTCGGCTAACAAACGGAGATGAGCACCGGCCCCTAGAGTCGGACACGACTGCACAAATGTGCAGGGGGAACATTTACCTTTTTAAATAAGGCCATATAAACTTCAAAAATAATAATCCAAGTAAACACCACAATGCAGTAAGTCCTCTACCTTAGTGGGTATTGGTGAACCTTTATTTCCTTTTCCAATGTGTGCTCATGATTACAATTTTTGTGGGTTTAAAATCTCATTAATTGAGATACTTTAAAGCATATTCTTCAGTGTGTGGTCTGCCAACTGGGAAAAGGAAGGGAATACATCTTGGCATGGTACAGTGTGGTACTTTGAATTAAAGATGCCTCTAATCTTTCTTACATCCTCAGTGGCATATGTGAGACTACATGTTGCTTTACTGTATTGGTGTTTTACACTGCTTCCAAAACAGAGAGGCACTGTCCAATGGGTACAGATCCCACCCATCTAAATTGATTACCAAATGATGGTAAGTGCTAAGGAAATGTAAAGTTATTCTGAGTTGCTTAAAAGTGTTGTTCTGTATATTACAGAACAGGAAAACCTTTTACCGATCATGGATTGTATTTTTTATGTTTTGAGAGGCAATAGCAAGGCAATGGCAGAAAATAGGTGGGACTATATCATGCATTTGGGCACAGAAGTGATTTTTTTGTCTATTTTCTAGGGTTAGGGAAGAATTCAAAGAGTTTCCTTGCTGCTGTTGTTTTTAAGCTCACAATAACCATTTTTTTGTGTATTTCCTGTCTCAAAATGGCAAAAAGTATTGATCTTTGGCAACTGCAGTCAGCAGTTGCTGATGGGACCCAATAAAGGTTTAATGATGCATCCAGCCTGGGCCTCAGTTCACCATTTCTAGTACATTACATAGCCCAGCACCATATGCACAAAGGGTTGGATCTAAATTTAATCAGAACTATTGAAACAAATGTGACTTAAGTAAGTCATACATGAAATTATGAGTTCTCTGTAGTTGGAATTTTTGTTGTTGTTTATTCGTTCAGTCGCTTCTGTCGCCATCCCCAGCTCCCCCATGTCCGAGTCCGTCACCTCCAGAATACCATCCATCCATCTTGCCCTTGGTCGGCCCCTCTTCCTTTTGCCTTCCACTTGCCCTAGCATCAGCTGCTTCTCCAGGGTATCCTGTCTTCTCATTATGTGGCCAAAGTACTTCAGTTTTGCCTTTAATATCATTCCCTCAAGTGAGCAGTCTAGCTTTATTTCCTGGAGTATGGACTGGTTTGATCTTTTTGCAGTCCAAGGCACTCTCAGAATTTTCCTCCAACACCAGTTCAAAAGGATCTATCTTCCTTTGCTCAGCCTTCCTTATGGTCCAGCTCTCGCAGCCATTGGTTACTACGGGGAATACCATTGCTTTAACTATGCGGACCTTTGTTGTCAGTGTGATGTCTCTGCTCTTAACTATTTTATCAAGATTTGTCATTGCTTTCCTCCCAAGAAGTAGAGGTCTTCTGATTTCCAGGCTGCAGTCAGCGTCTGCAGTAATTTTTGCACCTAGAAATACAAAGTCTGTCACTGCCTCCACTTTTTCTCCCTCTATTTGCCAGTTATCAATCAAGCTGGTTGCCATAATCTTGGTTTTTTTTGAGGTTTAACTGCAACCCAGCTTTTGCACTTTCTTCTTTCACCTTCGTCATAAGGCTCCTCAGCTCCTCCTCACTTTCAGCCATCAAAGTGGTATCATCTGCATACTGTATCTGAGATTGTTAATGTTTCTTCCAACGATTTTAACTCCAGCCTTGGATTCATCAAGCCCAGCACATGGCATGAAGTGTTCTGCATACAGGTTGAATAGGTAGGGTGAGAGTATACAACCCTGCCATACTCCTTTCCCAATCTTAAACCAGTCCGTTGTTCCGTGGTCTGTTCTTACCGTTGCTACTTGGTCGTTATACAGATTCCTCAGGAGGCAGACAAGATGACTTGGTATCCCCATACCACCAAGAACTTGCCACAGTTTGTTATGATCCACACAGTCAAAGGCTTTAGAATAGTCAGTAAAACAGAAATAGATGTTCTTCTGAAACTCCCTGGCTTTCTCCATTATCCAGCGGATATTGGCAATTTGGTCTCTAGTTCGTCTGCCTTTTCTAAACCCAGCTTGTACATCTGGCAATTCTCACTCCATGAATTGCTGGAGTCTACCTTGCAAGATCTTGAGCATTACCTTACTGGGATGTGAAATAAGTTCCACTGTTCAATAGTTTGAACATTCTTTAGTGCAGAGCTTTCCAAACTGTGTGTCGCGACACAAAAGTGTGTCACCACACACAGCGTGGTGTGTCGCCACACCACCTGGAAGCGGCGGCCCGTGCGTGCACGGCAGCAGCAGCGCAGCATCAGTGCTTCTGCGTTTTAGCGGAGGCTGCTGCCGCCACCGCCGTGCGCGTGCCCCCCACGCCGCTGCCGCTGCCGCCACCACAGGTGTGTCGCCAGCGGCGGCACTTTGGAAAGCCCTGCTTTAGTGTTTTGTCGAAGGCTTTCACGGCCAGAGTTCGATGGCTGTTGTGGGTCTTCCGGGCTGTGTGGCCGTGTTCTGGAAGTTGTGGTTCCTAACGTTTCGCCAGCATCTGTGGCCGGCATCTTCAGAGGGCAGGTTGTGTCTGTGCTCCTGCCCTCTGAAGATGCCGGCCACAGATGCTAGCGAAACGTTAGGAACCACAACTTCCAGAACACGGCCACACAGCCCGGAAGACCCACAACAGCCATTCTTTAGGGTTTCCCTTTTTTGGTATGGGCATATAAATTGATTTTTTCCAATCTGATGGCCATTCTTGTGTTTTCCAAATTTTCTGGCATATGGCATGCATCACCTTGACAGCATCACCTTGCAAGATTTTAAACAGTTCAGCTGGGATACCGTCGTCTCCTGCTGCCTTGTTATTAGCAATGCTTCTTAAGGCCCATTCAACCTCACTCTTCAGGATGTCTGGCTCTAGCTCACTGACCACACCGTCAAATCTATCCTCGATATTATTATCCTTCCTATACAGATCTTCCGTATATTCTTGCCACCTTTTCTTGATCTTTTCTGCTTCTGTTAGGTCCTTGCCATCTTTGTTTTTGATCATACCCATTTTTGCCTGGAATTTACCTCTAATTTTACCTCTAATTTTCTGGAAGAGGTCTCTTGTCCTTCCTATTCTATTATCTTCTTCCACTTCCATAAATTGCTTCTTTAAAAATAATTCCTTATCTCTTCTGGCTAACCTCTGGAATTTTGCATTTAATTGGGCATATCTCCCCCTATCACTGTTGCCTTTTGCTTTCCTTCTTTCTTGGGCTACTTCCAGTGTCTCAGCAGACAGCCATCTTGCCTTCTTGGTTTTCTTTTTCTTTGGGACGTTTTTTGTTGCCGCCTCCTGAACAACGTTGCAAACTTCTGTCCATAGTTCTTCCGGGACCCTATCTACTAAATCTAGTCCCTTAAATCTATTCTTCACCTCCACTGCATATTCATTAGGAATATTAGTGAGCTCATATCTAACTGATCTGTGGGTCTTATGTGTGGTAGTTGGAACTGCACAGGAAAAAAAAAGATTTGCTTCCAAGTACCTTAACCATAAGCTTGCACAAATGGTACAGTTATCATAATTGCAAGCTTGCACTGTGGGGGAAAAAAGACTTTGTTGCGAATGGGAAGAAAACTTAGCCTTTGTTCCATCAAATACCACCACACGGATGTACAGAAGACAAGATTTGACTAATCTAAACAAAACTTATTTTTGTATGGAATAAATGTAAATCCAGGCCCCGTTACCTCAACTATAGGCTTGAACAGAAGGAAATTTATGGCACCAATTTACAAGAGAAGTGTAAGAATTTATCCAAGAAACAGAAGGCAGAGTTTGGCTTCAGGGAGGGAGGGAGGGAGGGAGGGAGGGAGGGAGGAAGGAAGGTTTTAATTAAGTTCAAGGTATGTTTAATTAGACTTAAAGTTCGTGATAAGGTAAGCATAATAAACTGGCATGCCTATTTTTGTGTGTCTGGGGAAAAGGATTCAGTGTTCATCTGATAACTTCCATTTCACAAGCATTTTTGTGAAATTATCTCCTCTCTCTCTCTCTCGCATACATGCATCCCTCAGCCCTTATTAAGCATTTTCCATCTCTCATGCAAGTAGCTTTTTCTCCTCCATATCACACTGAGAGACAATCTGCTCATCCAAATGGCAATAGAATATAATAGCCAAGCAACAGCTGATTTGTTCTGCACATGTGCATCAAGTTTAACTTCAGCAAAAAATTGACACGGGCTGCAGGTATTGTAAAGATGGCATCTTTTCTTCAGTATATTTTAATGTTTTAATCTGGTTCCTGAATAGCTGGAGAAATAGAGATAATATATTATACTAAATACAGCATCTAGGTAGATGGTTCCCCTCAGAAAAATTATTGTACTACCACATATTATGAATGAGAAAGTTGACCTGGCATGTATCGCTGAAACCTGGCTGGCCACCGAGAGGGATGTTCCCCTCTCAGATGTGCCCAGGGCATGGGTGGGGATATAGCTATGGTCATCCAAGATACTGAGGGCTTTTCAGAGGTGCTGCTCTGCTCCTGGAGTTTCATTGACTGCCAGTATGTTTCTGGGTACAATTCGGAGTCCTGGTGGTCACTTATAAAGCCTTTCATGGCATAGGGCTGGGTTATTTGTGGGACTGCCTCTCTCTGATTTTTTTCTACCCATCCCATGAGATCTGGCAGAAGAGGTGTGTTATGGGTCCCATAAGGAATGTCATCTGGTGGGACCCAGGAAGAAAGACTTTTCTGTCATTGTACCTGCCGTGTGGAACATCATCATCTCCTTTGAGATCAGATTGGCCCTGAAGACATGAATAAATAAAATAAATACAAATAAGTAATAGTAAGCCTGTATTGCCTGCCTGCCTGCCTGCCTCCTCCTACAATTAAAAGATGATCAGCAGGGGATCTGGACATGCACAAATGATGTGCAAACTCAGAAGAAACTCACAAGGAGAAAAAAACAGAAAATGTGCCAAGAATCCTGAAACAAGTACACGCTCTAATCAGCTTCACTTGTGGCCTTATTGGAACCCATTTTGACAATGCTATTTTCCCAACTCGTTTAGCTCTCAGTAATACCTTGTTAATAGTGCAAGTATATCAAGAATCAAGCTTTATATTTGACAAATGCCAAATTACAAGTCTTCAGTGTGAAATGAAGGGTAAATAATTAATATAACCCATAAATATATAAAATGGATTGCTTATTAGAGGCATGCTGGAATGAGGTGTAATAGCCAGATTAAGATTCAAGAGAGAAGACTGAATGTAATTAAATTCACCAAAAGGAGCATAGACAGGCTTTGAAAGAACAAAGAGATGGATTTCAAAATAGAAAAGGTAAAACAGCTATTCCCACTTTGGCATTCTCTGATTGGGTTACAGTGTCTATCAACCCCAGCCAACAAGGCTGTTGTAATACAACTAAAGAAAATCAGGCTTGGGAAAGCTAAGGAAATTCATATAGCATCCTGGAGAACAATGTATTTTATTTATTTATTTATGTGCATTTTTTTTTACTCTGTTCAAGGAGAATCAGGCCTGAACAGCACTAAATTTGTTAGGCTCCAGAAAGAGCAGTTGACCTGTCTGATAAGAAGACCTTTCTTACTTGCTTGGCCCCTGAAAGTCTGGAGCCAGATTAAGTCCAGTGAACTTTACTTGCAGTTGTTCCAAATTCTTCATTGAAATGCCAAACATAAGTAAGTGTGTGTGTGTGTGTTACACTATCCACGGTTAATGTGTTTTATTTTGAGCCTAAATATTTTCTGGCTAATATTTTCATCTGAATATATATTAATACTTTACAAATTCATACCACCTGAGTTGTATAATTGAAGTCTGTATGGTGATGACCAAAGGCATTCACTGGGGGGTGAAGTGGGGAGGTGTCATGGTGGTGGCTGTCACCGTGCAATTGAAACCCCACCCCTTTTTTACATGTGTCATGATGCACATAAAAAGTTTGTTGTTCAGTTGTTTAGTCGTGTCCGACTCTTCGTGACCCCATGGACCATAGCACTCCAGGCCTTCCTGTCCTCCACTGTCTCCCGGAGTTTACTCAAATTCATGTTTGTTACATCGGTGATGCTATCTAACCATCTCATCCTCTGCCGTCCCCTTCTCCTTTTGCCTTCAGTCTTTCCCAGCATCAGGGTCTTTTCCAGGGACTCCTCTCTTCGCATTAGGTGGCCAAAGTATTTGAGCTTCAGCTTCAGCATCTGTCCTTCCAATGAGCAGTCAGGGTTGATTTCCTTTAGGATTGACTGATTTGACCTCCTTGCAGTCCTAGGGACTCTTAAGAGTCTTCTCCAGCACCACAGTTCGAAAGCATCAATTCTTCGGCGCTCAGCCTTCCTTATGGTCCAACTCTCACAGCCATACATTACTACTGGGAAAACCATAGCTTTAACTATATGGACCTTTGTCGGCAAGGTGATGTCTCTGCTTTTTAATATGCTGTCTAGGTTTGCCATAGCTTTCCTCCCAAGGAGCAAGCGTCTTTTAATTTCATGGCTGCAGTCACCGTCTGTGGTGATCTTGGAGCCCAAGAAAATAAAATCTGTCACTGCTTCCATTTCTTCCCCTTCTATTTGCCAGGAAGTGATGGGGAAAGTATGAGGCTTCCATTATGTAGCCATCCCACCCCCAACCCTAGTGCCTCTGATGATGGTCATGGCCAATGGTAAACAGAATAGTTCCTTGTGGATCTTAAGAATCCAGTGCTGTCTCATTCATTTTTATTAAGAGGAAATTCCACATTGCACAGAAATGTCTGTCCAGGTAGCCCTTTAAAATGTCTTGCATAGTAATTCTCACATAGGTTCAAATGTTGCATTCAACTAAATACGGTGTTGCATATCAGCATCACTGGGCATTGGCTGAACTCCATTGCACAATTATTATTTGTTCCATTGCTCTCACAGGCTTTGTCAAAAATTGTGCATTGAACTCTCATCAAGAATGTGCAAAACTTTGTTCCGGTCAGAGAATGTTCTGGTGTTCCCCAGCAGTTCCATTTTTTTTCTCCTGGAATATGCAGATCCAGTTGTTCCAAGACAGTTTGTCATTTTCTGGAACAGAAGATGCTGTTCCAGATGTGTTCTGGCTGTGAAATTTATTTCTGGAAATGACAAAGCACCTTGGAGCAGCCAAGGATTCTCCCTATGACCAGTACATAGTTTTGCATACGCCTCCTTTTCCTTTTTGTCTCTTAAACGAAGAGACTGACCTTTTCAATAAATATAATAAATTGATTTGTACATTTCAAAAAAATCTATTAATCACTTGGGACCTAATTTCATTAACACTGATCGCACTAGATAGCTGCATCCCAATGTACAGATATTAGGAATTCATTTCTTAAGATAAAGGCATCTTTCAACATTGAAAGTGGAAATGAGTTATGCTTTGTAATTCAGAATCACAAACTTTAATGTTTTTGACCTTACATGAGCCAGTCCATTAAGTTGTTGTTGAAAATAAATGAGACAGTTTTAAAGCCTTTTAAAAATAACTGCTTATTAAATTATTGCAATTGCTCTCTTTTCAAAGTACATGCTCTTCAGAAGAATGAGCACTCCAAGTTAAATTTGACCATAGGTAGTAAAAGAACAACAGACATATGTTGTCAAGGTTTTATTTTACTAAAAGGTCTCCTGGGATGTTCCCAATTCCTCTCTTTGTCCACTGATTAGGCTGACCATATTTCCTTGAGACAAAAACGGGACATTGGGATGGCAAAAAGGGATGGGGTCTTATGTAATATTCCGTATTCATGAAAAAGACAGGGGTCCCTGCCCCCCGGTCCATGCGATTGGCTCCCGCCTGCAAACCCTACCCCCCAGTCCACACAATTGGCTCCTGCCTGCAAATCCCACCCCCCCAGTTCATGAGATTGGCTCCCGCCTGCAAACCCCACCCCCGGTCCACGCGATTGGCTCCCACCTGAAACACACACCCCCCCGGTCCCTCCTTTGCCGCGTGCTGATAGGCGGGAGGGCTTCCTCTTCCGGGCTTCCTCCAATCGGCAGCTCTGGCTTGGATCCTCCTTCCGCACCATTCCTGCTGGGTTTAAAAAAAGGGACATAATTGAGATTTTTATCAAAACGACGGGACGGTTGAAAAATGCTAAAAAAAACGGGACTGTCCCGTTCAAAACTGGACGTATGGTCAGCCTGCCACTGATCCTTGTCCAAAACAACACTATTCAGACTATTTTGGTCCTTCCTTCTCATGTTTCATTACATCAGAAAGGTCTTCACTAGCCAAACCCCAATTGAAACTAGTGGTGCTTGTGTATAGAGCCCTCCAATCAATCTCTCTCTCTCACACACACACACACACACACACACAAACACACACACACACACACGAACCCGGCCCTAAGATTCTGAAGTCATCTCTCTCCTTCCCTTTGCACCTGTGAAAGCTTGATGGCTTTTCATTTGGTTAGTGAGTTAGTTCAGGACCTGGTTGTTCTACCCTGCCCTCGTTGGCAGTTTCCTGGGGACTGCTAGTTTTACATTAATTATGGAAATTTGTACATTCTGCAGTATTATCGGACATGTGAAAAAATATGTACGATTGCTTTGTTTGATCTGTTTCAGTTACAAATATGTTTTACTGGTTAGTAATTAAGTTGTAAACTAATTTTATTGGATGAAATGTTGTAACTGTTGTGGATCTTTTATTTGTACGATGTAGACTTATTACCTTAAAACTTAAGAAGGTTGGATCATTTTCCAAACCAGTCAATGGGTCAGAAAATGACCTGCAATAAGTAAAAGCAATAAGAGCTAGAGTAGAGAAAGGGAAGGAGGGAAATCTCCAATAGGAGCAAAAGTTGGATTAGTATGTAGTAATTAATATGTTGGAACAGGTGGAGCCAGTATTGTCAGCCCACCCTTTTCATGTGGGGCAGAGTTAGGCTTTTTTTCCTTCCCTCAAAGTAAGTTACTTTTTAAGCTGTATTTATTTAAAAACAAAAACATAATAAATTGACTGCTGAAAGTGATTTGCTGTTGAATGTAAGTGACACAATACTGGGAAATTCTAGGGCAGTGTTTTTCAAGCTTGGCTACTTTAAGATGTGTGGACTTCACCTCCCAGAATTCTCCAGCCAGCATTCTGGGAATTGAAGTCCACTCATCTTAAAGTTGCCAAGTTTGAAAAACACTGCTCTAGGGGCTACACAAAAGTTGAAAGGAACTTGCCCAAGTACTTAGGAGGAAAGGTTGGAAGCCCTTTTAGCTTAGTATTATCTAAATTGGAGATTTAGGCCGATTTACATAATCTACACCAGTGTTTCTCAACCTTAGCAATTTTAAGATATGTGGACTTCAACTCCCAGAATTCCCTAGTGAGCCATGCTGGCTGGGGAATTCTGGGAGTTGAAGTCTACATATCTTAAAATTACCAAGGCTGAGAAACACTGATCTACACTATAGTTTCAACTAGAAGTACTACAAATCACAGAGATTTCTTTTAATAGGAAGCAGTATATAAATGTTTAAATATATAAATAATTTGCATTAAGATGGCCAAGTTCTTGCACTGACTTTAAGTAAAATGTCAAAGCTGATTAGCACTCATAGCAATTTCATACAAAATATACCCCTTGTTTTTTAAAGCTTTTCTTACAGCAATATAATTATGTGATCATAGAGCAAAAGAGCCATTTGGGCCATGAAGCCCAAGTTCAGTGTAGGAATCCAGATTAAAATATCCCTAACAGTTGGTTTTGATGTCTTCTGCTTGAACTCATCCATCAAAGGAAAGCCTACCATCTCCCTTAGTAATTCATTCCATAGTTGAACTGCTCTTACCATTAAGAAATTTTCCTAACATGGAATCAGAATCTGCCTTCTTATAATTTAAGATTGCTATTGTATGTCCTGTAGTTTGTTTGCTCAGTATTTCAATACTTTTTATAAGTGTTTCACAATTGAAAGTATAAATATATAACAATAAAACAATAGATTAGAATATAAAACATATTAATTAAAATGATGGAGAGGAACAAAACACAACCACTTATTCAGAAAATTCCTAGATGAAGGGATAGGGCTTGATCAAGCATCCAAGAGATGTTATAGTACATTCCACATAGAGAATATTCAATGGCACCAGAAAGAAACTTGTCTGTGAGCAACTACAAGATGGTATTCTGCCAATCTTGGCCTATACAACAAGACCTCCTTTTATTATTTTGGCAGTCAGCCAGATCTGTAATGGTGAAGGTAGTCTGTCAAGTATCCCTGTCAAGATGTTTAGGACCATATGTGCCAACAGCAAAGGCTTGAACCTCACCCAGTGTAATTGAGTTCAAGGGCTTCTGCAGGAATTTCCCACTGAGATGGGAAGGTGTCTGGAGACCTCTTGATTACTCTCCAGCCTTGAGCTACTAGAGAATGATGGACTATAAAGGAAACAAATAGCAGATAAATAAGGCAAATGAATAAAAATAGCTTATGTCTAACTGCAGTGATTCAGTGGCTAATTGGCTCCTAGTTAGGAGCTTGGTAAAGGCTATTCCAATTATGATTTATCTATGGTCCATACTTTGTAGTAGGGGAGTGAAACAGTATTCTCCTATTCCATGTAGCAAGTTGCATTAAAATTCTGCCTTGTGGTTGATTGTTCTGCTCTTTGTACCCTGGCTTTGGTTCTCTAGAGTGAAAGAAAAATGTTTGAACACACTATCTGGAAGATGCTTGCTTTGCATAGTCATAGTCAGGCAGCCTGTCTCAGATGGGGAAACAGTAATTAAATAATATATTGGGGAAGATACATGCTTTGAAACAGAGATAATGGTTGTTTTGCTTCTCATGTGAAACACCTTAGCCCTACAGCTTGTTGTAATGCTACATAGAGGTTCATGCCAAGTGATTATATCTAAAACAGAAATAGGTAATTCCTATGAGTTTAGACAGTTTGTCTAATTACAATCATGAGAATAATCCAAACATCTGGAGGGAACCAGGTTATCTACCCAGATTTAAAGGCCAGTTACAGAATTTTGGAAAGTTTCTAATCAGGTTTATTGGTGGTTCTTGCTTTTGTTATGTTTTTAGATGCCCTTATTCTTCTCCTATTTTTTAAAATAAAATATTATTCCACCAGACGTTCTATTTCTGTCTTGTCTGTCATTGAACATGATGTCAGTGGGCCCAATGACAGAATGATGTAATTCTCTGCCTCATACTTTGATATGTGAACTGAGCTTTCTGTATATACTGTATGTTTAGATCTGTATTTGTTTAGAACTGCTGGTGGTTATGTCATAAATTAAATAATAATCTGCAGTAAGATTGGATAAGTACTAATCTACTTGTAGATGTTGGATGTCTCTTGATTAATTTTTTTCAACTGCAGCCTTTCTTTTTCTGGGCTTTCTTGACAGTCCTCTGAATGTTTGGGAAAGCTTTCAGGTGGTAAGGAATAGAAGAAACTGCAGTACAACAGAAAAAGTAGAGATTTCTCATTGCTTGGATATTACATTGGATACAAGCCATTTAATATACTGTATTGGTTTAGATTCTAATGATTTGCTACAATAGAAATTTTGAATGCATCAGTCTAAGATTTTTTAATTATACTCTAATTTAAAAATAGAGTATAATTTCATTTGATAGGGTGTGTGTATGTATGTGTGTGTGTGGTATTTTTAAAATGTAGAGTTGATACACTAGACCAGCACCAGCAGTTGGAAAGAACAAATACTAATAATTTAAAAAACTGACATCCTGTTAGATCGACAATTTTGAAATGTCAGTGTTCCTGCCTTAAATCTCATGAGGGAAATTCTTCAGAAGCTGATGTTCCTATCCAAAAATCTCATGACATTTCAGATGAAAACATTGAAATCCTGAGAGATTTAGTAATCCTGCAAGAGATTGACCATTTTGTATAATATTTCTTTGTTAATTTTTGTTGTCACTGAAGGTGCTGCAAGTATCATGTCACTGAGTGGTATCCTATTGCCAGCTCCTACGTTAGAATAGCTCTACAACTAGCAAAGAGATGAAAATGATTTACTATTAAGAAATAGCTGGACAATTTTTTTTATTTATAGAAAAAGAATATATGTTCATAGTAAAGGATGTATGTGATAAGGTTAAGTGTAACATGAGTGAAAAATTAGAAACTAAATTTCATTAGTTCATGTAAAACCTAACACAATATTGTCTCAAAGATTAAAAATCACATTCAGTTCATTTATTTATAAGAAGAAATAACGTGATCCTGAAATGTTACATGTCTATTCAAGGAGATCCTGAAATTCTAAACCAATTTTGTTAACTTGAGATAAACCCTTTTATTTTCCTTAACCCCATAAATTCAGTCAATACAGATAGGCTGTGATTGCTGGTACCGATCCCCCAAAAGCCGTGTCAGAAATGTTATAAATATTTTTTAATTGGCAAGATGGATGGGGTAGAGATTTAGATTTCATGTAGCAATTTTTTTTTTGAAAAGTTGTAGAATAGTAATTGTATAGAGAGAATCAACATAAAATTGAACTTCTGGATCATTGCCCCCGACATATAGCAAAAGAAACCCTGATTCAGTGTCACTCGAAACACTACACCAGAAAGTATGTCATTATAGTACGGCATCTATGGTGGCTTGGACTTTATACTTTAACTTTGGTAAAATAGCCTGTTTTTATACATGCATTTTATATATGCATTTATACATATATAGCATTCTGTGCTGGACAGTAGTCAGCCTTATAGGTGGAATTCCCATACCAGTGAAATAGCTTCTTATTTTGCACTGCATTATTTGGGTTGGTATTTCAGAAAAAAGTTTTGCATTGGCAGAATTGGATAAGAACCAGCTGACTCATAGAAGACAGGATCAGGAGGGTGTCAGGAATGAACAACATTCTTCGTCCTTTTAGTTATTTTTATGGTTTTATTCAAGTTTAAGTTCCAGTCTAACAGTAATTTCTGACACTGCGTGAAGACATTTATTTCCATAATTATTAGATCTAGTAAAATTAACTAAGCCACAAGTGCTACATGGAGCGATGATATAATACTCAGTGGATTTTCTGGCAAATTAGATTGCCAAATGATACAAGTTTTCTTCCCAGTCATGTTCAGAGAAACATTGAAATGATCATGCAGGATTCTGAGAGTTCGTAAGTATTAGCATCCGCTCCCATGATGATAGAAGAAAGTGGATAATTAAATAACTTTAGCCTTAAGGCCTAAACTGTGAAGTATTTTTTTTCTTTTCAGGAAATGTATCTGCCATTCCTAAAATGCATAAGGTGCACCAATAATTGCAAAATACAACTTCCATTGCTTCCAAGGGAGAAGAAAGCCCCTTCCTAACATGTTAACAGACTATACATTCACTCTGAAACTTAATGGATATAATTTCGACAGTCAATTTTCCAAGCCTAATCTGTTCCCCGAGGTTGTTATGAGAATGAAGTGGAAAGGATCATCATTATTATTTATTTTGAAATATGTCCCTGTTTTCATTCCTAGGGCATTCAAACTGTTAAGAAATAACAAAATATAATATGACAATTAAAACCCGATTAAAATAAAATACCTACATTTTCAATTAGTCACATCTGCAATATTTTTTCATCTTTTTTCCTCATGCATTTTTCATTCAGGAAGCATTTAGAAATATTCTTTTTCCATTTTGTTTAATTTGGCCTTAAAATCACTTGGCTGTGTATTAACTATTGTATTTCCTATATCCATTTTTGTTGTTGTTCAGTCGTTCAGTCGTGTCCGACTCTTCGTGACCTCATGGACCATAGCACGCCAGGCCTTCCTGTCCTCCACTGTCTCTCGGAGTTTACTCAAATTCATGTTCATTACATCGGTGATGCTATCTAACCATCTCATCCTCTGCCGTCCCCTTCTCCTTTTGCCCTCAGTCTTTCCCAGCATCAGGGTCTTTTCCAGTGAGTCCTCTCTTCTCATTAGGTGGCCAAAGTATTTGAGCTTCAGCTTCAGCATCTGTCCTTCCAATGAGCAGTCAGGGTTGATTTCCTTTAGGATTGACTGGTTTGACCTCCTTGCAGTCCAAGGGACTCTCAAGAGTCTTCTCCAGCACCACAGCCATACTAGTGGCCTTTTTGTTTCCTACTGACATTTCTACTTCATAATGAAGTTTCTTTAATTGAATTGTTAATTACTCTTTATTCCTTAGTACCATCTCAAGCTGACTAAGCTCAAGGGCTACTCATTTAATATATATGTTACAATTAGGACTAAAAAACAGACTGGCAAGAAGTGATATTATGTATGCTTAAATTCTACAACTTAGGTTACTCTGTTAAGCTTTACAGCTGTACTTGCAAATATAATGGGGATGTTTCCCCTATCAATGAAAAAAAAGGTAGTCCATCTCTATTCAGTTTCCTTATATTATTAAATATACAGTATATGAGATGATGTGCTTGTCACTGAAAGCAAGGGTTCCTGCAAAGACTAGCAATAAAAAGCATCACAACTGACTCCACGTTGTTGACCTCCCACGGGCAGCAAACCCAGTCCATAATTGTCTAGTGGCTGGAGCTGAGCTTCATCACTTTGTCAGTTCACTAATGAGGAGGTCACTGCAGATACGCAATCCTAGATTTACATGTGGCAGATGATAAAGCATGATGGGAAATCTGCCTTTAAGGACAGGCTTGTGTGTTGCCTTTTACAACTGGCACCCATTCTCTGGTTCCATAATTGACAAGAAATGCTATTATTAAGCAGGTCTGGTGAGATAATTAGCATTCAGGGTAGCATTTTTAATCAGACTTGAGTCAGATCATTTATCACAGTGGTAGCAAGCTGTCAGGTCATACTATAAATACTCATTAAAGATGAATAAAGATTAAGTGCAGCCTGAAACAGAATTGAGCAAAGTAGTACTTAGGAATCGTTTCACTTCAATATTTGCTGTTAATAATTTGATGTGCTATTGGCAAAAAGATCAAGTCTCTGCACTGAGCTCATTTGTGTAAGAGGTGATAATATTGTGCAGCTGAGATGTCTGTTCAGCATCTTATTTTAGGCTGAAACCTTTTTCATAATTGATCAATTGCAAAAAGAATATTCATCACAGTACGACTGTGACCGCAGTTGCTATTGTTCCGTAGTAATACGTTGACAGATTAAAGAGAGAAGTGTTCCATCTTGAAGGCAGAACTAATTTGTTAACATTAGTATGCTATTGCACTTTGAATTCAGTGTAACTCTCTTATCTTCAATAAGTTCACACATGAACAGCTGGTGGCAATTTCAAATAGTTTCCAGTTAATTAAAAAGGCCCAGCATTCAAATATTCCTAGCACTAGCACAATACTTGATTTTTTAAAGGCATAAAGAGTAAAGAATACTCATTATTAAGAATACATTCTGCATTTAAAAGAGTCAGAGGTAGGGTATTTATTCTTCATCTTCTGGCTATTCTCTATCACTTTGATACTAAATCAATTTATTTTGGAACTTTTTCAAAGAAAAGGAAAAATACGTTGAAATTCTCTTAAGTGGGTACAGGCTTCTTGCACTTACTCTGGGTACAACACATTTGAAGTATATGTGTGTGTGTTTGTACATATCCTGGTTTTCATTGTATCCTTGATTTCTCCAGTGATCTACAGCCTCCCAGGTTTCCCACACTTCAGTGACACCTTGGGAGACTATCAAAAAAGATGCCTTCTACTGGGCTCTTGGGGCTCATCAGAGATGGGCAATGAGGGAGGCTAAAAAGTGATGGAACGAGATGTAAAAAATAAAAAGCAGCAACAGCATCATCTTCTGCCAGATTACAACAACAACAACAACAGAAATCGAAAAATAAACTAACCCACCCCCCTTGAAAATGAAGAATAAAAACTGAAGCCTTGTTTTGGAGGAGGAGAAATCATGAGTAAATTAGAAGACAGAATTCAGCACTTTAGCCAAAGCATAGTCCATCCTTTGAAGTCCTCTCCAGTCCAAATTGAATTAAAATAAAAGGAAACTTGTGAACAGAGGGATGTCATCTTGAAATTGCCCCTCAGTGGTTGACCAACTCAGCAGGCACTCAGATCACCTGATTACAGTGATTCCTTTTCTGGTATTTATATTTGAGCTACAATACAGATGTCTGAATTTGCAGGAACACACATAAATCAGCAAATGGAAAATTTGGAATGTTGTGGAAATGGTTATATAGTGTAGGAATTTTGGTTTGTAATGAAAAGGAATGAAAACAATCAGATTTGCAAGATTTTGTTATTATAGCAATCTCAAAAAAAGTAGTTTTAGCCATCCTGTGGAGTTGATTTCATGGTCTGGTCCACCTAGTAGGACTGACATCTTGCAAGTCTCATTATATTATACCTCCTCCTCCTCCTCATAGTTCAGTGAATTAGGGAGGTGTCTGTCTGAGCTGCTTCCATATGTTATTAGGATGTTCTGGAATGCTTTATCCCCTTTTGCCTAGGCAACAGCTCCTGCCTATCTCCATCAACATCTTCTTCCTTGCTCTCTGCATATACATTTTTGATCCCCTGATACAATTTATCTCTTGCTTGGCTGCATATGTTGAATTTTATACTCAATCTGCTGACTGACGCAAAGTAGAGAGAACCAACTTTCATACTTAAGGTTTAAGTTCATTAAGTTCCAATTATTTCCAGCTAATATAGACAACCTACATGTGATTTACAGAATTGGTAGACTTGATTGTAGAATTTGCTAATTTAAAATGCTTCTCTGCAAATTGTATCATCTCTGGGTATTAATATTATGTATAATAATTCTTGGCTCAAGACGTTAACTTGATATTTTCCAGATATCTTGGCGAGAAATTTTGGGAGATGTAGGGTACCTGATTGGGGAAATCTGGGCTAACTATTATGTTGACCCCATACAGGACAATGCATGGTGACTGAAGAGTCTAATGTTGGTTTATGTTTTCAGTGGCTCTTTAGTTTGACAGTTTGATCTCTTGCACCTTTTGGCAAAATGTATACATTTTGGCTAGTACCTGGCCAAGAAATCAATAGCATCTACAAAATTGACCAAGAAAAATCACACAGAACAACAGCAGCATAGTTCAGTTTCATTGCGTAAAAACTATTTTCCAACAAATGGACAACACCAAGGCAAGAGCAAACACCTTCAACACCATGGTCCTTCTAGCAATGTTCTATAGATGTAAAGTGTGGAGTCTATGAAAGTCAGATGCAGAAAGCTTTGAGTCACACAGTGTGTAATGGGAAAATGAATGTTAAAGATCTTGCTCAGAGAACAAATCAGAAATGAAGAAATTTGATGACTAACTTCAAAGATGTCATCGAAGTAACATTAAAATAGAGTTATAAATGTGCAGAACACACTGTCCATTTACTTGACAATAGGTGGACAAAAAAAGTGACGTGGCCGTACCATTACACACCCACCTGGATAACGTCCTACAATATCCATGAGTGATGGAATGAAGAGAAAATCTGATATTAATCAAAAATAGATGGCAAATCCATGAGCTTGTAGAATTAATGTAAATGCAGAAGAGAGAGAGAGAGAGAGAGAGAGAGAGAGAGAGAGAGAGAGAGAGAGAGAGTGTGTGTGTGTGTGTGTGAGAGAGAGAGAGAGAGAGATCCCTAGTTTGGGATACTCTAAGTATTTGTGATTTATGTAAAAATAATTCAACCATGTGAGTTATTTTGGCATAGTGTTTGAACCTATATACTGTATTCTAAAGCTGCTTTTTTTAGTTGTTGTAATTTATGGGAATGAGCCGAATCTCCCTGCCTTTATTTTTTAATTGATCAGAGTATTGTGCTCTCATCAGATGTTACAAAGAAAAAAGAGAAAATATATCTCGATATCATGAAGAAAATATTCAGGATGCTTTGAAAGAACGTAATTGTAATTAGCCTGAAATCATTTTCATTTAAAATAGTTTATAGAATTTCTTTTTGTTCATTCAGTTTGAAAACTTTGATGGCTTGTAATCATCTTTAATGGCCAGCGGAATGAATTTTTTAGAAGGATTGTGATCAGTTTCCATTTCATAGCTTAATGTCATATGGTTGATTTAGCTTGTAGGTCTATGTCCTCCATTAGCTTTTCTTCCCATCTTTGCTAAGAGTTCTGAGGAATCATTTTCTGCTACTTGCTTATCTGTTATATTAACTACTTAACAAAACTAATTTTACATTTTATGATTTTGCTATTTGTGGCCACTGCCATTTATATTAAATCATGTGGACACTGGAGTTAATTTTCCGTTCCATTGCGGAAGATATGCAAACTTAATTTTGCTCTAAATTCTCATTACCTTTTTCTCAACATGGTAGGCATGTACATTGTTTGAGTTTTGTTCTTATGCCACCGTGGTCTCAGTTCCTGTTCCAAAGGAAGGATATGAGATAGAGAAGACAGGGAGTAACTTTAAATATTGCTATGGCACTCATGCATATATTCTGGGTTCATTTTGACAGTGTGATATATACTGGTTTCCTTCCAGTGAGCATCAACAGAAACAATTTAAACATTTGGATCCTGTTTTTCCTGGAGATACGGACTTCCCCCCACCCCCATTCCCTAATTCACTATCTTGGCTCCAAGAGTACTATCTGATATTTTTAATGTCTGTTATTCTATGTGATCATTTCATATTCTCTGGTGGCTAATATCTGTTGTATAATTTTGCTCTATTTTTATTTATCTTATTCTTGCTTTCTAGACAGGCTTTCTGTTAAGCATAATGACTATCATTTATAGTTGGAATTCTTAAGCAGGTCGTTTGCTGCTTTTTGGAAGTGATCTAAAAATGGCTGAGCAGTTTATGAGAGAACTGTGTTTCCAGTGATTGTGTAAGAAGGAAGAGATCACAATCTAGACGTAAAACATACTGAACTGAAGATTTATCATAAGTAGTTCTGTAGAGGGTTGGGGTTTTTTTTACATAGAATCATAGACATTTACTGGAAACTCTAATTTAAAGGACTTTTTATACTTTTTATTATAAGCCATTACTCATAAAAATGGAAAAATATACTGTTAACATTTCTAATGTAAATTCATTTTGCAATCTGATTTTAGTCAGTGCGTTTACAAATACATATTGGTTCTCATCTTTGTGGCAGAATGGTAATCATTACATATTTTGAATATGTCTGCTTGATTTAAACCCTCAGATCTAATTACATATTTTTAAAATACAAATTAAACTCTGTGACATTTTAATGTGCCTGCAGCATGTTGTAGGGTATCCAAGTGTAAGGTGTTTTTAAAAGCAACATTATGTAAGAAAACATTTTTTCCTGAAAGTTTTGTAAATATTTATCACAAAATAATTTGGCCTTTCTCATCTAAAATTCTCTGGCAGTAACTATAATCCATGTTTGTTTGTTATCACAGATGGCACTGACATCAGGGGATCCATTTGTCTGGGTTTTAAATCAAAGTGACATTTGTGGATAAAAATTCTTCTTGGCTTAGGGTGAGGTTGGGCACCCATGAGTGGATGCTCTTTTATCCCTTGTTGCCATAATTTGTTGTTTATTCGTTCATTCGCTTCCGACTCTTCGTGACTTCATGGACCAGCCCACGCCAGAGCTTCCTGTCGGCCGTCGCCACCCCCAGCTCCCCCACGGTCGAGTCCGTCACCTCCAGAATAATACCTGCCATAATAGAGTTGGGAAAATATATTCTACATCATTTCCAATGAAACACTTGTGTCCTGAGAGCAATGCCCTGGTGGCAACCTGTAGAGGGCTCTGTGATACCATCTTTTGCATCAAACTAGAGTTGATGGAGGAAGGGGGAAGGGAGCAGAGAGCTTCCAACAGTCTGGGTTTAGTTTGGTAAACAGGCGAGGAATTGTGGGCAAAGTCCTTTATCTCCTGCTTTGTACCAGGCATGAGATCAGATGACTCAGCCGAACTCATTATTTTAATAGCCTACAGCTAACTCACATAGCAGCAGGAGGCCACCCCCTCCACAAAAGAGGCCATTTAATTGTTTTAAGTTCAGACTGGTACATTGTAACTGTAATGAAAATATTCAAATGCAAGTATTAATAAAGGGTGCTTGTAAAACAAAGCAGAAGCACAACTTGCCAATATTTTAATAGCAAGTAAGTAAAACATAGTTTCATAGTTTTGTACATGTTAAGGCTCAGTTTAAAAACATGATTCCGTTTAGCAAATCCATGGAAACCCCAAAGCAGCTGTGTTTTGTTAGGAAATTAATTAAATTGGCAATGTATACATTTTTCCCATTTATTTGTATTAGACTTCCCTATATTACCTCACATTTTTTTCTTTGTATCAATTTTATGTATGGCGCTTTTTTAAACTTTTAGCAAATAATATGCAACATTCCTTCTCCTGATTTGTTTTTTCAATTATAATTTATTTGATTTACTAGTAATGGATTATTTTTTTATGTTTTATTTTTTGCAACAGTGCTGATACAACAAACTGAAAAAGTCAGTTTTCTTCTCTGTCCAAGAGAAAGTGCATTCTGATTAAGGGAAGTGCTTTCCTTGTTGTTGTTGTTGTTCAGTCGTTTAGTCGTGTCCGACTCTTCGTGACCTCATGGACCATAGCACGCCAGGCCTTCCTGTCCTCCACTGTCTCCCGGAGTTTACTCAAATTCATGTTCATTACATCGGTGATGCTATCTAACCATCTCATCCTCTGCCGTCCCCTTCTCCTTTTGCCTTCAGTCTTTCCCAGCATCAGGGTCTTTTCCAGTGAGTCCTCTCTTCACTTTAGGTGGCCCAAGTATTTGAGCTTCAGCATCTGTCCTTCCAATGAGCAGTCAGGGTTGATTTCCTTTAAGTGCTTTCCTATCCGCAGTCTATTGTTGCCTTCAGTAACTGCAGAGGAAATAGGAAGAGAAGAATTTACCCCTTCAAGGGCACCAACAGACCTCTTTATAAAATGGTTTTAATACTTGCAGTTGATACTGTGTCTTGTTTTTATCCCTTTTACATTCTCAGTAACCCAGCTGGGTAGGTGTATGTGAACATTTCTTTTCCAAAGCAATTGAGCAATTCATGAAAAGGGCTGGATGTACACCTAAGAGGCTGAAGTGTGCCCCAAATTCACATTCCTTTGCTCCACCATGATTTTGAAATTTAATTTTGTTCTATGGATGTATTGCTTATGTAATGTTGCTTTGATTTTTAATTTCTGATAAACAGAAGCATGGATACCTCCAATGCTACCCAAGCAAATGTGCCCTTGCAAAGCAGAACTGCTCTTTATGGACTACTAAGTCCATCTCCCTCTGCTCTAGGCCAGTGTTTCTCAACCTCGGCTGCTTGAAGATGTGTGGACTTCAACTCCCAGAATTCCCCAGCCAGCATCCTCAAGTTGCCAAGGTTGAGAACCACTGCTCTATACCTAGTTGCTGGAGAAGGAAGGAGTCAGTACTGGCCAATAACATTTTGTCAGCAGAAGAACATCATTGGATATGTAAATCTCAAAAACCTGTAAATAATTCAATTTCAGTTTAAAGATATAGAGAATGATTCAATAATATATCATGGCCCAGTTAATTTTATATTACAATAGTACCATATTTATTTACAATCCATTTCCTTCATGATCAGAGATGAAATACATTGTTGCTCCGCTCTTCATCTGTGCACCCTCAAAATCTGTTCAGTGATTTGGAGAAATGCTCTAAAACAGACTTCAGGTGCACACGGGGTGAGGGGGGGAACCTCCAGTTTTGAATTCTGAATTCTCTCAGCAGAACCATGCCCCTGTATTTAACTCCTCCCCAAATGTATTGTAAATAATAGTACCATAACTTGAACTTGGTGGGTCCCTATTTTTATTGGGAACTAACCCAAAAATGCCTTGAGTTATCTAAAAGCAGTTGATTCAAAAACAAATCAGAGTAGTAGGACTAATGTGTTTCAAGTTTAGGTACTAAAATATCTCATTGTCTTTACATCCATTTTCTCAGTTTCATTTTTTATATGCATCAATACATCTTTTTATGCATCCTGAGTTACCCTGCAAATATTTTTATGATCTTAGTTGTGCTGGATAAATTTAACATCCCATTAAAGTCCTGCATAAGAATATCCAGTATGGTAGTAGTTAGAGGTGTTATAATTATGAGAACTTAACAGCATGGCATCTGTTTCTCTTTGAAACTGATTTGAAACTGAACCAAAAATTAATGGTATATCATCACTGCTATGCTTTAGGAGAATGAAAGTCTATTATATTTCCTTTTCTATCCATTATTCTTATGCTATTGTTAAATGGGTATAATTGCACTGTATATACGTATGTATGTGCATTTATACACGTAAGTATAGGGCTTGAACTGTTGCACTAGGATTGGAGAGACCCAAATTCTAGTCCACTCTCACCAATGGAAGGTCACTGGGTAACTGTAGGCAATCCCTCTTTCTCAACCCAACCTATCTCACAATCTGTTGTTGTGGGGGGAAATGAGAAGGAGTATTGTGTATGCTGCATTGAGTCCTTGAATGAAAAGAGGTACAAGAACAACAAGAACAACAAGGATCTTCATCATGTAATGATTCTACCCCATAATTTTCAACAAACCTCTAAGTAAATATCAACTTACAGGTATGGTTTAATATGTTGTGATCATTTCAAAGACCAAAGATTATAACATAGTAACCTTTAGTTTTTGAGATGATATACTATTGTCTAACCCAGAGTTTTCCAAACTTTTCATGTTGATGACACACTTTTTAGACATGCATCATTTTGTGACACACTCTTACAGCAGGGCATCATCTCGCGACACTCTTACAGCAGGGCACAAGGCAGGCACTAGGACCTCTGTGGAATCTCAGCAGGTTTGGAGGCAGCGAGGCACAAGGCAGGCACTAGGACCTGCACGGAATCCTGGCAGGGCTCAGAGGCAGCAGCAGCCACGACACACCCAGACACTGCAGCCGACACACTAACGTGTCCCGACACACAGTTTGGAAAGCTCTGGTCTAACCCAATTTAGCACCCGCCAAATATGATGGATTATAATTCCCATCATCCCTGGCCATATTGGGTGTTGATGAGGGAAATTGTCAGATAAGTGGAGGATCACATTGGGGTAGCTTGACCTAATAGATTACTTTATGCTTTGTGAGGAATCACTCTGAAGAAAGTTTATTTCCTCTCTCCTGAAGATTATGCAGTGTATTGCCACATCAAAATTCAAACAACAGACTCGTCTTTTGTTTCTTGCTGTATGAACTGGGACTAATTCACACGTTTCTTACATATCTTGAGAGCTGTCTTAACCTGTCTTGTTTTTGCATGGATTCTGAAGAAATCTGATCACCTACTAGACTAGATGATGTAAAGATGCCACCTTTCTAATAGCTTTCCCTTCTAAAATTTGGGAGTTTCTCCCAGCTAAAATTAAAAAATAAAAGAGTAAGAGTTACAGTCTTCCTTCTAGTGAGCTATGCACTAATTGCATCCTGGATGTCATGTCACCTAATAAGAGCTGTGTAGTCTGGACTAAATTAAGCAATTAATGATGTGTTTAAAAATATGTTTCAAATATGGTATAACTGTATTTTATCGAAGAGATATTACACCATCCAGCTCAGTCATGTGAACTATACATTCTGAAGTCTTTTCTTTTATTGCTGTATAGTGTAATAAGGTATCTGAACCATTTTACAAATGGGATGTGAAATGAAATATAAGCATCCATAAAACTATTTCCTATGATTAAGCAGTAACCCATCAAGTATGTATTGTTAGCAGCAAGTGATGACTGGTTTGCTAATTAATGACCCAAAGCAAAAACAAGGCTGATGAATGCCCTAACTAGCTAGCTGTTAACTGCTACGAAGGTGAATTCTGGGATGATAATTGGGACATTAAATTGTACTCGGTGATTTTTATGCCTTTATTAAGCCTTTTGAAAAATTAGTCAGGGCAAGCTAATAACTATTTTTCCAGTACAGAACATAAGACATTTATTTGGGTCTATGCAGCAATCCATATGAAATTGGAACTTGTCAGGAATTGATGACAAGTGTGGTAATTAACTGCTAAAAACTAAACAAATGGTAGTTATCACCGGAAAAGGACATGCTTGAAAGTGTTATTCCAGTTTGGTTAAATTGCAGTAGTAAAGCAGAGAACTCAGAATGACTTGTTCCTTATTAGTAAGAGAGCCTATAATTTTCCAGGCAACCAGATAGCTTTCATCTTAGGGAACAATTTAATAACTGCATTATAGTTTATGAATCATATACCTGTGTGTTTATAGACAGATAGATGCAGAGAGAGAGAGAGAGAGAGAAATTGTTAAAAGTAAAAATCATGGTTAGGGCAAGTTAAGCTCAAGCCCATTGCATACCAATTTTGGAGGGTCTCAGGGGGGTCAAAAAAGTCAAAATGGTCACACAATTGAGTCCCTGCTCCTTTTTTTCCGTACGACATGTCACATGTAAAAAAGGGGCAGGGCTTCAATCATGCAGTTGCAGTCATGTCTTGACCCCATCTTTTTGTACCCTACCCCGCTTTGCAGATGGCCCTGGAGGGTCCTGTCCTGCCTAATGAACTGGGTAAGGTATGGCAGCAGCCAAGGAGCCATTGCATCCCCAAATCTCCTAATCCCCATCATGTTCTCATTTGTAAATGCTGGCCAGGAGCCCTTCCAAGCTTTGGTATCTCCCTTTGGCTGTGAAGGAAGGGAGCCCAAGGGCCAGAACACTTCTGTTGTTGTTTCACCTATTAAATAATGCCTTTTTCCAAGTCCTATATTGCCAAAGGTGGTGTGAAAGTTTCCTATGAACTAATAAGTGAAGGCAACATTTATTTACTAGGAAATTCTTAAAAGGCAATTTGAAGTTTGAGCAAGTCACAGAACACCAACAGTGCAGACTAAAATGCCTATTAGTGTGAATGTCTGGATTCACCTTCTCCTATAGCAGTCAGTAGGAGAAATATTTTGGTTGTGGGAGAAAGTGCAGTGGTGCAATTCAGTATGATGTGCCTGTGTATGTGGGGTATCTGCCCTAGCTTTCTTCAACACTCTGCAGCTTCCTGGCTTCCCACACTTCAATTCAATGTCAAGGGAAGCCAACATAGGATAATGCTCATGGATATGTTTTCTGATCAAGAAAATCATATGCAGCCAAGGAGACCTCTAGAGTGATTCAAAAGTTTGAAAAAGGGGAATGACCGCTGCATGCTTTACCAGCATACAGCAATATGCTCAGTCCAATAAAGGCACTCTAAAGAAATTATCCAGGGATGGGGTACTAAAAGGGAAGTGTCTTTTGCAAGGAAATAAAATTTTAGAAGACAGATTTTGGCATAGTATTATGCCCTTCTATGCATCATCTGACAATATTTGGTTTACCAGGAACAAGGGGAGGTCAGAAATGCACCGCCCAGGGTCCCCGTTGGGGGAGATGGGCGGTAATATAAATTTAATAAAATAAAATAAAATAAATAGCATAAGGAGTACTGCCAAGTATTTGCACTGAATGTTTGTTCACAGTTACCAATTCACAGTATTTTTTCTCCCCATAATATTGATATCATTGCTTTTATAGGTTTATGACTGATGCCGCACGACGGGAACAGGAATCTCTCAAGAAAAAAATCCAACCTAAACTCTCCTTGACCTTATCAAGCTCAGTGTCCCGTGGGAATGTATCTACTCCTCCACGTCACAGCAGTGGAAGCCTTACTCCACCTGTCACACCGCCCATCACCCCTTCCTCCTCATTTCGTAGTAGCACACCCACAGGTAAGATAAGATGGATTTGCTGTTTGTGGTATAAACTAAAAAAAAAAGCAGCAAACAAATCATAGTAAAGTTAAACTGCTAAAAAGAACCAGCAATGCTTAAGTTAAATGCAATGGCCAGGTTTTTAAATTGGTTCATGTGTTTGGTCCCGTCAATTTGTCATCTGTAATTCCCTTCTCTCACCTCCCAAGACCAGGACATTGCTTTGTTTTAGTCATTTACTAACAACTGTTCGGTCTTGCAAAAGGAGGCAAACCTTTTAGAAGCACATCTCCTTCCTATCAGAAACAGTGACAGAATGACATCATCATCATCTGCAGATAGTAGAGCAGAAAAAGGTCGTCTTTGCCAGCCTAGAAGGATGATGAGCTGAGCTGGAGAGATTAGTGAATTAATTGTGATCAGTGAATTAAGGTAGAGGTTAAGTCGCAAAGCTGCCAAAGTGCAAGCCTGCTTCATCCCTTTCTGGGTGAGAATTGCATCAGACAGCTGTATCTTAAACATTACCCACAGATGTTAACATGCGATGTGTAGATAAACATTAAAGGTAAAGGTTTCCCCTGCACAGTCGTATAATAGGTACCACTTCGGTGGGTAGGTAACAGCGTTCCGCGCGCGTCATGCCGGCCACATGACCGCGGAAGTGTCTTCGGGCAACGCTGGCTCTTCGGCTAACAAACAGAGATGAGCACCGGCCCCTAGAGTCGGACACGACTGCACAAATGGGGGGGGGGGGATCCTTTACCTTTTAAACATCATTAGGCACGTTTTAATAGTGGGTTGCTCTACTAGAATTGGGCAACATCTTTACTAAGCATGAAAAATTGGTCTCAGTTTATTTATTTCCATTGATGGAGAATGAACTAGTCATAGCACAGGCAAATTAGCTTAAATGTTCCAAACCTGATAAATTCAAAATTTTTGATGTAATTAAAAAATCTTCAAAAATCACATTAATGTCTAAAAACCATAATACTCATCCCAAAACTAGGTTAAAACAAAATGGACAATAGTGGGGTATGCCCATATTTTATGTGCAAGTGTCCCCTAATAATGTTACACTTACAGCATAATGAACTTGAAAGCCTGCCCTTTTAAAATATTCCCTGAGATGTCCAATAAGTATGAAAAATATTCTGTTGAATTAATTTTAAGATCATAAGAAACATGCTTACTATTTTTAAGACCCTTGTCACAGATTTTATATGGGATATTCTACTGTACTTTGTTCCAAAGTTTTTGTAAATAACTAATCAACATCTTAACAATACTCTATAATTGTTTATACAAATTTTATAGATTGGTAGTAATTTAGGAGTTTTAGTATTTGGACCAGACTATGAAATCAAAATATGTTTTAATTGGATATACTGCCATTCCTCAATCTTAGACAATCCAAATTCCTCTTGTAGTATTCAAATGAGTTAGGAACTTGATTGACAGTTAACTGACCTAAAGTATATCCTTGATAGTTGATAAATTAAAAAAGATTTAGCTGCAGTTTTCAAACTGAGATTATCTTAAAGGTTTACCATGTGAATAAAGGTCACAATCACATTTCTGTCCAAACAGCTTCCAAATATGTCTTTTTGCCTTTAAGGTTAGAAATATAGTACAATTTTAACTAAAAAAAAAACTAATGCAAACCCTCTGCCATGGTATCAAAGGAATCAGCTAATAACTTTCTAATTGTACCTGTAATAGTTTTTGGATTTTGTTATTTGGATTCCATGGAAAAATTAAATCAAAATGTGTGGCCAGTGATGAAGCTGAAAGTCATCTCCTGTCATCATATAGAAGTCACAATTTGAATAAAGAACATATAGGAGGTTAACCTTCTCATGAAAACTTTTGTAATAACCTGTTTGTAGTACCTTAAAGATATTAACATGGAAATCCCTCTAAGTACATATACCAATGTTGAAATAATTAACTTTTATATTTATCCTTTTTTATCAATAAGACATAATATATTATCAGTGTATTATAACAATTTGTGCTCAGCTTCATCTGCTTTTAATGCCAATGTCCTTTGATTGCCTGATAAAACAGGCCAAAGGTTCAATATCAAATTGTATATACGAAGAGATAAAAAGTTTCCTTGAAGAACTCCACAAGAATCTTGGTAAGTGAAGAAATAATTCCATTTGGAATAACTCCAATTAGAATACTATTATTTGGCCAAAAATTGGTTCCAAAATTTTCTATTGCATTATGTCAAAGGCCTTCCCTGTTCCAGTGAGAACACTATTACTAATTCCAGTTTTTTCTGAATATATATCTAACACATCAGTTAGTAATATACTATCTAAGGTTTGTCACCCTTTTTATGAAACAATATTGCACAAAATAGACAAAGGTAATATTGTCAGTAGTCTATATGCCAGGATTATTGTCAAAACCTGGGCCCTTCTCTCAGTCACTCATGCCCTAGTCATCTCCCGTATGGACTACTGCAATGCACTCTACACGGGGCTACCCTTAAAAATTATCCGGAAGCTGCAGCTGGTGCAGAATGAGGTGACACGGGCAGTTATGGGCACCTGTAGGGCTGCGCATGTAACACCACTGCTGTGTAAGCTGCATTGCGTGCCAGTTTGCTTCAGGGTCCAATTCATGGTGTTGGTTATCACCTTTAAAGCCCTTCATGGCATGGGACCAGGTTACCTGAGGAACCATCTTGTCCCAATTACATCGACCCGTCGCACCCGGTCAGGCAGGAAAGACATGTTACAGACCCCGGCAGCTAAAGAATTTTGACTGGCGGGGTCTAGGAGGAGAGCCTTTTCTGCCGTTGCCCCTGCCCTATGGAATATTTTGCCCCTTGAGGTGAAGTTGCCCCCCCCCCTTCTGGCCTTTTTAGAAGAGCGTTAAGACCTGGCTCTGCCAACTAGCATGGGGATCCAATAGTGGTAGACAGCCCTGGTGGCGGTTGGTGGCTTGAGGACGCTCTCTCCGCTTTTTAGCTTCTCACTTCTAACTATGTATATTTTTATAATGGTTTTTATCACCTTTTATTTGTAATCTACCCAGAGTCACTTATATAGTAGTGAGATGAGTGGTGTATAAATATGATTAATAAATAAATAAATCAACATTTAACAAGTAAACCAGGCAACAGCTTAATCAACATAATCTTTAACAGCCTTCAAAATCACAGGTATATAAGCTTCATTAAAGAAGTTGGAAAAAAATTATTCAAAAAAGCATCATCACATAACTCAACAGTATTGGAACAAAAAAATTGATACATATTTTATAGAAGTCAATAGTATATCCATCAAGGGTATATATATAGATATATAATAGTATGTATTATTTCTTGAAGATACAAAGGTGCAGCTAGACAATCAATTTAGTCATTTCGCTTTATACAATTAAATGATTATTCCGTGGGCATAAAAGGAATTAATTTTCAATCTAGCAGACCTAAAAGCTTTTTTAGCACTAGGGTATGTTGTTTTGCATATGTACTCAAAAGTTCCTTAATGTATTTATATTATTATACAAGTTTGCAGAGTGTATTTATTTTTTTAAAATCTTCAAAATTGTGTTTGTTCTATTTTATAACAAAACAATCCTTTAATAATGTATTGAAATCTTTTAATAATAATGTATTTAAATACCATCTTGAAAAAATAGAGGAGTTTTCTTAAAATAATTGATAATGTTACTGAAGCATGATTAGATATTACAAGAGATAAATATGATATTGATCAATTAAGACTGAGATACTAAAAATAATCAAGTTAGGAACAAGTTTAAATATTTTGGCTATGAAGGATTTTAAAGTAATTATATATCCACCAAATTGCATTCCCATTTTATAAACTTTTCACATTTTCCATGTACTAGAATTGAATTTAGCTGGAAAATATTACAGCCTAATGAAGGATTCAACATTTGATTAAAATATCCAGATGTAATTATCTGGTCTACACATAAAGTAAAAAGGTATTCAAGTTTAGGTATTCAAGTTTTACTAAGATTAATAAGCATCTGATGCTTCTTGAAAAGACATCTAAAGCCTTCTACATTCCACGAAACATATAAATCAAACAAATGAAAAAACTGCATATAAAAATTTCAGTATTTCCATAGCTCGAGGGAAAAAATGTTTATTTAATTGAACAAACTTTTTTTAAAAACTAAAAAATTCAAGAAAGTAAAAAATTAAAAACCTTTTTAAAAACTAAAAAATACAAAGCAGAAAAAGAAAGAAAATTAAAATACAACTATTGGGATAAGACATACTAAGAATATAGTACAGGAACTCCCTGCTAAGTCAAGGTAGCTCATCTCCTTCTAAAGTATATGAAAAAATAAAATTTGAAAAAGTGAAAAAGACTGTTTCTTCTGTGCTCTACATAATCCCAAAACAGTAAACCTGTCTTCAGTATCTAGATAAAAAAAGTCTTCACGCTGGAATCTAGGGATAAACAAAAAATTGCTGGAAAAAGGGGGGAAAAGTTTTTAATCATTTTTTGTACTCTAATGATTTCATTCTCTTCTGGTTTCTTTGTTTATGAAGTATGTCAAGTACAAGTAATGTCTCATCTTAAACTCAGTGTCCAGTGACATGACTTCATGGACACATCCATGTAGTTCTCTTGGCAACAATGCAGAAGTAGTTTATCATTGCCTTTTTCCAGGATGTTTTTAAAGAATACATTTATTTTAGGAAATCTGGTTGTAGACGTGTAGTTGGCTTGGTCTGTATTTCAGCAAAACCAACAAAGTTGCACAGCTTTTAGAGAAGTTGTATCAGTTTGGACTGAGTTTGTGGTCCAGTCATAAATCCTTAACCAAGAGTTTAATGTTACATTCTGTATTCTGAATTTCTGTATTATTTTTCCCAACATGCTTTTCAATGTTTATTTTTAAAAACTTTCATTATTCTGCTGTTTTAAAAAATAGCGTTGAGTCACTTTTCCCCATTTACTCTGTTTCACAAGGTGTGCATAACTTCAGTGCTTTAAGAAGTCTATGTATTTTTAAAACTACTGGTTTTACTTTTTGTCATTTAAAAAAAGATTCTTGGGCATCCTTACTACGTTTCACAATATATATAGATCTTTGTTTTCAAAGCCACCTTGCCTACTTGTGTGGTAAGGTGTAAATGGAAGAAGCCCACCCTGATAGCAGAAATGGAATATCATGTTTGGCCAGACATATCTAAAACAACTCATCAATCATTTGACTTGAAAGGGAAATGCCGAGTCAAATTTCTGAGATGGCTCCCTTTTCAATGGTGCAGACCTCTACAGAGCTATTTGTGACCTAGGACGTATTAAATGACTTGAATTCCACACAAAAGTAGCTGATTTAAGCATGTACCCATCTGAGGGCATTTTTTAAAAAATACACCAACACTGATTGGTTTTCTCCATGGCTATTTCACACATATCTGAACAATATGCAGTCCAAGTTGTCTGTATGAATACTTCCAAAGCAGTTTACAGAATGAAACCACAGTACTTGGAAGATCGGGGTTTTTTTTTTTTAGAATAACGTGAGATTAAAGCAGCAAATAAAGGGGGGGGGGAGCCATGAAACATGAAAAGAAAAGAAAAGCAGCCATGAAACATTTTTGCAGGGAACTAAAAGTCTAGGAAAATATGAAATTGGATAAGAGCAAAGTGGGTACCAGCTGAGCACCTTTCAACAAACGGTTTTAATCATATCTTCTTGATTGCAATTCCTGTTATTTCAGATGGCAAATGGTAGATGTTGGGAAGCAAAGACCCAAGTTAAATAGGTCTTTAAGGATAAGCAATGGAACTTGACTTTTTGGCCAAGTTCATACTTGATTCCTTACCTGGGAAAATTGCAAGAACTGAGAAGATAAAATCTGTTGTTTGACTTGTGAGAACATCCTGGTCTTTAAGGTCAAAATTTTCAATTTGTTTCTCCAACTTTTATTTATTTCCCCTCCTTTACGACATTTTTACTCATTTCAGTCATAATAAAATATTTAAAATATAATAATGTTATACTTTATTTGCTGAGCCAATGCCTAAAACCTCAGGAACCTACACTGTTTAAGCTGCTCTTGAAAACAAACCCTTATGTTAATTTAGCTCACCAAATCAGATATTCTTCAGAACAATCTGTATTAGTAGTAGGAGAGTAGTAGCAGGAGATCCCATTAAATAGTTATTTAAATTACATGTTTGCCTAGAGCTGGGGTAGTGCCCTTTGCACAGATAAAGTGTTTGAAATAAAGTGTGAATTACTAAAGTTATTCTTAGAGTTGCACATTCATGAAGCTGTCCTCCTTAACTGCACTAGTAGACAGTCTTGCTTGCCTATTATTTGGCTATTATATACAGTCTATATATCACATATATTCATGAAAAGGAATGCTTTTCAAAATAAACATGTAGTTAATCAATACTTGTGTAACATACTGGCATGATAGCCTTTAGTTTCAAATGTAAAGCAGAAAACACACCTTGTAGATCAAAGAGCCCCCTTGCTCTTCTTCCCATTCATGTGGAAAGTATGGATGGGCTGAATGAGACGTTCTTTCTTTGAATAATAAATGTAGAAAGCAAATTCTCTAAAGCCAAAATAGGCCAATATTTTGACTCATTATACTATTTATTCATAATATTTTATAGTGTTCAATTCCCAAACTACTTACGAGCCCAATTTTAAAAAAGAATTAAAAACAATCCACTACAAAACAAATGTTAAGGAGAATTAATTAAGGGAAAAATACCCTAAAACAAATCGGTACTGAGGTACGGGTTGCTTATGGAGTAGTTGTGCAACTTGTTTAGTGTGTGTAAGAAGGCTGTGCTTGTGCCTGACAATTGGAAGAATGCTTTTTTATTTCTCTGTTCAAGGGAAAGACAGCAAAAGAGAATGCAAATGCTACAGGGGAATTAGTCCCTAGCATGCACGGAAAGGGGTTTGGCATAATTCTGATGAAAAAGTATGAGAGGTGTCGGTGAACAAAATTTAGGAAGTACAATGAAGTTTTGTGCCAAACTAGGGATGAGCAAAACACATGTTTGCTTTCCAACAGGTCCTTAAGAAATGTATGAATTTCAGAAAGAACACTTATTGTAGATTTGATCACTTAGAACAGAGCTTTCCAAACTTTTCATGTTGATGACACACTTTTTAGACATGCATCATTTCGCGACACACTCTTACAGCAGGGCATCATTTCACGACACTCTTACAGCAGGGTACAAGGCAGGCACTAGGACCTGCGTGGAATCACAGCAGGTTTGGAGGCAGCAAGGCACAAGGCAGGCACTAGGACCTGCGCGGAATCCTGGCAGGGATTGGAGGCAGCAGCAGCTGCGACACACCCAGACACTGCAGCCGAGACACTAATGTGTCCCGACACACAGTTTGGAAAGCTCTGACTTAGAAAAAATGCTTAGGTTTGAATTATAGAATGTTTTACACAAAGATAGAGATGAAGCTTGATTGCTGAATGCAATAAGAGCAGAAATGATGGAAGTAAAGCATTTTGGGAATAAATGGAATGCTTGGCAAATGGTTCAGTATTGAGCAGGACATAAGACAAAAAAGTATGATGCCTCCCTGATTTTTATGCTTTATGCTTGTGGTGACACTAGAAGTGTTTTGGTTGGGACATGAATGTATGTCTACCTTTGTATGCAGACAGTGCCATGTTGTTCGCCAAGGACCCGAATGATTTGCAGCCAGAGTTAGATAAACGTCTGACACACTTAGCAGAATGAATATTACAATTAAGTTTTAAAAAGAAAAAAGTTACTGTATTTGATGGGGAAAATTGAGTGAATGAGTGCGCATTATACAATTATATACAAAACCCAAATCATAATGAAGGTCACATAGGAAGAGGCTTAGTGATGCTTTTGTCTTACCAACCAGAAACAGGAGTAGACAAGCATATCCCAATAATGTAATATGAGTTGTATACCACGGAGGTGCCATACTAAGAAATATTTAATATGATTAAGAGGAGAAGGATTGCTTCTCTCGTTTCAGCTTCAACCCAACATACTTTAGAGTTATACAGGAAATGTACTACAAAGTAAGAGCCAGTTTGGTCTAGTGGTTAAGGCACAGGCTAGAAACCAGGAGACCGCGAGTTCTAGTCCTGCCTTAGGTATGAAAGCCAGCTGGGTGACTTTGGGCCAGTCACTCTCTCAGCCCTCGGAAGGAGGCAATGGCAAACCACTTACGAAAAACCTTGCCAAGGAAACTGCAGGGGCTTATCCAGGCAGTCACCAAGAGTCAAAAACGGACTTGAAGGCACACACACATGCTACAAAGTAGCACCCCCCAAAAGCAGCAAATGAAGGTAGCTACAGTAAATATGGTAATGGCTGTTCTTGTTTTCCTTACCTAATGATCTATTTAAATCGTGTGTGTGTGTGTGTGTGTGTGTGTGTGTGTGTGTGTGTGTGATCATGTGCATCTTACTGTCGTCTTTTGATCTGTCAAACACTGATGAACACCATGTTTATGCCACAGAGGCTGTGTGAACCTTCTGCGACTCTATGATTTTAGGCTTCCTGCCCCCGATAGGTGGGACCTCCACTGGCTGAATGACAACCTGCTTTGTAGAAAGAGAACTGGAGGAAGCCCAGCAGCATCAAACAGTTACGAGTACATGGATTTTGTTTCTTATCTGCTGTACCTAAGGCTGTTTTTTAATTTAATCTTGCCCTTTTGATGGTTCCTTATTGCCGTCCCCCTTTCTCTCGGTCACAGTATTCTCGCTGTGCCACTGAAATAACATCTGGCAATGGTGACAAGCATTGCAGGCTTTAAGAGGAGTAATTAGTTGTATGGGAATTTTCACAGCAACCTCCACAAGGAGCAATATCGCTCAAGAGTAATGTTCTTGTCTAGACTGCACTCATAAAGACATTGCTTGTTATAATTTCCATTCTACAAAGCAGCAGAAAAAAGGCTGGTTTTCATTTTGGGGTGTGTTTCAAACATCTCTGGTAGCTTCATGGAGTAGATGAGCTAACATGAACCATCTTGTGAAAATTCCTGCATGATGTCAGAATATCTTCCATGGTCAATGCGATTTTGCCAACTGCCGTTACTAGATGTAGTATTGCTATACTTACTTATATGTCTTCCTGATTTTGTTGTTCTTGTTTTCCTTTTTCTTTTTGTATAATACCACTTTTGGACTATTTTCATTAAATGATTTATCAAATGCCAGTCAAGCCACAAGGTCTGGATGTAGTTAGCGCAATAGTAACAGGAGCATATAATCACTAAGTGGTCTAGTATTCCCATCTGCAGAACACTAACATCAATATAGTGTTTCTAGCTCTATATGATTTATCTAATTCGCCAGTGCAATACCATGTATGAATATTTTGTCAATTTTAGATTGATAATGCTTTAAAACGGGGGTTAGGGTTTTAATGCATCAATTCAGTGAAAGGGTTTTAAAGGGTTGAAAATATCATGGCGAAAAGGATTACTCTATATCAGTGTTTCTCAACCTTGGAAACTTTAAGATGCTGGCTGGAGAATTCTGGGAATTAAAGTCCACACATCTTAAAGTTCCCAAGGCTGAAAAACCCTGTTCAATATGGAATAAAACACGGAAGGATGCAATATAGGCCATTTATTTATCTGATTTATGTTTGATTTATGTATTGCCCAGCAGGGTCTTGGGAGGGGTAAAAAAATTCAAGATGGCTGCCACATCCATGCGATCAAAGCCCTGCCCTCATCCCTTTTTAATATGCATCACGATGCACCTAAAAAGGCAGGGCTTCAACCTCATGATTGTGGCTGACATCTTGACCTTTTTTTTATACCTCCCTGTGGAACACCCCAATATTGCCGTTTCTACGGGCTCTCAAGGGAGCTCATGTAGGGATCTCCTTTTGTTTTATCCTCCTAACATGAGCTCTGTAAGCAGCGGCATCTCCAAGAACTTGCTGCTTCTGTCAGGAAAAGGAAAACAGTGTCAGACCCAAGCTCTGCCCATTTTCATACATGTGTGCAACATCATGACGTAAGGAAGAAGGGGCGGGGCTTGCATCAGGATGCTGCTTTTGTTGTGCTTCCTGCCTTACCTCCTGCAGAAGATGCTGCCTATGAAGTAGGCTGGACTGAAGGGGGGGGGTTGGCCTTGAACCCGGCTCTCCCCAGTCTTAGTCCAGTACCTTAACTACTACACTACACTGAAAGGTTTGTGATTAAATCAAATAACTTTATAACAGCGGTAAGGCCAGAAAATGATATAAAACCTAAAAAGTAAGTGAATGCAAATATGCATATATATCAATTGACAAGTATGTATAAATATAATAAATATAACAAGAAATAAGAATGACATACAGGTAGTTCTCAATGACCATTTGTTCAGTGACCATTAAAACTTGTGACGGTGCTAAATGAGTGGTACTTATGACCGGTCCTCAAAGCTCTAGCCGTCACAGCATCCCCGCAGTCACATGATCGCACTCCAGGCGCTTGGCAACTGGCCTGGATTTCTGACCATCGCAATGTCCCACGGTCACGTGATCACAATTTGTGACCTTCCCTCCTGGCTCCCCACAAGCAAAGTTAATGGGGAAGCTGGCAGGAAGTTGGAAGTCACGGTCACGTGAGGTCCTTGCTTAACGACCCATGGTGATTCACTTAATGACAGTAAACAGGGATTGCCAGAACTGCCGTTGCTAAGCAGTGCAGTCACATGATGATGTGCTTTACAACCACATTGCTTAGCGACAGAAATTCCAGTCCCAATTACTACTGTTAAGCAAGGACAGCAAGGAATTTGTTCAGAATGTCATTCATCAGATTCATATCTGCTAAGCTTCAAGAATTGCAGATTCTCCCGCTCATGTGTTGAAAGCAATGTCTGTTGACATCATGTATCTAACAATGTATCTTTTTTTCCTAACAGTTCCAAAAGACACTCTTGCTAAGAAAACAAGAAAAGGCACATATAGCACTTGAAGATTAAACCACACATCTAGATATATTTTATTTTCTGATCTTTACATAGGAAATATGGAATGCCAGCCCTATTGAAATAGTAGCATACTGCACTAAATGTATCTCTCTCTTATGTTCATAGACCAGATATGGACTAACCAGGTGGCTGTTTTGAGTACAAGAAATTAGGTAATGATGATCTGCAGAACTAAAAAAAATAATGTACTTTAATTCTCTTCAGCATCCTGAATGTAGAATATTTGCAGGATGCTAAATAAAATATTTACAATGCCAGAGGGCTTATTATAGAAAAGGCACAAGACATCATCCCAAAACTGCTGGAGGAAATGCCCTTGAATTATCCTGCAGTATGGTTTTTGTCTATGTGGAGTCCTTGGTGCTCTCTGAGCCTTGTTTTCTTGCAGACGTTTCATTGCCAGGCTAGGCAACATCTTCAGTGCGAAAAGGGAGTAGGACTTGCTATCTGTTTATATACCCTGACTTGTCCTGCCTGTGTTGGTGGGGGTGTTGTACTCTCCTTGGTAGTACCTTGATTGGGTTGTTGTTTGCTGCTTGATTGATTGACTGAGTTAATAGTTCCTTGATTAGGGTCTATTGTGTTGTTTGATTGCTCCTCTGGTGCTAATCTTGTTAATCTTTGCCTATCTGGTTGTTGATTGCTGGCAAAGAGGTGTTCTGGTCTTCTGGCTTTTCTATTGTCTCTTATGAATGGTATGTAAATGTTGTTTACCTCTATGTGTCTGTTGATGGCTGAATTGTCTGAGTGCCAAACTTCCAGGAATTCTCTAGCATTTTTGGATTTGGCTTGGTTTAAGATGCTCAGTTTCCCAGTTGAAAGTATGGTTAAGTCTGTCCATGTGTTGTGAGATTAAGGAGTTTTCATCGTGTCTTCTGACTGCTAATTGGCGTTCGTGGATGCGTTCTGCTAGTCTTCTTCCAGTCTGTCCTACATAGTGGCTGTTACAGTCCTTACACGGTATGTTGTAGATAACTCCTGTTTTTTCTTCTTGGGCCACTGGGTCTTTTGGTTTACTTACAATGTTCTGAAGGGTTTTGGTTGGTTTGTGTACTACGGTGATGCCGTGTGGTTGTAACAGTCTATTAGTAGTTTCTGAGATGTTTCTGATGTATGGCAATGTAATCCTTTTCATAGCTTCTGTTGGTTTTGCTGTGGTGGGTTGAGTGGTCAGGCACTTTTTGATAAAGTTGCGTGGGTATCCATTTTGCTCCCTTTTCACACTGAAGATGTTGCCTAGCCTGGCAACGAAACGTCTGCAAGAAAACAACAAGGCTCAGAGAGCACCAAGGACTCCACAGTTCAACCCTGAGCTACAAATATTCTCTTCGATTTTGTCTATGTGTAAGGCCTCAGTTTAAATATCCCTATTGGCTTTAGGGTTAGGGTTGAGTTTCCTTGACATCTCTAGTTAAAATACTTTGAGGGATAGCTTAGGGTAAAGTTTGTCCCTTGGCACGTTTTTCTCTTATGTCTAATGTTTAGGGATAAAAATTCCTATTGGCATTAAGGATGAATCTTTGGGTTAGGGTTAGGATTCCTTCAGATCTTAGGTTAATGTAATAGTGAGGATTTGGCCCACAGTATGGTTTTATGCTTAGTGCTCTTAGTCTAATGGACCCTCAAACACAATTTTTTATTTCTTTTAAAAAAATAAAACGTATTCAGCCACCACCTTCAAAAATAAATGCAAACCATGCCCTAAACATCCCTGGGAATTAGAACACACACAATATATTTTATGGCCTTTACTATAATGGCTGTTGTATAGCTATAAAGTATGTTTAAATCATGAGTAATATATTAGGCTTTGAGTATATCTTAGGAACTTCATCAGCCACAGTTCATTTACAGAATTCCTTTTTTATTGTAATCCTTTAAGCATGAATCTATTGTCCCTTGGAGGAAAACCCAGACCAGAAAAAGGACAGGAAGATTAAACTGCTGCCTTCCTGTTCTGAGCACAAGAGAAGTCTATAGAAATGCAACCCTGCACTGCTTTTTGAGGAATTTACTCTCACTGAACTTGGTGGGATTAACTTCTGGGTAGACAAGCATGAGATTGCCCTGCAGTGTCCTGGCATTGCATTTTAATGTGAGAATGGAGTTTCAAGAGAACATCCCCTCTGAATACTTTTTATTTTTTTCCATATTTCAACAGAGATACATTTCCTTTCCTATCACCCGCCCCCCCCCCCATGCTATTGGTAGATCTGCTTTCCTTCTTTCTTAATTCTCCATAAATGTTTTGCTAGAATTCAGCTAACATTGCAGTGACCAACAGTGAAAAATGCTGTACAGTACTTTATTTTTCCTTTCCTGGCATTGTTGATTTTATTGCCAATACCCTAGCCAGGATTGTGGGGGAGGAGAGGGGAGACAAGCTGGCAGAGATGTTATTACATCTAATTTAATTTGCAGATAAACTTCTGGTGGGGAAGGACCTTTGGGGATCTAGTTATATACAGTATTTACTTGTTCTGTATCATATTTTTAGATGCATTGTAATCTTTGCTGTTTCACTTCAGAAAATCTGTGCTTCATGTCGCTCTGATAGACTGCATTTGTTGAAATGTAGTAGCAGAAACACTATTTGATAATGTTTTAAAACAACATCTGCAATGGGTTGATGTTTTCCTGTATTCTGTATATAAACAGAAGACTTTATTGTTACTAAAGGGGTTTTTTTTTGTTTTAATTTAGAGCAAACATGATTGGAAAAAGTTTTTTACTGTTGCTTCCTGAAACTAGCAGCTCACTGTGCCCATAAAATGTCAAGAGTGTATTTTATGTTAAAATTGTTGCAATATGTTTGAGCATCACTGCATAATTCAGTCTATGTTTCAAGATTACGCTGCTCTCCTTTGCGGCAACTAACTTTTTTTTTCCCCCCAAAACCAGAAGTTTATATGATTTCATAACTTTTTGTTCCTTTTACACTTACTGGATGTTTTACATAATGTAACACCATGCTGATTGTTGCATTCTAGGAGCAGAATCAAAATTGGCCATAATCAATAGACACTCTGCAGTTTCCAACAATACAACAGAATGATTAAATGAAAATTTAATTTTGAAAATCATGAAAATATCCTCTGGAATAATTCCGTTTTTAAATTCTTCCTAAAGACCAGGAGGGAGAGGACGAGTCTTGTCTCCAAAGGGAGGCCATTCAAAAGCAATGGGGCCACTAAAGAGAAGCAGCACTGCCTAGCACAGAGCTTTCCAAACTGCGTGTCGTGACACAAAAGTTTTCCCACGGCGACACACCAACGGCGGTGCGCAAAAACTGAAAGCGGCAGCAGCGCTTCCGTTTTTTGCGCGCTTCCCCAACAGCGGCACTTCCGGGTTTTCCCGCGGCGACACACCAACGGCAGTTGGTGTGCCGCCGCGGGAAAACTTTGGAAAGCCCTGGCCTAGCATCTCCTCTCCTCACCTAGCACCTGTTCACTACAAAATGTAAAAATTGGGCTGATATAATTGGGAGAAGGTGGTTCTGTTGATATGCAGGTGCCAAGCCAGGCAGGGCTTTATAAGTCAATACCAGCACCCTAAATTGTACTCAGAAATTTACCAGTAACCAGGATGTTAGATGTTAGGGCTACTAGAATTCTTAGTCAAGTCAGGGAAGGCTGCTTCGGTAAACATATTTTTCCTGACTATTGTAAACATCAACCTTGAGTTGGAGAAGCTTGTTACTTTAAGTATCTTGCTTCACTCATTGTTCAGGTGGGTTATTTATGCTGGTCTATGACCGTAATAAAGATTTGACTTGATCAGGTGGGTTATGTAACTGATAGTAAAGAAAAACTCATTGCTCAAATGAAAGGAAGTTGTGAATAATGGGTTTATGGCTAACATAGCTCAACTTTCCATGCTTGTGTAAACAAGAAGGAAACTTATAATTCCTTGGATGCCTTTATATACACAAACCCTAAAGAGAGATGATTCATTTAACAGCCTAATCCCCTCATTAATAGCCGTGAATATTTTTAAAGCTTAATGTACATCTTGGGGCACATCTGACAAGCTTCCAAGTGATGAGCCGTACAAAATATTCCAGACAGAAAGACTCTTGAGAAACAGAATTTTGCTAGTGGTAGCATGCCCTCCTGTACGTTATCTTTTGCACCTTGGTCCTAAAGATATTCCTAGGATGCATCTCACAATATGATTTGTTGACTGGTAAAGTTTTCACTGACAAAAGCAAGGTCTGCATGGGTTATTAGTTTCTGGAGGTCATGCGTCAGCTGTCCTTGATTTAGCTCACTTTAGCATTTAAACACACCCAATCTGACTTAGTGTGACATGTGAACCAGGTCCCTATGGCTTCAACAAAACCCCGTTAAAAGAAACAACGGAGACAGTACTCTTTTTAGACTGTCAATATTAGCTATAGACAAGAAAGGAGTGGAGAGAATCATTTTCCAGAGAGAAGGAAGATGGGTCTTTAAGGCTGAAGTGATTTTCAAATTAATGGTTTCACAGAACCACTGTTCTACTTTCATTGCATTAGAACTTTTTTTCTGCTTTGTATGCCTATTGAGCAAATAGCTTGCTGTCAGCCGTACAGGGTAGACCAGACTAAAAGGCCAATGCCATATAGGTCAGGACTACTTTTATTGCAACAGCTATAGTAACGGAGTCTTGCAAGTTTGAATGTGCTTCCCCCCCTCCCCCACTTTACCTTCGTGTGAATTAGGGAAGGGCTTGTCTGAGAAATTTTCTCTAATTAGTTTCTTGGCCCAGGCTCAAGCCCCACTTATCTGTTTGTTGCCTTCTTCAAGGCCATTCCTTATGCCCTCTACACTTGCATAAGATTAATGTTGGCTATGACTGAAAGGTTTGAAGGCTCAGTGAATACATGGTATACGGGACAGAAATATTCTGCAATGACATTAGTCCTTGCCAACTTTATAAACTTGACATTTTTTTCCTTAGGTCACAGAAATGCTTTTAAGAACTGCTGCTACATACACCTGTTGTGGCTACTGAAAGTCCGCTTTCTCAGTGCACTTAGTCTCCTTTTTAATGGGCACCTCACACATATTAATATTTATGATAACTTAAAAAAATAAAATTAAAAAGCTTGCCACATATTCTGCAGACGATTGCCGCACTATGGCAACACAGTTCTGAATTTGGGCTATGTACAATGCAATTTATTCTCACATCCGGACATATTGCTACAATGTAATTCTAATTAGTGTTGTGCTATAATTTCTATTAATTCCAGAGGGCATTAAATGCATTAAGGCTTGTCAACATAGTACTTTAGACTGTTTATGATCTAGAGAATTACGCCTTTCAAGTGTTTTACTGGGAAAAGGGAAACCTTAAAAATCTGCTTTGGTTTTGATGCAGAGGAAAGGAGGAAAAGTATTCAGTCCTACTCTCTCCCTTTCTCTAATAAAACAGTTCTGGCCATCAATATTTAGGGTGAAGCTAGAAAGTGGTTTGTGCAATATATTGCAGCAATTATTTAACCAACGAAGCATAATGTGTCCTCAGTGTAATGAGAAACCTCTTATAATTAAAATACTAATCTATTAGTCATATAGGTAGGGAAATAAAGCAGAGAAAAATAGATACCAGTAAGATGAAATGTGCTGTTTTAGTTTGTTTGTTTGATTGATTGATTATGTGCCATCATGTCAGCATTGACTCTTAGCAACCACATAGATTTTCTCCATGACAATCTGACCCTAACTTGGTCCTTCCAATGGTGCACTCATGGCCACTGGAACTGAGTACATCCACCTTGCGTGGTTGCCCTCTTCTCTTTCATTCCACCTTTCCCAGCATTAGAGCCTTCTCCAGAGAGCTAGGTCTTCACATAATGTGTCTGTCAGGATGGAGTCTGAGTCTGAGTCGGACCGGTAGTAGAGGAAGCGGGAAAGGACGGGGATGGCATGAAATTTGAATCTAATCAGGAACCGCTGATTGGAGACAGCCCGGCAGAAGACTCGCCTCCACCTATCAGCGCACGAGAGAGGAGGTGGGAAAAGCGGGCAGAGCAACGCAAGGCGTGATTGGCTCCCACTCACAAACGGCGCGAAAATCAAAGATAAAAGGCGAGCGCAGTGTGCACCCATTGCCGGAGACAACCGTTCACGTTCCTTACTGCAACCCGGAGTGAATCACGATCCCGTCGCCGCACCAGATTCTCTGCTTGGGCCTTGCCTTGCCTCTATGCCAGAGCCTTGCCTTGCAACCCCGCCAAGCTTCGTGCCAGAGCGTTGCCTTGCAACCCCGAGCCTCGCGTCAGAGCCCTGCCTTGCTGCTCAGCCAAGCCTCACGCCAGTTCCTTGCCTTGCCGCTCAGCCGCGCCTTGAACCAGAGCCCTGCCTAGCCGCTCAGCCAAGCTTCGCGCCAGTTCGCCTTGCCACCCAGCCTCGAGCCAGAACCCTGCCTTGCCGCCCAACTGCATCTCGTGTCGGAAACTAGCCTTGCCATGCCGTGCCAAAACGTCTCACCGCCACACCAAGCCTCGCACCGGAACCTCACCTTGCCTCTGCGCCAAGCCTTGTGCTAGAACCTCATCACGCAGCCACCGCACCCAGCCTTGTGCCAGAACCTTGCATCGCAGCCATGTGGTGGCTGCCTGCATGCATGCCAAGTAGGACTGAGCCCAGCGAACAACCGAGTTCCGTGAGCACGTGTTGTTTTATTGAGAAATTGCATGTTTATTGGAAATAAAGACTATATTCCACACCTTCCTGCTTCGGGTCTTAGTCGGGTCAGGACAGTGTCCCAAGTATAATTTGAGCCTAGTCATTTGTGCCTTGAGGGAGAACTCTGGGTTGATCCATTTGTTTGCTTTCTTGGCTGTCCATGGTATTCTCTGTCTTCTACAATACCAAACTTCAAAAGTGTCAATACCTTTTCTATCCTGCTTCTGCATAGTCCAACTTTCACTTCAGAGAATGCCAATGCTTGCACTATTCTAATCTTCGTAGGTATAGAGACATCGTGGTATCTGGATACCTTTTCCAAAGCCTTCATGGCTGCTCTACCAAGGGCTAGTCTACAGTAATTTCTTGACTGCTTGTTTCTTTACTGTTGATAGTTGATCCTAAAAGGCAGAAGGCATTTACCACTTCAGTATCTTCATTGTCAATTCTAAGGCTGGTTGTTGTAACTCTGGTCACTAGTTTGGTGGTCTTCATATTTTAGTCCCATTTTTCACTGTTCTTGATTTTTATTACTAGAGCTTGCAGATCCTTTGCATTTCAGCTATCAGTATGTTTTAGTTTACTTGTACTTAATTCTTGCTTTATGTCACTGCTTTGTCTTCTTAGGTAGTGAATATGATGAAGAAGAAGTAGACTATGAAGATTCAGATAGTGATGAGTCCTGGACAACAGAAAGTGCCATCAGTTCTGAAGCTATACTAAGTTCCATGTGTATGAATGGAGGAGATGAGAAACCTTTTGCTTGTCCTGTTCCTGGGTGTAAAAAGCGATATAAGGTAAGTGGGTTGTTTATGATACAGTAAAACTCTATACTCTTTCCAAAGCAGATGCCTTGTGATTTCATAGATTTTATCCTAATCTATAAAAGTGGCAAAAGGATCCTCTGATTGTCTTCCAGACTCCTTGTCCACACAAAAAACATCAAAAGAAATTTTACTGTGAGAATACTCCTAGTATTATGCCCAAGGAGTGCAGCATTCAATTACCTGCATTTCTGCAAGACATTTCACCATTTTAAAAGATTAAAACAAATGTTATACAAAACAGAATAAATGAAAATACACTGTTGAGTGAATTGGGGTTCTTGAACTAAGACTTGTTTCTGTCTTAACCACCACAAACCCATAACAAAGTCACAAAATGGTATTGGCATGAGCAGATTAAAGTGCATTTTACTGCTACAAAGATAATTTTTACAGATAGAAACTCCAGCTGGAATGTAAAAAAAAGTATTCTAAAAAGGCCCCTTTTCAAGGAAAGTGTTCTTTTTCCTCTTTCATCCTTGTGCAATGATTTTAAGTGATGAGTCCAAGAAGTAAATAAAGTATTCATGGCATTAGGTTACAACGGCTCTAGGACACTGCATGAATATGCACTGCTTTTTAAGAGCTATTCAAAATGATACAAGACTGAGGCAGTCAAGAAAGCACTCACTCATGCTTCTTTTACTTTCCTTGTCTAGAAAATTGGTGGGACTGAAATGTAAGTTCTCATTAAATGTTTAAGGAGAGAGAGTCCTTCTTCCCCATCTTCCATATCTTGATATTGGAAATCTGCAGCCAAGCTCCTTTGTTTGAACATAATTACAGTAGTTCACTAATTGGAAGCTTTGCTTAATTCATCTCCCTCAACATGTAAAATTTAGTGTGCCTAAGTGAAAGATTAAATGGGGTGTGGTGGCTCAGCGTGTAAGGCGCCAGGCTTGTCGATCGGAAGATTGTAAGTTCGGAGGTTCGAGACCCTAGCCCCGGGTGACGGAGTGAGCTCCAGCACTCGCCCCAGCTCTTGCCAACCTAGCAATTCGAAAGCATGCAAATACAAGTAGATGAATAGGTACCACTTTGGTGGGTAGGTAACAGCGTTCCACGTGCGTCATGCCGGCCACATGACCACGGAAGCATCTTCGGACAACACTGGCTCTTCGGCTAACAAACGGAGATGAGCACCAGCCCCTAGAGTCGGACACGAATGCACAAATGCGCGGGGGGGAACCTTTACCTTTAAGTGAAAGATTATAGCCACTGGGAAAGATCAGCCAATAAGCATCATGGCTCAATGAGGTTTTGAATGTGTGTCTTCCTAGTCCTAGTCTAGTACTTTAATTACACCTGTTGCCTGTGGAGGAATGGAATAGCTTTGAGTAACCAGTAGCATGGAAATGAGTAGGAATAAGCAATCTAGCTTCCTTTTCCAACTCTTTTCTACTATACTATCTTGAGATATTTCCTTCCCTGACCCAACTTTGCTAAGCATTAAGATGCTTGAAGGATTATTTGAACAAATAAATCTCTGTATCACTTCAAAAACTATTCTTACTAAAACAATTCAAAAATGGCAAAAATGTGCAAGGTACAAGTTCTTGTGCCCTTTGACTTGGCCTAATATAAGTATTGCTGTGTTACAGATTTTGGAATTCTTTAAAAGCCAAGACAGCGGTGAATCATTTTGTCTTAGAAATAATCTATTCGGCAACTCATGTGAAGGGTTTTTTTCCTCTTAAAATATACCCATTTCATTTCTAATTCATGCAACATTTGTGCTTTCCAACTGATTTTACTGTTTCTTCAACAAGGATGTTCACATTTTGAAAATCTAAATATGCAGCAGGATATGGAGAGAATTTGAGCAGAAAAGTTAACCTAAAGGAAGAGATAGATCGGGGGTAAAATAAAAATATGGGAATCTAAAACGAAAACTGAATTGAGTTTATAAGTATATTGTTTCTTCTCCTTTCCTGCTGATAAATTTTAGTTTAGAGACATTATTTTATTGCAAGACGGCTTTCAAATGGTTGGAGCTCTTGCAAAGTGATCTCAAATTATACATAGTGCTGAATGACTGTTAGGACAAGGGGAAGGATTTGGGATCTGGGTCCTACAGAGATTGGTGCAGTTTCTGTATCATGTTTGGGATATAGTTATGTTCTGGTGGTATCTATGGGGCAGCTGCCACTCTGGCCCTCCCAAAAGGAGATAGTTCCATGGTAATCTTTTTATCCTATCAAGATTGCAAGAAATGTAAACATTTAAAGCCCCAGCGGAGCTTGTGGACTAAGTCATCCTGTTTCAAGCTGTCCTGTGATTAGATTTGTAGTTAAATGCCTGGTGAAATATATTCTTTAAATGGCTTCTTAATGTAATCCAAGCTACACTTTACTGTGAAAATTAAACTGTCTGGCAATATCTCTAGCATCACTACTAAAGCCTGTGTGTTCAATCCTCTCTCACAGAATGTGAATGGTATAAAGTATCATGCCAAGAATGGCCACAGGACACAGATCCGGGTGCGGAAACCCTTCAAATGCCGCTGTGGAAAGAGTTACAAGACAGCTCAGGGTCTGCGGCACCATACAATCAATTTCCACCCACCAGTGTCTGCTGAGATTATCAGGAAGATGCAGCAATAAGATGCTGGTCACAAATGTGCCAAGGAATCCTCACCAGCAGTTGCTGATTTTGAAGACAGCCACCTTCTCTTGGGAAGCATTGAGCAACCCTTTAAAGAAATTAAATGCATGCTTTACATTTTTTCTGTAATTTTGGAATGACGTATCTTTGTAGAGTTAATGATTTTGTACATTTGCACATGTAATCATCATGCCCATATACATTACTTTAATATAAAGGTGCTAAAAGCTACATATGTTTTTAAAGTATTTTCCGTTCCCCCACCCCCAAAGGAGAATTGGGGAATGTTGTATATTTAGCTGTTCTACAGTATTAAATAAGGATGGGGGAGGAAAACTTGGCACTAGGATAACTTCAAGATTGTAATGTGTTTGAAGAAATTCAACACATCAGTTCCTATGTGCTTGCAAAACCAAAACAATTCCCTATTATCCACCTGGTTAATATGCCTTATGTAACAGAGATATCTGTAGGATAGCAAGGTTATAGGTATTGGAATTATAAATAAGAGAATGTTTAACATATTCGAAGAATATTTTCATACTCAAATAACATACATAAAAGGTGTGCTTGCTGTATTTTATATTATCTTGCAAATTCTTTTAGTCTTCTGAAATGCTGAAAATATTTCCATTTGAATTAGTAGATCACTCTACCATTAGAATTCCTACTTCTATCGGTATAGGACGTATGTTGTTTAATGTTAAAAATCCACCCAAATTTCTGAGGACTATGTTTTCCTGGTCCTGCTATTGGCCTCCACTATCTACTACTAGCAGATACTTGGAAATGAAGTGCAAATTTTATGAGAGAAAAAATCTTCATCTTAGATGGAGTCCTTAAAGCACTTTGTAGTTCTTCATTGCCAACAAGTTTAAATGTTTTTTGTTGCCAATTCTTGCAACTATTGTTGTTGCAAATAAAAAAAGAGGCATGTTTTTAAGAGGTACAATATTTGTATTAAGGGAGTTTCTCGTTCCATTTACATTGTACCTTCGGGTGTGTGTGTGTGTGTGTGTGTGGAACAGGTTAGCATTACATTTCTTTATGAACTGTGAGACATCATGAGCCTTACTGAAATGAAGCACTTTTTGAAGCAGGTATTCCAAGGTAGACTTTTATCACAGAGTTCCTTAGGTCTAGACCACACCTGAATGCTTCATTTATTTGATGCTCTCCTGCCTTCAGCATTCTCTTGTTTAAAGTAATAGTGAAGGTTAACAGTTTTAGTATGCAAAAGCTAAATTGATACAAACTTGGGAGTTTTGTCTCCCGCATGAGAATATGTTAAGTTTTACAAATAATCCTTTTCTGTGTATTTTGTATTTATATATAAATGACATGGGAAATACAAATCTCTTTTCTTTTAGATTAGAACATGTATAAACACTGAGTGGGCAAAGATTATTCACGAGGTAAGAAAGATTTTTTTCCAACTATCTAAGATCTCTCATAATGAGGGTTTAAGAGGATATACGAAGCTTCTTTTAGACAAATTACCCTAAACCCACCTTCAGAAAAAATGTATTAGCATCAGGAACAGTTTGATATAACAGGTATCCTAATATAACAATCTATTGCTTATACTTAAAGCTTTATATCCATCTTCTAACATTTTGACTTCATTTAGCTGTGCTCTCAGTAAAAAGTACTGAGTAATCTAACCGTTAAATAATGTTGCATGTCAATTCTTTCCACTATTACAATCCATTACTATTTACATAGTCATTGTGGCAGTATTAAACAGACAAAAATGGGACTATTTTGTTATACTGTGTATAGTGAATGTATTGTACTGTGTCTGTGAAAATGTGCTTTAAATTATATTTTCTTATATTTTGTTGGAACAAAGTTCATTAAGTTTGGAAGTCACACAAAGTTTGTTTTAGAACTGAGCACCATGAAATGCATTGAAATTTCTTTCCATAAAAGCTGCTTACAAATGTTAATCAAATCACATTTAATAAATTGCCTCTGACCCAAAAGAAAATTGGATGTTATTTCATTATCTTTGATTGATTTGCACTGCAAAGATGCTATACTTTACCAAAACACACAATAAATTGTTCTCTGTTTACCTAACAATACTCAGCAAGTGGTGAAAGCAGGAAATAAGTAGAAATAAGTAGAATATAGCACATGTGAACTTTACTATAATAAATATACTACTCAAATAGAGTGTTTATAATTTATAAACATAACAGGATTCTATTAGACATCCAATACAGTTTTAACCAATAGAAGAACTAATTTTTAACTGAAAATAATTTTTTGGAAAACTTGGAAAAACACAGTCTGAAAGGAGTATTTGTAAGAGATTATATATTCGCTGTTCATGATTACTATCTAGCAGTGTATTTTATAAACCTTTCAAAGGCAATAGACTTGCTTGTACTAAAACTCTAGTCTATGTGCTTTAGAGGTACCAATTAGAGCAAAAGCAGGCAACAAATATGAATATTCTCGGAGTTATTATTTGCACTGCATCCTCGTAACTAGGATGCAGGAAAAATGGTGGTAGCCCATAACATTCTTATATTTAATTGTTATGGAAAATAATGCAAATTATACTCAGAAAAAGACCAATTTGTAGGGGAGAAACACATCACACAGGTTACTTAAGAATAACCCAAAATCTATGACATTGGCCTAGATCAGTGCTTTCCAAACTGCCGCCGTTGGTGACACACCAACAGCGGCAGTGTGCACGGCGGCCTCGTTTTTCACTAACGTGCGGAAGCGCTGATGGCGCGCCGCTGCCGCCGCCATGCATGCCCCCACCGCTTCCGGGTTGTTTTGCGACACACTAAAGTGTTGCGAGAGACAGTTTGGAAAGCTATGGCCTAGATACAAAAATCCTACTATGAAAGGATATCCAAATGCTACTAAGTGAAAGACAGTTTTATTCCAATAAAGGGTATTTGGCAATTTCTTCATCTACAATTCTTTACATAAAATGTTTTCCTAGAAGACACTAGTAAGGTTTGAAAGAGGTTGGGAAAATATAAGGAGATCAAATGAAATCACACACTATTTACTTTTTGCCTTTAATTTGGCTATCGTACAACATGAAAAGTTAATAATTTTATCCAAATGGATAAAATTATTTAAGATTTCTGCAACTCTTAAAAATATAGTGTTTTAGATATATACACACATACAACAGACGTAAAGGGGAAATGTGCTAAGTAAAAGCAGAAGATGCCAAATGTTTTGATCCTATGAACAGAGCTTTGAACATCTACTGAAGGACTTTAGACACACATTAAAAATTTGCTAAGTACAAATGAACAAAAAAAGATACAATTTTATTACACCTTACTAATAGTTCTAAATGCAGTCTTTTTAATAGTTTTAGTAGTGTACCTGACATTTTCATATTGGGATAATAATGATAAAAGATGAATACTATTGTAAGGCTCTTCTGCAAAACATTTAATCACAGCACAACTATGTTTCTGCAACAGATGAAAAAACTTATGTTGGATACATTATGCAGAATTAACAGGGATAGGTATACACAAAATTATTGAAAAACCTCATTTTATTAAGGAATGAACTTTAATATGTTAGAACAAGCAAGAGGAAAACTGTCATCCCACCACAAACTGAATTCTGGAGATTTCTAAACAAGTCTGCACTTTTCCTGTGTTCTTATGATTTGTTAGCCAAGGAATAAATATTGACAGACACAACATATTTGGGTGTGTGCTAGATTAAGAAATACTTGGTAATAGGCCAAATATTTATTCTAATCAACTGCAATGCTGAACACTATCTCTTTAAGCTTACATCATTCATGAAGCATTCTCTTGTCTTACAGACTGTAATCAACTTTTCCCTGTTATGCTGCATAAGATGCCCCAACTAGTCAAAATTTAAAACATTATGATCAAAGTGTGTTTGAACATGGTTTTCAAAAGTTTGCTGGTCATAATCAGGAGGAAACTGTTCACAGCACATTGGACACACCTTCCAGTGACTTTCGACATGTTCTTCAAACTTGGTTTGATCATAGTTAGGAGGAAACATCACTTCACAGAGTGGACATTTCTTGATGTGCACAAAACTTGGAATAAAAAGGGAAAGAATTGAAGGCAACAGTTAAATTGAGACCAGTATTTAATCTCCCACTGTTATTATCTCTGTCATTGCTATTATCTAAGTGGCCAGGACACAACCAGTGTTTGCATGCCATTAAACATAAAGGGGTTTACCACATAATCAAAGCACCTATTCTAATAGCATTTATCCACTCTGTAGTACAATATTCCCTAACCTCAGTGGCCTTCAGATAGACTTCAACTACCATATTTCCCCATGAAGGGGGGGGGGGGGGCATTACTAAGAATTTGTGAAATCACATCTGGAAAGTGCCCAGGTTGGGGAAGGGAAGGCTGGTGTAAATATCAATAACCTCCAAGTATTCCCATACAACCAGACATCCTGGTCAACTGTCATAACCTATGAATGTTGTAGTCTAAAAGCTTTTCAGTGTACCATGTCTCCACCTTGTTCTAGATTACACTATTCCTCTACTTGCCATGGGGAGACTCTAGGAAGAAAGTTAATTGATCATTTATTTAATTATCTGATAAGAATTTTATCTCAAAACAGAAACGTGCAAGCTTTCACGCAATGCATTCAATGTCTTTAAACAACACAGTTTTAAATCACTTTATACAGCCTTTATATAAAAAGGTATGACTTCAAATTCTTGAAAGCATTGGCATTATTCAGGCCACTTACATTTATGAGTATGATAAAGAAGGAGTAAATAAAGTGATAGATGAAGCATGAAATGAAAAAATAGCACAAAGTATCTAGAGTGAAATTTGTTTTTTCTAAAGACTGATAAAACTAGCATTACTTCTAAATAAGAAAGGAGGAGATGCAGGAGCAGTAATTCAGAAAACTATACTCAAAGGACCCTGTGTTTTTATCACAATTTCAATATTGGAAAGGGGGATGAGAAACCATTTATTTTTCCAAGTATAAGAACTGAAATTCAACTCTTCTTCAAGACCTGGGACCTCCAGTGAAATTTCACTCATTTTTGTCTACAGTGAATGTTCATACTATCACATAAAGTGTAACAATGAAAGTTGGTGGGAAATCTCTTGTGTTAATTTCAAAATACAGCCTTGGCATTACTACCTTACCTGGAATCAAAACAAAAACCTGTCCCACGATTATGTAAGCGCAGATCTGGTGGATCTGGAGCAGAAGGTGCACTTGCCTCATCATCCTGCAACGGAAGTATTCAATGTTACTGAATGTATTTTGCTCACAAAATTGTTGTCATTCTTGTTATTATTACCATGACTACTTATGTTCACAAGCCAATAAAATCTAAATAATCCACTAGATATGTTTGTGAAGTGGCATTTATCTTGACAAACAGATTCATACTGTTGAGCCTATGTTGTTTTATTCATTGAAGCAAAGAGACACTACAATATGCTTCAACAAAGGACTTCATGTTGCCGTGAAGCTTTTCCTTGCCTTGTCCCTGTCCCTTGCAAATGCAGAAGAGCAAAAGTCTCTTAGAGGACCTGCTGAGGATGCTGGGCATTCTCCTGCAACACCCATCAAAGCGTCCTTAGTACTGCTGGGGAAGCTATGATGAGAAACAGCTGCAAAGCCATCACTCCTCTTTTAGAAATTAAGGAAACACCCTGTATTGCAAAGCACAATTTCCACAATACAGACTAATGCTAAATGTTGGATTAGCAACCTTAATACAAATGCCTAGGGACTACATTCCTGCAAAGCCCCTCTAAGTAAAATGCAGCTCATCATAACACAAAGCAAACTTCCATTTTATAAACAGCTACATTAAACAATGAATTTGCTAAAACAACATCTGTAAGAAATACAGAAGGTGGAGAGAAGTCACTGATTTAAATTTACAAAGCTTCTTCGCAACAGCAAAGTTTGAGAGTGGCACTACTGTCAACTAAGCATGCAATTTGCCATGATCCTGCAATGAGGGCTATCAACTAAATTGTTGAAGTAGTTTTGCTGGTCCCCCTCTTCATTACTGTCACTGGCAATCATGTTAGCAGCATTAACAGCACACAAGTAGACACAGTTAGAGTTGATGAGCAAGGCTACTCCAACAGTGACTATTAGGGATTACCATTTATTCCAAATAATTTCACATTCCAGAAAGTTATCCTGAATATAAATGTAGCCCAGCAACACCAGATGTGCACACATGTCCAACTTGCATTCCAATATTGTCAATGATTAGAAACATTCAAACTGGTACCATTCTGAAGTATTTAATGGTATGATTTTCAGATTAATGAAGATGATCTAATGCATTCATGAGCTAATGAATCACAACTCCTTGCAGTTCCAACTAGCATCACCAATGGCAATGAATATTGGGAGTTACAGTTCAACATCTGGAAAGTTATTGTTTATAAATACTCATTTAACATCAATAATTTACAGTATTACAGTAATAACAAAAAGAATGAGAAAAATATATGCTACAGCAGCAAAGTTATATTAATACATGCTCTCAACTATTCACCTATTATGACAGGAATGTGCATGTATTCATTTAGTCGCAAATTCCTTCTATGCTATTAAAAAAAATTGTAATTGTAGCCATATTTAAGTCCATAAAGGAAAGGTATATGGGTGCACCTAATTTATTCTTTATCACTGAAACAAACTCTGCATGAAAATGCCCTTCAAACTGGAAGGGAAACAGGAAACAAACTGGAGGCCAACCAGGAAAGAGTTTGCAGCAAAGGGTCAAAGCATATCATACAGTATAAAAATACAATTAGGACAAGGAATAAAACTATTCCATGACCAACATACAGGTCAGTATCGCATTAAAGCATCTTTTTTTCTATTAAGGAAACTAATGAACAGCTTTATTTAATATATTTTGATAACTTCTACTAGGTGTCATACATATAAAGGTTTTCTGCTTGCTTTTAAAGGGATATTAATTTAATCAGCTATGTTATATTGGTGCTTGCCATATACCTATATACCAGTTCAAAGTAGTTAGCATCCTATTTCTTCTGCTGAATATCCTTGCCTAGGCACAGTTAAGTGGTTTTTCATTTGACAAGCTGAAAAGTCAGATTATAACATGTTAAAACTTCTATCTGATGTAAGACAAGAAACATTTCTGAGAACAGACATACACTTGCCCAAAGTTGGCTCCCATTTGAGCACATTAGGATCCTTCTGCCTCATTACAAAATCTAAGCTGTGTCAGCAAATGAGCACAAGACTTGAGCTCTGTTCCTCTTGGGTTTGCAAAAGGGTAAAGCACATAGATTAGAAAGAACACTCTGCTAATTAAACTGCAGCAGATGACTAAAGAGGAGAAAGACTTGTCACTGTAGTGTCTATACCAAGAATAGTCACATTAAATATGCAAAATGTGAAATAAAGGTAGGCAAGTGCACTATGCTCACATCCAAGATGTTAAATAGGCCACAAAAGTTCTGACAGTTTCCCTAATTACTCACAGTAATGGACTCAGGGGGCAAAAGGCAAGAAGAAGAGATAAATTTTTCTCCATTATTAGTACTGAGCACCAGGGCTAAAATTGTGCCTGTCTGAACACTGATCAGTTTCTCAAAAGGTTAATAGCAATTAAATGTGGCAAACTAGACTAAATGTGAAGCAGGTCATGATACCACTATACTTGCAACAGTAAAGGACTTTGTAAAAGAGTATTTCTTATTCAAGTGTTTCTTAAAGTTAAAGGATACAAAAAACAGTGTAACGTATTTTACAACTCTTATCACATTTTATACAAATTATATAATATGTATACCTTATATTATATGGTCTAGCAACTATCTTCATGTGAAATAGTCATTTAAAGAAATTAACATTTTTATATTACTTTCTTATTTTGAAATGCTGAGATAAAACACTGATCTGAATTTTGTTCATGTGTGGTGAAATCCTTTGTTAAATGTTACTCTGTCAGAAACACTTCTCCTGACATGCAAATGCTATTACACCCTTTTGAATTCAGAATATGGATTTCTGTACTGTATTCCAATTAGGATAATTCTTAACTTAAGCACTCCAGTCAAGCTAGAGTTTAAACATATTCCAGTTTCGGAACTATGTGTAGAGATTGGTGCTTTGGCCATGTTTCTGATCATTTGAATCATTGAATGAGTGCAGTCTGGCCATATCATTAACAGCATTGACTGGCAAAGAGTGAATTGATTTTGGTATCTTTGAATAAATTCTCCAACAGACTTATACATTCATAAATGGGACAATGGGTATCACTGAATATAATGAACTTTCTAAAGCTAGAGATTATGTCCACCTCATTCAAACTGGAGGCTCTCAGGGGGCTTCCGGTGAGAATATGGCCGACTGAATACCCTGCTCACGATTCAGCGGGCAGACCTGCCAGCATGGATATTTTTAGGGGGTGCGCAGGCAGGTTTTCCTGTTGCCCTAGAGTGTTTTCATGGACAGAAAACACTCGGAATTACCCCATTTGTACTTCGGAACATCACCTTGCAGTCTGAGGAGCGTCAACGGTGCTAATCCAGTAAGAAGAGACGGGAGTCGGGGAACCACCATTTCCAAACCATGCTGTAGCCCTATTGGGACACTAGGTCAAGCCTTTCTCATTTCTAAATCACCCAATTTGTATATTTTTAAGTTTTTCTTACCCTAAGAGAGGCTGTTAACAAGGAGATACGAATCTCTTTCTGGAGGAGCTTTATTTTTTTTTCTTAACTGCTAGCCTACTTCCTATTTAAAATTTAAGGAGGACTGAGAAATAATCATCTCTCCGTTATTATTTTTGCATCTAATTTGAAGGATTTGACATTCTCCTACACATTTAATTTGATGGTTTGAGTTTTCAGTTTTCAGTTCACTTTCTTTAGACATTGTATTTACTGGTTTGCATATAGGACGTTAGATTTTGTTGTTTGAATTATGTACGACCTTAAGACAGACTTTAAGAAAGCATTCTCTGAGCCCGGTGCGGACTTTGAAGAAATTTGCTATAAAACTGCTCAAGTTCTCTTGCAAGATGTTCGGGATATTATTTCTGAAATGTATCAACTGGCTGAGAATTTTATGAAGGGAAAAGAAGAGAAGAGAGAAGAAGAGACTTATCTTCCCGATTCTGAGAATCCAGACTGTGAACTGTCAGCCGATGAATACATGTTGGTTATGAAAGAGTTACAACTTGATTTGCAGGGGAAAAAATGGTCTGTTTACTTCAACTTATGTTTTGAGAACGAGATGGTGTTTTGGCTATGTGGGAAATCTTCTGTTGACTTTTTAGGAGGGGCAATTGGGTTTTTTTATTCTTTTATAAAAAAATGTCCGGTGCATAATATGGAGACAAATAAATGTTTTAGTTTACTTTGAGGTCAGTTAAGAAATTAAGAATAAGTATGTGGACTGATTTCAAGGCTGTATGATCTTATTTTTTATAATGATTTAAAGTCTGTTTGGTTTTTTAAGGTTTAATGGGGTAAGATTGCTACAATACTATTAAGTATAAAAGTAAGAATATGTATGTGGATTCACATTGTGCATAATATGGAGATAAACAAATGTTATAACCTATTTTTTATGATGATTTAAAGTTGGTTTGATTTTTTAAGGTTTAATAGGGATAAGATTATTATAGTAGTACTAAGCATAAAAGTAAGAATGTGTATGTGGATTGATATTAAGGCTATGATTTTATTCTTTTTAATGATTTGGATTAAGATGGATTTTATTAAGATGGATTAAGATGTATTCTATTGTTTTTACAGTTTGTTTGATTTATAAGACATAATAGAGTTTGATTATAGATTTAATAGGGTTAAGACTATTATAGCATTATTATTAAACATTATTATCAAGTACAATAGTACTATTAAGTACCTTTAAATATAAATATAAATATGAAAAATATAGAATAGTGGTAGGAAGGAAATATTAAAAAATGAGTTTTGTTTTTGGGGGGAAGTGGATTTGGAGGTTTATATATCTGTTTATTTCTTTATATTAAGGGGAAAGAAAGAGCAATTTCTTTTATAGTTTTATAATGTGTTAATGGATTGATTTATAGAAATAACGTGATTTTGGTTAGATATAGAGTAAGGGATTAATTATGGAATTTGCTGTATATTCTTGTTGAAAGTCGGAAGTCATCTTGTAATCTTAAAAAATATCTTGTTTGTTTTTTCACTTTTTCTTTTTTTTTTGTAGTTTCTTTTTGTATTTTTTAATCTTTGCTCACACTTAATAAAATTCTTATTAAAAAAACTGGAGGCTCTCTGAGAGAAATATTCAGATAACTTTGGGTGGGTGGGGGGTGGAGACATCATACCTTAAATATAAGAAACATAAGTGTTATTTTGTACTTCAAACTTACGTTACTATCCTCAAGATCTTCTAAACCATCGGGGCGACTGAAATTACGAGCAGGCTGACTGCATACCACATTATCTTCAAGATCCCAAGAGGCTGCTCTTACAGGTGGCCTTTGGATCTCATCAGGATAAAAAGCACCATCTACTCCATCTGCAAACATAATTAGGGGATGCGCACTAGATTATATACACTGAAGCCTTTTCTGGAATGCCATATTCCAAAATACCTTTATCTTTAGCTAAAACTTTTGAAAGTAATGGCCAATTTTATTAATGACTACAAATTAATGATTTAAGTTGCTTTGAGAATACAGTGGTATACTTCCAATGAAATTTTCCTAGTACAACTAATCTGACAAAAACTGAATTCTCAAACCTCTAGTTTCCTGCTTTGTGTAGGGATTTCCATACTGCAGAAATGGTACCCTAGGTGGTATAGCAGGAACCTGCCCATTATCTTCAGAATTAAGAACTGGGTTGAGAAAATATAGCGCCTGCTGAGAAATCTGTCCTTCCTTGATCCTTTCCGTTTGATTTTCTGGTCTCCTTCCAGGATTCTAAAGAAAGGTTGAAAAATATAGCTATGATACAAGGAACCAAATCAGTCTTTAAAGCTGTATCATTTGGTACTCTCTTTTCCCATTATATATACAGATATTTTTTCCCATTATATATACAGATATTTTTTTAATCTTCAGATTTGCCTAAATGAGGTAACTCTCCAGCTTGATATTACCTATTGTTTTTTCTTGCCTCTTAGGTAACCTGCATTATGTTACACTGAAGGCTACTTTTAAGTTTATATAAGATTTCTGAAGCAGTTGTCATTTGAACAGTACTTGTTCACATGGCTTACACAACTATAATTATTTGTAATAGGTACATACTAGCCATTGTGAATTAAATTCAGGGAAGTTCTTTTCATCTACAACCATGATAAAATACTTTACTTACTAGCTAAGGCAAGCTTTTGATACCAAATATATATACTAAACAAGATATCTCAAGCAAGTGAGGTTAATACATGCAATTTATTAATTTTTTTATATATAACAGAAACAATCTGCTGCCACCCTAAAACCACCACCACCACCACCACCACCACCACCACCAAAACGGCTTCTCAGCCATTTTGTGAGAATTATTTATCATGATAACACATCTTATCATGACAAACAATTCTCACAAAATGGCTGAGAAAACCCTATATATTTGGATATTAGTCAATAATTGGAGTGGGATATTCTAGTTTAGTTGACATGTATTTCCAAGTTCAGTTGGTTATCACAAATACCTATTGCCCTGTGTCCTCATAAACTTTACAGGCAAGGTGCCCAACAGTTCTAAACTTTCATGCTACTATGTTACAAACTCACACTGAATGATTTCCAAAGATACATATTTCTTCTAACTACTATTCATATTCTGGTTCTTAAGCAGCTATTTGTACTGAAACAGCTCCAGGTGCCACATGACAGAATATCTAACATAGTATCAGTAGCTCACTGATGTTAAATCAGTACCTTCTCAATGCTGAGGATTCCCAAATGAGATGTTAACTCATCTATCTGTCTGTCTTTTTCAGCCAATTGCACCTGTTTAAAACACAAATTAAAACAAACTATGTTAGTGAATATAAAGCAGTTCCCCAGATATACTTTCAATGTCAGGTACTTAACAGACAGAAGAACATGTATTATTGTGATAATTCATAATACAGGCCTTCCACATGACCGATACAAATATCACATCAGTATTTACTTGTTCTACCTAGTCACTTATATTGACTGTACTTGGTTTTCATACTTTCGTCCTTTTGTGTTTTTTAATGGTTCTGCTGGTTTCCAAATCTTTGTCAAGTATTAAGGTAAGACAATTGCAGTCCATAAATGGGGAAATCAGACTTCACAGCTTTACTGTAACCTTTAAACTGGACTCCCCCCGTTCATTTGCCAAAAAAAAAACTGGTTTAACATGTTAAGTATTTTGGTAATATGCATCTTTTATAGACTAGTATCTAATACTTGACTTTGGAGTAGCATCTTTGAGAGAGCAGGGAACTATGAAGAAATGGGATGACAGCAAAGCAAAAAACACCAATCAACTTAAATTTGCAATTTAATTAATAAGTTGCTAACATTCACTATTTATGTAATTCTGTTAATATGACAAAAGCAGAATCTAAAACTCATGGTCTCCCGGTTTCTAGCCTGGTGCCTTAACCACTACACCAAACTGGTTCTCTAAAGGCATTTTAGGGCTGTACTAAAGACCTTACTCCCCTACAATACTTACTTTTCTTTCATTCCAAAATAGAGTTCCTGCATTCACTTTACGTTGTACAAAACAGTGAGCACTTTTCAAGCTAGGCTACATATTAACAGAAACAATTGCCTTCATTTTGTAATAAATGACATGCTGAAACTTAATGTTCAGAAGAGCTAGTTGTCTATCATAATACTCCCAAAGCTATACAAATAGATCATTCTGTATCGTAGAAGACAGTAGAGAAATGAAGGAGGCAACATGTTCTGATAATAGTTCTATCGCAGAAATTTGGCTCCAATAACGATTCCATAAAGTGAGTAAACACTTCTGTTAAGCAACTAACTCTAATTCCCCTCTGCATAGTGATTATTTTAAGTAGCAGCTTGCACAAACATATTAAATAATTGTTGAAGTAAGGGTTAGGCTTACTAGATACTGGTCTTTCACTGCAGCTAGTTGCTGCTTCACACTCTCACTAATTTTCACTTGCTCCTTCCATTTCAGTTCCAATTTGGCCAGTTCATCAGCATACATAGTACATTTCAATTTCTCATCCTACAGAAAAATTATAAATTATCAAGGTTTCAGAAACCCACAGATTATTTTGGCCATTTCTTTTCTCAGCATCCAATAGCTGGTTCCCTTATTCACTGCCTAATCATACATAATTTGCTGGTTTAGATAAAGAATCAAAGCAATGAAACACACTTCAAAGTGTTTAGTAGTCTTCTATACAAATATGCAATTATTTTTCTAAGTAGTTTCGTTTTGGGTCACTGAAAACACACTCCATAAAGTTTTGCAACTATCAAGTATACCTTATATCCAGAAGGACAGAGTCAATTGCCCTTAGTTTCAATAAGCAGTATAATCAGTTATGAAATATTTGCCAAGGAACTAGCAAAATCAAAGAAAACTATGAGCAAATCCCCTTCAGAAAATAATATTTATTACTAGCTATGTTCATTGAATTAAATAATTCATTCCCTTCAAGAAAAATCCAGAACTCGATTTCTTGATTTTCTCATTTCATATTATTTGTTTGACACATAATTTATATTCCCATTTCTTTGAAGGTTTACTTTTCATCCCTTTTGATTTTGGCAAACCTGAATATGGAAAAAAGGTACACATCCAGAGCTTCTAGCAATTCTCTTAAAATTATTTTTATACAAATGTTGCCTGTTTAGACAAGGCAACAGGATGCAGCCCTCATAGTGCTCATAGTGCGGTGCTCATCTCCGTTTGTTAGGCAAAGAGCCAGCGCTGTCCGAAGATGCTTCTGCGGTCATGTGGCTGGTATGAAGCGCGCGGACCGCTGTTAAGTGTTAAGTGAGCTACACAATGCAAATCTATGAATACTTAATCAACGATGTATGAACACAGCAGGACTTACTTCTGAGCGAGCATAGATATGAAAGCACAGGCATTCCTCACTTAAAGAATAAATAAGATTATGACTTAACAAGTTATGGCCATAACTTCATTTTGCTATCTGAAGCACAGGTCTCTCATTTCCCATTAACACTTAAATGAATTATAAAGAGATACTAAGTTGTAGGAAGTTTTCAAATACATCAAGCCAAACGTAGAAGTAAACAGATTAAAAACAATGATTTTTTTTCTGTGATGACTCCCTAGTTCTATTTGATGTTACTTGTTTCTTCTGTTTTACTTACTGACAGCATTGGCTCGCATTTCTTATATTTCGCTGTTTTGTCAGAAATTTCCTTATTCTTTTCATGAACTTGCTCCTTTTCTGAAAACTCCAAAACTGTATCAGATGAAATGATGCTAACTGCATGTATTGAAGAAAAATATACTTGTTTTCATTGCTGCTGAGAAAATTAGTACAATAGTCCTAATTAAAATGAATAATCTGTCTACATTCTGATAACAACATACACAAGGGTACCAGAGACCTTATATTTACTGATTTTCAGTAAAGGCAGCAAAAACATGTTCAGAACTAAAGACAGATCAGCTTTCTTTGGAAGATAGATCCCCCCCCCCGTCCCCGCAATTATCTTGGACACATTTTTTAAAAAGCATGGGAAAATCAGTATTTGAAAAAGGTAGGTTGAACCAGAAGATGGTGAGATGCTTTCCAGCAAATAAGTCCCCCTTTCACCATCAAAGGAACAGGCAATAAGGACACCTGACCTAAAACTGAATTACAAAGCAGGCTGATTCTGCAAAACAGGAGGTTCCCCCCACATCCCATGCTTTTTTGGCAGGCTAGCTGAAATGGATGGCCTCCCCAGATAAGATTGGTGAAGGAGAAACTGAGGCAGAAAAAAAAACTAGCTGTGTTTTCACTTGCCTTCTTTGTGAGAGCATCATTTTTAGCCAATGCCAAAAAGAGCAGTACTGCTGAGAGAGAAAATGGTGGTTCTTGCCATTTCTCACTCATAAAAAATATATGAGCAGGGACGCAGTCTAAGTTTGTCCCCATCCTGCAAGGCCAGTAATTGGATCTCTGGAGCACAGAAGCCAGGACTTCTGGGCAGGAAGACCTCAACCAGGATGATCTGGGGATCCAGCTGCTGAACTCTGAATTAACTGCTATACCATCTACCAGAGTCAGTGGAGGAAGCAGCCCCCTAGCCTTGCTAGATTCTGTCCTGTTTGGCGCCCAGGCGATTCCCCAGAAGGATAGAGGAAGACTCAACCATGGCTGACACAGGTACGCGGAATGCAGCTGGCATTCTGCAAGGTATAACTGGAGCCAGAGGTTCCCAAGAAGAAGAGGGAAACTGCCCGCCACCAACTATTTCACCTCATGTTCCTCCCAAACTCCTTAGATCTGGCTTCATAGCAGCAGAGATGGAAAGGGCTGAGCTCTTACTCTTTCCCAGCCATAGCAAACTCTCTCTTCTAAAAAAGGGAAGCAGAGAAAAAAGCCACAAGGGGAGCTTAGACAAAGACCTGCAAATCATAGCCAAGTGTGATTTGGAACTGGGCAGCGATTACCTCCTTGCAAGGGAGGGTTAAAGTCCTGATCCTGCCTACCAGAAAAAGGAAGAGGAGCATCCCACTACAGGGTACTCTTCACTATTACTGGAAAATTACATTTTAATCCTTGTATTATGAAAATGCTAAGAAACGTAATATAGCTATGAATAATAAGGTTGATGCTATGCTCCCTCTTATCTGACCGTTCCCTAGACATTATCTCTTTACCCGGTCTCATTCCCACGTACCATTACATATAGTCATCTAATTAAACTCTACAATTGCTATGCACCATTTGAATATCATAGTGGAAGATAACATGGAATAGAAATATACAATGTTTATAATGTTCGTGTCTAACTAAATCACAGACCAAGAATAGTTTAAGCACTTTCCTCATCCTCTGGAATCAATAGAAAGAGTTGCTACATGGATGAAGCCCTTGCATTTTCAAAAGAACTTTGACTAAAGCCAAATATGAAATTCCTAGGCTGCTTCATGATGAATCAACTGTAAGACAGCCCTACATGCATTTGATAAAGCTATTCCCATGCTAAGAAAAACTGGCTTGTAATTAATTCGTCCAGGTTTGCATCTTCTGCAATATCTGTCCTGCGAACACTCTGACTTTCAGTTTTCCAGGAGTTGCCAGTGGAAGAGAAATATAAGCTACATATGGTTTTGGAGAGCTTTAGAATAGAGATTTATTTTTCTAAGGGAGCACAGAAGCTGTTGATACCTGGAGATGCAGGTAATGTTTTATCACCAGCCTTGACCGCAGGAGTTTCACTTTTTGAGCCATCTGTCAAATTTGGTTGATCCCCTGAAGTTTTCTTTATGAAAAAGATTTTATTTATAATATTTCATTGAAAGGATTCTCGGACAAACTCTTCAAACAAATATAATAAAAATAAATAATCCTTAAAATACAGAACCTTTTAAGTAAAATCAAGACTTTGTCTTAAGAAACAAATTTTTATCTAAAATTTCTAGGCAAATAGGGAAACCTTAATACGATAATCATATAACTTGAAGGGTCAGCACAATCTAGCCTCTTTAACATTTGCAAGCCCTCCCTTTTTACTCTATACCATGCTTGTGACACAAAAAAATATTTTACTGAATTCTCTATAGAAGATCAAGGCACATGGATGCTAATATCAATTCTATCCTAATTACTTTTCCTCACTTGATGAGAATCTATTCTAACAAATCATAATGAATAGATTACAAAATATTCCATTATTACCTTCTCTATTAGATAATGTATATTTTTCTTTGCAAATAATATATTATGGTTTTCTGAAGGCAACTGCACTTTTTCAGGGACCATCTGTCACTTCAATAAGGATACTATTTCAATAAGGATACTATAGTTCAGAAAACATTCAGATAACTGATAAACTCTAATAGACAACTGCTAGCATTCTGGAAAAGGATTAACAAGACGTTGCAAATATAAATGGAGTAGGTTACTGCGCTTTTCTATATATAGGTGTGAATCTCTGTCCACTGTGCCTTAGCTGATACTTCCGTTATTTGAGAGTGGCTTATAGTAACACATTCATGAACATTCTAGATTATCCAGCTTTGAGTAACTGTGTGAACGTTTTCCTTTCCATAGACACAGGTTACACATTCTGTTGTCTGCTTCATCCAAAATAGTCAACTGATTTTATAAAAATGTAACTTACATTCTGGTCAATAAATTTATTGACTTGTTTTTGCAGCTTCTGGCATTCTTTAAATTTTTCCTTGTAATGATCAGCAGCCATCTGTAGACGGAGCTTTAAATCTTCAACTTCTCTGCGCAGTTCTCTCTCTACAACATTTGATGTTCCCTTTCCCCAAACAAGAAGAAGATATGTATTCTTCAAAACAGGTTTTTTTTTCCACATTTAATCATTTATGCCAATATGTTGCATCCAGATTCAGGAAATAGACTAAAGACACAGCAAGAACTGCTCAGGGAAGGTAGGAATTTATCATGATTGATGTATCTACAAATTCCTAGAAAATTAAAAAGTGATTTCAAGAGAGGGGGAGGGACCTTGAAAGAGATGACAGAATTTGAAACATTTATACCAGGGCTTTTCAAACTGTTCATGTTGGTGACACACCAACGGCAGCGCGTGAAAACCCGGAAGTGCCGCCACGGCGCTTTTGGGTTTTCACGCGCCGCCGTGGGGCTTTCGGGTTTTTGCGCACCGCCGCAGCGCTTTCAGGTTTTCGAATAAAATTTGAACTGAAACCCAATTATTAGGTATAATTCCAGAAAACATAAATGAAATATATCACAATTTACTAAGATATGTGGAAGAATATGCAGCAATGGCAAAATTGACAGAATATACAGTATATCCATTACAGAAGTCTAACCAAATTTAAGCAGGAATGGCGTCCTTATATACTACACATTAAAGAGAAAGGCAAATTTAGACATTTGAAATATGATTTTTAGGGGAAAAAATTATAAAACCAATAAAAAAATAAGAGATGAAACTACTTAAATAGATACTAGCAATAATCTTCAACGTTTAATGTAAAGGGTAAATATTTAGATTGCGGCCCACAATTGGGGAAACAAACAGAAAGGAAGGGGAGAATGTGTCACTAGAAAGTTTTCCCATGTTTTTATTTATGCTTAGTAGTTGTTTGTTTTATTCTACTGTCACGATTTAATGTATTTTTTTCTTTATACTATACTATTCTAACAATAAAAATATATTTTAAAAAAAACAGTTCCCTCCACCACCCCACCAGTACAATGTTTGCAGTGGATTGACAAAGAAAAAACTTGTTATTGGCTTCAACTAAATGGTTTTTCTGCTACAATACCATTTATTTTGAAGTACAATAAGATTATTACCCTGTATTTTTCTTCTTTAGAAATTTAAGCCAATTTCTAAAGAAACTCTCCCCCACCAAGGCAAAGACTAGATTACAACAAATTAGCTTCAATTACGCTGAAATGTGAAATGCATTAATCCAGTTTATAACACCACAATGGAAGTGATACCACTAATATTCTATCTACCCTACTCAAAAAAAAAGGTAAAGATTCCCCATGCACATTTGTGCAGTCGGTTCCGACTCTAGGGGCCGGTGCTCATTTCCGTTTGTTAACCAAAGAGCCAGCGTTGTCCAAAGATGCTTCCACGGTCATGTGGCTGCATGACGCACGTGGAACGCTGTTACCTACCCACCGAAGTGGTACCTATTAATCTACTTGCATTTGCATGCTTTCGAATTGCTAGGTTGGCAAGAGCTGGGGCTAGTGCAGGAGCTCACTCCGTCACGCGGGACTAGGGATTCAAACTTCCGAACTTGCGATCTTCCAATCAACAAGTCTGGCTTATTGTTATTATCGTCTTAGCCGCTGAGCCACCACGCCCCCTCTACTCTACTCAACACTTTGGTTATATCCTGTCCAGTGTTATAACCCTAGACTGGAAATCTGACATTTTAAAAACATATGGAGTCTAAATATGTTTTACTCTACAGTACTGTAAATGATGCCTACAGGTTGTTAAGGTAAATACTTAAATGGAATAAAGACCTGATCTCCACTGAAAGTTATCATCCAAACAATTTTATATTAACTGATACCACAGCTTTACAATTAAATTTAAGAACAGAACCACCATTTACCTGTCCATTGTTCGTAAGAGAGATTTTTTTAAGTTCAGCTAGAGCATCATTCAGCTGTTTCTTCACCTTTTCATTCTCAAGTCGAGCACTATGAAGATCTGCCATTGTTTTATCACGCACATTTACTGCATCACTTAGCTCTTTTGCCATCAACAGAACTTCCTGTCTGCTTGCCTGAATTTGATCCTCAGCTTTCCGAAGCTGCTCTTTTAAAATACTCGACTCTTCCTAGAAAAATAAAAGTAAATCTATATATTACTCATCTGTTAGTTCACTGCGTGTTATCCTTAAACAAAAAGCAAAGTGTATTTTCGAGACATAAGTGTTAGTAATATATCAAAATCTCCAGTTGTTGGAAATATTAAGATTGCAAATGGCGATAACGTGACTGCAGGAGGCTACAACCGTCATAAATGCGTGCCAGTTCAAGCTCCCAAATTGTGATCACATGACCCCGGGGACACTGCTATGGCCGCAACTTCGAGGACCGGACTTAAGTCTCCTCTTTCAGCGCCGTCGTAACTCCAAGAAGTCACAAAACAAGTGGTCAGTAAGTGAGGACTACCTGTACTCTGCTTGTTTTGGAAGTAACAAAAAGAGAAAAAAAATGTAAGAGGTGTTTGTGTACTGTGCCTTGGTTTATATCCTGAGAGCCATGGGAATCCACATGACAAATATATTCTTCAGCCTGGAAGAATTTATATATCACTGTCACCAAGTTGTACACTGAAAAATGCTATAAGGATACTGAAAATATGAATATGTGTTGGGGGAACTATACCACAAATCTATAGGTTCAGTCTATTTCACATTTGATACTGCTACGACTGAAAAATAAAGTAGATGCATTTAAAACTGTTTTAATAATGCCTCCACTGTTTTCATAATGAATTTGTCCTATCTCTTATTTAAGCAAATAACTACATTTACTGAAGCAACTGTTTCTGCAGGTAACTTGAATTCTCTGGAATATTCTGAAAACAAAAATAACAAAGACTAAAAAATAAAGACGCTATTTAATTGGTTCCAATACCTTATTTGCTGAAGTAAGCAGGAAAGCTCTCTTCAATTTTTCTTTTTCAGCCATACACAGTTGTAATCTGCCAATCTCTTCTTTATAATACGCTATAAGATTTTCTTTGTTTCCATCCAAATTCTTAAGTGTCTGAATTTCAGATGTTAATTTAGTGTTTTCAACTTCTGTATTCTTCAAGTGTATCTGCAATGACATAATCAGTTCATATTCTTACTCAGTGTTTCTCAACCTTGGCAACTTTAAGATGTGTGGACTTCAACTCCCAGAATTCCCACCAGCCAGCCAAGGTTGAGAAACACTGTTCTTATTCATAATGTTCATTCTAAACAGGTCCATACCAAGATAACTGGGATTAGATGGAAGGCTAAAGCAAAAGCATCTTCTTTGGGTACATATTTGGTAAGGAAGGAAACTAGACAGAACAAATTTGGAGGGTCCTAAGCACATAAGGCAGGATTGCTGCCAGGACTAATTTCTGCCCTTCCTAGATACAGTATTTGCTTCTCTGGACAGAGAAGGGGCACCACCTGACAAGGCTCCAGTGCAATTTTGCAGGGAACTAGCCCTGGGCAGCCATGTTGTGCATTCACTGTCTTGGTAGGGTGGGGAGAGATGGGGTGTTCCAAAGCCTTTTTGTGGTTGCTGTTGCAGAGCTCTACCCATCATTTTGTTTGGTATGTAGACTTAAATTGGATTATTGAAGTTGGGGGAAATATTTTTTCCCCAACTCTAAACCCGAGTTAAATCACTGGTTTAGTTTAGGAGGGGTTCATCCTGGTTTATTATGGGGAGAGATTCTGGTTCATCCTGGTTTATTATGGGGGGGATCATGAACGTTGAAAACTCCTGAGTAAAACACCTTCAGGTAATGGACTTTTCTCTGCTGTTAAGTAGCTACAATATACTTAACTGAAAATTTACCTTGTAAAGCTCCTTTTCATCCTTTTCTGTCTTTAACTGGCATTCAAACTGCTCCTTTTCCAAGACTACTTTCTTGAGTTTGTCTTTCAAGCTACAGAAAAAAAAACAATCTTCAAATATATTGTTTTTATTTAGATATCAGTAAAAATAAAGTTTTTTATTTGTTGCATACCTGTCTAATTCTGTTTCTTTTGTAATAGCTTTCTGAGTAACAATCATGATGTCTTCTTCAAGCTGAAGAACTTTGGAAGTAGCCTCTTCATATTTTTTCTTGACTTCTTCCTTTCCAGTTTTAAGGGTTTCTACAGCTTTAAAGCTATCCTAAAAATAAGTTGTAAAACTCACTTTAAAGGTATGCATGTTTACATATGTTTAATTAACTTTGCCAAATCTATACTAACAACTACTGTACCTTATCTTTGGGGACAAGATGGAAAAGAAATATAATCTCTATTGAATAGATGTATGATATCTAAGTGATTTTTATCAAGAGAGGTTAAATCATCACTGAAGGAGATATAAGGTTATCTCCTCATGCATCTTATTACCGAGTTACTTGCTTCTATTTGCCATGCTCATACGTTCACAAGAGGATGCAAACCTTTTAATACAAACTTTAATACAACAGATACATATGCAAAATATGGCTTCACTTTTTCTGTGAAAGACCTACACAAAATGCATAGATTAGCTGTACATAAATTCTAAGTGTTTAGTTACAGAAGCAACAAGAAAAGTCTATTCTATTAGCCCTTTGACCTTTACATTTCAAAGACAGAAGTAAAATATTTTTTCTGTTACTACCATGAACATGGACAAAGTACCTCACATCTGCTTACAATAAATTAAACTAAACAAAAAACAATTCCAGTCTCTTTTAAAGAATCATATTTTCTATAAAATTATATATGAAAACTAGAATGGTCAGTAATGTAATATTTAAGATTAACCGAGAGTACTAATATTGTTTTGTCATGAAAATGAGACTAAGTGGTGAACAGTAAACTCTGAATGTGCACTGCACTTCAGGTATATCTTCATAACACAGCATGTCATTAGCATATTTAATCTACAGGTTAGTACTATGGTGAAAAACCTTTAGCACCAAGTAATTTGTTACCAATACAGCCGTAGCAGAACTATAATATAATAAAAATAAGTCCTATGATCAGCAGGAAAAAATAGGAGATAATGCAACTGTCAATCTTGTGAAGACAACAGGATTCCTCTTTCTCAGTATTTTAATACACGGGCCTTTCATCCAATCATCCCTTTCCACCAGTCCACTTTGAACCACTCTTCCCACAAAGACTTCCTTATCAGCAGAGTTTATCAATGCTTCTGGTAGCAATCAGCAGCTCTTTGCTGGACTGTATTTGTCACTTCTGTCCAACGAAAGAGATGACTAGCAGTCACAGACACCATCCATTTGCCTATTCAGAGAAGACCATCTGCCACAAGATGAATATAGTCAATACTATACTCTGATTGTAAAAGAGACTCTCTTAATGATAAGAAAGCCATTTGCTAAAAACTGCTTTCATCTGCCAGTATCTTTACTAACCATTCTTGGAAGAGATGTATTGTTTCTGAATTGGAAGGCCTGATTTTACAATTTTTTTTCTTTAGGATAAAATGTGTCCTACCTTATGCATATCAAACTGTATAACTTGCCTATTATGGCAAGCTACATAACACTAGTTTTTAGAAATGAACATACAACTCCCACTTAGCAAAACCTGATGTAAACTTGATTTTTTTGGGAGATTTTGCATAACAAGATAGCCTTAATATGATTTGACAAAGACACAACCTTTTAAAAACGGTTTTATCAATTACAGAACAAACCTTTTGCTGTGCTTCAAGCGTATCGCATCTTTCCTTTTCATACTGAAGTTCTTTTTCTAGTCTTTCAACTTGATCTCTGAGTTGCAGAGTTTCTTTTTCAAGTGATGCAGTTACCTTTAATAGTTCTTCTTTTTCTTTCAGGGTTTTTTCAATTTTGAACTAAAAACAAAAAGTAGTGTTTGTTTCAAAACTTTACAGATTTTGCAAATTAATCTACAGAATTTTCTCCCAACAAACAAATCAGATGGACTAAACCAGGGAAATAGTTAATATTTTGCCAATCATGTTATAACTCAATGTACTGAACGTAGCTTGAATCATGTCAACTGGATTTCTATTTTCTCAGTGGAAACGTTTCCACTGAGAAAATAGAAATCCAGTTGACATGATTCAAGCTACAGACAATTCCACCTGGAAGACTGAGAACCTTCATCAACTCAATGTACTGAAATTCAGCTACTTTTATGCCACGTTAATATGCAGAGCTTATAAACTACATTTCATAATTATTCTTTGATAGCTGAACACTAGTGCTTTATCGAAAAACATGTAAAAATGTAGCAAGGAGCAAGGTTGTTTTTGCAGATACAGATACTGCAGTGCTGCATGACACCAATCACTCACAACGTTTGCCAATTAATTTTAAATCACATCTTACAAATTCTATTTCTCTGCAGATAGCCCAAATCCCATACAAATCATCCTGTTTGAACCCAATTTGGGTTCCATTAAATTTGATATATACCCTAGTTTCTTCATATCACTCTAGTATGATATACTAATATAATTTAAATTCTAACTTCAACAAAAATTATAATCTAGAAAAATTGTTTGTTAATTCACACCTCAAGAAGTCCAGCCTTTGTAGTCACTACCAACATATCAGAATTTCCTTCATCTTCCATTGTTAACAATTCTTCAATTGGAGATGACGTTCGAAATTGGAAAGGGGTGCTTGCTCCACGTATCTCTCCCTTATGTGTCACGTAACAGAACTGGTAAAATTCTCCATCATCATTTGGAAGGTAATATCCTGATGACAAGCAGAATTGAAAGCACATACTTGTTCTTATCTACACATTGCACCATTGTTGTATATAAAAGCAGTTATTCCAATTATAGAACAAAAACAAGATGCAAATGGCACTACAGTGTTTTTATATTTGTTAATTATTGCAATACACTGCAATTTTTTTTAAAAGAGTTCCAAATTTTATATAGACATACTTACATCCAAGCATGACTTTATACATATTCTCACAAAGGAAAAGCAGTAGTAGTGTGGAAACAGTTCCAGTTCCAGGTTGGAATTTAAATTTCTACTTCCTATGTTCCTCACTAAACTGAACGAAGTTTTAAAAGTCCGCTCAGCTTCCATCAATTTTTGGTAGTACATAATGTCTCCTAATACTGCTTCCTTATTTCTCCCTCTTCTAATTTCCTATTTGATCTCATCTCTTCCTCTTCTAATAGTCACTTTCTCTTGATGTTCCCTTTCGCTTATCTTCTTTTTTCCATTTTCTAACATTCCAAGGATGGCAGAGAAATAAGTGCACAAACACTATTACTACAAAAATGAAGATAGTTGCTATCAGGTTTTTCTTTGTGCCCTCCAAGTGTGGATGACAAAGCATCTGACAAGTAATCCACACTTAGCCAAACTACAGTGATTGTCTGCAGAGACAACCATTACTGTTTCAAATAGTTAAAATTAAGCTTAGTGTGTTTGAAACTGGTTAAACCAGGTCAAGGTGGGGGTATATACGATAGAAACCAGCTTATTAAAAAAAGTGATGCATTTAAAAATATGGTTTAAGAATATCTGGACACATCCAAATTTGATTTTTATTATAACTTTTTCCATTTGCTCTACTCCTACAGCCTTTGAAAAATTCTGTAATAACTTACATGTCACATACCCCCAAAAGGCTGTAAACCTATGAACCCCAAAGCCATCATTTTCTGTATCCTGCTAAATAATCCCTGGGGATACAGGTTTTATAGTTCGGGAGGTTTCAAACTTTTTCATTATTTTAAAAAAAATAATGGCACTCCCAATCAGGAGGCAAAGGTCTAATGATAAAAAATTGGCAATAAAATGAAACTTGTCCTTGTTCTAATGTATTTATGCACATTTATATAGTAAATTTATCACAAAAATGAATGCCCCAATTGTCCCAGAACGTTCTTCTAATTACTCTAAGTACAAAAAGTAAACTGTTTATGGTAAATGTAAAATTAATGTTTCCAATCTATTAAACGTTAAATAGAAAATTAAAACTTGAATTTCACAATTACCTGGAAGGTTTATATTATAACCAAATATACCAATGCCTGTCATAGAACCCCATTAATTTGGAACAGATGTAAGGGATACATATTATCACATGTTCATTACAAACCAAAAGAAGATATAAATGCAATTCCAGAGGATTTCCCATACAAAATGAGAATAGATTCTATCAATGGAATTAATTTAAGGAACTCTGTCCAAACATCCTAATCCTTGGAAAGAGAAATCCTCTTCTATTCCAAGGCAGTCCTTTTTACTATTTCAATAAATGGTGAAGAATACTTTATGTCCATGTATTTATTCCTAGTTGAATATGATCAAATTACAACTGTTTGCGCAATTCCACTTTGATATTCTCAACAGTGCAAATCAGTTATTCAGAGCACCTAATTAAAACTGTTATATGCCCATAAGTCATTTTAGTGTAAGCCTGAGAAACAATGTAAGTCTCAATTATTTATAACAAATTATACTACTATATATTTTTGAAATATTAAATAGACAGCCTATTTGCTTCTAAATATTCACCTTGAAAAGAAAGCACACAATTAACTGTTGAACCTTCCACATAATTTTCAGGCAAAGGTGACCAAAGAAATGTGTAATAATCTCGTGCAGTACTCCAGCCAACCTAGAGGAAACATTAAAAAGAGAATACAATATAACAAAACTATGGATTAATAGACAACTATAACTTTCCATATAGTTTTAACAATTAGCGTGTGTGAGAGAGTGTGTGTGTGTGCGTATGTGAGGAAAAAGGCAGGTGGTCTATTAGTTTAGTTTATTGTTATGGTCAAAAAATCATCATACAAAATATTTTTAAAAATGAACACATAGAAAAACCTTATATATAACCTAGGACAAAACAAAAGTTAAAAGGAGACACTGGCCTTGACTAAAAGTTGGGCAACATAAATCTTTCCTAACCAGCAGGCAAAGTGTGATGCAAATGATGGCACAATATTTTGGTATACTGATGGAGATGCCCAACCACTAAGTCTGACAGCAGGCAGTATAAGATTCAGAGACCCTTCCTTAAAAAAAAAATTAACTTGCAACTGATGTCCCATGAATATCTTTATAAAATGTGTAGAACTAGAGGACATCGTTCATTATTTCCATTTCATCAGTCCCCCAAGAGCAGACACATTTCTCAAATGATATCTTCTGATATTTGCCCAGTGTTAGCAGTAGGGAAGGGCATTAAGTTAATATAACCCCCTGCAATGTTTCAGCATTGTGACATAGGAAAGGACAAAAAATAATTTGTATCAACTGAATTAGAATAGAAGGCTGGTGCTTGCAAACCTCTCCAGGAGCCCTCTGGGACTTCATAATCTGGAAAATCTCCTGCTTTGGGTAACACCTTGATAGCTTCCCACGCTACCTCCTATCTTCCTGTGGGCACCTCACTGAACATCCTCCCACAAATCCTGAAGAGTGGGAGAGATAGGGCTCTCATACCCTCTACTTCCTTTCCAGCGATAAAAGGTCAAAAAGCAAAAAATGAAATAAATGTGATATTGCGATCTCCTAGTTATATACAATTGAAGCATATAACTAGAGTAGTGTTTCTCAACCTTGGAACTTCAAGCTGTGTGGACTTCAACTCCCAGAATTCCCCAACCAGCATGGGAGTTGAAGTCCACACAGCTTGAAGTTGCCAAGGTTGAGAAACACTGAACTAGAGGATTCAGCTCTTTTCTACCTCTTCAGGAGACTGGCCAAGAGAGAAGTAAAATAAAGCCTGTATTGACCTGCCCACCTTGAAGAAGAAATGGCTGAGAATTCACACAAGTGGTACAGAGAAATAAAAGACCGCAGACTCAAGCATAATACAACAGAGATTAACACAGTGCAATTTATTGGCTAGACCAGGGTTTCTCAACAAGGGTTCTGTGGAACCCTAGGGTTCCGCGAGAGATCACTTGGGGTTCCCTGGGAGATCATTATTTATTTAAAAAAATATTTCAAATTCAGGCAACTTCACATTAAAGAGGTAAGTTTCATTCTTTATTTTTAGTTTAAGAACACTATTAATGCATATATACAGGCCTACACATGAAGCAAATATAATAATTTTGTAACTTCTGGCCTATATTTGAGCCTGAATGTACAGGGGTTCCCCGAGGCCTGAAAAATATTTCAAGGGTTCCTCCAGGGTCAAAAAGTTGAGAAACGCTGGGCTAGACTATTACCTATTTCTACAGGAGTAGCAATTTTTTGAAATAGATACTTTATTTCAAATTACTTGGACTTTCCCTTAGATTTTTGGGGATTCCAGGCATTTTTCAGAATCTGTTTGGGCAGATGGTAAACCCTATTGTTCCAGCCTCAGTCCAACTATTTCTCCCTTCATTTTAAAAAGAGCCAACACTTTTTCTAGCTAAGGGAGGGACTACTGTAATTCTTTTGCATACATGACAGAATACTTCTCTCCCTTGAGAAGATGTAGATTAAGCGTGTCTGAGTGGGCAGGCTGTCAAAACATCTCTTCCTCATGAAGATACAGACAGGGAATACCTGAGTTTCAGTCTGCATATATAACTACTATGAATTACAACTAATAATTTCAAAAATAAGATCTCATTTGTAAATTATTTGATCCCAAGCAGCATATTTCCATTCTCCTCCCTACCACACACCACACACACCACTCCCAAACACACACACCCTTATTTCCTTCAATGAGAACAAAGAAGAAAAACAGGATGGAAACACAATAAGGGGAAGAGGTAACTGCACTGGGAAGGAAAGAGGAAAAACTTGAATGGAGATGAGGCAGGAAATAAACATATAGGGAAGAAAAGAAAACAGAAGTCTATGTTCTAGACATAACAAAATAATTTCAGTACGCAGTCAGCCACTAGCAAGGGTGAATCTTCAAAGATGTCAGCAGTGATACCTGCAGCCATCTTGTATTTCCACCTACTTGCTTGCTTAAAAAAACTATCCTTCTTGGAGAATGTAAGAGAATCTTTAATGTGATGTATAACACAGTCCTTAATGTGGTGTATAACACAGTAATTTCTGAAATAAATTGTAGTTATTATATCTTATTCTAGTTGACCACAATCTAGAATTCCATTAATGTACCAGAGCATACCTATGAACTACATAGACAATGTTTACTACAATCAGGTAGAAGGTGTTTTTTTTAAAACCAGAGAATTCTAACAGTGATTTTGAAAGTAATTTGTGATATTACCATCATATGGAATTTCATTCTGTACCCCACTTCTACTGTGCTTAGACACAAGGTTTTAGGACAAAAGGCTTTGCCCTTAAAGTTTGTAAGGTTTATTTCTTTTGAAACATATACTCCTGGAAATGTTTCAGCTATAAAGATGTTGGATGAGGTAACAAAGTATTATAATAATTTATATTATAATAAAATAAAGTATTTAATGGAACGTAGGCAAATAAAAACCTTTTCTTTTATACACAGGATAAGGAATTAATCTCCTGTCTTATTGGCTAATGACCCAAGAAACATTAATGTCTGTGTGCATTAACAGGGGAGAGAGAGGTCAGTTTTATAAAATCATCTTGCCCATGATCTTATGCTGTGATTTGCATTACGTGGATTAAATTAATGGGACAGCTAATTGTATAGAATATCCAGTCTTACATTTATTGGTACTTTTATAGTCATACAATGTAATGAAACATGGTCTCCAAAAAGACAAAAAAATGGCCAAATAAAATTACTATATAAGCATCTATATTTTAAGGTAAAAGTAATTTTCAGGCATTTAGACATTGTCACTTGACCATCATTGAGTCATTTCTTCAACAGAAAGCACTATATATTAAAATATCTTACAGTCTGCTTACCTTGAAAATACCAACCCAATCTTTTTGGTGAGGGCGTATATAGGGAGTCAGAGTGTAATGGCATTCAAGGTACACATTAGGAAGATAACTTTTTGCTACATTTTGAAAGATAACATGTGCAAAATTTGAAGTCTGGAGGGTACTGCTTGAAGATGGAACCTCTTGAAAAGATGACATAATTGCTCTGTAAAAAAATGGAAATGCTTAATTAATACAACAGCATTTGAATGACAACATGTAGATTGAAAGGAAGCTTAAAATGTTTACAATGTTCTACTTATTTCAATTTGAGAGTTGGACCATAAGGAAGGCTGAGCGCCAAAGAATTGGTGCTTTCGAACTGTGGTGCTGGAGAAGACTCCTAAGTCCCTTGGACTGCAAGGAGGTCAAATCAGTCAATCCTAAAGGAAATCAACCCTGACTGCTCATTGGAAGGACAGATGCTGAAGCTCAAATACTTTGGCCACCTAATGCAAAGAGAGGACTCACTGGAAAAGACCCTGATGCTGGGAAAGACTGAAGGCAAAAGGAGAAGGAGACGGCAGAGGATGAGATGGTTAGATAGCATCACCGATGTAATGAACAAGAATTTGAGTAAACTCCGGGAGACAGTGGAGGACAGGAAGGCCTGGCGTGCTATGATCCATGAGGTCACAAAGAGTCGGACACAACTTAACGACTGAACAACTTATTTCAATTTTAGGATCCAGCTAGGATATCAGAAAAAAGAATATCCCATTTTATGTAATATCTGCTAATTCGTTGGCATTATATGCATAGCATGCTGACACATTGAATAAATATCATTAAATTTTTATTCTTTCTATCTATAAAAATGCAAGGTGGCGAACATACCTTATACTCCTGCCTATTTTCCCCACAACAACCATCCTGTAAGGTGGCTTGGGCTGAGTGTGTGTGACTGGTCCAAAGTTACCCAGCAAGATTTCATGCCTAAGGCAGGCCTAGAGCTCACAGTTTCCTGGTTTCTAGGCCAACACCTTAACCACTACACTGAACTGGCTCTCCAGTATATATTACATTTATAGAAGATAAAGAAAACACTTTCTACTAGTCACCAGTACTGCTGCAAGAGATACAATAACAAAGGAAACACCTCTGAAAACAACAGTGAACTCATTGACAAGTACTCTGCCAATTACTCAACCATCACAACATGGGGAAAACTGAACCTATCCAAAATTCAGATCTCTCTATCCTACTTCTTTAAGAACTCTTCTTTTAAGAAATCCTATCATGGCTCTGCATAAATCAGAAACCTTATTTCTGCCTGCTTCTGAATTTGCACTTCAGCTGTTTTATTTGTCCTGTTGTATATATTTTTTATGTCTGTAGAATATGTGGCTGAGTTTTTAAAAAGCCAGGCCTCAAACGTTTTTCCTGCTTGGGCTCAGAGAGCACATGTTCCCCCCCACTCAGGAATGTTACTTTGCCTTTAGGTGCCGGCCAGTCTGAGAGTTCTGACCAATCAGAATTAGCTGTTTGAGCTTTGCCCATATTGGGAATCTATTGCCTAGGTGTTTTGGTCACATGCTGGATCCTGTCCACTCAGATGCTGGTCAGGTAAAGGTTTAAAAATGTAAATGTCTTTTGTTCTCCTCACTCTGCTCTGCTAACTGCTCTGCTATCTAAATGTAAATATGTTAATCAACCATGCCATGCTTTGGCTAAAGAAGAAGATTCAAGGTTTGTTCCTATGTTTTTGTTTTAAATAAAACAACGTTTTTTTACTACAAACTTATCTCTTGGTTTTTCCATAACTCTGATCACAAATTTTATAAAAATACAAAATGTCCTACATCAAACTTTTACATATGTGTTAAATGAAAAAGAGTATAATGGGTGTCTCCAATTGTATCGCATTTCAACTCCATTTACTCCCAGCTGCCATGGCCAGATTGCATATAATCAGCTGCATATATAAAGCTTATATAAAATCTAACAAAGATCACATATATAAAAATCTAGGGCAAACAAGGACTACTATAAGCCAACTACTACATTAACCTAGCAACCTTGGCTCATTTTCAAATAAGTAAGGTTGGGTCTGGTTAGTACTTGGATGGGGGACCACCAGGAAATCTCAGAGCTCTAAGTTAGATGGGCAAGTCAAAAAACATCCCAAAAAATAAAAATCACAATTCTTTGCAATAAAACTAGATGGACCATGTTCACAGCATAACCAACAGTTGGAATTGACTTGAGGAAGTCTTTATTTTTACCTGCCTTTCTGAAACATTGGAAATCTGAAAAATCTTTCAAAAAGAAAATTGTCTATGAATTGATTTGAATTAAAGTTATTTTTAGAGTCTTCTGTGATGAATTAAGTTCTCCAACAATTAAAATTTTAGCACACAAACTGTAATTCTAATACCTGATTGCATTTCTCAATTATTGAACTAGTTTCAGACTTATTTTTCATCTAATCCCATTTTTTTACCTTTTTGTTTCCTTTACATCCAGACACATATGCCCAATATTTGGGATCCTTTCTAATATTTCATGCCTTTGATGAAATGAACTCTATGAAAGTTTGTGCAAGAATAACACACTTGTTAAAAAGAAATCTAGGACAGGATGTCAAAAGTGCAGCTTGTGAACATTATTTTTTGTGACTATTAAAAGTCTACCTGCCCCAAGAATGCAGGATAGAAAACTTTAGCCATTGTTTTGCATTTGGGAGGGGGTAGCTTAAGCCTTGGAGAACTTTAAAATCTCTGAATTTCCCTCCCAAATTAGTCATACCACTGCCCAGCATTGGGGTGCAGTCCTTATGCCACATGAAGCCTAATGCAGTCCTTCAGCCAATGGAAGTTATGTGCCACTAACTTAAGATACCTGGGTAGCAATTTTATAAGAGTTTTTAAATACATATAAAATGTGAAATTTCCAATAGTAAAATTGCAGAACCTCTCACAAAAATAATTGCTAAATTTCCCCTCTTTAGCAAGGATTTGAAACATGCTAATATACTATCACATTTTTTAATAAATTTTATTAAGTTTCAAGAGAAGAGTAAAAACTACAAAAAAACAAAAAAACTACAAAGAAGAAAAAAAGAACTAAAAAGGTGCAGAAACACAATTTTTTTTCAAATTTACAAAAAGATGTGGCTTCCGACTTTAAATAGCAAGGATATACAAAGATTTCCATAATCAACCTCTTACTCTATATTAAACCAAAACCACATTATTTCTATAAATCATTCCACTTTGGCACATAATAAAAATCACTAAGTACAGTTATATTAAAATAAAAAAAAATCATATAAACCTCCTAAACATCTTTACCCCCTCCAAAAGATAACACATAATTATTCCCTTCCTACCACTATTCTATACATTTCTGTCTACTAAAGTAAGAATCAAATTTAAAAGCACATAGATTTTCTGCTATTATACTTGATAATACAACAGTTTTAATAATCCTAATCTTAATAAACCCAAAGAACAAAGACAATTCAAAACAGTAACCTTAAATCAAATCCTTAAAACCATCCAAGTAAACACATTTTTAACTTTAATAATCTTAATCCAAATCTTTAAAAGCAAATGACATCAATCAAACCCTTAAAGCAAACCAGACAGACGTTCTTTAACCCTTATCCCACTTCAAAATAAACCAGAGCGTTTACATATCCCCACAATGTGCACAGAGCTTTTCTCTTAAAAGTATCAAACAGCCCGACTGCCCCCCTCAAAAATTCCAGCTTCTTTTCATGGCATTCCACCAGAAAGTCAATTTCACTTGTGCACTTGTGGCTTGCAGATCTCTCTCCCCCTTGAATTTCCCCAAATCCACTATCCAATCTTCATCCAGCATCTCGAAAAAAATCCCAATCTCTCTCTTAGAAGAAACATTTCTATCGCTGTTGAATTCCTCAATTTCATCCACCACATCCCCAACCTGATGGCACATTTTAAATTTCATATTTTCTACGATGTCCTGAATATCTTGCATAAAAGCTTGGTAAAAGTCAGAAGAAATCTGTTTAAAATTTTGGTGGAAGTCAGAAAAAATCTGTTTAAAATCCTCCATGTCTCACGAAGTAGATTATGGCGCTCCCTAGGAGCTTAACCAGCAAAAGTTGAAGATATGAAAAAGTTCCTAAATGTATTTACGCAAGCCAAAGTGAGATAAGCAAACAGTTCCCAAGGGAAAGTGAAAACAGAAAGCAGGAGGTTCAAATCAGCAGATTCAACATGTAGGAAAATGCTATTATCTTTAAATTTAATACAAAAATAATAACAGGAAGACATTTGTTTATTCTCAATTCTCCTTTATATTTGGAGGGAGAACGAAATCCAAAACTTAAAAAAAAAAAATTTAAGAAGTAATCCCAAAATTATAAGCACTAAGAGAGCCAGCTTCTCCCTGCTGTAGAAAGCCTCTCTTGGGGTATGTATACTTTAAAAAAAATACAAATTTGGTGATCTAGAAATGGGGTGGCCGGTCTTAAGTGTCTCTTTAAGGCTACAGCGCGGCTTGGAAAGTGATGACATCCCTGCCTCCCAGCTGGCTCTTACCAGTCAAACGCAAAACGCTGTTTGCGATCTTCTGGCTGCAAGCAGCCATCTGGAGGACAGATGGGGTGATTCCAGGTGTTTTCCTTTATCTGGAGAACATTTCTGGGCTTCAGGAGAACCTGCCTGAGCCCAAAAAAAGTTACCGCATTGTCAGATCCGCCCGTTAAGCCCGCAGGCACAGCCGCTCAGTCCCCCATTCCCCATCGGAAGCCCATACTATCACATTTTTAAAGCAGCTACAAAATTACATTTTTTTGCTTGACTCACTCAAGGATAATATATGGAGAACACTATAAATGATCAAGTTATTAAATATAGTTTAAAATGTACAGAGAAAGGATCAGTGTGTATTTTAAGCAACTTATATTCTGTTATTCTCTAAAAATGCTAGTAAACATAAAGACTGAATGACCAATATGTCATTATGTACTTGCACTTAAAAAAAGTTTTGACAAAGCCCCAGCACAAATAAAGTTAGGAGTTACAGAATGTCATTGGACATTGTCACTGGACATTTGTTAAACGATAATCTGAAGCAAACAATGAAATAAAGCCCAGAATCTCAGTTGGAACTGGCGCTACTCAGCTTGCTCCTATATGATATGAAATTAGTTTTGGCAGTGAGTTTGCTACAATTGTAAAATGGTCCCTTTTTAATTAAGACAGTAAAAATCCAAGAGAGATTGTCAACTGTTCAAAAGGACCAATAATTAAATAATTGACATTAATTAGCTATCAAAATATGTGGTTGCGTAATTTAAATAAGGTTAAAAGGAAATGAAAAATCTATGGAGCCTAGATTTATCAACAGATAGTAGTTATGATTGTTATTATGCGAACCCTGCTCAGAGACAACATGCACTGAATACCAGTGGAGGGGAGAAGATACAAGAGTGTAAGACAAGAACATTACTATGAAATTAGTTTTCTGAGGGCACATAGTTTTATATTTTATCATTTTATAGTGTTTCACATATGTTAGCTTCCCTGAGTCTTTTGACTGGAACAGAACAGAAACTGCATAAAATAAACAATAAACATTACTTGCCACAACTTCAAGTATTCAGAACATATCATGTAAGGCATCTAAAATCATTATCAGTTGACAAATTAAAGACTTTTACTGTTACCTGATTGAGCTACATAAAAGAGGTTGGCAGAAAACCTTCTACATCATTTCTAATGCGATACCTCTGAGAACTACTAGAAAGAGTTATAAAATTTCAGGAAATTATAGATGTGGCACAAAAGAGACATACCATAGCAGGCTCTTCTACTGATAAGGTCTGGAAAAGTCAGACAAGATAGCTTCAATTATATTATTGTTTTAACACTAATACTTTCACAGTAAGAATGTCAGTCTACTAGAATCTCAGCTTTTTGAAGGACATTAAAGACTTCCAATAAAATTATATGCACATTTCCAGAAATAAGTTTTGGGAAACTCTGTAATGTTCTGTTTTCCTCCAAACCACACTGAGCCATTCTAGGGTACGGTGCACATCTTAGCAACCACAGAAGAATTGCATGCACCAACATTCCACATTACCAGCAACACATTAACATATTACATAAAATTTACTACATTGTCCTCATCTGCAGCTGGTCAGATCTGCCAAGTTTGTACCTTTGAACTGTTGGCATTGAAACACATATCCATGTAACTACGTGGTACACCAACATACTCATAACTTACAATAATGTTTCTTTAGCTCCTAAGGCCTTTTCTTTTACCCAAGACATTATCACCACAATATACCAAAACAAAAAAAAGTGTACCAAAACTCAGGCCCCATAAACAATTTATTATATAAATTACATTAAATGTACATACATTTATTTTATAATATTTTTATTATTAAATTTATTTATATAGAAGGAGTATTTGGTATGTTCACCGCCTTGAGTTATTTTAAAAAAAATAAAGGTGGGATAAAAAATAAATAAATAAATGTTCAGATTGGCTGCCATTTTTCTTCTAAACACTTCCTTACTCATTTGTTCCAAGACCTTTAAGCATTTCTTAGAACAGTAGCATTTTCTCTGAAAAAATATTAATAAAACATACTGTGATTAGCCTAAGGGCCTGACTTTTGGTACACTGATAGTTGTAGTATATCAACTAAATCAAATTCCATTTTTTTAAAACTATGTAATAGCCATATTAAATATTACTTTACATCAAAGAAATCCTATAAACTAGTACTATTAAACATTAGGGCTCTACAACAATCTGGATTCAAAAGAGACAAGGTACAAATGGGTGTGCATATAGAATCTACAAGCAATTACTTAAACAAGCTGCATTTTTTCCTGGGAGTGAGCATTCAGGACTCCAGATCAAATCCAGATCTTTACACATCTCCATTACACACAATTGCTGTAAGCCACCATAACTTGAGTATGAATGCACATGCACATTCCTATTACCATATATCCATTTATCCATACCCACTACAACCTCACCAAGTTTGATTTTATTTACATAATGCTCTACCATGATTAGCATTTTCTTTCTCAATATAGGTTTAATAAGCATAATAACATTATTGCTGTTTTCTTAATTACTTATTACTGCTATAATGGCTGGCCACTTAGATTATATTTCTGCATATGAACGTTAGCATTATGTCACAAAAAAGAGACTTTGCATTCTGGCCCCATTAATTATAATTATCTTATTCTCTCTTGCATATCAAGTGAAAATAATTCAAACATCCTAAAGAAGCAGATTCTAATGCAATCTTACACTCCAATAATTCTGTTTGGCAAAGTGTTCCAAAATACTCATGGGAGCTTAATGAAAGGAAAAACAAGCCAGGTAGGATCACTTAAATTTCCTCCTATCAACAGGATCTTTTTAAGTGCACTGTAACATTTAGGCTGATATTTGACACAAAAACAGTAAGACAGCGTTTATTTTTGTTTTTATGTTCTCAAATGCTTCAACTGCTTTCTTCTCCCCGTATATAGCTCTGTAAAGCAACCGCCTAATCCAAGGCAATTCTGCAATGTAATTAATTTTGCAAGACCTTCTCCTATTACCTTTAGATGGGAACAGGTCTGAAGACAAGAGGCTAACAATGGGCTTCAGCAGGAAACATACTATATTTGTATTCTTTAGAGAGCTATCTTGGCATCTCGCCTAAAGATGGCTTTGGAAACCATGCAAAAGGTGCAAATTAAACAGGAAATTCTAATGGATGGAAGTTACTATATTCTTCCAATAAGGCCTATGAATCTATTTCCAGCTCTAATTCAAAATGCTGGTTTAGAGTTAAACCAGGTAAGATTTAGAATTGCAATCTAAGCCATAAATGGCTTGAGTTCACAGTATATAAACACTTGATCTTGAGAAAATTTTCTAAAACTTCATTTATTCTGATGTTGGATGTTATTGTGTTATAGTTATTTTAAAATTTATTTCTAAATATTTACTTCTCTATCCAGATTCTCTCCCCACCAGCTCTATGACTAGCTGTCTTACACTGCATTTACTTATCATTACTTTGCATTATTTTATCCTTCCTTTAATCAGGCAAATGAAAGCCATAATCAAGCATGTCCTTCTATGCTAGCTGTTCCTCAACTTTTTTCATATTAAGATCACCATCACAAATTTGATCAGGAGATAATGATATGCTTTTAACACTGTATATTTAGCCTATTATTCAGCATTCATAATCCCATGCATCCCTATTCAGAAAATCCATTACAGTATGTTCCAATATACCTGAGGTAGTCAACGTGGCACCTGTGGATAGCTCCCTGATGTTCACCAAACTCTGACTTATGTAACTTTTAAATCCCTTATATTCTTTACTTACAGAAAATTAAGCAGAAATAGTCTTTAGTATTTTCATTTATAAGAATGCCTCTGATCTTACAGAAATCCCAAAGCAGTCTTAGAAAACAGAAATAATAAAGGATTCCAATGCAACATTTTGTTGGAAGCTGCATCCACCAGGAAAAAAAGGACAAAACTAAAATAATAGAGGGCATTCAAGAGGGATAGTAAAGGTGAAGTCAACACCTTACTCTTTGGTAAATATGTTTTCTAATAGGCTGTACTTTATTATTTATTTATTTATTATTTGAATTTATCCCCGGCCATCTCTACCATGGTAGACTCTGGGCGGTTTACAATCAGTACTTACTATGGAAATGACTTGGTGATAAGCAAGTCCTCCTATAACTGTTGTACAAAAATTACAAATCTACCTACCTAAGATTTATGATTTATTGCAGCCATTGTCTTCCAAAACTGGAGCATGACTAGCAGTGCAAACTACTTTCTATTCATTTTATATCCAGAAATAATTGTCTCCCATTGATTGCTGTCAACTAGAACTATGATTAATTTATGAAATGTATACACTGGCTCAATCCAATTGGACTCTAAGCTCTCTACAGTATATATAACAAACACAGTAACAAATTGAAAATATAAAACTATATACTAATATAAAACTATATTTTGTTTTCCACTAGGAACTGCAACCTTGAAGAGAGAAATTCCACAGACTCACTGAAAATTAACAAACTTGGTATATTTCTACATTTATTACAGTTAATAATTCTTTGTGTGAGAACTGTGTAATAAAACTAATTCCAATTAAGAAAAAGTCAATAATTTCCATGAAAGAATCATTTACAAACTGTATGATTCTTATCTACCATAATTATCTTTTAACTGTTGTGTTTATAACTGAAAGTTTCTGTGGAATTTGCCACCAGATGCTTGCCAAAACAGGCTGAAGTGAAGAATAAAACATGTGTTTACTACATACTTTGCAATTATCATGTTTGAAGGGTGAAGGTGAACTTCAGGCAAGATATATTATCACTCTGCACTAGTTCTGTCACTGCTTGTTACAAACAAGTGGGGAGAACCACTTAATAAGTCCAGCCTGCCCTTTCTCCCACTCCCAAGGCTAGATTCACACAATGTACTTCATCCTAAACTCAACCGTGGTCTCATATGGTACAATGCTCAAACGAATAAACCATATTTTGATTAACCAAGATGGGCTGGTTCGCACAATACTGTAGACCGGTTTAGCCGATTATCCCCAATGCAGCCGAACTGCAAACTATCCAGCCCCTCTGGAACCGAATCTAACGCGCTGCGCGATCCCAAGCAAGGGGCAGAGTGGGAAGCCTCCTTGCCGCGTCCTTCTGCCGCGCGGCGAGGACATAACCGCTCCACGCGACCTCAACTCCATGTCGATTAATCCGCAAATCTACAAATCCCTCGCTTCCTGCAGTACACGTCCTTTTTCTCTAGCTCAACCTCGCCAAGCCAGCGCTCCGTTCCACAACCCCCTCGCAGTTTACATAACCCCCAACCAGTCTCCGATTAGCCTGAAAGAGTATTTCGACAGATCTCTACCACCACCTGCTCCACTGCTCCTTTACCTCAGGTTTAGTTTGGGATCCGGTTCCCCATCCCCACGACCTTTCCCTCTAAACTGTATACATGCGTACTGTACACTCACATCTCAACGAGTACGTAAGCTTTGCCTCTAAATCCCCTCACAAGGCCGAGCATTACATTAACGTCCTCCCACCCCGCTTCTCCCAACTGCGACGGAAGAGCTACTGTATTAGGACACACGACCAACGCACCCCACATAGCACCATAACCTCTAAAACTTACCCTCCGATTAACACAGGTAGGGAAGAGGCCGGCGAGGCCTCTCACCGAGGAAGACGCCGAAGACTAACTGCACCAGCCCACAGCCGCCATTACGTCTCACAGACCCGCCCTCACAAGTCACTTCCGTCCCCCGTGCGAGCAAGTCTCTTCCCCGCACGTGACGTAGCAGGATCAATGCGTGTAAAGGGCCTGCAGTGACTCCGCCCGTCTGGGCATTCCGACCTTGGTGTTTCTGATGTGTTGAAAGGAATAGACTGTGTTCGTTGCGGATTTGTCGGAATTGTGCCTTCGGCTCCCTTATGAAGGGTCTGTAGTCCCTGTTAGGACCAAAGAAGCTTTCGAGTTCTCTCCTAGATAAGTCACCACATTAGTATGAATAATAAAGCAAAGCATCAGAGACCCGCTCTTTAAAAAAGTGTGTCAAGCATTCATTAAACGCTAATTCCTACCCGAGTCATAAAGGAAGCCGGATTGTTATTCAGGAATTGTTACTTTTATTTGTAGATGGCGCTTCGTCCGAGAGGAAGTTCAGAGTTGCGTGAAAACCGTTAATTAATATACCTTGTATTTTAAAACAAAGTAATTGGAAAAGTTTTCTTTAAAAACCCTGTTTAAAAATCATAATATCCTTGTTAACAATCACTGAAGGCTGAATATTAAGCTGGAGGGGGAAAAGTGGGCTGACTCTTGCTGCCCTTGAGGATGGATTGCAAGAGAGGGATTCTACTAATAACATTTAAATTGAATTTATACAGTTTGCTAAGTAAACCACATATAAACCACACGCTTAGTATATTGCATAATTGCAGCAAGCCGTGGTTCATTCAAAATCAATGTTAGAAAAACAATATCTTAGTGTGATGTGAGAACCAGGTCCCTGATTGTTACAAGCTACACAACAGTTACAAGCTACACAACAGGGCAGCCATGACCTAGAAGACTCATGTCCTTTCATCTAGTTTACTTGCTTGGTTTAACTTTCCATGCATAGTAGAGCATTTCTGGTTACCAATCTGAGATGGTTTCTCACGTTTTCATGTCTCCAGTGAATATTTGTTGAAGAAATGCTTTATGTACATTTTGATGGTGCAAATCTCCATCTGCTGAGTCAAAATAAATGTGTACTGTACAGTTAGCGGGCTTGCAATACAAGAGAAGGTTTTCTAGAGGCATATATACAATATTTTATCTGGCTAGATTTTAGGGGTTGTTACAACATCCAGGTTTATCTTGAAAAAGATTGATACTTGGCCTCAAATTCTTTTGGTTCCTAATATGTAAGTACCTGATGCTCTTTAGAGTTTAGATTTCAGTTGCAGAATTCCCAACTGGAACAGTCAATGGCTGAGATGATTAGTTGTAGGCCAGAAGAGCACCAGATCAGGAAAGATGATCTAGGGTTCTGAGTTCTTAACCAGTATCTGTTGGTATTACATCATCAAGGCAATGAGTTGAAATTCAGAAATTATGAAGGAGAACCAAGGGTCTTGGTCACTGGACATGCTGGAAAACTGAGTGGGCCAGCATCCGGCAAGTGAGAGTGTTGGAATTATTCCTTCTGAAGAATGCTTATAATTCTGGAACTATGAAAAGAGCCTGATAGTATGTTAATTATGCTATAAATTACGAAGATAGATAAACTATTTCAAATCTAAATGGATACTTTAAAAAAAATCCTAAAGTCTATTGTCATGATCTGGCAATATTTAACAAATTCTATTTTAGCAGTCAAGACAAATACATGATGATAACAGAAATAATAGGTTGGTAACATGTTCTGGGAAATGAAGCAGAAATCTTAAACAGTACATACATAAAAGAAATGTTTGCAGTCTACAATGTGCATAAGAAATTACATTTTCCGTCAATGAGCCTAGCTGAATTGTTATTTTTTCTGAATTTATTTATTTATTTATTTATGTTTTGACTTCTATCACCGCGCCATCTCCCACGAGGGGACTCTGGGAGTCCCCTTAATAAATAATTTAATAATAAAATAAATTGCTTTATTTTCCCAGGGATTCATATTTTAAGCTCTGCACTGATATGTTTTCTGTACCAAATAAACCCTAACAACCCTATATTTGTAAGAAAGCACTCGAAAAAAACACAAGGAAAAGTGATGATTTTAGTACACTAAAAAGGTAAAGGTTCCCCCTGCACATTTGTGCAGTCATGTCCGACTCTAGGGGCTGGTGCTTATCTCCGTTTGTTAGCCAAAGAACCAGTGTTGTCTGAAGATGCTTCCACGGTCATCTGGCCGGCATGACGCACGCGGAACGCTGTTACCTACCCACCAAAGTGGTATCTATTAATCTACTTGCATTTGCATGCTTTCGAATTGCTAGGTTGGCAAGAGCTGGGGCTAGTGCGGGAGCTCACTCTGTCACGCGGGGCTAGGGATTCGAACCTCCAAACCTGTGATCTTCCAATCGACAAGCCTGGCGTCTTACCCTCTGAGCCACCACGCCCCTACATTACATTAGTACATTAGATGATTCATTTTCTAAATGCATTTTAAAAACATGCAACTTGCAATCTTATGCGCACTGATGTGGAAGTAAGGCCTAACAGAACATATTTCTGAAGATTCATATATATGAATAATCATAACCATAGCACTGAGGTTTTAAAAACCTTTGCACTAGTATCTAGTATAATATTTTGCAATTGCTGCAAACGCAAGTATAATGCTTACTGTACTTTCATTCCTTTCAGAGGAATGCTGTTAAGCAAGATTAGTGGGAATGCTTAGAGGAAATAATGTAGAGACATACTTCCCCAAGAGCCAAATGTTGTCAACTCCTAGGACATGTTGCACTTATGTATCACAGAAAAAGTATCACCAAAATGGAGACCACTGTTTTGCATAACATGTTCATAATGTTACCCACAAAGATGCATCTTTATAAATTGTGGTATTGGTATCCAATAGGTGTCACTCCACTGACTGAAAATTCCTTCTGTCCTTATTGTTGATAGCTGGCTTCAGTGATTGGTCCTCCCTTGTCATCCTCCTATTCCTCCCTCCAAATCTCAACAGTGTATTCCAATCCCAAAAAGCAGATACTGGGACAGAGCTGCAGAGAGGTAGGAGAGTCACTGAAAATTGCCCTTCTCACCTTTTTCCACAACTCATGGAGAAATACAATACATCTCGCCAGAGCAGGGGAGACTGTGACCTGGGTGCTTGTTCACCTTGTTCTCCAAGGGCTAGTTGTTCATATGTCTAAAGCGACCTAAATTGGAAGCCATCACCACATCCCATGGAAACAAATTCTGTAGATTGCACTGCATATTTTTTTAAAAAAATTATCTTTTGGGCTGAATCTCCCACCACAGATTTATTTGAGGTCTGTGTTTATAGTATTATGAATATGTGAAAGAAATGTCTCCACATGCTTTTCATGCAGATGGCTCCAGATTCAGTCTGTGACATCTCTTCATGGAAGATGAAGAAGACTCCTTTTTCCTGAAATCCTGAGAAGCTGCTATCACAGTACTAAACTAAGTGGACCAATGGTCCCATCTCATCCTATTGGCTGGATTGACACATTACTAAGCCATTCTGTGGTTTATCTATGAATGTGTATATTGGATGAACATAACCAATTATGGTATAGTCCAGGGGTCGGCAAACTTTTTTATGCCAGGAGCCATTTTGACATGCTCCAGGGCATTTTGACATGCTCGAGAGCCAGGGGGCGGGGTTTGCGGGCGGGGGCCAATCGCGTGGAAGGGGGCGGGGTTTGCGGGTGGGGGCCAATCGCGTGGAAGGGGGCGGGGTTTGCAGGCGGGGGCCAATCATGTGGAAGGGGGCGGGGTTTGCAGGCGGGGGCCAATCGCACACACTTAGCGCCTGCTGCCGCCATGCCCGCTGCAGTACCCGCCGCCGCCATGCCCGCTGCCACGACTGCGCAGGCGGAGCTGCCTGCCTGGCACTCGGGCGCTCCGGCTGGGGTGCAGCGGGACGGGAGCATCGCCGGCGGCCCGCGAGGACCGGCCAGGGAAGGCGCGCGGGCGGAGCTCCCGTCCCGCTGCACCCCAGCCAGAGCGCCCGAGTGCCAGGCAGGCAGCTCCGCCCGCGTGCCTTTCCTGGCCGGTCCTCGCGGGCCGCCGGCGATGCTCCCATCCCGCTGCACCCCAGCCGGAGCGCCCGAGTGCCAGGCAGGCAGCTCCGCCCGCGCGCCTTCCCTGGCCGGTCAAGATCCCTTCCCCGCCCCCAGCAGAACCAAAGATGTTAAAAAGTGGGTAGGTAAAGCACGCTCGCGTAAACATCGTCACGTGGGATCCCTTCCCTTCCCTGCCCCCGTCTCGACCACCCGCCGCCCCTTTCCGTTCCTTGATCTGCTTACTGCCAGCCTCGTCGTCTTCTAGAGTCACCCAGGCTCCAGCCCTCATTGTAGTGATAAACCAGCAATGTTGTAGCTTTACCTTGCTTTCAAGAGGGCTGGGTGACTCTTGAAGATGCTATTGCAAACTGGCCAGTGACGAACACGTGCACAGGGAAATCTAATTAGAAATCAGGCCGGGAGAGGAAGGTAGAAGGTGGGAGGGTCGCCCTGTCACCTGACCCCCCAGTCCAGCTCCACACTCCGGAGTGGGAGCGGACGGGAAGAAGCGGCGATTTGCTCCTGGATTTTCCTTCCCCTCCTGGTTCCTTCATGATCAGTTGAGCAGCAGCCACGCAGCAGCAGCAAGCGGGCGTCTTCGACAAATTGCTCTGGAAGGGGGCGGGGGAGGTTTGGAAGAAGAAGGGAAAGAGAGGGTCGACTGCTCCAGTCGCTTCTCTTCCGGAGCCGCTCACGCCCCCAGTCCAGGCAAAGTAAAGCTGGTGGGGAATCCAGCGCGGGAGCGGGGTTTGCGGGCGGGAGCCAATTGCGCACACTTAGGGCTGTGGGGTGGAAATGTGCTGCTTTTGCACGGAGAAAAAGAGTAAGCAGAGCAGCAAGGAAGAGGTTAAGGCAGGGCTTTCCAAACTTTTGCCGTTGGCGACACACCAACGGCCAGCCCACAAAAACCTGGAAGCACCGGCGGCGGTACTTCCAGGTTGTCGCTGCAGCGGCAACGGCTGCCCCTTCGAAAGGGCAGGCTCTGGGGACCCCGAAAATGCCCTCGGTTCTGGCAGGGAGGCGAAAAGCCTCACCCCACATGCGCGCACGCTGCCGGACTTCCTGGCGCACAGCTGATCGGTGCGGGGGGGGGGGGACGGGGTGGAAATTCTCTGTGCTGATCAGCTGTGCGCCGGGAAGCCCCGCAGCGTGCGCGCGCGATTTTTGCCTCCCTGCTGGAACCGAGGGCATTTTCGGGGTCCCCAGAGCCTGCTCTTCCAAAGGGGCAGCGGCAGCAGCGGCGTCCTGGAACCCGGAAGCACTGATGGCCCACCACCGCCACTGCCCCTTCGAAAGGGCAGACTCCGGGGACCCCGAAAATGCCCTCGGTTCCGGCAGGGAGGCAAAAATCGCGCGTGCAGGCTGCCGGGCTTCCCGACGCACAGCTGATTGGCACGGAGAATTTCCACTCTGGGTGGCCTGGCAGCGCGCGCGCACGCGATTTTCACCTCCCTGCCAGAACCGAGGGCATTTTCATCAGCGCTTCCGGCTTGTCACGCGACACACTTGGGGGCCCCCGGCGACACAGTATTGTGTCGCGACACACAGTTTGGAAAGCCCTGGGTTAAGGCGATGGGCAAGTGCCCGTCGTCAAGATGGCTGCCGGAGACGGAGGCTTCCAAACTCTCACGAGACTGTGTGAAGCCCGTCCCCGGAGGAAAAAGAGAGGCTGGGCCTAGGCGGTTGCCAGGGGTATGCCCACAGCCACGCACACCATGCCCGCTGCCGCGCCTGCCCCGCCACACTCGCTGCCGCGCCTGCCCCCGCCACACTCGCTGCCGCACCTGCCCCCGCCACGCCCGCCACGCCTGCCTGCGGAAGAGCCACTCTCAAGGGGCCAAAGAGCCGCATTTGGCTCGCGAGCCGCCATTTCCGACCCTTGGGTCAATAAACCATAGTTTAACTATTGAGTCTTAGTGTGATATACAGATCAGCCATAGTCTCATATACTGTAAGACTTCACAGTATCAATTAAAAAAACAGCTTAATATTTGGATTGGGAAGCAAGCATTGTTTCATTGGCGATCACTCGTAGCCGAGTAAGATTGTCTTCCAAGGGTAAAATTTTAACAGTGGATCTGTAAGTGGCTGTAAAGGCCAATTCTGGATCCGCACAACCTCCCACAATGAGGGCATATGTTTCCGGGTGGGAGACGGTCATGATGAGGCTTTGCTTGACGTGCCTTCCTTTTAGCTCTTTTCTCCCTTTCGCCCTGTACTTGTGCTTCTTCAAAGTCCATAGTGCCTTTAATAAAGGCTGACCTCCAATTGAAACGTTCATGAGTTAGGGCTTCCCAGTTCTCAATGCTGATATTACATTTTTTTTAATTAGCTTTGAGAGTGTCTTTGAATCTCTTTTGCTGTCCACCAATATTCCGTTTTCCATTCTTAAGTTTGGAGTAAAGTAGCTGCTTTGGAAGACGATGGTCAGGCATTCGAACAACATGGCCGGTCCAGCGAAGTTGATGTTGGATGATCATTTTTTCAATGCTGGTGGTTTTCGCTTCTTCTAATACGCTAACATTAGTCCGCCTATCTTCCCAAGTAATTTGCAGAATTTTTCGGAGGCAGCGTTGATGGAATCTTTCAAGAAGTTGGAGGTGGCGTTTGTAGAGGGTCCATGTTTCACAGGCGTACAGAAGGGTTGGTAGTACAATGGCTTTGTAAACAAGCATTTTGGTCTCCCTGCAAATGTCCCGATCCTCAAACACTCTGCGCTTCATTTGGGAGAAAGCTACACTCGCAGAGCTCAGGCGATGCTGAATTTCAGCATCGATGTCGGCTTTTGTAGATAGATGGCTGGCGAGATAAGAAAAGTGGTCGACATTTTCTTTTTTTTCATAAGTTTTATTGAATTTTAAAATACATATTAAAAGTTAATACAAAGAAAGAAATAGAAATACAAAGTAAGAAAAAAGAAAAGAAAAAGTGAAGTCAAAAAATAACAAACAAAGAAAATATAGGAAATAGATGTCCTCCAATTTATCCTTGAACTTTAAGTACAACAATTAACTTTAAATGTTAGTCCTTCATACAATACACAGGAACTTTTCTTTGTCATATACCCTATGATTTCTATAATCCAATCTTCTGTTCTTCATATAGGTTTCGCCTTTCTTGATATCTTCCAACAATCCATCTCTGGTTTCTACTCCTTGGAATAGTAATCAAATGTTCATTGTTGCATCAATTAAATGTTTTCCATTTACTCTTTCCATTTTTACATCTATATTTATATCTTCAATAAAGTCCAATTAGTGTAACAAATAAAGGCCTTATCTACTTCTAATAAAATACAGTATATTCTGTTCATATTATGACTATATATTCCATTAATACATAATCTAACATATTACATAACATAATACATAATATAGCAAGAATACAAAACCTAACATAACATATAACCTAATACATATTATAATAATCATACAACATATTCCTGTAATAACCTACATTCTAATTCCATCTCATCATCTCATTGTCTTCTCATAAATGTATCTCCAGAAAGAGTAATCTATAATATCAACTTATATTTATATTTATAATCTTGTATCTTACACTTAGAATATCATGTTTTTATGCATCTATAGTTTTTCATATCTGCTCTCACTCTGTGTACAATCCAGATCCGCATTTTCATTAACCTTGCATTCCAGATCAATATCAATAAATCTCCTGTTTAGGTTATGCCAATATCACAATATGCAACTTGTTTATTTCTGTAACTCATGTGGGATGTCAAAATGTTTATTTTACCATATCTATCAATTTGCATGTTAAAATCTTCCTGTCTCAGCTGCCACAATGTGTTTATGCCCAAACGTTTAATAGACCACTTCCTGTAAAATATCATAATCTTCTTCTGTACCAATACATTCAAAATCCTCTTTCCCTGTTTCTCTACTGGTTCGAAATGTCTTCCCTCTGTTTCTAAATCTGTCCCTTGTATCTTCTGTTCCTGAGCCACCAAAACTATTAATATACGTTCTATGGATTTCTTAATTTGCAAAAAATTTTTGCTGGTTTCTTCCTTAAAATCCTGAAGTGCTGTGAGAAATGCCATTTCCACCTGCACCCCCCTGATTGTGTTCGTTGTTCAAACCGTAATCAGCTGCCGTAGCCAAAACAAAGAATTTTCTCAGGGAGCAGGGAACAGCTGTTCTATTATTATCAGTAATGTCTATTTCTTTAAGTGAGAAAAGCTTTTAAAATAAAAGATGAAAAATTCCACAGAGCAGTATTTCAAACAGTTTGTAAAAGGAAAGATGAAAATATATTCCAAATGAGAGATAGTCCGTTCTAAAAAAAAGTAGAAAAATAAAAAGGAAAAGAGGCACACATTCTCTATACTTTATTCTTTATTCTTCTTTATTCTTCAGGCTGCAAGCTGCTTAACCCAAACAAACTATTTCTCAAAAGTCAGTTAGTTTGTCGAGTGAGAAATACCAACAAAGTCTCTTAAGTCCCAATTTCTCTGATACAAAAGAAAGGCAGAAAAATACAAACTTGTTCACTATGTTGCCAAAATAAAATCTATCAAACTTCCACCAAAATTAATTATAGCAAAGAAAACACAAAATTAGCCAACATTTTGAACGAAGTCCAAAGATAAATTTTAGATAATAAAAATGTTCTAATCTAAAAAAGAAAACTAATGTAAAGTGATCTAAAAGCTGGCTGTCGCTCTTGTGTCTCCCGAGAGACTTACGTTCCCTGCAGAGCTAGGATCCTCCTTCGGCCATTCCACTGCATTCACCCCCGTTCTTCTCCACGGTGGAAACAACAAAGAAAAACAGTAGTGGGCAATTCCAATGGCTCTGTGAGCAATCTTCTGGTTCCCCCTTCTCCAGGGGGAAACTTCAGTGGTCTGTAGACCCCTGCAAACAAGATAGAAAGTCAGCCAGGTCTCAGAGCTCAGAGCTCTGAGAAACTCTGACTTGTCGAGCTGCCAGCCAGGCTTGGAGTGTGGTCGACATTTTCTAGTGACACACCTTTAAGCTGGATTGATGGCGCTGCAGAGAGATTGGTTAGAACTTACTGGTAAAGCACTTTGGTTTTTTTAATGTTAATAGAGAGGCCGAGCTTTTCATATGCTTCTGCAAAGATGTTTAGGATAGTTTGAAGATCTTCCTCGGAGTCTGCACAGACTACGTTATCATCAGCATATTGACGTTCTATAACAGAAGTTGTAATTACCTTGTCTGTAGCTTGAATCATGTCAACTGGATTTCTATTTTCTCAGTGGAAACGTTTCGCTCCTTATCCAAGGAGCTTCTTCAGTCTGAGCAAAGTTGGTAAGGGAATCCTAAATATGTTTCTAGGTAGCTGTGTGACCTTACACCTGGGGCTAGGTCATGGTTATATTGAGATGTTATTTTAAGTCCTTTTATCATCTAAAGGAGGATCGTTAAGATCACCATGCTGCTGTTGAGCTTGTGAAATGGTCTTAATCTTCCTAGGCACAGAAGACAAAGCAGGGAGGAAGATGGGAGAAAGATTGTGCCTGAGGCCCCCACCTCTATTCAAGGAAGGATTTTCCAAGTTGGCATAAATGGATTCCTTGACCCCTCTCTCAAACCACCTATCTTCTCTGTCTAAAATGTGAACATTAATGTCCTCAAATGAGTGTCCTTTTTCCTTTAGATGAAGATAAACTGCTGACTCTGGTCCTGTGGTGTTACTTCTCCTGTGTTGGGCCATCCTCCTGCACAAAAGTTGTTTGGTTTCTCCAATGTAGAGTTCAGAGCACTCCTCACTGCACTGGATTGCATAAACTACATTGCTTTTCTTTTGTTTTGGAGTTTGATCTGGTTCTTTCGTTTACTCTGAGTCTCAGCCCTATCTGTCGCTGTTTTAGGTCTGGTAGATTTAGATTTGGTGAAGGCCCAATTTGGATATCTACCTAAAACAGCGACAGATAGGGCTGAGACTCAGAGTAAACGAAAGAACCTGGTCATTCCCTACATGACTGGTGTGTCTGAAAAGATAAAATGGATATTTGGCAAACACCACATACCTGTATATTTCAAACCCACCAACACACTGAGACAGAGGCTTGTACACCCCAAAGATCAAAGGATCTAAAGGAAAAAGGACACTCATTTGAGGACATTAATGTTCACATTTTAGACAGAGAAGATAGGTGGTTTGAGAGAGGGGTCAAGGAATCCATTTATGCCAACTTGGAAAATCCTTCCTTGAATAGAGGTGGGGGCCTCAGGCACAATCTTTCTCCCATCTTCCTCCCTGCTTTGTCTTCTGTGCCTAGGAAGATTAAGACCATTTCACAAGCTCAACAGCAGCATGGTGATCTTAACGATCCTCCTTTAGATGATAAAAGGACTTAAAATAACATCTCAATATAACCATGACCTAGCCCCAGGTGTAAGGTCACACAGCTACCTAGAAACATATTTAGGATTCCCTTACCAACTTTGCTCAGACTGAAGAAGCTCCTTGGATAAGGAGCGAAACGTTTCCACTGAGAAAATAGAAATCCAGTTGACATGATTCAAGCTACAGACAATTCCACCTGGATGACTGAGAACCTTCATAGACATATTGTAATTACCTTATTTTTTGCTTTCAGCCTACTAAGATTAAAAAGCTTTCCATCTGTTCGATATATAATTTCTACACCAGTAGGAAGTTTCTCTTCAACAAGGTGTATAATCATAGCGATGAAGATAGCGAATAAGGTTGGAGCAATAACACATCCCTGTTTAACGCCGGATTCCACTTTAAATGGATCGCTTTGAGAGCCATTGTTATCCAGGATTGTTGCCATCATGTCGTCATGGAGTAGCCGCAAGATGTTCACAAATTTATCAGGGCATCCGATTTTCAGAAGGATGGTCCAGAGAGCAGTACGATTTACAGTATCAAAAGCTTTAGTCAGATCAATAATTTAGTCATTTAGCACATTTAGTCAGAAGTAAGATTCCATTCATGTTGCTATTGTCAACTCCTTCTTTCCCAATGATCCCCGGCCACAAATCAAAGTCACGCCCAACTCTTGCATTGAAATCGCCCAGGAGGATAATTTTATCCTCCTTTGGTATCTCTGATAAGATGGTGTCCAGCTGGGTATAAAATTTTTCCTTGATATCCTCATCTGCATCTAGTGTTGGTGCGTAAGCACGTAGGATAGTTGCCTGTTGGTTTTTGGCGAGTTTTATTCGGAGAATTGAGAGTCGTTCGTTAATCCCAGTGGGAACTTCTGACAAGAGCTTCACAAGGTCGTTTTTGATAGCAAAGCCTACCCCATGTATTCGTCGTTCTTGTTCAGGCAGTCCTTTCCAAAAGAAGGTATAACCTCCTTTTTCTTCCTTCAACTGTCCTTCTCCTGCTCTTCGAGTTTCTTGGAGTGCTGCTATATCAATATTAAAACGTCTCAGCTCCCTTGCAATAATGGCAGTCCATGTTGTCTTCCAGTGTCCGTATATTCCATGTTCCTAAATTCATGAGTCTTTTACGACCGCTAGATGGTGACCCCACTGGTCGCGGTAGTCCAGTCAGGGAGAAAATGAGGCAGACTATGTTTAGGGCACCTTTTCTAGCCCCCTCCCCATATGGGGTGAGCAGAGTGGATCCTAAATAGGGCTGCTCAGTCGTGGATACAGCTGCCAAACTACTCAACTGCCTCGAACCTTGAGTCAGGACGACTGAATCTGTATCCACCGCCCATGTGCTGGTCCATGACTAGGAGATTCCGGATTTCACAGTCCTGCCCCCGTTGCCATTCGTCAATCGCCATGGGACTTTTGGTTGTTTTGGGTTTGGTGTGGTTGGAAGACGCCTGTGCGTGAATTTGTTTTATGTGTGGAGATCGGTGCACAACGATCAGCACACAACCTTCACAGAAAAAGGCTCTAATCCAATGGCATGGGTACCATGACGATTGGTGACCTTTTGTCTGCTGCAGCCTTCATCCGCCTTCGCAGCCGTTGTAACAATACACCTTGTTATCTTCTGCCTGTTCTGCCGTTGAGGACTTTCTTGGATCGTTCTTTGTCTGGTTCCTCCCCCTGGACCTTACCGCCATGGGTGACCCTACCAGGAGTACATGACTCCCGACGGCTTCGCTCACAGGGTTCATTGGGAACACACAAGCCCACTCACCACAACAAGGTGACGATCCAGCGAGGGGGCAAGCATTGTGCACTACTTATGTCCTAGTATAATCCTCTTAAACAGTTCAGCTGGGAGTATGTAATATGAGGCTTTCCAGATGTTGTTGGATTACAGTTCTCATTTTCCTTCAACATTGGCCATGCTGACTAGAGGTGATGCTATTTGGAGTTTAACATCTTCTGGCAGCCATTTGGTTCAATGAGATAGATATGTATATAAATGCACCCCCGAAATTTAACTATGTTTGAACATTAAACTTAGGACATTATTGAAACAATGAGCAATTATTCTTTTTCAAAACTAAATTTGTGATACAGCACTAATACCTATTAGAGAAAATATCCAGACTAGCAAAAGACAGGGCTTGTGATATGAACTACAGTCTTCCTTATCTCTGCAGATCTAGAATAAAATTTACATTTAAAACTAACAAGTATATTAGGTAAATGTGAAAGAGAAATTTTGTGCCCTGTCCTCTTGACCCAAGGCCCTTCTCTCTTTTAATACTGTTGAAAGACCAAAAGCATAAAGTTAGCATAGCTGCTGTTAAAACAAATGCCCTGTTGTAGCTTTAAAGCCAATTTAAAGCCAATTAAAAACTGCCAGTCATCCTTACTGCAGAAGTAATGCTTGTTAACAGTTCATTTCTGTGGCATGGTTTTCAGCATAATTACCCATTTTTAGAAAGCCTATCTAGTGCTTATGAGGTTTTTTTTTAATTTCCTTTTTATAGACTGATTTTAACCTTTCATACTGAACGTGTTTTAAACATTATGTGAACCCATATATTTAATATATTGGACACAAAAATGTTACAGTGTCGAAAACTAAGTTGTGCAGTTAACAAGCAGCTAATTCTTCTGTTTTAATTTTAAATATCCTACAATTTCTAGAAAAAAATGGGCAATTCTGTTAAGGAATCTCTGTTACAGTGGGAAATTTACCAATACGGTACAGTGGTTCTGTTGACTTCTTTACATTATTTTGTTTCTTTTATGTTTGTAATGGTAGCTTAACACAGAAGTGAGCTTTCATGAGATATTCTTAAAAAAAAAAGAAGACCAGCAAAACATAAATGAATGCCCAAGTCATACCATAATAAATGTTTGAGCTAATTTTTCTCACATCATCTTATGTGTGAAGGCCAAAACAGACACAATGGGAATTTGAAATCAAATTTAATCAGCAGTCTGGAAATAACAAAAATCAGAAACTGTATTTTTTAGGTTAGGAAACCCAAGTTCCAAGCACCAAATTCACAAGTCTCACAAACAAGAACAAAATTCAAACTTAAAAGGTAGAAAATGATAAAATTTGAGAAGCTATGCCGTAAGCTTCAGTTTTGAGTCACTGGGCTATCCAGTGACTGAAGGAAAGCAAAATGAGGCAGCCAATATGAAAACTGTGAAATGGTAATTGTCACTTTATAATGATTATGTTTTTATTTCCTAATAAAAGGAACAAGAGACATACTTCTAGGATTTTTTGTTTTCACCTCAGATTCAGTTTGGAAGGGGGAAATACCAAGCACTTAGTTTTGGTGGGGAGGGTAGAATGGTATCACATGCATCATGATGTCATTGGACAAATGATACCATGACATGTATAGCATGACAAGCTGGACTTTTCTTGGGCCAATTTTAGAGAGGGTTCGGAAGCCTTGATGTTAGAACTGGCTGGAGTTGGGGGCGAACCCTGCGGCCCTGGAAGGTGCAGATGGGGCGGAGGCTGGTGTCCAGGAGACCAGGACATACGAAAAATAACGACAACACGGACTAACCCCTATGAAGACCTGGACAGTGTCCCATTGAATATAAGGTGGCAGAGGGTTTATAGGGGTCCCTTAGTATGAATGTGGACCCCCCACTGGGTGAGAGACGAGGTGGGGGGGGCAAGATTGTATGGTTTTGTAAGAGTACCCCCCTGAGTGAGAGTGAGGTGGGGTAGGAGTGATTGTTGGTGATTGTTGGTACCTCTCCCTGACCAGTGAGAGAAGTCGAGGGAGAGGTACAGAGCGTGACTGGGGGGGGGGGGGTGCTGGATCCTTGCAGTGCCGAGAGCGTGAGCTGGTGCACTGGGGGGTCTTGTCACTACCCGATTTGTGTGAGATTGGATGATGGATGAATGGGATAAGGGACCCTTGATTAAGCCCAAGAATTCCGGAGGCCTGGGAGTGGAGGCTACTAGGCCAGAGTCGGGAATCTCTGGGGGCTGGGGGGCGGGCCATTTGATTCAGGTGGTGACGGGCAGGGGACGGTATGACGGGAACCGGAGGGCGAGCCATTATCGGGGAAGGCGCCCCCGGTGTTTGTTACCGGTGGCGCGTTCCGGCCCCCCGTGTTCATACCCAGGCCCTGGTAAGCAGATCCTCATGGTCTCCGGTCTCCGACTGTTGCTGCTGAACGCCAGGTCGGTGAATAACAAGGCCCCCCTTATAAGTGATTTAATCACAGAGGAGGGGGCTGACCTGGTGTGTATTACCGAGACCTGGCTGGGCCCAGAGGGGGGAGTAGCCCTCTCGGAAATGTGCCCAGCCGGGTTTCGGGTGTGGCATCAGCCGAGACACCAGGGTAGGGGAGGAGGGGTGGCAGTTGTCATCCGAGAGTCCCTTGTGGCCTTCAGGGGCGCTGCTCCACAAGTGACCGGGTGTGAGACCCTGTTTTTCAAGTTGGGTTCACGAGAACAGTTGGGAGTGTTGCTGCTGTACCAGCCTCCCTGCTGCGTAGCGACCTCCCTGCCTGAGCTGCTCGAGGCTGTCTCGGGGTTGGCGGTGGAGTTCCCCAGACTTATGGTTCTGGGGGACTTCAATCTGCCGTCCCTGGGGCGGTCCGGGAGTTCATGGCTACCATGGGAGCTATGGGCCTGTCTCAGATTATTCGTGACCCGACTCGTGACAGTGGTCTCACCCCGGACTTAGTTTTCTTGTCCAAGCAGTGGCAATGTGATCTGAGGGGAGAGTTACATCTTTCCCCATTGTCATGGTCAGACCACGCCCTGGTGACCCTGAGACTCTCCTCTGCTGCCCCACTCCGCAGGGAGGCGGGACCTACTCGATTGGTCCGCCCTCGGCGACTGATGGACCCAGTGAGGTTTCAGAAGGAGTTGGGGGTTATTCCCGAGGACTTCACGGTCCAGTGGAGGTCCTGGCCGCAGCCTGGAATAGGGAAGCGGCCAGGGCTCTGGACAAGATCGCGCCTGTGCGACCTCTCCGGCCCTGTTCGGCCCGTCACTCGCCGTGGTTTACGGATGAGTTGAGGGCTTTGAAAAGGGTTAAGAGACATCTAGAGCGCCGCTGGAGAAAGACGAAGACTGAATCTGACCGAACACAATCTAGAGCCGCAGTTAAGGCCTACCTTGTGGCGGTAAGAGCGGCGAAACGTGAATATTTCTCCGCTCTTATTGCGTCCGCAGAATGCCGCCCGACGGCCCTGTTTAAGATTACAAGATCGCTTTTGGGTCAGGAGCAAGGGGAGACCCATTTACAGGGCCGATCGGAAGAGTTTTCTGAGCATCTGCAGGACAAAATCGCTCAGATTCATTCCAAGTTGGACTCCAAGCGTGGGATAAGATCTGGGGAGATGCCAGAGGCCCGTACTTGCCATGTTATCTGGGAGCAGTTTGATCCTGTTGGGCCTGATGAAGTAGACAGGATCCTCCGGATTGTAAACACCACCACATGCCAACTTGACCCATGTCCCTCCTGGATGGTTAAATCAGCTAGTGAGGTGACATGGCTGGGTCCAGGCGATTATAAATTCGTCCTTGAGTGAGGGGGTGTTCCCGGCTGCCTTTAAGGAGGCGCTGGTGCACCCCCTCCTCAAGAAACCATCCCTGGACCCTACCATCCTGGGCAATTTTCGCCCAGTCTCCCACCTTCCCTTTTTGGGAAAGGTGGTTGAGAAGGCGGTGGCGTGGCAACTCCAGAGGATTCTGGAGGAAACGGATTATCTGGACCCCTTTCAGTCAGGTTTCAGGCCGGGATATGGGACAGAGACCGCATTGGTCGCGCTTATGGATGATCTCTGGCGAGAGTGAGATGGAGGGAGTGCGTCCATCCTTGCTCTCTTAGATCTCTCAGCGGCTTTTAATACCGTCGACCACGGTATACTTTTGGGACGGCTCGAGGAGTTGGGGGCGGGCAGCGTGGTTTTGCGCTGGTTCGCCTCCTTCCTCCAGGGCCGTTCCCAGTCGGTGTTGATAGGGGAGGAGAGAGCTGACCTGAGACCCCTGACTTGTGGGGTGCCTCAGGGGTCGGTTCTCTCTCCTCTCCTATTCAACATCTACATCAAGCCGCTGGGCGAGATCATCCATCACCACGGGATGAGGTATCACCAATATGCCGATGATACCCAGTTATACATCTCCATCCCGGGTGAAGTAAGTGATGCGGTCAATGCCTTATCTCAGTGCCTGGAGGCTGTGGGGGCCTGGATGGGGAACAACAGGCTTCAACTGAACCCTGGTAAGACGGAGTGGCTGTGGATTGACGGCCCCCCTAGATCCGGGAAGTTGTCATCTTTGGTTCTGGGTGGAGTTGCACTACCCCACTCGGATCCAGTGCGGAATCTGGGGGTCCTCCTGGACTTGCGACTCCTGCTCAAAGAGCAGGTGGCAGTCGTGGCCAGGAGGGCCTTTGCACAGCTCTGAGTTGTGCACCAGTTGCGCCCTTTCCTGGATCAGGAGGCCCTCCGAACAGTCACTCACGCCCTTGTCATCTCCCGTATAGACTATTGTAATGCGCTCTACATGGGGCTACCCTTGAAGAGTATCCGGAAGCTTCAGCTGGTGCAGAATGCGGCGGCGCAAGCAGTTACGGGGGCCAGGAGATTGGCCCATGTAACACCTCTGCTTCGCGAGCTGCATTGGCTGCCAGTTTGCTTCCGGGTCCAATTCAAGGTGTTGGTGATCACCTTTAAAGCCCTACATGGCATAGGACCAGGGTACCTGAGGGACCGTCTCGTCCCGATAACGTCGGCCCGCCCCACCCGTGCATGCAGAGAGGGCATGCTTCGGACCCCCTCAACAAGAGAGTTCCATCTAGCGGGGTCCAGAAGGCGTGCCTTCTCTGCGATAGCGCCCGCCCTATGGAATATCTTGCCCCCGGAGGTGAGACTGGCCCCCTCCCTCCTGACCTTTCGGAAGGCCCTTAAGACCTGGCTCTGCCACCTGGCCTGGGACAATAGAGGCGGTAGTACCTCCTGGGGTTGGCTAGCCCCGTAGCAACACTATCTATGCTACGTTCCCTACGTCCCTCATCTTGTATTTTATCTATTTATATTGTATTTTTTAGACTTTTATTGTATCGTTTTAACTTTGATTGTTGTGACCCGCCCAGAGTCCCTTGTATGGGAGATGGGCGGGGAATAAATTGAATAAATAAATAAATAATCTCTGGCTCCCATGCCCCCACCCCATGCCCAAACTTCCAAACATGAACATGGCTGCAAAATATTGAGTATGGCCTGGTACTATTCAAATCGGCAAATGAGTTCCAAATAATATAAACAGAAAGCCATTCTGTAAGAATAAGAAATACTCTAGAGTATCTTCCCTAGGGTGCTTTTTGGCACCAAGTCCCAACATTTCTCTGCCCAAGTGCAGGCTTGATGAGGGTCAATGAGCTGAGGCTAAATCTCAACAAGATGGAGGTACTATGAATATGTGATTCCTTTGTCTCTGAATTAAGCAGGTCACCTGTTCTGGATGGGGTTATACTGCCGCATGTGTATAATGTACAGGTGTTCCTCGAAGCCTTAACTTTCAATGGAGGGGCAAGCAATCTCTAGCAAGGAGTGTCTTTTTCTGCTGTTCCTGGATAGCGTTACCCTGGCTCCAGTGGTCTACGTCACTGGCAATCTTAAGGCTGGATTAAGGCTGTGACAGTCAAATTCCTTCCCTATTCAGTTATGGATGGTGCTGATCCTTGGAAGCGCCAAGCTTGACATTTCTGTTCACCCAGAATTTTGGGTAAATCATTGCTGAGGTACCTTCTATTTCTTTTTCTTCTGAATATCCTGAACTATAATGTTCACGCCTGGATTGTGATTTTATGTATTTTTCAATGACATGTTGTTACCACTTTTAAAATTGCCTTCACTTACTGTAAATTGGTTTTTATTGTTCTGTGCTTTTGGGATTGCTTTTTTACAATGAATATGCAGATGAGAAATTGTAAAAATAAGGCATATTACTCAATGCCTCTCAGTTTCAGAGTTACATTTATTTGGAGTTTTTATATAATAGGTTACAATATTTTATAGTTGTATGTAAAAATTGCAGTTTGTATAGAAAATCTTTGACTCACTTTTTTTTTTCCTGCAGTGCCTCAGCTGCAGGAGACGAAAGAAAGGGTTTAAAAAGACTGCACAAGTATAGGGATGAAAGAGAAGAGTTTTAAACATTTTTTAAAAGCTTTCTAGTATTGGGTATGTTCTCGGTTTTCTTGCCGACCTATTGCTTAGCTGTCTCCGACAGCTGGTATGGATAACAGCTCCCATAATACCTACGGCTGGGGCTGATGGGAATTGTAATTCAGTCCAGCTTGAGGTGGAAGGTTTGCATTCGACCGGCACAAATTCGTAGCAAGGATTTTAGTTAACCATGAAGACCCAGCACCGCGAACCTGCTTTCTATTTCTGGAGAAAGCGATGCCTAACGTGGGATAGGGAGGAACCGCGGCAGGTCACCGACTGGAGGGCGTCTGGTTTGATTGGAGGTTGGCTGCCAATCGAAAACGGCAGTTGGTTGCTTTGGATGTCACTCCTCTTTCTCCGCCTCCTTCCGTGCTCCGCCGCAGCCAGTGGAGCCAAGCGAAGCGAGCGGAGAAGGTGGTGCCGCCTTACTGGAGGTCGCGGAGCGGAGGCGGGCAAGCAGCATGGCAGCGGCGTTAATGCTCCGAGTCTCCGTTAGTTTGCTGCACAGGCAAGGGAAAGTCTGTGCAGACAGGCTCGCTCGGGGTAAGGCGATTCGAGCTCGCGCCACTGGGCGGGAGGCGTAAACTGGCTCGCGGCGTCTTGTATGAGGGTTCCAAAGGTGCTCGGCCCTCCAGGACAGTCGTGTTGCAGCTGTTAACCCCTTTCCCTGTCACCTCGCAGAAGCTGGGGTTCCCACCCCGTGGCCAAACTTACCAGCCCCTGAATGTGCAGATACCTGTCTGGGCAGGAATTGGGTGGCTGTAAGGAAAGGGACGTGTCAGGAAATAGAAGGCAGGGGGTGTGCTTCTCCAAACCTGGCTGCGTTCAAAGCCTCATCCGAAGTATGCCTTGGCACGCGCGGTGGTGTTGAGTAATGCCTTCAGAGAAGTTGGGCTTTGCACTCTTACCGAGTATTTGCATATCTATTGAAGCGACGCCAATTGTTAAATTTATATGGGAATAATATCTGACTTTTTGGGTGCTAAAGGCCTGTTTGTCTAAAGCTAGACGTGGTGCTGAAGCAGGTCAGAAAAGTTTGTGTGACATCTCTGTCCTAAAGTATCAGCTTAAAAGTAGCAATGATTTATGCTCATACTTGCTTTCCCCATATCATAGTTTTTTTTTCTAAGAAGGAAATGAGATTTTGATTAATTGATTTGAGTCCAGACATTTTTTCTATGTAAAACATTGTATGGGTTGGACTATACATATTAATCGTTTGTGTAAAAGCAAGTATTAGCTTGTGGATTTCTTCAACAGAAATTAGTTCTGTGGTAGAATCTTACCAATTCCTTGGTAAGGTAATTCACAAAGGAATAGTCCTTACTAAGTTTAATGTGTCTTGCTCCCAGGTAAGTCTGCAGTGAATTAAAAGCAATACCCTGGAGCACAATTCTCTATTTGTTTACTCAAGATTTGTGTTTGTGTGTGTGCTTAATAGAACATGCTCCTAATGACTACAACCTTATAGTAGAATCCTACACTTACCCATTCAAGAGTTAGTCCCATTGAGTTCAGTGAGGCATATTCTCAAAGGGAGATGAAGACTTCAGCTTTTGTCTTTCATCATTAAAGGGACAATTGTAATTGAATGTTCTATTTATGGCTCTCTCAATTGGGTGACTATTACAGTAATAGTATAAAACAGTACATATCTGTCTTTAATATATTCTCACTGTACAGTACAGTACAGTAACCAACCAACCATTCTCTTGGTTATGAAGCTTTATACCAGTGTTTCTCAACCTTGGCAACTTTAAGAAGGGTGGATTGCAACTCCAAGAATTCCCCAGCCAGCATGGGAATTCTGGGAGTTGCAGTCCACCAATCTTAAGTTGCCAAGGTTGAGAAACACTGCTTTATACACTTTAAACTTGGACTACAATCAGCAAAAGCTAGCCCTATATAGATTAACTTCTTCTATAGTAGGAAATGCTATTACTTTTCAAAACCTGATGGTTATTAATATTGTACTTTTTTAAGTCTCTGAAAAGTAAAGCAATTGGCTTTATTTGCTTACAATAAAGTAAATTTATTTTCCGTAGAACTTTTGTAGAGTGAAAAAGAGACTGTGTCCTTGATTCAAATGTCACCTGTGATATAGAATCACATGTTGCTTTGGGCAAGGCATATCTCTTCTATAACTTGCAAAAACAAAGAAGAATGGGAATAATATTTACAGGTTTTTGTAAGGGTTATCTGGAAATCTATATGAAGCACTGCAAAATTGTTATACAAGCGAGTTTTCTAATTTTTTGCTTTAATTGTCCAGATGCATCAATGTCCTTGTCAAACTAGCATATACCATAGTTTAGTGCAACATACAGCTGAGAAAAAAAGAACTCTTTACATAAGTATTAGACTGCTTAAAGTAAATTCTAATCTCTTATTTGCCTTAAGCTACTCATTACGGCTCCAAATACTGCAATCTTAAATATAATTGCTGATAAATTGGCCCCACTAAGCATATCAGACTTCCTTCTGAATAAACAAAGGGACAGAGTGCTAAACTCCGGAAAAGTATTGCTCTTTACTGCAACGTTTTGTTGCAGACCTCACTGGTACAGTAAATTTCTGCTCTTTGCTGAGTACTTTGGTACTTTTTTCTATTGTAAAATAATTCTGTAACCATCAATTATATCTTCCTTGGTGTAGTGGTTAGGCCGGGCAACGGGCTAGAAACCAGGAGACTGAGTTCTAGTCCTGCCTTAGGCGTGAAAGCCGGCTGGGTGACCTTGGGCCAGTCACTCACTCTCAGCCCAACTCACCTCACAGGGTTGTTGTTGTGGGGAAAATAGGAGGAGGAAGGAGTATGAGGTATGTTCCCCGCCTTGAGTTATTTATAAAAATAATAAAGGGATAGAAAATTTTAAAAAATCATCACCATAATATATTATTTCCATACATAGCAATAAAATCAATTTTCTTGTTTTAAAATAATTGAAAATGCTATCCTTATTCTGTTTAATATATAACTGTCACTAAGCATATTGGCTTTTTTTACTAAGATTAATTTTTCTTTTTTCTTTTGACTGAAAGCAATTCATGTTTATATATTTGTTTAAAAAGATGGTTCATCTTTTGAATCTGTTGCTGGATTTTTTTTTTAATGAGAAAGCTGTTGCATGTGTATTTTCTGTTACCAGAATCCCAGACCCTGGAAACTGCACACACAGTCTGAGACAGTGCACAATGCAGCTGCTGTCAGCTTTAATAACGCAACCATCTGTTGGGTAAATTGGTCCAAGTGTACCTACTTATGCAGCCTGCTTTTTATACATACACATCTCTGGATTGGGACCAGACTGCAGACTTAAAGGATCTACTCGGTTTCCCCACTCACCCTACAATTGTAAGAACTACCATTTTGACCCATTTAAAAATAGTGTCTAGATCAGTGTTTCTCAACCTCAGCAACTTCAAGACGTGTGGACTTCAACTCCCATGCTGGCTGGGGAATTCTGGGAGTTGAAGTCCACACATCTTGAAGTTGCTGAGCTTGAGAAACACTGGTCGAGATACCAAACTTAGAAGTAGCTAATGAACAGGGTACCTCTGAGCATGGGTTCAGCCATGGTAATTATTTTCAGTGTCAGAACTGAACTAGCAACCTTTTTATCCTCCAAGCACTCTAGGTTTACATAAAGCATTTTTCCTTTTTATTGGCCTAATTATCATAGTGAAGCCTTTTTCATTTGTATTACTTATGGCACTAACAATACTATGTGGAAAGCGGGTATATATCTGTGTGGAGAAGAAGCTTAAAATCATCGTTTCTAAAAAACATCAAATGCAACCAATCTGTTGAGGAATACTTCCTGAATGCTTTGTTGCTGCCGGGTCTACAGTGTTTTTATTTAGATAACTTGCTGAGCCTGAATGGTATGATAACTATCTCCTCAGTAAACTTTATTGATTCCAGTACCTAGTATTAGTCATCTTTTAAAAATGTTTCTCATGGGTTTTTTTTTTCAGAGAAAACAGCAGTAAAAACTATCCAAGCTATCTGGTATCCATTTAGGAAAGGATGTTGTTGTTGCACAACAGGACCAAATTAACTCTGTTTTCATGTATGCATAGTGTAAAAATAGGGAAGTTTTTTATAGTTAAGTTTGTGTTCTCTCGGAGCTGGTATCTCAAGAGCTACATATGCAAGATAGAAGTTAGTGATGTGCAAGGTCCATGCCAAAAGTAGGCAGTGTCAAAGTTGGTGGTAGGTCACTTGCTTTACCTTTATCTTCCATTCTTTCCCTTTGTCATGAAAATTTTCTCTTTGGGTTCAGCAACTCTATTTAGGGAGAAAGGTGGACAACAGAACTGCTAAGCGTACTTCCTAGTTTTTTGGAGATGCAGGCAACAGTAAATTGTAAAGGTAGTCTTTACATTAAGAGATCCTACTTTCCGAAGAACAGCATGAGCATGCTTGGTGTCAGATGCTTGATCTCTGCCTAAAACCAAAGTAATTCCTTTTCCAGACATGAATCTCTTTAGCAAAATTTTTAAGAAGAAAGGGATAGGGTTAACTAGAATTCTGGCAATTGAACAATACCCCATCTACAGCTAATATATCCCAAAGTATATTAGGTGTGGTGGCTCAGCGGGTAAGACACCAGGCTTGTCGATCGGAAGATCACAAGTTCGGAGGTTCGAATCCCTCGCCCCGCGTGATGGAGTGAGCTCCCGCACTAGCCCCAGCTCTTGCCAACCTAGCAATTCAAAAGCATGCAAATGCAAGTAGATGAATAGGTACCACTTCGGTGGGTAGGTAACAGCGTTCCGCGCGCGTCATGTGGCCACATGACCGTGGAAGCGTCTTCGGACAACGCTGGCTCTTCAGCTAACAAACGGAGATGAGCACCGGCCCCTAGAGTCGGACATGACTGCACAACTGTGCAGGGGGAACCTTTACCGTTTATATTAGGGTGGATCTTTTTTATTGCCTTTCTGAGAATTGGCAAACTGGTGGAATTGTTCACTGATAATGGAGCTTGTGGGTGGTTTTATAGAAGCATCTCCTGAATCCTTATCAATCTGGAAATTGACCATTATGTATGGAATATAACTGGATTTTAGTTGTACTTGTGGCACTTGCTAAAATGTCTCAACTGATCATTACTCTCCTTAACGTTAGCAGGAAATACTGCATGTGGCATGAATATGACTGAAGCAGGTAACCTATTCTATACTTTATCTTACTTAAAAAAAAATGAAAGCCTTGATTGACCAAAGTCATGATAGGCTGTAGAGATCAATATCTTTGGATCTATCTAGTAATAGACATATGGAAGATTGGCATTTGGAATATTATGATTTGAAATAAAAGAGGACTAAGTGGTAAAGAGCATGAATTAATGAATAAAAGAAAAGAAAGAGAAATAGATACGTTGGGTGTGAAACTAAGAGAAGTGGTAAGGATTAAAGTAGTCTGATCCTGTGGACCAGATGTATAGTGAATGGTCCACAAGATCATTAATGGTGAAAAGCTAGAGCAAGTAGATGAATTTGTTTATCTTCTAGATCAGAGCTTTCCAAACTTTTCATGTTGGTGACACACTTTTTAGACATGCAACACTCTTACAGCAGGGCACAAGGCAGGCACTAGGACCTGCGCAGAATCCTGGCAGGGCAGGTTTGGAGGCAGCAAGGCACAAGGCAGGCACTAGGACCTGCGTGGAATCCTGGCAGGGCTCGGAGGCAGCAGCAGCCGCGACACACCCAGACACTGCAGCCGACACACTAATGTGTCGTGACACACAGTTTGGAAAGCTCTGTTATAGATGTTTACTAAATGTTTACTAATGTTTACTAAAAGTAGAAGACTGGATAGAGAAATTTTAAGAGGGGCAAATGTGGACTACTGTAATATTTGCTAAAAGAAGCAAAAATACCTTTGTATAAGCAGGGTATCCTGCCTATTTTTCAATATAGAAGTGAGAGTTAAGTATGTCAGAAGAAATACAAAAGTAAGTTGAATGTGGTGAAAATAGGTTACTTAAGAGACAGGATACAAAATGAATGGGCCCTCAATGAATGTGAATACAAAAATGAGTGGCCAGTACAAAAGAAGTACATTGAGATTGTTTGGTCATATAGAGGATGAATAAGGATCAAATATTGTGCTGTTTGATTGAGGAACAATCAAACAGCACAATATACCCTAATCAAGGAACTATTAACTCAGTCAATCAACCAAGCAGCAAACAACAGCCCAATCAAGGAATTACTAAGAGGAGAACAACACCTCCACCAACACAAGCAGGACAAGCTATGGTATATAAACAGAGAGCAAGTCCCACTCCCTTTTCGCACTGAAGATGTTGCCTAGCCTGGCAATGAAATGTCTGCAAGAAAACAACAAGGCTTAGAGAGCACCAAGGACTCCACAGTTCAACCCTGAGCTACAAATACTCTCTTCAGAAGGATCAAATACAAAACAAATATATGAAGGAAGAGTGAATGGATCAAAAAGAAGGGGGAGTCCAAGGAAGCTGTGGATGGATGGAGTTGATGAGATTTTCAAAAAGAGACTTAAAGAACAAAAGGCAATGTATGAGACCATATGTACTGTAGATATGATGGAAGTTAGGATAGTATACTCCAGCAAAGGAGATCGTTACCTTGTCGTGGTGCTGGAGCTTGAGCACCTCAATGAAACCATGAGCTAAACCGTGAAGGGACACCCAAGACGGGAAGGTCGTGGCAGAGAGGTCAGACTAAATACGATCCCTGGGGAAGGTAATGGCAACCCACCCCAGTATTCTTGCCGTGAAAACTAAATGGATCAGTACAACCAAAGATATGTCGGTATACCATCGGAAGATGGGACTCCCAGGTCGGAAGATGGTCAAAATGCTACTGGGGAGGAACAGAGGATACGTTCAACTAGCCCCAGATGTTATGACGCAGCTAGCTCAAAGCCGAAAGGACGGCTAGCGGCCGACGGTGCTGGTGGTGAACGACGAATCCGATGTTCTAAAGATCAACACACCATAGGAACCTGGAATGTAAGATCTATGAGCCAGGGCAAATTGGATGTGGTTATTGGTGAGATGTCAAGATTAAATATAGACATTTTAGGTGTCAGTGAACTGAAATGGACTGGGATGGGCCACTTCACATCAGATGACCACCAGATCTACTACTGTGGACAAGAGGACCACAGAAGAAATGGAGTAGCCTTCATAATTAATAATAAAGTGGCTAAAGCAGTGCTTGGATACAATCCAAAAAACGATAGAATGATCTCAATTCGAATTCAGGGTAAGCCATTTAACATCACAGTGATCCAAATATACGCCCCAACCACAGATGCTGAAGAAGCAGAAGTAGATCAGTTCTATGAGGATCTGCAGCACCTACTAGATAATACACCAAAAAGAGATGTTATTTTCATTACAGGAGACTGGAATGCTAAGGTGGGTAGTCAGACGACACCTGGAATTACAGGCAAGCATGGTCTGGGAGAACAAAATGAAGCAGGACATAGGCTGATAGAATTTTGCCAAGACAACTCACTGTGCATAACAAACACTCTCTTCCAACAACCTAAAAGACGACTTTATACATGGACTTCACCAGATGGTCGACACCGAAATCAGATTGACTACATCCTTTGCAGCCAAAGGTGGCGGACATCTATACAGTCGGTAAAAACAAGACCTGGAGCTGACTGTAGTTCAGATCACGAACTTCTTATTGCAAAATTTAGAATCAGACTAAAGAGAATAGGGAAGACCCACAGATCAGTTAGATATGAGCTCACTAATATTCCTAAGGAATATGCAGTGGAGGTGAAGAATAGATTTAAGGGACTAGATTTAGTAGATAGGGTCCCGGAAGAACTATGGACAGAAGTTCGCAACATTGTTCAGGAGGCGGCAACAAAAAACGTCCCAAAGAAAAAGAAAACCAAGAAGGCAAGATGGCTGTCTGCTGAAACACTGGAAGTAGCCCAAGAAAGAAGGAAAGCAAAAGGCAACAGTGATAGGGGGAGATATGCCCAATTAAATGCAAAATTCCAGAGGTTAGCCAGAAGAGATAAGGAATTATTTTTAAACAAGCAATGTGCGGAAGTGGAAGAAGATAATAGAATAGGAAGGACAAGAGACCTCTTCCAGAAAACATCGGAGGTAAATTCCAGGCAAAAATGGGTATGATCAAAAACAAAGATGGTAAGGACCTAACAGAAGCAGAAGAGATCAAGAAAAGGTGGCAAGAATATACGGAAGATCTGTATAAGAAGGATAATAATATTGGAGATAGCTTTGACGGTGTGGTCAGTGAGTTAGAGCCAGACATCCTGAAGAGTGAGGTTGAATGGGCCTTAAGAAGCATTGCTAATAACAAGGCAGCAGGAGACGATGGTATCCCAGCTGAACTGTTTAAAATCTTGCAAGATGATGCTGTCAAGGTGATGCATGCCATATGCCAGCAAATTTGGAAAACACAAGAATGGCCATCAGATTGGAAAAAATCAACTTATATCCCCATACCAAAAAAGGGAAGCACTAAAGAATGTTCAAACTATCGAACAGTGGCACTTATTTCACATGCCAGTAAGGTAATGCTCAAGATCTTGCAAGGTAGACTCCAGCAATTCATGGAGCGAGAATTGCCAGATGTACAAGCTGGGTTTAGAAAAGGCAGAGGAACTAGAGACCAAATTGCCAATATCCGCTGGATAATGGAGAAAGCCAGGGAATTTCAGAAAAACATCTATTTCTGTTTTATTGACTATTCTAAAGCCTTTGACTGTGTGGATCATAAAAAATTGTGGCAAGTTCTTGGTGGTATGGGGATACCAAGTCATCTTGTCTGCCTCCTGAGGAATCTGTATAACGACCAAGTAGCAACAGTAAGAACAGAGCACGGAACAACGGACTGGTTTAAGATTGGGAAAGGAGTACGGCAGGGTTGTATACTCTCACCCTACCTATTCAACCTGTACACAGAACACATCATGCGACGTGCTGGGCTTGAGGAATCCAAGGCTGGAGTTAAAATCGCTGGAAGAAACATTAACAATCTCAGATATGCAGATGATACCACTTTGATGGCTGAAAGCGAGGAGGAGTTGAGGAGTTGAGTTGAGTTGAGGAGAATCTGAATCTTCTTTATTAACTTTCTTTTTACAATTGAGTATTTGCTCCTTGCTTTGTAACCAAACACAATGAATAACTCGGTGAATCTGAACTTTAGTAGAACCAAAACAAACAGTGACCCTTTAGACTCCTTTGTAATTAAGATGAAAAAGCAGCAACAGATTAAACCAAATCATACCTTTCATCATTATTTTTGTTTAAAAATTATTCAGAATTAAAAGGAATGATGCAAATAACATTCTAAGCTGATTTTGAGTTCATAAAGGTAAGGCAGTACCTCAAAGGGCTCCATAGGGTTTCCCCCAGCTGATTTTTGCGGCTTTGAAAATTGCAGCAGTAAAACAGTGACTTTCAACAGTGCAGTTTTTGATAGTAATAATTAAAAAATCAAAAACAAAATAAAGGTTAAAGTAAGTGTGTAAAGGTGCTTACTTTGTCATAACCATCTCAAGCACAAAATAGGGCAAAATTTCAGCCATGCAATCCCATCATTGCAGTGTTCCATTCAGCCTTGGGAAGATGAACAAGGTAGTACAACGAGGGCCAAAAACTTGCCTTCTCCAATACATTTTGTGACTGTGATTTCTGTAAAGTTGCTGTTACGTGCTGTCTTCCTATGCAGTTTCATCACGTGTACACTATTTTACTGATTGCAGTTTGTAAACTAGGTAGCAGCAATTAGTCAAACTTGGCTGATCTCAAAAAGCTAAGTAGGATTGGATCTGCTTAGTACTTTATTCATCACTTTTTATAATTCTATTTTTTATTTTATTATATATGTTCTTATTTATTTTTGGATCCTATTATACTCATTGTTTTCCTGTTATATATACAGATGTATGTAACAGTTCTACTATTGGATATTTTACTGTATCTGGCCTTATGGCTGTAATAAACTGATTTGTTATGATTTGATAGTACTTGTATGGCAGATCACTGAAATACCAGGGTTATAGGATAGAATGGAAAATAAAATAAAAAAATCCTAGCTAATGTCAAACAACTTTCATACTGTTGTGAGAAAACTGCATGGACATGTCTGTGTAGGCCAAGAACAAGATGGAACCAAATGAGATATTTATCTTTAGGAGCCTTCTGTGGATATTTTTAATTTGCATTTTTTTAAAAAAAAAAGATAGGAAACCACTTTTGTTGTCAAAGGATTTTGTACTGGATTGGATGCCACCCAATAGATTTAATTCTTGCATCTTAGTATCATCTGCTCGCCATTATCTGTTATGGCTGTGGAATGCTTTGGATTCAATTAAAAATGGTGCTTTGGCATTCTGAATAATCCTGGGAAAACACACAGCTGCTTCAAAACATGGAGATATATGCTACATTGGTGCCCCATGGTAGTCTGAAACACCTTTTTTTAACTGAATCTTAAGTCATTGTGTAAGCTATATTATTTTTGACGTGGGCATCTGATGTAGATGGGTTAGAGATACCATGCAGTCATTTGAGCAGTGCACTGAAATTCAGTGTTGATGAATAAGTTGCTTCATTTTTATTATGTATTACTTAATAAAGTGAACAGCGGAAGCTTCCACTGTTGCCTATTCTCTTACCTGTCCTGAAGTATAGCATAGCATAGCATAGCATAGCATAGCATAGCATAGCATAGCATAGCATAGCATAGCATAGCATAGCATAGCATAGCATAGCATAGCATAGCATATTTATTTTTATCCCGCCTTTATTATTTTTATAAATAACTCAAGGCAGCGAACATACCTAATACTCCTTCCTCCTCCTATTTTCCCCACAACAACAACCCTGTGAGGTGAGTTGGGCTGAGAGAGAGTGACTGGCCCAAGGTCACCCAGCTGGCTTTCATGCCTAAGGCGGGACTAGAACTCATGGTCTCCTGGTTTCTAGCCCAGCACCTTAACCACTAGATCAAACTGGCTCTCCTACTACTAAGTGAAGATATGTAACTAGCAGGAAAAAAATGTAAGAAATTTACATTTTGGTTTGATATAAGATTACGAAACCTTTTTCACTGAAAAATTTGCATTTCAATTAGTGTCTTCTAGGGCAATGGCTTCCAAAACTCCGGTTGGATTCATTGGTTTGGGAAACATGGGAAATCCAATGGCGAAAAACCTTGTACAACATGGTTACCCCATTATCGCATATGATATATTTCCAGAAGCATGTAAAGAATTTCAAGAGCTGGGTACACAGGTATAATAACATTTTACTGCTAATTAAATATATATATTGTGAAGTGTGTGGCTGTGAAATTCCTTTAATCCTTTGTTGTGATCAATATTACTATTTTTTAAAAATCACCCTTTAGAACAGGATCACCAAATATAAGGAGAGTCATTGATGTGATGATGGGAAGAGGCCCCCAAAGAACCCATTTATCCTTTTTTTCCAATTTCTTAGTCAGTGTATTGACAGATGCAAATGAGACACTAATGGAATTGGAAGCTTTTGTGTGCCTTGACAATCCTCATTCTGCTCTTTCTCTTCCTAAAATGAATATCCAGAGGATAGTTGCTATAGTCTATTTGATCTGATTTCTTACCTGGCACCATCCTTTTCTATAGCCATAAGGAGCCAGCCACCACATGATCACCTATTACAGTAGAATGGTATGAAAGCTACAGCTACAATAGTACTGCATCAAATAATAAAAGGAAACACTGGTGTGTGGCTTGTGTATAGGCGGCAATATTTGTTTCTTAAACTTCTTGATATAATCATATTGCAAGTTCCTTAAAAGACCATTGCACAGGTCTTTGTCAAAGTGTCTTTTAATAGCTATATGTTGAAGGATTAAGAAACATAATCTTGATGACAAATTACTTCCAAACTAGTAGTCCTAAAACATGTCTTTTGAGTACAACCTTTTTTGGTAAGCTTTCAGATAATTTTTCTTCTCTTGGGAAGCTTTTCATGTGAAGCTCAATCTATGTCAGTGTTGTTTTGCCATGTGGTTTGTGTGAATCTAAAGTGTAATCCAACTGTATTTCAGGGTTCTTTTTTGCCTTCTCACAACTCTTGTTTTTCTGAATCACTAGTTTTTCTTTTGAAGTCTTTCTTCAAAAACATTCTTTTTGTTGTTGTTGTTTTTAAAGGTAACTGATACTCCAGCAGATGTAGCGGAAAAAGCTGATAGGATTATTACAATGCTTCCATCTAATCCTAATGCAATAGAAGTTTACATAGGTACCAATGGAATTCTCAAGTAAGATTCCCCCTTTTTTTATTTACATTCATTTTCTGTTTGCATTTTTATTGAATGTTACTAAATGCATGCAGCAGTTCAACAATTTCTCTAGACCAGGGGTCGGCAAACTTTTTTATGCCAGGAGCCATTTTGACATTTATAACATTTATAACATCACTCAAGGGCCAGGGGGCGGGGTTTGAGGGTGGGAGCCAATTGCGTGGAAGGGGGTGGGGTTTGCGGGCGGGAGCCAATTGCGTGGAAGGGGGCAGGGTTTGCGGGCGGGAGCCAATCGCGCACACTTAGGGCCTGCTGCCGCCATGCCCGCCACGCCTACCTGTGCGCGGAGACCGTCCGGATGCCCGAAAAGCCCATGCAGCGTGGTGGTCCAGGCGGGGAAGTGGCACCTCCGTTCGGGGCTACAGGAAGACCCCCCTCTTCCTCCTCCGAGAGGGAAAAACGCTGCAGCCGGGCCCTGCTGCTCCCGGGCTCCGCCGCTTGGGACCCCCACCTCTCCTGGCCAAGCGCAGCCGCTCGCCGGAACGCAGCCCCCAGGGAAGAGCGGGAGGACGAGCCTGGGCCGCCTCTCGGGATGGGGCGCCCAGCCCGGCTGCGCTCTCTCGGCATCTCGGGCGTGGGCAGGCAGGGGAGCGCGCCCGCCCGCCAGCTTTCAGTTGTTGGCGCCCCGTGGCAGCGGTTCCCTCGGCACGTCACTCTCTTCGACGGGGCGGGCGGGCGGCCGTCTCCCGGGGTCTGAGTAAGCCGCGACGGGCGGGCGGCGAGCGAAGCGTCGCCCCGCCTCCTGCCATTGCCTTGCACCCTCCGCGCCCGGGGCTCCTCTGTTCCTTTCCTCCTAGCTGCTAGAGCCACACTCAAGGGGCCAAAGAGCCGCATGCGGCTCGCGAGCCGCGGTTTGCCGACCCCTGCTCTAGACAAATAATACTTTGCTGTGGTTGTATCGAGCTAGCAGCATGGAGAAGGGTGCATGTTTCATTGCACACAGACAGTTGGACTGAAGGTACATGTTAATTATTGTTAAGCTCTGAATGCAAAGTTTTTAATATCCTTACAGTTTTCTGGAGCAACTTGAATCTAGATATTTATGCCGTACAAGTCCCAGCATACCTCATCAATGACTATGCTGGTTGGGACCCTTGGGATTGTAGTTAGTAATACCTAGAAGTGTTGTGTTATGTTTCTTACTACATTTGTATCCTACTTTTCTCTGAGAGCTCAGACTGACATACACAGAGGTCATCCTTAATTTTATCTGCACTATAAGAATTCTGTGGGAAAGTTTGGGCTGAGAGAGAAAGTGGCTGAAAGTCGTAGAAAGCTGTGCATTTGAGTACTCATCCTTGTCCAGTTCGAACATTTTCATCACTGGCTCTCCCACATATTCCTCTCCCACTTATTCTTTCCTGATGGAGCTCAAAGAGAAAATTGCTAATAATTAGCAGCACAAAAGAAGTAATGTTAATTCTCTGCATTTTACCTAATGTGAGTATAATTCTGGTTTTTTGTTTTTTGTTTTTTTGGTCTTCATTTGCTTCAGGAAAGTGAAGAAAGGTTCTTTATTAATAGATTCCAGCACTATTGATCCTGAAGTTTCAAAAGAGCTAGCTAAAGAAGCTGAAAAAATGGGAGCTGTTTTTATGGATGCCCCTGTTTCTGGTGGTAAGTCTTTCTCATTTCTTCCAATAGCATCCTTTTGGATACTTGCACGGTACATTAGTTAGATGTGTTCTTTGTGGTCAAGTGTACAGCCTGATGAATATGCACATATTTTATCTTTCCAGTCTTAAAACTTGCTCATCTCACTAGTTTGCCATTTTTTTAAAGTCCATGTGAAAATTCTACGTATATATTACAGGTAGTTCTTGAGTTACCACCATTCATTTGAGTTACGATCATTAATTCAGCGACCGTTCGAAGTTATGTCAGCGCTGAACAAAGGGACTTACTACCAGTACTTGAAGTTCTGGCTATTGCAGCGTCCCTGCGGTCACATGATTGCCATTTGCAACCTTCCCTGCTGGCTTTCCACAAGCAAAGTCAATGGGGAAGCCAGCAAGGAAGGTCAAGTTGCTCGGGTAAGTCTCCCCCCACCTTTCTTCACCCACATGCACTCACGCTTCTTGGGTTATAATGACAACTGGGACTGCCTGGATTGCCTTTGCTAAGCGATACGGTCACATGATGTCGTGCTTTACAACTGCATCACTTAGCTGTGGCAATCCCAGTCCCAACTGCAGTTGTAACTCGAGGACTACCTGTAATATATCATTTGAATACAGATTTTACAAACATAAAAAGCCATAAAGTACAAGTTGTATATTACTGCCCAAATACTTTTTTTTTTTTGCATTACAAAGTTCTGAGTAAGTATGCATGTACTATGATTAGGGTGAATAACAGCCTATACCAGTGTCTCTAAATGTCAGCCATTTTAAGGTGTGTGGACTTCAACTCTCAGAATTCCCCAGCCAGCATTCTGGAATTAAAATCCATACAGTTGCTGAGGTTGAGAAACATTGGCCTATATCATATATTCTCATTTTTTTTCTAACAAGGGGTGTAGGGTTAAATATATTAAACGTACATTGATTTTATCAAGAGTTAAACGTTTTAATGGTTTTATTTATTTAATCAATTTATTTGCACACCCATACCCACTGGGTCAAAGAAAATGCATTGCTTTAAACATCCTTCATCTTTTTAATTTTTATTCCTACTAAGTATCCTATGTGAAGGCAAGTAAAAGTAATAGTTCAGTTATTCATTTTTTGGAAGTTCTGAAACTTGGGTTTGGTGAAACAAAACAGTTCAGACTTTGGTGTAAGTTTTGTATGAATATTGTGAATTTTTAGCTATGAATTGGAACCTCATTTTGAAATATCTGCATCGATATACAGGTTTAGGTATGAAATTCAGCGTTTGTGGAAGAAAATGGGTAGAAACCAAATATTAAGGCTTATTATTTATTTATTTGCAATTATTTGTACACTGCCTACTTTGTTGCAAACAAGTGACTCTGTATACAAGGCTAAGAAGATTTGGGGGTGGGGGTGAACTGTTCCCAAGGTGAATCTATATCACCTGCCCAATGTAACATTCAATGTCTACTAAAGGAGGAACTGCTGTAGCAAGGTAATACCAGTGAAGCAAATATAAAGTGAAAAGTTGAGATAAAATTAAGGGAAGAGTTGACTGATGTTAGTTCCCTCAGATACACCTTTATGTTTGAAGGTTGTTTTGAGATACTAGTAGAGTTTAGTTTTTATGTAAGCATTGAGATGTGTGGATAAGCATTGAGAGCTCTGCCAATGTTCTCAGAAGATTTCTTCCCCCCCCCCCCCCCAGAATGAAGGAAAAAGAATATCGCCTAAATCTGCCTAATTCTTTTGCTGGAAGGTTGTTTAATTTGTGTGAGAGAGAGAGGCGTACGGCACAGAATTTGTTGTCCTGGGTTGTTATGCTTAAAATGTGTGAACTTTAAAACAGAATATTTGTGCTGAATGAAGAAAATTTAAAAATTAACGAGAAAGGCAATATGAAATAAATTAGTTTTAAAAGCTCCCTTTTTCACAGTATTTAGTTAATGGGAAACTATACATACTTTATCAAAAGATCTTGGAACAATCTATGTGACTTTTGATCCAAATAAAATGATGCAAATATTAAAGAGATTAGTATTATATATATTATGGGGTTTGTTTGTTTCTTTTGCCTTTCAGTCATGTCCGATTCTTAGCAACTGCTTGGATTAGTTCCTGCAGTTTTCCTGGCAAGATTTCAGAAGTGGTTTGCCCTTGCCTGCTTCCTAGGGCTGAGAGAAAGTGACTGGCCCAAGGTCACCCAGCTGGCTTTGTGTCCAAGGCGGGACTAGAACTCATAGTCTCCTGGTTTCTAGTCTGATGCCTTAACGGCTTAACCACTACACCAAACTGGCCCTACTTGTTATGTTAAATGATACTAATTCCCAGGGCAGCCATGTTCCAAGTGAGATGGATACTAGCTTCTTCTGATGGAAACAGCTTGAAAGCAATACACCATTTTTCCAGTGGAACTATAAAGAGAAAGAACTCCTGTTCACGTAACCAAGTTCAACTTTTTTTCTTTGATAAATCAAGGGGTTGTTATCAGTACATGGAACTCTAATGTCCTCTGATACAAAACCATTTTCTAACCATTGGTTATTCACAAATAACTGTATTTTTATTGAATTTTGGCTCTCACTGATCAGAGTTGACATCCTTGGTAATGTTTACTTGTAATGGTTGTTATTAAAGTGCGGCTATTGAATAATTCTCAACAGTGCTTGAAACTACACTGATCTGAAAAGAAGTTATCTCAAAATTGCAGGTGGTTTATATCAGGTTTGAGCAAGCTTCCAGAGATTGGCCATTGCATTTATTGTTTTGCAGAGTCTGAGGGCCACAGAGTTAGTGTGAAGATGCAGTGTGGAAGAGGGACTGATCTTTGTTTCTCCTGAGTTTTCGGAGACATTTGAAGACGTTTCATAGTTGTGATTTTTGATAACTGAAGTTAGCTGGGGACATGGAGCCACACAAATAGACAGAGCAGAATGTGGATCTGGAGACAGAGATTGCTCCCCCCTCCTCCCGGTTATAAAGTGTCCCTGATTCTGAATAGCAAGTTGATCTTAATGGTTTGAACTCTACAGAGACTGTCTATAAGTTCACCAAATAGCACATTAGAAGATACTGTATGTATAAATTAATTGGCTCAATTAAAATAAAATTAATTGCATTTTCCACATTTTCCTGCATATCTCAGTTTTGTACAAATGAATATGAAATCCATTTGTTTTGATTAGATGCTTTTGTATTCTTCCTTATGTGAGACAGCTTTGTTAAGTTTGAAATGTTTTCTTGGACATAGTGCATAAAAGAGAGAGCCTAGGATATCAGTATTTTATAGGAACTTCCTCCCCCTCTCCTTTTAATTTTCACATCCAGGATCCAAAGACCTACATAGACAAGGGCAGGAAGGTTATGTTCATCCAACAGATCATTTGCTTATTGAGGTGAAATGAAATGCAGGTTTTGCCATGGCAAAATATACCACTTTTTGGAATATAGGTTCCACTATACAGAGGTTTGGAGACTCTTGGAGCAGAAAAAGTTGTGCATCCCTGTTTTTGATGGTAATCAAATGTACTAGAAGAGATTCCAGAATCTAACGATGATGATTTTTAACCATTGAAAATAAAACTCTTTCAAGAGTGGAGATATATGTATCTTTTGACCTCTAGGTAAAAGCTCATGAAAACGGGAAGGGGAAGGGAAGGGAAGGGAAGGGAAGGAAAGAAGGAAAGATACTTGGATTAGAAAAATTGCTACCAGATTCTGGCTTTTTGAATTTGGGTTAAAATCAGAGCCAGAGCAAGAGTGAACCAAGAAATACAAATCAATATAGGTTTTGATGGGATAGTTGCTGGCCAGTTGCTGGCCCATCGATAAACTATAATAACAAAACAACATATTAAAAAGAATCCTTTTTTTTCTGAATTAGAACTAATTTAAATCCTATTTCATCACTCTCAGGCATTTTATATAATGTTAAGTACAGTAAAATCCAATCTACATTGATTATGTGCCATCAAGTTGTTGTCGATCTTAGTGACCACGTGCATATTCTCCATCCAATCTACATATGTGTGGTTTAAAAAGACTAACCAGGGCTTTTGTTTCAACTTTTTAAAAAGCACTTTATCCACATACTTTTCTTAATGCCTTTTGATTAAGATGATGATGATCAGTACCTTCCATCATTTACTTTTGAATAAGCAGCAGATATATGCAAGCATGGGTCCTTTGAATTCCTCCCTGCTGCGTGGATTAAGCTGCCTTCCAATTACATCTCTGTGAGAAGAGAAACTGGAATGTCTTACGTTATTTATTGACCCTGCAGTGACAAGTGTAAACTAAGAATGAAGAAAGTGGCCTTGGAGCACATACATTTCTTTGTACAAACCATGTTACTCAAGTGGCATTTGCAACAGTTGCTAAGGTCAAAACTAAAGCATCCTTTTTGGAATGTGGAGGGGTTGTGAGCATGTACATTTCTGTGCAATTTTTTTTCCACAACGGAGAAACTAATGGGTTGAATGGAGCCATTTTTACTAACCTACATACTGTAAATGGTTCTTAGAAGATTTGAAACAGGCAGTAGAGCTTGTAAAGGCTGCTTATTTTTATAAGCTTAAAAAACGCATGACTTGCCTGCTAAAAGAAGAACTGAAACCTGTTTACAGACTTCATTTCAGAGCCACCATCAAGTCTGTGCTTGTCTTTTAAAAATGCAAACATGTGCTCCTGGTCTTTCTATTTACTGAATCAGAACTCTACTGTTTCTACTAGCACTACATCTAATTTATGATGTGACTATAAAAACTAAAATTATTTATATATTGGCATAAAAAGGCACCACTGTAGTTAAGAGTCTGTTGCCATTTCCATTATAAACCTTCCCTTGGAGAAGTTTATAAGTTGGCATTTTTTCCCTTTGCTTCAAGTTCTAGGCATGCTGTTTCCAAGCATAACTATGGGTTTTGTTTTGTTTCAAAATTTCATTTCAATAAGCTTGGGTCACTCCTATGTTTGAGACAAGTCTTGCTGATTTAATTTGCACTGATTATATTTGATTAACTCTTGTAGTTAACTAAAATAATTGGAGTATGGGGAACTTTATCCCTTCTCTGAATTACAAAATGGCATAGGTATTTGTGTAATTTTGTGTGGGAAAACATTTCAACATAACATTCCCATTTTTCTGGATAAATCTTTAATCCAGGAAATCATATTTAATAAGATTGGTGTTTTGTTTTTAAAAATCCAGGGTCTGCAAAGTCAAATAAATACTTCAAAATTTCTCAGTTTTAATTTCTAATACTGTATAGTAAATATTGATAGATATACAGTAACTCATATAAATCAAAGCTCTTTGGAGTCCTCAATCATTTTTAAGAATGTAAAGGGGTGGTTTTGCATTAGGCTTACAATTTACTTGCCCCTAGTTTAAGTCATCCATTAGTGTTCTTGAATATAATGGAGTCCAAGCTTTTCTGTAAGGATAGAATTTAGTGCTTGGCAGAAAGCGCAGGGTTCTCTGGCCACCAATTAACAAAGTAAGGCTCCATATTTATTAGAGAAAAGGTCTGGGTGAGAAAAAGGAGCTTCTGTGCCTCTTTTTCTTGGCAAATCCCTTCACATCCATTTTGCACATTGCAGCAAGCTGATCTTTAAGAAATTATCATTTTTCAGCTAATGTAGTAGAAATAGTTATTTTTAGGTATTTAAATTCTAAACTGTTTCTTCTAAATGTAAAGGCTTATATGCATTGTCACTTTTTTCATGCTGCAACTTGCACGCACGCACGCGCGCACACACACACATACACTGTCAGGGTTCCAGTTTGAATCCTACCATGTACTTTCATAGATACGTGTCAGCCAGACTTCGGATGGCAGGGGGAGCACATTCCAGGAGCCGCGCCAGACTTTTGGAGCCTGTTGTGCAGATCGTCAAGGTCGTCCACCTGCACGAGTGTGGAGGGGGATTGAATGGAGTGGGAAAGTAACAGACAATGACATCATGGGGTGCGAAGAGGCTGGCATGGGGGAGAAAGCTAAATTCAATCTTTTGGCAGGAAATGTCATTCGGGTCTTTAAGAATGTTTTGATTTACATGTAACTTTAATAAAGCTTATTCTGCAATTCAAAAGAACTGCATGGAGAAGCAATTATTCGGGCATTGAAATCAGGGTCATCGCAGAAAGACCCGAATCCCATTGTATGTCGATTCTACACGAGGCCAGTCCTGTAACCTTGGGCCAGTGCTTTCCAAACTGCCGCTGTTGGCGACACACCAACGGCAGTGGTGGGGGCACGCGCAGCGGCGTGCACAGCGGCGGCGCGGGGGGTGCATGGCGGTGGCGGCCTCATGTTTTCCGCTAAAATGCAGAAGCGCTGATGGTGTGCCGCTGCCGTTGCTGCTGCCGCCGTACATGCCCTCGCCGCCGCTTCCAGGTTGTGTTGCGACACACTAAACTGTGTGTTGCGACACTAAAGTGTCGCGACACACAGTTTGGAAAGCTATGCCTTGGACAGTCCTACGTTTGAGAATCGATACTGCAGCAGACTTACAATCTGCATCTTGGGAAACCAGACCATGGAAGATTTGAATGAAGAACCTCAGGACGCTGGTGAGGAGCAACCTAGTACTTCTGAGAAACCAGTCGTGAGCCTGAAGGTGGAGAAAGCTGTACCACTTGAACCCAAGGGTGGTTGCAAGAAACATTCCCAGAAGCAAGACGCAGAAGAAGTCCTAGAGTCCGTCAAGATCCCTCAGGCTACCACTCCTAAAATCAGTGCGGAGTGGCCCCTGGGGATTGGAGGCAGCATGAAACCTGGCGTGGGAAAGCGTGCTGCAAAGACGCGAGTCTCGCAAGCCCAGAGGATGAGTTCCTTGGAAGCTAAGACATCCCAAATGAACTTCAAACTAGAGTCAGTAAGCCAACAAGTAGCTTCAATCAAACTTGCAGCGGACAAGATTCTACAAAAGCTGGAAGGCGGACAGCCTTCACAGAGAGCGGCTAGCCCAATGATTCCATTGGCAGAGGGAGAGACTACCGATGAGAGCGATGAGGATGAGATGTCAGAGCCTGAAGAAATTGACCAATCTCAACTAAAAGTAAGACAAATAATGACCAGAGCCACTCCCCTGGGCCCCAAACCCCCGGGAGCTAGCAAACTAAAGATGAAGTTTGATGGGGATCCAAAGAAGTTAGCCTGTTTTATGACCCATGTTTGGGGCTTCATGGAAGAATTTGGGGGCTCTTTCACAAACAAGCCAAAGTGAGATATGTGTCAGGCTACTTAGAAGGGGAGGCAGCCGACTGGTTGGTGGTCATGCATGAAGCAAGGGCTAAGGAGTTAGAAGACTTTAATGCATTCATGGTCATTCTACGAAAGCGGTTCAAAGATACACTGTCACAAATGAATGCTCGAGTTGAACTGCAAAACCTAAGACAAGGCAACCGCTCCGTGGCTGAATATGCCACGGTGTTCAGAAAACTCATAAGCAAGTTACCAGATTGGCCAGAAACCTTCCAGATAGAATATTCCCAATTGGGGTTGAGACCAGATATCATCAAGTTGGCATTGGTACGCAGAGATCCAGATACCCTAGATGAATGGATTCAGCTAGCTGGGAAAGTAGAAAACATGAGATTATGCTTAAAAACCCACCAGCAGTTCCAGACTGTGGCCAAAAAACCAGTCAGCGCTGCACCATTAGTCAAGCATGAATCCAAGCAAATATCTTGGGAGGAAGAAAAAGAACGCTGAACTAAAAGTGGAGTATGTTTTAAATGCGGAAAAGAAGGTCATCGAATCGGCAACTGCCCACAAGCTACCAACCTCCCGAGAAAGAAACCGGAGGACAAAGGAAGCAAGCAAGTCACCCATAAACGTAAAGGAGCGGCAGTGGCGATTGAAGAAAAGAACAAGCAAGATCCCTTTGTTGAGGAGGACAACTCGACAGACAGAATTCCAGCTGGCGGGAAACTCCAACTGCCTGTCCTAAGATGCGCCGGAGGACAGGCATTTACCAATGGGCTCACCGATCCACTCGTGAGTGGAGATTGTCCAACCATGCAAGTAAAGGTAAAAATTGAGACTTTGGATGGGAGGGAGCAAGCCAGTTTATTGGCCATGTTGGACTCTGGGTGTTCAAGATGCTTGATTCACCCTGCCATAGTGACTGGACTGAGACTAAAATTGCATAAACTCAAAGTCCCCGTAATTTTTTGTCAACTTGATGGGTCTGATATGAAAGGGGGTCCAGTAGAATATTTTACGGAAACAATAAAAATGAAAATTGGGACCCATGAAGAGACTTTGAGATTTATCATGGCCCCTATAGCCAACAAGCCAATAGTCCTAGGCTTGAAATGGCTACGGGAGAGAAATCCCCATATTGACTGGGTTTCTGGGGAGCTGGAATTTGCCGATGGGTCGTATGGAGGGTTGAAAGCCAAGGATGTATCAATTGGAACTGAAATGGGAGCTGCTGGAATTGAAAGTGGCAGTCAGCTGAGCGAGGAAGGAGAAATTCCTGAGAAATATTATGAGTTAAAAGTTGTGTTTGATGAGGCTGAGTCAAATCAATTACCACCCCACCGTAAAACAGACTGCTATTGAGATCGAACCTGGGGCGGTTTTACCCAAAACCAAGCTATATTCCATGACACACAAAGAGTTACAGGAATTGAGAAAATTTATTGACAAAAATCTAGAGCGTGGTTTCATTGAGCCAGCCACTTCACCAATGGCAGCCCCTGTATTATTCAGAAAAAAGAAAGATGGCTCATTAAGACTGTGTACCGATTACAGAGGTCTAAATGCCATTTGTGTTTCCAATCAATATCCTCTGCCTTTGCTAAAAGACATGCTAGCCCACCTCACAAAAGGTAAAATCTTTATAGACAGTTATAAAAAGTTTGCCGATAAAAAGCGACATATACACATTCATTCATTCATTCTTTGGTTAAAGAGCTGGCTGAATTGGTTTAATTATATTATTGACCATGTGGAAATTTCTGGAGTGGGCCATGATGATAAAGGCTACAATCATATATCCACCTAACCAGTGGAAAAAAATCTCATGATATATTAAACACACAGATGCAGTTGCCTAGATACAAGTATGGGAGCTTAATCAGCCTCCCATTACCCTTGTTTAGCATTCATTCATTGGCGATCACTCGTAGTCGAGTAAGATTGTCTTCCAAAGGTAAAATTTTAACGGTGGATCCGTAAGTGGCTATAAAGGCCAATTCTGGATCTGCACAACCTCCCACAGTGGGGGCATAGGTTTCCGGGTGGGAGACGGTCATGATGAGGGTTTGCCTGACGTGCCTTCCTTTTAGCTCTTTTCTCCCTTTCGCCCTGTACTCGTGCTTCTTCAAAGTCCATAGCGCCATTAATAAAGGCTGACCTCCAATTGAAACGCTCATGAGTTAGGGCTTCCCAGTTCTCAATGCTGATATTACATTTTTTTAAATTAGCTTTGAGAGTATCTTTGAATCTCTTTTGCTGTCCACCAATATTCCGTTTTCCATTCTTAAGTTGGGAGTAAAGTAGCTGCTTTGGAAGACGATGGTCAGGCATTCGAACAACATGACCGGTCCAGCGAAGTTGATGTTGGATGATCATTGTTTCAATGCTGGTGGTTTTCGCTTCTTCTAATACGCTAACATTAGTCCGCCTATCTTCCCAAGTAATTTGCACCTTGTTTAGCACACTCTAGTTGAGTGTGTGGATCTTAGAATGGTGAATGGAGATGTTTCCTTTAACCATTCCATTAAGGAGCAGTTAACTTTGTTAAACAAGGGATATGGAGCTTTACACCCTGTATGTGCTTTTAATTTTTTCAAAATACTTTTTATTACCGAGTCTTACAATACTAAAAGATAATACAAACTGAAAGCAGAAAAAATGGAAAGAAAAGAAATACAAAGTTCAAAAAAGAAAGGAAAGAAGAAAAATAGAAAAAAGAATAGTTAAAGAGGCAACTCCTGATCTTCCTTGCAAAAAGTACAGGCAAATTAATAGTTCTCCACCCCCTATGAAATTACATACATAGTTCACTTCTTCCCATAGCCCCCCCCCTTATCCATTCACAAATCCAAAAATCGTTATCGATTCTGTCCAAATGTCAGCAAAAAATCCATAAAGGGTTTCCAAAATTTTATTAAAATATTTCTTATTTTAGCCCTGATCAAACAAGTCAACTTTATATTCCTTTCTGTTGCTTCTGACAATCTTAATCTTTAATTCATCAAGTTGCTGTCGTATGGTTGAATCTCCATTCAAACTTACTTTCTCCCATCTCAGTGATTTCTTCAAGGTTTTAGAAACCCTTTTTTGTAAATCCAAAAATACATCCTTGCCCAGGTACTACTTCAGCTCTTGGTTTGTCATTCGCATTTGTACTCTGACTGTCATCTCTGTTTTATAATCCTCAATTTCTTTATTTTCCAGTATTTCTCCATCAGCTCGGATTTGTATCCCCTCTTCATCCTGTCTGTCCATAAATTCTTCCATATTGTTGTCTGTCACATCTTTCACTTCTTCTTTATAATCTTCTTCAAAAAATACATTTACAGGTACAGAGGTTATTGCTGTCAAATTAGTTATAATCCTGTATGTGCTTTTTATAAATAGGGCTCAGCAATCTTTTTTTCATCCAAGACCATACAATTAAAAAACACCAAATCTATTTTTTGTTGGTCTTCAACTGCAATGGGGGTGTGACAGTGATAATAGAAACATACATGTGGAAGAGGCATTTAAGCCCCTTTGAATCCAACCCCCAGCTTAGTGCAAAGATCAGCAAAGATAGCCCATCTCTTCTCTAGATAATTGGTTTCCACTGCCAATCTGTTCCTACTGTGTGGAATTCTCTTTCTTATTTTATTTCTGTAATATACAAATGACCAGAAACAAATGAAAACAAAACAATGTACAAGCATACATGCATACGAAAGAAAACTAAAAAAGAAACAAACCCCCAAATAAACACATATATCAGGGCTTTCCAAAGTTTTTCCCGTGGCGACACACCAACCGGCGTTGATGTGTCACCGCGGGAAAGCCCGGAAGTGCAGCAGCGCGCAAAAACCCAGAAGCGCTGCTGCTGCTTTCGGGTTTTGCGCGCTGCAGTTGGTGTGTCGCCGCGGGAAAACCCGGAAGCGCTGATGATGATCAGCACTTCCAGGTTGTGTGGCGACACACCAGACTGTGTGTGGCGACACACTTTTGTGTCGGAACACACAGTTTGGAAAGCTCTGACATATATAAAGCCAAATAAATTATACCTACTATATATACTGAGGTAGGGGAGTGCAGTGATAGCCTTGATAAAGGTATGCTAGAGTTGTTAGAAGAACTGCTAAGAGAAAGTAAATGACAACTCAGTTCTGGGAAAGGAAGGGGCATGAGAAAGAGACTCAAAATAATCCCGCCTTGGTTCTGTTTGTTATAAGAGGGGCAGATGGAAGCCCTGGTAGGGTTCAGGGTTCTGTTGTTATGCCCACAGTAATAAAGTCTGTTCCTATAGTCCTTGCAGGATCTGTTTCCTGACTGGCCTTATTTGAAGAGATGACAAGTGGTGATCCTGTTTTTAAACAATGACTTAAACCCTACCCTACCCATACAGAAGTTTGTTGATAGAGAGCCAATTCAAAGGCTGAAAGTAACTGCAGATCTTCAGTGTACAATTGTAAATCAGGAGGAGTTTCTTTCCAACAAAATAAAGCCATCTGTTTGGCTGTACTTCAAGCATAAAGTTCTTCACTGATACATTCCAAGTTTTCAATATATACTTCAACATATTTTTATCTTTAAACTGTGTTCTTTTTGTACATTATGCATATTCCTGTAATTCCCTTGTAGCCACTTTACCTAAAGGATCTTCTCCCTTGAACATCCACTTGATTTAATATCTTCTGTAGGTGCCATTCTTTGAGTAGCCCATCCAGCTGAGCTGAGCTGAATGGCTAATAGAAAAAAAGGTTCATCAGTGTGCTGCCCCAGCTCTGAAAATATCTTTCTGGATAATCTCAGAGGACACTTACTTCAGGACACTTTTAGCACCAGGAGAATACCTTCCTGTTTTCCAAAGTCTTTTGCAGGTAGTCCTCGCTTAACGATTGGGACAGGAATTTCGGTCACTAAGTGATGAGGCATCACATGACTGGACCTGATTTTATGACCATTTCTACTGTGGTCATTAAGTGAATTGTGGTAGTCATTAAGCAAATCAATGGTTCCCTATTGATTTTGCTTGTTGGAAGCCAGCTGGGAAGGTCGCAAATTGCAATCACGTGATCACAGGACACTGCAACTGGTCATAAATGCGAGCTGGTTGCCAAGCGCCCAAATCATGATCATGTGACCGCGGGGGTGGTGCAATGTCGTAACTTGGAGGACAGGCCATAAGTTACTTTTTTTAGCCCCATCGTATCTCCGAACTGTTGTTAAACAAATGGTTGTTAGGCAAGGACTACCTGTATTTTTAAATTTATTAATTATTTCAGTTTTTTTTTAAAAAAGTACAACAAACAAACCAAACCTTTATTTATAATGTGGGGCACAGTCCAAACACAACTAATAAATAAATAAAAACTAAACAGCAGTTAAAGTTACAAAAAAGCCATAAGATCAATATACACTGTCATACCATTACCTTTTCGTGTCATTTGTGTCTGCTTTTTTTTTTTAACTTTAAACTTTACATTTTTAAAGTGTAGTGTTTGATTACGAACAGCTCAGAAGATTTTGTTTGGGATAGTACACACATATCAGAAGTAAATAAATAAGAATAATTATTTCAAGCTGATGTATCTAGAGAAAAAAATGTCCATTGTGTCAGCCTTGCCACAACTTTGATGCCCTCCACATATGTAGTTCAGTTCCCCAAATTCACCAGGCAACAAGGCCTAAGCATTCTGGGGTTCAAATCTGCTCCTCTGGAGGTATCTCAGATCAAGGAAGGCTGATTTGTATAATTGTTCTGCCTTCTTCCAGTACCTTACACACACCACTCACCCCAGAGTTGGGGGAAATCAGTGCTTTGAGGAACTTCACTTTTTGCAAGTAGAGATACCACCTACTCATAAACATCTGTCTGGATCTTACATAATGTATTAATACAACATGGTTAAAAATATTCAGAATATGGGGCTGGGGTAGATGTTAAATCCAATAACAATCTCTGATATTTTCAGCTGTAAGTGAATGGGGAAATTGAACCTTTTATATTTAGGAACAAACAGAAGAGCAGAAACCATGCAGTAATATTTTTAAACATGTTTCTCACATAGCTACAATGGCAATAAGAGGCAACTTACAGCCTCCATCCATGCCCCAAGGAGAGTCTTGCCATTAGATGTCAAGTGCAAAGAACATGTTCAGAGAATTATTTTTTCCCACGATATGTTCTAGTTTTAAATTGATTTAACTTAACAGCTGTGGAATTGGTTTAGATTTACAGTATAGAAAGATGGGATGCATTTCCTAGTATTCAGAGGTGGCCTCAAATTTCACTCTATAGTTAACCTAATCCTCCTCTGTAGTGAATTTTTTAAAGTAACAATTATGAAATGGAAAAGTAATTTATCTGAAGGCACTTTTAAGTGGACTATTTATTCTACACACCTTTTACATTTGAATTAAGTTATTTCTACTGTCTCATCTGGTATATTGCATGCTATCTTAAGCTCTCAGAAAATTGAACTAATGTAATTCTTTTATCCAAAAAAAGAGGAAAAAATATAATTTCCCATTAAGGTTCAGATCATTTGATTGTCTGCCAAATAGCTGGTGTAGCAACAGCAGGAAAATTGCAATTGAGACAACATTCACATTTCTACAGGAAGATCTGGTATGTAAATCAAAATTCTTTTAAAAGCAGTAAAATCATACTGTAAATCTAACGTCAGCTCTCAACTTGCAACCTTTTCCAGATAATTAGAATAATTATTTGGCTTCAGGTATTTTAAAAGGTGATAGTTGGCTACCATTACAAATTGTAACCCAGATCAGAAGTAAGTTGGCAAAGAAGTCAACCTAAATTTATACTACAATGACTATTAACAGATAGCAATGGAGCTTTAAATCATGTGACTATCTACCTAAAGCAGCGTTCATCCACATGTATTGAAAGAATCTTCTATTTGCGGAACTTGGTGCCTCAATTGCACCTGTAAGTTCTTTTTTGCACAGGCCTACCAAGCTCAGCATGGGGGCATGGTGGCTCAGCGGGTAAGACGCCAGGCTTGTTGATCGGAAGATTGCAAGTTCGGAGGTTCGAATCCCTAGCCCTGCGTGCGGAGTGAGCTCCCGCACTAGCTCCAGCTCTTGCCAACCTAGCAATTCGAAAGCATGCAAATGCAAGTAGATTAATACCCACTTCGGTGGGTAGGTAACAGTGCTCCACGCATGTCATGCGGCCACATGACCGCGGAAATGTCTTCGGACAGCGCTGGCTCTTCGGCTAACAAACGGAGATGAGCACCGGCCCCTAGAGTCGGACACGACTGCACAAATGTGCGGGGGGAACCTTTTACCAAGCTCAGCAGACAGCTGCTTTAATCTGAGGGCTGGTGCCAAAAATCCTTGCCTAGCATCGGTCTCCTGAAATATTGTGTCATTTGTATATAGATTCACTATGAAAGTTACATCTTTTATTCCTCCAAAAAAGGGAATGGTTTTTTCCTTCCAATTCATTGTATAGTTCTTTGCTGTGAAATCTATGTGGCAGTGCCAGGCTTACTGAATATCTGGATTTATGTGTGCCCCTCCAACTGTTAATGCAATTATACAGAAGATAGTTAAGAAGCCACATGATTGCAGTGATAAATAGCTTTATAAAGGTCAAAAAGAAAGAGAAAAGCCTTGGAGGTAGACAGTTTTTAAAAACCCTAAAAGTATAGGGCCTCTTTCTAATATTGATTTAGGTTTTTGAATATGTAGACTTTAATTAACTGGGGAGGGGCACTTCCAGAAAGTGTGCAACCCTATTACTTAGCAGCTATGGGAGGGAAAACGCTAAATCTAAAGCCTTTTTCTGAATACCCAAAAGGATTTTAGTTTCTTTCAAAAGATTCCATGTGCATAAGCGTCTTCTGCTGGTAGAAGGAAGGCTCTGGTCATTCTCCTCTTAATGGACTTATGTGGCAATGGTAGAGGGTAGGTGAGTGGGTGCTGCCACTGTAATTTCCCATAATGCCTCAGACTGGTACCACATTAGGCACATGGTAGGCAAGTAAAATGGAAGTCAGATTCAACTGACAGATGTTTCTTGGAAGCTAGGCTGGGGAAAATTATGAAGAGGGGCCCAGGCATTTCTTGGGCCCCCAGCAGCTACCCAGGGTTGCCTAGTCCTGTCACTGCTGCAGCTATTGGATAAGAGAGGGAAGTGGTGCATTTCACAGTGTTTATCCGACAAGCTTCAGATGTTCAGATGGAGTCATATTTACTATCTTCACTGGATCAGACTGATATTCTGCAAGGTATTTAGGAGTGTTTGTAAGAAACACAATAGTCTAAGGAAGCTCATACATCCTGAACAGCTATATTTAATATTAGTTGCGGGAAACAAACTATATTTTTAGGGGCATTACTACATTTTCAAACTCTGTCCATTTCCAGATGCATGAATAAACCTTAGGGGAAAAAATCAAAGTATTATAGCAGGCAGTGGAAACATTTGATTTGGGGTTTTTTGTTTGTTTTTCTGCCAGTGAAAAAGAAGAGAGATGTAGAAGAATATGGGTGAAATATCAACTGCATTCATATGAAATCAGTTGTGCTGTTCCTGGAAAACTGAAAATGATATCTGTGTACGCAACTATTTTTCCTTAGTATATGAAACCAAGTCATTATTTTTGCATGGTTTGCCACAAATAAAAGTGTAAAGTATTATTTTGCCCAAAGTAAGCATTTTTAATTGGAACTAAGTAGGTCTTAAGTTACTTTCACTCAAATGGATCAGTCTTTAGGTTGCAATCTTAGCAGCAGACTTATACCCGTTTAGAGCTACAGTTCCCAAATTGTGTGCCACAGGGCACTTCAGAAAACTCACAGAGGTTCTGCACAATATTTTACTAATTAATAAATTGAACTGTTAGTGAGTTAGCTGTGGTGCCCAGGGGTACCACTGTACACAGTTTGAGAAGTACTGGAGTGCTGTGAAAAAAGTGAGTGATATGCTAAGGGTGCTAGGAACTGAGAAAGTTTGGGAACCTCTGCCTTAGAGCAAAGTCTGTTGAACTCAGTGGATCTTAGTTTTGAGTTGGTATGAATAGGTCCGTGTTGTAAATAGTGAAAATCTCTGAGAGAGGAAGTGAGGATGCTTAGTACTCAAAACATTCTACTACTAAGAATGATCTACATGATATTTATATGGCACCCTTGAATGGTTGCATGGACCAAAAAAAGACCATTGAAAAGCAGGTTGCCCAGTCTTGTGTGTAAGCAGAAGTATCTTGCTTCATGTAAATGTAGAAGGACCCTCAACATTGTTTATTGTTTTAAATGGTCTTTTTAGTGTACAATGTTTTTATTCTGTTCACTGCCCAAAGTTCCTTGTGGTAGATGGGCAGCTATATAGGATGGATGGATGGATGGATGGATGGATGGATGGATGGATGCTCACAACATTGCAATAATTACATCTTCTTCTACGCTTACATAAGTACATCCTTTCATCTGTTGTAAGGTACCGGGGGTGAACTGTCCATGTGTTACACAGCTATGTGTTACACAGCCTGACTTGCATCACACATCTAGACTGTTGCCCTCAGCCGTAGTAGAGGGCGCTGCTCCTTTACCAATGCTTAAGTCAGGCCGAACTACCATTCTGATTGATTTCTGTATATTGGATAAAGGGCTGAATTTCTCAGATAAGACAGTATATATCTTTGGAAATCCTATAGTTTTCAACATTTTATTGCCAAAATCTCAAGCTAGAATGCTATACCTCTTTCTTTTTTCTCAGCTAGCAGCATTTCTTTATGGTATACTATAGTCTTGAGAACCAAACGTAGGATGGTATTAACTGAAGAATGTGAAGAAAAAATTAAGTTTTTGCTATGGTAACGATTTTTACAAACCATCTATGGTGGTAGTATTCTTTGGAAGATTATCAATATTAACAGTTTATGCTCAACATTTTAGAATTAATTATTAATTTCATTAGGCTTTATTTTTAACACCTAACTGTAAGAATGCCAACAGTGTTAAATCATGGGTGGGCAACTTGCTGACCATCATATGTTGAACTTGACTCTCATTCTCGATCATTAGTCATATTGCTTGGAGGTGATGAAGCCAAGCATTACTTCTATGGCCACATTTAACCAACTTCTGCTGTAAGCCATTGTGTACATATACATTGTTGCAAATCAGTTAGATTCATTCACTGTTTCCAATGGATCGAGAGTTTTATAGCTGATACAGCCGCAAGCCAAATTCAGAATTCATTACGTTTTAAAACTCTAAATAATATATATCTATATTATTATATATATTATGTATTGTATTGTATTGTATTGTATTGTATTGTATTATTATATTATATTATATTATATTATATTATATTATATTATATTATATTATATTATATTATATTATATTATATTATATTATATATACACACACACACACACACTGCTCAAAAAAATAAAGGGAACACTGAAACAACACAATGTAAGTCCAAGTCAATCACACTTCTGTGAAATCAAACTGTCCACTTAGGTAGCAACACTGATTGACAATCAATTTCACATGCTGTTGTGCACATGGAATAGACAATAGGCGGAAAGCATAGGCAGTTAGCAAGACATCTCCAATAAAGGAGTGGATCTGCAGGTGGTGACCACAGACCACTTCTCAGTTCCTATGCTTTCTGGCTGATGGTTTGGTCACTTTTGAATGCTGGCGGTGCTTCCACTCTAGTGGTAGCATGAGACGGAGTCTACAACCCACACAAGTGGCTCAGGTAGTGCAGCTCATCCAGGATGGCACATCAATGCGATCTGTGGCAAGAAGGTTTGCTGTGTCTGTCAGCATAGTGTCCAGAGCATGGAGGCGCTACCAGGAGACAGGTCAGTACATCAGGAGACATGGAGGAGGCCGTAGGAGGGCAACAACCCAGCAGCAGGACCGCTACCTCCGCCTTTGTGCAAGGAGGGACAGGAGGAGCACTGCCAGAGCCCTGCAAAATGACCTCCAGTGGGCCACAAATGTGCGTGTGGCTGCTCAAACGGTCAGAAACAGACTCCATGAGGGTGGTATGAGGGCCCGACGTCCACAGGTGGGGGTTGTGCTTACAGCCCAACACCGTGCAGGACGTTTGGCATTTGCCAGAGAACACAAGATTGGCAACTTCGCCACTGGCGCCCTGTGCTCTTCACAGATGAAAGCAGGTTCACACTGAGCACATGTGACAGACGTGACAGGGTCTGGAGACGCCGTGGAGAACGTTCTGCTGCCTGCAGCATCCTCCAGCATGACCGGTTTGGCAGTGGGTCAGTAATGGTGTGGGGTGGCATTTCTTTAGGGGGCCGCACAGCCCTCCATGTGCTCGCCAGAGGTAGCCTGACTGCCATTAGGTACCGAGATGAGATCCTCAGACCCCTTGTGAGACCATATGCTGGTGCGGTTGGCCCTGGGTTCCTCCTAATGCAAGACAATGCTAGACCTCATGTGGCTGGAGTGTGCCAGCAGTTCCTGCAAGACGAAGGCATTGATGCTATGGACTGGCCCGCCCGTTCCCCAGGCCTGAATCCAATTGAGCACATCTGGGACATCATGTCTCACTCCATCCACCAACGCCACGTTGCACCACAGACTGTCCAGGAGTTGAGGGATGCTTTAGTCCAGGTGTGGGAGGAGGTCCCTCAGGAGACCATCCGCCACCTCATCAGGAGCATGCCCAGGCATTGTAGGGAGGTCATACACGAACGTGGAGGCCACACACACTACTGAGCCTCATTTTGACTTGTTTTAAGGACATTACATCAACGTTGGATCAGCCTGTAGTGTTCTTTTCCACTTTAATTTTTGAGTGCAACTCCACATCCAGACCTCCAGGGGTTGCTTACATTTGATTTCCATTGCTTTTTGTGTGATTTTGTTGTCAGCACATTCAACTATGTAATGAACAAAGTAATTAATATGAACATTTCATTCATTCAGATCTAGGATGTCTTATTTCAGTGTTCCCTTTATTTTTTTGAGCAGCATGCATGCATGCATGCATGCATGCATGCATGCATTTATTTATTTATTTATTTATTTATTTATTTATTTATTTATTTATTACTGTGTATTGTGATTTCAGTTATGTTAACTGCAAACTGCCTTGTACACTTTTATATATAACAGAAAGGCGTGATATCAATATTTTCAGTCAGTATATAGTGAACTCTGAGGCAATAAAGTATTTTGGTCCAATAATGCAAAATTTCACACCAACATACAAAGGTAGTATTTTTCTAAGGAGTTTAGGGCTTCTTCCACCCCTATTCCTTTTTTAATTTTACCATCATAACAATCCTTTCAGGCAGGCTGGATTGAAAGACAGGAATTTACACAAAGCCACTCAGTGAGCCTTAGGTTGAGAAAGATCTTTGAACCCAATTCTCTCCAGACCAAAATCTAACATTATGTCCACTGGATCTTACTGGCCAAGGTTTTTATGGGTATCTACTACTAGAACTTCAGACTAGAAATGTTAAAACTACACACTTCAGCGCTAACATTGGCCGAAAGAGATTATAAACCATTTTGAACAAAATTTATTTAACCTATTAAAAAGTCAGCCTTAAACTGCAGTTAATTAGTTTACACTGTTACCTCACTTCAGCTGAGGACTAAAATTCACTTGGTAAAAGGAGCTATATCAGGTGAGTTGACTGTTTCCCATATGGAATTTTAAGATGATGAGTTTAAATTTCCTCTTAGAGCTAAGTGAGAATAAAAGTGAAGGCAATAAATACTGTTGGTCAAAGCCATTAAACCCAAAAGCTGGGAATTCTCCAGTTCTTAACTTAAATTGTTTGTTTATCAGCTGGCGCCTAGTCTGGAGTCAAGAGCTGGAGATTTCTATCTGTGACAGAACTTTGAAACTCTTGCAGGACACTTTCATTTTAAGTTAAGGTAACTTGAGTTTATAGCTTTGGCTTTAAAGATTACTAATGATTTACTCGTTTCCTTACCATTTAACCAGAGTGGACTTTTTTTCCCAGGAAGGGATCTGTGTTTATTTAGGGTCTTTGTCTGCAAAGGGATTAAAAGGCAGCCCACCAGCATTGTGAACTTGATGGTAATAAGGGGTCACCAAAACACACCATTAAAACATTCTTACTATGGAATTAATTATCCAATGTAATTTTACAAAGCCATTCAGGAACCCTTCTTTAAGGCTTCAGCATTATTATTATTTTTCTTCAGATGAGGAAAAAAATAATGTTTTTCCCCATCTGATCCAGGTATTCAACTTCAAAAGGCTTGAACTAATTGGGAATTCCTGGTACTCATGTCTCCTATATACACAAATGTTAAACATTTTTCTAGATTGTATGTAATGAGGATAAAAGTCTTTTTTTGCTTTTCTTTCCAATCTCAGACCTTTAAATCTTTTCAAAAGAAATCCGATCATTTTTGTACCACCAGGTGGCATTGCAACCAAGCCTGATTTAAAATAGCAGCTGCTTATATGAAGAAACATTTGAGGTAGAAAAGTATAAAATGTAAAAATGACAAAAATAGTAAATTAAATCTTCCTTTAAAATTAAATCCTTGCTGCAGCTTGTGGTGACAAATTAAGGTCTTCTTTTGAAGCATCATCTGAAGATGTGCTCATGCAGTGAATCTTGAATATAGAACAGACAGTGCCAGATGTTACTGTGTATGGCTAAATAATGTATGTAAAAAAATGCTAATGGCCAGATCTGAGAGTTTAAGTGCATTATGTGCACCTTACATTAATTAATTAGTTAATTAATTAATCTTCCATTAAAATGCAGAGGACAAATTTTATTTTGTTGTGTCTATGTGCATCAACTCACTGGATGCAGCTATTGTGTCAGAAGTAGACTAAATGTTTGAAAGGGAGATGATGTTACATCAGCCTATCCCAAGCCAATGGCCTGTCATCCCAAAGATGTTGAATTTCAGCTCCTGTAATTGAAATAAACAGTCTGACCCACTATGTGGTTAGCAAAGAAAATCATGTTATTTTTCCTAATAATTATTTTTTTCACATAAGTAGAATAAAGTACTGTTTTTTTCAAGTTCCCTAATTATAATATAGAAGAAGATAGATTTGTTGTTTTACAAATCCCATATAATTTCTTTTTTTTAAATACCATGTAATTTCTGAGAAATCATATTTTTCTAATTCAGACTAGAAAATAAATAAAAAGAAAGTATTTGCTGGTTACACATTATTACTCTGTCCGTGTTTTATCCTTGTTTAATTCATGGAGGTGATAATTTTCTCAACAGGTTTATGAAGTGCTATTCATCTTATACCATTACTCTTTCTCTTCAAGTATTTAATGTGTGTAATAGATTGCAAAATGTATACACTTTCAAAGTAAGTGTCTCTGACCTCCCACCTTGTCCTCCAACCAAGTATTCATCTTCTGGTCTTCTTGTAAAAAAAAAAAAAGAGAGAGAGAGAGAGAGAGATTTTTATATCTCAAATCCTAAAACTCCAAACTTTTTGAAGTTGTTATAATTAAATACTTGCTTTTGTTAATGCTTTTCACTTAAGACAGACGTATACACCGGCAGACAGCAGCAATATAAGGCAATTGTGACTTTTGACCCTGAGTGTTAAACTTTTAAATATGATACAACCATCTGTTCCTAAGCTTTGCTGCATGTGAAATAGTTGTTAGTTGTTTAACATCAAAAAGCTGTGGTGGTTTCCTTTATAGATTCTGCCTGTGTGCTGGAATTGCTTCCTGCTGTCACTGAACTGTTCATTGTTTTAACATGTCATATTTTCTCACCAATTCCTTAATAAGCAAGACTTTAGCTAGCACATTGGTCTTTATCCCATCTGATACAGCAGGGATAGTGGTTGAGAAACTGCTCAATTCATTAACACACTAAACTGTCTGGACCTTTTCTTGGAAGCTTTGATGTTGTTAGGAGCTAATGACATACATATGCATATCATATGTATGTCATTAGCTCCTATATGCATATTTAAAAGTTTAGTTTTTTTTTTTTAACAATGATTGCTTTAGGCCTGGGATAAATGAGAGTTTTCTGTTAAGATTCCCAAAGTAAACTGGCTTCATTAAAAATAATAGTCCAGGGGTAGGAAATCCCAAGTCAAATTGCAGTTATGTAGAATAGAGCAGTACAGTATAGATTCTCCTCAACCTCATTTGGCACAGCATTTGTTTCTGTTGTGTGTTGCTGTGGGAACCTCTGCATAGAGCTAAAAAATAAGATAGATTTGGTTAAAATAAGAAGGAGGTTAATAGATATTTGCTATGTTAAATAATTTTCAATTAAATGTGTGTATATTACAGTCAAAGTCTAATAGCATGCACCTGAGGTCTTTTCGCTTCTAGAACATTCCAATATGTGTAAGGCTACAATTGTCTGCATTTTATCGAAGCAACAGTAATTTTTAGTTGTACTTACTAGAATGGCTAGTTCATTTTTACTTGAACAGTCAAGTAAAGGGGCATGCTGATTAACAAAATAACCCGCTTTGGCCACAAACTCTATAAAGCATAGGTGTGCAACCTATGGGGAGCTCAGGTGATCCAGCAAGGAGGTAAAGGTGCAGACTTTTCATGGTCTCAGATTCTGTGGCTTACCGGCAACAAATCCTTACACCAACACCTACCTCTGCTTTGTCTTGCTGCCTCCTCTGTATCTGACACTCATTTGTCTATGCACATTAACATCAGAAGCTGTTAAAGTATGTGTCTTTAACAGGTGAATTGATTGTACCCATGAATAAATGTGAAAATAAAGAAAGCTTCAATATTGATGTATAACTTAAGCATGTTGCCTATGTTAATTCCACTTGGTTACTTCAGACAAATATATAATTTAACCATTTTTTTATGGAATGGTCAAACACCAAGAATTCCTCTTTTAAAGTAGTAGTTTTAAGTTTCCAGATTTTAAACAAAATCTGTTTGTTAATTTAAATAAGTTATTGGAGTGACCAAAATATTGAATATATATCTTTGGAGCCTCAACTGGAAACTTATTATCTGATACCTCTGAAATCCTGACCAGTACTGGATTCCAACTTATTCCAACATTATTCATTTAATTTTTATCCCACCTTTATTATTTTTATAAATAACTCAAGGCAGCAAACATACCGCATAGTCCTTCCTCCTCCTATTTTCCCCACAACAACAACCCTGTGAGGTGAGTTGGGCTGAGAGAGAGTGACTGGCCCAAGGTCACCCAACTGGCTTTCATGCCTAAGGCAGGACTAGAACTCACAGATTCCTGGTTTCTAGCCCAGCACCTTAACCACTGGACCAAACTGTATTTCCAATTAGACAATTTTTGGAAATGACAGAGGCATTTAGACATATTTGAACTCAAGTGGGTATGAAATTAAAATTTGAATTGCATTCCCATGAGAAATTGACAAACTGGAATCACCCTTTTTCAAAATGGCATGAAAAACCTCTCTCTGGGAAACATGAGTTGAAAATGGGTTAGTTATCCTTAATCAGTTAATTGATATTTTAAGACCTTTATAATAATACAAAATGAATATAATTTTCTTAAAATGCCTGAATGGCAATATTCAGCATCTATTATTTAGTCTGGATACTTTAATAGCCTCTGAAACTCTGGTAACTCTGAATGTGTTAGAAGAGATTTTTATAAAAATGTTAGTTGCTAGTTTGTATTTTTTTTCTTTTATTCCATTTCTTTATCAGTATTGTTAGTTTGTACCATTTGGTTTTTTCAAAAAATACAATTTAAGTCAAACTGTTAAATTAATTCAACATTATCAGCAACTTTAAAATTTTACAGAAGTATAATCAGATAATATATAAGACATTTGGAATGGAGAATTAGAATATCTTATAGTACCAAATCAAAGGTTTGAAAATTAGGATAATTCAACAAAAAGTTCTTTTCGGGCTATATTGGAGTGACCAATGGATGCTTTTAAAAAGATTGGCTCTCCTTATGTTGGAAATGTAATAAATGTGAAGGCTTTTGAGTGTGTATTGTTCGATCATGTCCTGTTGTGGTTCCCTTTTTGGGGGGGCGGGGCGCCTTCGAGTCAGTGTTGACTCCTGGTGACTGCCTGGACTAGTCCTTGAAGTTTTCTTGCCAAGATTTTGGAACTGGTTTGCCATTGCCTTCTTCCTAGGGCTAAGAGAGAGCGACTGGCCCAGGGTCACCCAGCTGGCTTTGTGCCTAAAGCGGGACTAGAACTCATAGTCTCCCAGTTTCTAGCCTCTTTCCTTTTTGGTTAGACTTTAATACTATAGAGGTTCAGGTGCTTAGGAGGAAGCTATTGTTAAAGACGTCATCGTATTTTTAAATTATATTCCCCAAACTTGAAATTTGTCTGCTTATGAGGTGTTTTAATTATATCATGCCTGGACTGTTGTAAAAACATCCTGGAAGGATATTTGTGTGCCACACTCTAAAGGTTGTCAACCCTCAGTTTTTGAATTGGCTGATATCAGTGGAAAGAAAAGTTTGGACAGTACAATTCTGTGTAGCTTAGGTTCAATTTGTCATTTAAGTTACATTTGATTCTATGGTTGGGTTTATTATAATGCAAACCAGACAATCAACCATATTTTGGCTTACTATGTTGTGTGAACCAAGGAATTCTGGTTTATAAGCCATGGTTTATAGCTTAGTGCAAACTCAGCCAATTGTGAGTTAAAACCTGTATCCATCATCATCATCATTGGCGATCACTCGTAGCCGAGTAAGATTGTCTTCCAAAGGTAAAATTTTAACAGTGGATCCGTAAGTGGCTATAAAGGCCAATTCTGGATCCGCACAACCTCCCACAATGGGGGCATAGGTTTCCGGGTGGGAGACGGTCATGATGAGGGTTTGCCTGACGTGCCTTCCTTTTAGCTCTTTTCTCCTTTTCGCCCTGTACTCGTGTTTCTTCAAAGTCCATAGCGCCATTAATAAAGGATGACCTCCAATTGAAACGCTCATGAGTTAGGGCTTCCCAGTTCTCAATGCTGATATTACATTTTTTTAAATTAGCTTTGAGAGTATCTTTGAATCTCTTTTGCTGTCCACCAATATTCCGTTTTCCATTCTTAAGTTGGGAGTAAAGTAGCTGCTTTGGAAGACGATGGTCAGGCATTTTAACAACATGACCGGTCCAGCGAAGTTGATGTTGGATGATCATTGTTTCAATGCTGGTGGTTTTCGCTTCTTCTAATATGCTAACATTAGTCCGCCTATCTTCCCAAGTAATTTGCAGAATTTTTCGGAGGCAGCGTTGATGAAATCTTTCAAGAAGTTGGAGGTGGCGTTTGTAGAGGGTCCATGTTTCACAGGCGTACAGAAGGGTTGGTAGTACAATGGCTTTGTAAACAAGCATTTTGGTCTCCCTGCGAATGTCCCGATCCTCAAACACTCTACGCTTCATTTGGGAGAAAGCTACACTCGCAGAGCTCAGGCGATGCTGAATTTCAGCGTCGATGTCGGCTTTTGTAGATAGATGGCTGCCGAGATAAGAAAAGTGATCGACATTTTCTAGTGACACACCTTTAAGCTGGATTGATGGCGCTGCAGAGGGATTGGTTCGAATTTGCTGGTAAAGCACTTTGGTTTTTTTAATGTTAATCGAGAGGCCGAGTTTTTCATATGCTTCTGCAAAGATGTTTAGGATAGTTTGAAGATCTTCCTCGGAGTGTGCACAGACTACGTTATCATCAGCATATTGAAGTTCTATAACAGAAGTTGCAATTACCTTATTTTTTGCTTTCAGCCTACTAAGATTAAAAAGCTTTCCATCTGTTCGATATATAATTTCTACACCAGTAGGAAGTTTCTCTTCAACAAGGTGCATAATCATAGCGATGAAGATAGCGAATAAGGTTGGAGCAATAACACATCCCTGTTTAACGCCGGATTCCACTTTAAATGGATCGCTTTGAGAGCCATTGTTATCCAGGATTGTTGCCATCATGTCGTCATGGAGTAGCCGCAAGATGTTCACAAATTTATCAGGGCATCCGATTTTCAGAAGGATGGTCCAGAGAGCAGTACGATTTACAGTATCAAAAGCTTTAGTCAGATCAATAAACGCCATGTACAGAGGGCGGTTTTGCTCCTTGCATTTTTCTTGAAGCTGTTGTGCAGTGAAGATCATATCTACTGTTCCCCTGGAAGGGCGGAAACCATTTTGCGTTTCAGGGAGGATGTCTTCTGATACAGATAGGAGACGGTTTGCGATGATCTTTGCCAGGATTTTGCCTGCTGTGGCTAGAAGGGAGATGCCTCGATAGTTTCCACAGTCTGTTCTATCACCCTTTTTAAAGAGAGTGATAATTATGGCATCCCTAAAGTCTGCTGGAATCTCCTCCCTCATCCAGATTTTTTCGATGAGCTTATGAAGTTGTTGTGTAAGTTCAGGCCCGCCTTCTTTAAAGACTTCAGCAGGAATCCCGTCAGGTCCACTAGCTTTGTTATTTTTCATTTGTTTAGTGGCTTTGCTGACTTCCTCCAAACTAGGGGGTACTGCAAGCTCATTTCTTATTTGTTTTTGCGGGATTTGCAAGAAGACTTCATCAGCCACAGTAGAGTGACGATTAAGGAGATTGTAGTAATGCTCTTTCCAGCGCAGTGCAATAGACTCTTTGTCCTTTAGAAGTTTAGCACCATCTACTGAGCGTAAGGGATTTGTACCATGGTTTGTTGGTCCATAGATGGCCTTTATGGCATTAAAAAAGCCCTGTGCATCATGAGCATCTGCAAAATGTTGGGTTTCTTGGGCTTTTTTTATCCACCATAGGTTCTTAAGTTCTCTAGTTCTTCTTTGGACTTCTGCCTTTGCACTGGCGTAGATTTTTTTCTTAACGGCACAGTTAATATCTTTTTGCCATATCTGGAAGGCTTTCCTCTTCTTGTCAATAATATGTTCAATCTCACTATCGTTCTCATCAAACCAGTCCTGATGTCTCTTAGTCTGGTATCCGATAGTTTGTTCACAGGCTGAAATAATAGAAGTCTTCAATTTAGTCCAGTGTTCCTCAACATTTTCAGGAAGGTCCATAGGCAGATGTTCCTTGAGAGTTGATTGAAAGCAAGCTCGTTTAATAGGATCTTGAAGGGCCAGTGTATTCATTTTACGCCTTGGTTTTCTTCCTTGGAGCCTACGATGAGGGACAATCTTTATGGCCATCGTGGATCGAATTAATCGATGGTCTGTCCAGCAGTCATCGGCGCTCGTCATGGCTCTGGTGAGAAGTACATCACGGCGATCTCTAGCACGGACAATTACATAATCTAAAAGATGCCAGTGCTTCGACCGTGGGTGCTTTCATGATGTTTTAAATTTATTTTTCTGGCGAAAGAGTGTGTTAGTAATGACAAGGTTATGCTCTGCACATTTAGTCAGAAGTAAGATTCCATTCGTGTTGCTGTTGTCAACTCCTTCTTTCCCAATGATCCCTGGCCACAAATCAAAATCACGCCCAACTCTTGCATTGAAATCGCCCAGGAGGATAATTTTATCCTCCTTTGGTATCTCTGATAAGATGGTGTCCAGCTGGGTATAAAAATTTTCCTTGATATCCTCATCTGCATCTAGTGTTGGTGCGTAAGCACTTAGGATAGTTGCCTGTTGGTTTTTGGCGAGTTTTATTCGGAGAGTTGAGAGTCGTTCGTTAATCCAAGTGGGAACTTCTGACAAGAGCTTCACAATGTCGTTTTTGATAGCAAAGCCTACCCCATGTATTCGTCGTTCTTGTTCAGGCAGTCCTTTCCAAAAGAAGGTATAACCTCCTTTTTCTTCCTTCAACTGTCCTTCTCCTGCTCTTCGAGTTTCTTGGAGTGCTGCTATATCGATATTAAAACGTCTCAGCTCCCTTGCAATAATGGCAGTCCTACGTTCAGGTCGTTCACTATCCATATTGTCTTGCAGTGTCCGTATATTCCATGTTCCAAAATTCATGTGTTTTTTACGACCGCTAGATGGTGACCCCACTGGTCGCGGTAATCCAGTCAGGGAGAAAATGAGGCAGACTATGTTTAAGGCACCTTTTCTAGCCCCCTCCCCATATGGGGTGAGCAGAGTGGATCCTAAATAGGGCTGCTCAGTCGTGGATACAGCTGCCGAACTACTCAACTGCCTCGATCCTTGAGTCAGGGCGACTGAATCCGTATCCACCGCCCATGTGCTGGTCCATGACTAGGAGCTTCCGGATTTCACAGTCCTGCCCCCGTTGCCATTCGTCAATCACCATGGGACTTTTGGTTGTTTTGGGTTTGGTGTGGTTGGAAGACGCCTGTGCGTGAATTTGTTTTATGTGTGGAGATCGGTGCACAACGATCAGCACACAACCTTCACAGAAAAAGGCTCTAATCCAATGGCATGGGTACCATGACGATTGGTGACCTTTTGTCTGCTGCAGCCTTCATCCGCCTTCGCAGCCGTTGTAACAATACACCTTGTTATCTTCTGCCTGTTCTGCCGTTGAGGACTTTCTTGGATCGTTCTTTGTCTGGTTCCTCCCCCTGGACCTTACCGCCATGGGTGACCCTACCAGGAGTACATGACTCCCGACGGCTTCGCTCACAGGGTTCATTGGGAACACACAAGCCCACTCACCACAACAAGGTGACGATCCAGCGAGTGAGTATCATAGCATAGTGTATGAACTGGGCCTGCATTACAGCCTCAAAAATCTACTCATAAACTGACCATCAGGAGGAAAAATAAATAAAAAACACCATCAGAATAGGTAAATTAACCGCCCAGAGTCTACCACGGTAGAGATGGGCAGGGATAAATCCAAATAATAAATAAATAAATAAATTTGGGGTTTAATTTTGAATTGGCCAAGACAGATAGCCCTTCAAATAGAGAATACCGTAAAATAAAATATTGTCTTTATACAGTAGGGCAGAGCTTTCCAAACTTTTCATGTTGGTGACACACTTTTTAGACATGCATCATTTCATGACACACTCTTACAGCACGGCATCATTTCGCAACACAGTCTTACAGCAGGGCACAAGGCAGGCACTATGACCTGCACAGAATCACAGCAGGTTTGGAGGCAGCAAGGGACAAGGCAGGCACTAGGACCTGCGTGGAATCCTGGCAGAGCTTGGAGGCAGCAGCAGCCACGACACACCCAGACACTGCAGCCGACACACTGACGTGTCCCGACACACAGTTTGGAAAGCTCTGCAGTAGGGTATTACAAGTAACTCTTTCAAGTTGTATAGATGGAGCTTGGGCTTGTTACTAATAACCATATACGTACAGTTGAATTCCTGGCTTAAACCTCAGACACTACTAGTGCCTTATATACTTGCATTATTTCATTAGAACCTTACTTTTCCTTTTTAAGAAATGCTTGAGACTTTTGTGCAGGATATCATCCCATTTTCCTCTTAACTATTCTGTAAGGTAAGTAAAGTTGAAACAGTGACAGCCCCAGTCACCTAGTGAACATCATTACCAGGTCTGATGTTTGTTGCTTATTCGTTCAGTCGCTTCCGACTCTTTGTGAGATACTTTCTCATTTAAACTCCATTGGTTTTACTCTGACAGCAGGGAAATAGCCTCACTTTATTTTATAAGGGGACATGTTGGCCAGTTATGTAGTGATGTCACGGGAGTGGGCCTAGCCTTTTAGTGTGCTTTTTTAAAAGCTTTTGAGGGGATTAAAGATAATGTGGAGGCATAACATGCTACTTTCTAACTGTAAAAGTCCTCAAAATTGGTAGTTCTGTTGCCAAATTTCAGTGGTGTAATCTAGGAGTGCTCTGATTTTTAAAGACATTACAACCTTTATTCCCATCTTCATTATTTTTTCTTTCTGTTGCATCAATATCAGTTGTTGTTTACTTATTATCGGTTGCAGTCTCTTACCTCCTCACTAATGAATGTATTACTGAAGCTCTTCTGGAAAAACTGCAAAGAAATGTGTGTTTTCATGACTGGGAGAAAACAGGAATGAATGTGCATGAATCAGGGGAGCAAATGAAATTGTAGTCTATGAGTGTTCAGAATATCTGTATATCAGGATGGAGTTTTAATGTGGGGATAAAGAGTACCAGAACAGTTTAGGAGTGGGCAGAGTAGTTTCACTTTTTCATATTTTAATTAACAGCAGAATGCTGCCTGTATCAGATAAAATATGGTTAATCCTATTTTCATTTGAAACAAACCAGCTTTGTTAACGTAAGTTTGAGGTTGTCTTGTTTCCACAAACCAAAACTGAGATTGCAATTAACCATTCTGGTTGTATTATGAGATCAGATAGCATGCTGAGTAAAAATCAGTAATCATGCTGCAAACAAGAATCCCTTTCCCCATCCAGGATCTGCCTCAGGCTTTGCTAGCCTTGACTCTGTTTCTGAGGACATGTTCTTGACTTCACACACACACACACCATCCCTGCATATGCACACTAATTTGGGCTGTTTTTTAGTAACAAACGGTCTAGCTAGCCATTTTAAAAAATAAATTGTAAACAAATAAATAATAGAGAAAATGTTTTGTCTTCTGACAAGTTGCTAGTATTGGTTAAGATTGCTATGAGGTAGGTTGTAGCATAATTATATGAAGCCTGCTTTGTTTTCCATACTGGAAGCAGCACTGTGGTAAATGCCACATTTACCATTAATGCCAATTAGTATCTGTCAGTGAGGATTTTGTTTAGAGACACCTTTCTTTTTAATGGTAAAAAAGCAAATTCAGGTGAAATGAGTATCTTTAGTCTATATATATATATATTACTTGAAAGGTTTTATTTCTGAGCAGATGATTTGGAATTGAGTTGTAATTATTGCATAACCCTATTATTTTAGGCATTTTTAATCAAATAAACCAATGTGGGTACATGCTTGCCAGCAATATGTGTATAGTTAAGTCCACATACATAATAAAGTAAACATGGGGATATAACAGCTCTAATAAGATCATATATTGTTTTGAGAAGGTAGTATTAATTTTCTTTCACATTTTATCTCCCAAGAACATTACATCATTGTGGACTTTGACTCTCCTATTCTGCTTTAATGCTAAAGCTCACAGTTAAGCAGGAATAAATGAGATACTTTTGGTGAGTCAAAAAGTGAGCTCGACTGTCAGTGTGAGATTGTCTCAAAGAGCATTAATGGGGTACACTTGAGTAATTGAATTTGCATAACAAGGCTCACTGAAAAGATCTGACAGGCGTAGAGATTTGTCTGGCTGAAGATCTCCAGATGGACATGACCACACAGCAGCTGGGTGGCACGTAGCTCAGCATGGTCAGCAACGCCCAGGTTGTCAGCTGCCCCTTTCAATTGCAGAGCCCTGGCAGGCCAGCTGGTGGCTTCCGACAGCCTATATCCCTGTTAGTGCTGTTTGCATACTGCTTGTCATCCTACAGAACCTGCAGGGACTACTGGCAGAAACTATAACATGTTGCCTCTGAGATTTGCTAAAACGCTTCAGAAATCTGTTTTGGTTTTGCTGATGCTATTTTTACGATGGAGACAATCTTCCAAAAATGCTTTCAGTGCTTGAACAAAGATAAGGAAAACTTCTTGTGTGCATACTAAATATCAGTCCTATTTTATTATAAATCTCCCATACTTTCTAAAAATTATTATAATTCTCAATAAAGGGATTTCATTTGTTGTTTAATTTTGAAAAACTGAAGCATTCATTTTTATCATTTTCATGATGATGATGCTACAGACTTGGATCTTTCCCCAGCCTGTAAATGTAGGAGTATATTTCTAATGAACATTAAACAAAACTAATGTGTTTAAAATGCCGCCCCTCCTCTTCCTCCTCCTCCATCATCATCTTGTTATTGTTTTTAGAAGCACCCCTTCATTCCCCCTTTTTCTTATGCAGTAGCAAACAAACAGTCCCAACAAATTTAAGACTAATTTAAGGTGACTGAGTTTGCCAGATGTAATAGTAAGATCCAGGGAATAAAATTAGATATTGAAATGACAGAACTATACAAATCTACATCAGCTTTCTCCAGCTTGGTGCTATTCCAGATGTGTTGGCTGGGACATTTTGAGAGCTACAGTCCCAACAAATTTAAAGATCCATAATTTGTAGAATGCTGATCTATATTAACAGATGGTTTTGTTTTCTCATCAATGGCTAAAATGCTTTTAAAATTTGCTTTGGTCATTCTGCATGCTATGAATAGATATACGTGTTGTCATTCCATGCGGCAATGTTTTGTTTGCTTATATTGTAATGTATATATAATATACATTATATTACATATATATATATATATATAATATAATATATATATAATATATATTATATATAATATATATATATAATATATATATTATAATAATATATTATTATATATTATAATAATATATTATTATATATTATAATAATATTATATATATTATTATATAATAATATAATAATATATAATAATATTATATATATTATTATATAATAATATAATAATATAATAATATATATAATATAATATAATATAATATAATATAATATAATAATACAATAATAATGAGGGGCGTGGTGGCTCAGTGGGTAAGACGCCAGGCTTGTCGATCGGAAGATCACAAGTTCGGAGGTTCGAATCCCTAGTCCTGCGTGCGGAGTGAGCTCCCGCACTAGCCCCAGCTCTTGCCAACCTAGCAATTCGAAAGCATGTAAATGCAAGTAGATGAATAGCTAGCTTCGGTGGGTAGGTAACAACGTTCCGCGCGTGTCATGCGGCCACATGACCGTGGAAGTGTCTTCGGACAACGCTGGCTCTTTGGCTAACAAACGGAGATGAGCACTGGCCCCTAGAGTCGGACACGACTGCACAAATGTGCAGGGGTTACCTTTACCTTTATTGTAATGTAATCCTTAGTAGTGAAACAAACACATTCTGTGCTTATTAAATAATTACTGTAATAAATGAGTGATAGAAGATAAAAAGATATCAGGGTAGTGCTGTGGAAATCTATAAAAGTAGGAAGCTAAACTGTGAGAATACAGTACACAATTGAAGGGGGCAGGAAATGTTGGTGTTCAAAATTCATTTGGAGTAAATATTGAATATATTGTTGAATAAGTTTCAATTGAATTGAGAGCTCTGTTCAATTGAATTGAGAGTGATGATACAAGAATATACTCCTCCTGGTCCCTCCAGCTCACAATTCCTGAATTATAACTTGTTACAAATATATAAGTAATTTTTCTTGTTTTTTCTTGTTTTTAAAGCTAATTTATCCTGATATGTTATGTAAAACTTTTACCTATCTTCCAGCCACCTTTACAGAGAATTGAAGAGGGTGATATAAGCTTTTAATCAATACAGGCAGCCTAGCTCTAAAATATCTCTAACACATGTTTTCAGCTTTGTTTGAAGACTTCCAGTGAGAGAAGGTTGCTCCCAGTAAGTGGTTCTGTTGTTGAATTGCCTGTCTAGCCAAAGAGTTTCAGTTACTTGTTGGTCAAAATCTTCCCCTTCCCTCATAGCTTAAATCCACTAAATCTGTATCTGAGATGTTTTTTTTTTCCTTTTTAATGGATTCCTTTTTTTCTTTTTTTTCTTTTTAATGTAACAGCCTTTCACGTATAAAAGGAAGTTTGCATGCCCTCTCTTTTATTCATGATGGTTATATATTGACCAAAGGGTCAGAGTAAACGTACCTAGAGAACACCAGTTAGAGGATTCTACCCTCACGTCCTGCTTCTGAGTACAAAATCTGAAGATCAATAAAGTAATAATACAAAATAATCCAGCAGGTTAATTTCAAAGACAAGCCTCGATGGGTGAAAAGAAAAAGGGAGGGGTCAGACACAACTGCAGGAAAAAAGTTATTTCCCATGTGTCAAGCAAGTGAATCTTTGCAGCAGGTTTAATTGAAAAAGTTATTTTCTTGAAGACTAGACAGGTGAACTAACAAATACCCAGACCCTAAGACTTTTAAGATTTTAAAGGACAAAAACAATGGGAATTGGTAGAATCATGATATTGTACACTGATTGTTGTTGTTTATTCGTTCAGTCGCTTCCGACTCTTCGTGACTTCATGGACCAGCCCACGCCAGAGCTTCCTGTCGGCCGTTGCCATCCCCAGCTCCCCCACAGTTGAGTCTGTCACCTCCAGAATATCATCCATCCATCTTGCCCTTGGTTGGCCCTTCTTCCTTTTGCCTTCCACTTTCCCTAGCATCAGCATCTTCTCCAGGGTAACCTGTCTTCTCATTATGTGGCCAAAGTACTTCAGTTTTGCCTTTAATATCATTCCCTCAAGTGAGCAGTCTGGCTTTATTTCCTGGAGTATGGACTGGTTTGATCTTCTTGCAGTCCAAGGCACTCTTCAGAATTTTCCTCCAACACCACACTGTACACTGATTAGCAGCTACATTATGCATCACTTCCAGTTATTCTTTAGTGCAGCCTTTCTCAATCTTAGCAACTTTAAGATGTGTGGGCTTCAACTCCCAGAATTCCCGAGCCAGCATGCTTTGGGGGTAAACCCAGTACAGCATGTTACAGTGGTCTAGATTTGACATAATTTGATATTTGTTGGGCCAGGGATCCTGCTTGTATACCAGCTGCCTGGCCAGATCCCTCTCTGAGCTCCTAGACCTTGTCACCAGGCTTGAGTGGGAATTGTCCAAGCTCCTTGCGTTGGGAACTTCAACCTCTATACCTTAGAAGTGGATTCAGGGAGGTCACCATGGCAATCATGAGTTTACATGAACCCAAATAATATCTGACCCAACACATACAAGTGAGAACATATTAGACCTCATTTTTACTTTGGAACACTTGAATTATAATATGGATATGGAGGATATTAGACTGAATTATTTGGCATGGTCAGATCACTTCCTGGTCCAGATGTGACTTATGGCTACTCAGGTTCTATGCAGGGTCAATTAAGATGGTTCATCCCAGCCATTTAAGGGATCCAGGTGGTTTCCAAAAGACATTTGGGGAGTTCCCAACAATCTGTTAATCTTTTTATTGAGATGGGATTTCTTTTGACTGCTGTCACTCCTCCCCAACCACCAACGGTAGATAGACTACCAGATCCCTGTGATACATATGAGACCAACATTTTTATTTAGAAATCAATCCAGGATGATCAGTTATTTCCTAGAGGCTGGCCTGGCATTGAAAAAAGAAATGTTTTAAACTAGAAATCTATCTTCTCTGCCACCTTAAAGGAAGGGAAACAAATGCAAGCCTATTACATTTTCGTTATAACAACTAAGCTAGAATGTCTCCCCATTTCCCCTCCTGCCATTACTTTCTTCAGTATTTGGTCCTGAACAATTATTTCCCTTCTCTCTAAGATGGATCTTTAAAAGCCCCAATAAAGCAGTACTGAAGACATTTCCTGAAATGCACTGCATCTAATTAGCCAGTACAAGAAATATCTGAACCTAAAAAGCCTTATAACCTTGAACACATTCCAATTCCATTCCAACTGTGGTGTCTAAAATCACAGAACTTTACATATTTAGCTTCTAACTGCTTTAGCTATAGAAAAATGTTCCATTCCTGTGGTATGATCATATGATACAGTTATGCCCTTTCTGGCAGTAATCATACCTGTTGCTGGCATTTGCATAACCATGTATTCTGACCAAAATACATGGCATTTTTTGTATTACTGGAATAGTGTGGGACATCCATCATGCCCCTTGTGGGCTGTGATGTCACATTCAGGACTATGAAGTTTCAAAATGGAAGTGAAGGGACATATTTTAAAATCTTCCCCATATGCAATGCAATTTAGTGTCTATCAGCTTAAATTTCTACAGTAGAACAGAAGTATGTAATCTATGGCCCTCCAAACCTATGGAGACCTTGAAAAGTTATTACCACATTGTAATTGTAAATTTTAATGGGATAGAAGGTAGAAGTTATTATATGTGTAACTGGAGACTAGTCAAATTAAAGATATGAATATGAATATAAATATGAAATTATATTTAGTATTCTGGACTTATCTACTCTTTTTGGAACATAGGCCCAGCACATGATTCAAAGGCGAAGTACAGTGCTTAGACTGATAGAAATTATGCACTTCTACTGTAGAAAATAAAACAAATATATAGTTGCATCCATAAAAGAATGAAGTGGTGGAGAATTAAAGGGAATGTCAGTTATCTTAAGCTGCAGCACTCAATGCTGTGACATGTTACAGTTCCCACTTGTAGTTTAGAATTCTATCATTTTTGCCACCTAAAGTTGCATAATTAACAAAAAGATGTTTGAGTGCGTAAAGGTAAAAGTTTTCCCCTGCACAGTCGTGTCCGATGCTAGGGGGCGGTGCACATCTCTGCTTCTTAGCCGAAGAGCCAGCGCTGTCCGAAGACGCTTCCGCGGTCATGTGGCCGGCATGACAAGCACGGAACGCTGTTACCATCCCACCGAAGTGGTACCTATTCATCTACTTGCATTTGCATGCTTTCGAATTGCTAGGTTGGCAAGAGCTGGGGCGAGTGCGGGAGCTCACTCCATCACGCGGCGCTCGGGTATCGAACCGCCGACCTTCTGATCAACAAGCCTGGCGTCTTAACCACTGAGCCATTGCGCCCCTGTTTGAGTGCATAGTCTTATGCAAATTGCCATGTGTTCAGTTGAACCTAGTCTATTCTTATTAAATCTGATGGGGATTTGTTTGCTTTGCTCCCTCCCTAACTTATAGTTTGGTCATGTCATTAGATATTACATGTTCACTTGAATGACTATTGCCCAATTACCACACCCACTTTAAATGACAGTCAATCTAAAAATGTGAGAATGTGAATTTTCCACCTTTTGGTTAGTAAGTAATCTGTAATTTGTGTAAGCAGATTGCTTATATAAAAATCTGTATTATCTCAAACTGTTCTTTTCTGTTTAAAGCAGAAAATGCATAACATCCACAAAATGTTTTTAGTTATAGAACCTGTGTGTAAAATTATTCATAACAATATTGTAGATATTGTAGGTATTGCCCACTTAAACTATCAGAATATGTTGTGGATACTCTTAGAAAATAGCTGTCATGGAAGGGACATAAATAGTAATAAAGCATAGTTTTACCAAAATAGTAAGTATTACTTCCTCCGAACCCCCTCTACCCCCAGACACTTTTGCACTATCCTTGATTACTTTTGTCCTTCTTGAGGGCATGTGGGTGTACTTCCATTTTTATTTTCCAAGGAAACATTTGGGCACCCCAATATTATTGAAACTAAGGCAGTACTGAAGGCTGGTACCTCACTTTGAAGTATGCCAGATTTCCATTTCATTTAATTAGATGTGTATGTAAAAATGCAGAAAGCTAAATAAGGAAGTGAATATGATGGATCCCAAAAGAATGATCCCCCATAGGTGCTATGTTGGAGACCCTAACAATATAATAATTATGCACCTTTCTTAATACAAATAAAAAGATCTGCTGAGGCTTCTTTTTTAATTTTGCTACCAAAGAATGTGTCATGTTTGATCAGGCTACAGAGTAGATTCCTGCAAGCAGGGGTCCCCAACCTTTTTGGTGCCAGGGACTGGTTTCAAAAGACGATTTTTCCACGGACTGGGGGGGCGGGGTTTCTGGGACTTCCGGGGGCGGGGTTTGTGGGTGGGAGCCAATCACAAGCACCAGGGGGTGGGGTTTGCGGGCCTGAGCCAATCACGTGGAAGGGGCGGGGTTTGCGGGTGGGAGGCCTGCGGCCCAGTTCCTAACAGGCCGCGGCCCACAGGTTGGGGACCCCTGCCTGCAAGGATGGGAGAAGGTGAGGACTCTATGCTCTTGTTTGCACAAAAATACATAGGGAATCATCTAACAGCCTTGGTGTGCTTTCAGAAGTAATACGGCCATTATGTATTTATGATGATCATGCAACACTAAATTATAATTATATCAATATTTGAATTGGATGTACATGATTAACTCAGTAGAGAGCTATCATTAGTGAGTTCTAGCAAGCAAATAACAAATACCCAATTAATTTGTGTTTTAGTATTTGCTATGCAAACTTAAAAAAAATACCCCAAAGTTTGCTTTATCCATTACAGTTTTATTATTTTTAATACTTCAAAGGTACGTTCTGTAACTATTTTAAAACAGGGAAATTCATATGACAGCCTAAATAGTAAATGCTACTGGTTTCAATAACCTTACAACTGGGAGGTTACGTTCCTAGCAAGAACAATGTATTAGATTCTTGTGTTAGCATTTGAAATACCTTATTAGCTAGTCTTAAAACATATTCTCAGAAGTGTTCAATATACTTGATACCCATAATTTTTTCACTTTTAGTTAATATACTCTGGCAGTGTATTTATACTGTGAGACATGCTAAATTATATCTTCAGGGTTTTCTCGTGTATTGCATTTTCACCCAAACTGCTTATTAGATGGTAATGTGGAAGTAGTATAATAGGTTCCATCAAAGTAAAAATTTATACCACTTTTCTATGAAATTGCACGTAATAAAGCTGCTGCTTGCATAAATGATTATCCCATTCCATTCATCAACTTCCAAATGGAAGTTAAGTACTTTCAAAGCATTTATCTTTTTGATTAACTTTTAAAATGTTGTCTAAACTATAGAAAGTTCCATAAATTTTACTCTTCCACTTGAATTATATATGCATCAATAGTTTTCATTTCTGTTTTATTACTAAGTTGCCATGAAAACCACTGGATGAACACAATCAGGAAACCAGCCAATATCTTATATCAGGGGTCCCCAACCTTTTTGGCGCCAGGGACCGGTTTCAAAAAATGATTTTTCCATGGACCGGGGGGGGGGGGGTTTCCAGGATTTCCATGGACCTGGGGGGCAGGGTTTCTGGGATTTCCGCAGACCAGGGGCGGGGTTTGCAGGCGGGAGCCAATCACAAGCACCGGGACGGGGTTTGCGGGCAGGAGCCAATCGTGTGGAAGGGGGAGGGGTTTGCGGGCAGGAGCCCCGCAGCCCAGTTCCTAACAGGCTGCGGCCCACAGGTTGGGGACCCCTGCCTTATATCTTTTGTTTTTTGTTATTTTAGTGAAACAAATATACATACTATATTGCTGTTATTTAAGATTGAATAGCATGTTAATTTATGCATTTAAATTAAAAACAGTTTTGGTTTAACTTTTCAGTAACTGATGTCAGTTTGACATTACAAAAATTCTAATGCAGTGTTAAATTAGAGAACACAGTTTTTCAGTTCTCAGAGCACCAATATCTGTAGACAGATCAGAATCCCTTCTTTTCCATCATAATTCCAACTTACTATTTTTACTCTGCTTTTCAATAATATCATGTAAATCAGTGCTTCCCAAACCTGGGTAAATTACCCAAAATTTGGTAAAAGTGGTTTTTCTTTGGGTAACGACACACGAACCCATTACCCAATCACAACAGGGACATTGAAATTAACTTAAAGTGCTCTACCTACATTGGGTAAAAAGGACTTTCTGATAAGCGGTTTTGGATAATGAAGGAAAAAGTTTGGGAAGCACAGATGTAAACGATTGAAATGTTTTCTCTAAAGGCACTTGCTACTTGCTGTTGTTCCATAAAAAAAACTAAAAGTGGCATTGTTTTCCAACTTTCTGAGAAGATCTTGCTTACTTTTATTGGGAGCATATGAACAATTAGAAAACCCTCTGCCTCAGTTCATGCTTCTGACACACAGTTTCTATAGGCAGGTTTACCTAAATGTTATTCAATTTCTTTGTGGCTTTTTAGAAACTGCTGCTGACAGGAAAGAGATATACTTTTCATCTATGTCACTATAAGAGAATTCATAGAGGGCATGCCATATCAGATAAGAGAGTGGGTACATTCAGTGTATCCAATCGAACAGATAATATAACCAACTTACTATAAAGTAGTAGAGTGTACTTTCTGCTTAAATTAAGTTTTTTTCTTCCCCATCTAACTTAGCAGAATATCTTGTGTCATCTCTGTTTGCAGAGAGCATTTTTTATTGATAAGCCTGCATGTTGTCTCTTACCAGGTAAGAATGGAAACTAGGCAGTTCAACTTTGGTGCTGTATATGTTTCTTTAGTGCAGTCCTACAGTCTGTGTGCCTATTCCTTGATTTCTGCATTTGCAGGAGTCCCTAACTTGGTGACTTCCAGATAGTTTGGAATTCCAGCTCTCTGGAATAATCTGTAGTCATGCTGGAGTTGGATTGTGAGATTTTGGAACAGCTGATTTCACAGGCCCATATACCGCCTGTCTCATTCTCAAGCTGCAGTACTTCCTCCCCAACCTCCTTATTAAAAAGGTAAAGGTTTTCCTCTGCACAGTCGTGTCTGACTCTAGGGGGTGGTGCTCATCTCTGTTTCTTAGCCGAAGAGCCAGCGCTGTCCGAAGACGCTTCCGCAGTCATGTGGCTGGCATGACAAGCACGGAACGCTGTTACCATCCCACCGAAGTGGTACCTATTTATCTACTTGCATTTGCATGCTTTCGAATTGCTACGTTGGCAAGAGCTGGGGCGAGTGCGGGAGCTTACTCCATCACGTGGGGCTAGGGTTTCGAACCGCCAACCTTCCGATCGACAAGCCTGGTGTCTTAACCTCTGAGCCATCGCACCCCTTAACCTCCTTATTAACCTCCTTATTAGTCATCAGTAAATTCCACATTATTTGGAAATGAGAGTCTTGGATGTGTAGTACAATTATACAAAAATAGATAATATCCATAAATTTTATTCAAGGTTTAGAATTGGGGTTTCTTTTATTTTTATTTGGGGGTAATGATCTCTTATTGGATAAATATTATTCCTTGTATTAGATGGTGGTGGTTATTTTTCAAACTGCTTTATTCTATTCCCTTATAAGTCATTTTAAAAGTTAACTTTTAGGACATCTGTCCTGTGCAATATTCTTATGGAAAAATAGAGATTATTGAAAGAGGGAAAATTGGGCTCACTTGCCAAATAGAGCAATTTATTTGAGTTGTTCAGTGAAACTACTCTTCTAGTAGCTAAGCTAATCCATATGAACATGAGTTTCTAGTATTTTACTTATAATCTTGGTTCTTATATCCTTTGAGGGAATAATTACATTTTGCTGAACAGAAGGCCTGACTTTTACAGTAGACGATAAATCTTCTGCTTTTTCATGATATGGAGATTTATATCTATATAAATGCATTCATTGCAGGAAACTTTTTAAGTGCTCAAGTCTAGATGGCAATACCCTGTCCCCAAGTTGTTTCAATGGAACACTGATTTTTTTTACTACCATTTTTGATAACTGTCTTACACTGGAGATGAGAATCTAGACCCAATAAGAAACATATTTAAAAATCCACCCGAGTGAGCCCATAGCACAGGAGCATGAAAACTTTGCTCAATAGTAAAACAATCTGTTTTATTAAAACACATACTAACAAATATCAGATAATATTGCCCAAGTGCCTGATGGACCCTGTTGTGTTTCAGAGGAAACTTGGGGTCATTCTTGAGACTCTGATGAATCTTTTGACTGAGGCTTTGCTTGCTGCCTAAAATGAGGGGGCGACAGCTGCCTTGGATTGGATTGCACCTATGCGCACACTCTCTACTTGTGGGTCCCAGAAAGCCCCCTGATTTTCAGAGGAACTCCGGGAGGTAAGTTGGCAGAAGAGATACCTGGAGTACACAGATAAGGATATTTGTTAAAGATTACCTCATGGTAATAAGAGAAGCAAAACATAATTATTTTTCCACTCTTTATCACATCTACAGATAGCTGGCCAGGAGTCCTATTCAGGCTGATCTAGTCCTTCTAGTACAACACAAACAAACTTTGGATCCTGCACAGCAACTAAGTAATCAACCATTTATTATCATGATAGCATCCATCTAACCACAACTAGTGCAAAATAACTTTCACAGTACCACATATTTAGTTCATTTCATCTGAAACAACATAATCTTAATTTTAGCTGCAATTCTGCTTTCTTCACATTTTCATGCATTTGGTTTTAGTGAATAATAATTCACAAACCATTATATTCAAGCAAATTTAATTTACAGTATCTAGAATATGTTGGGTTACTGCTTAATTAGAATTAAAGAAAATTCCAATTAGGTATTTATTTTTAGAGTTCTCCTTTACCAATTTCATTATTTTAGATATGAATAAGAGAGACCAGCAGAAATGAAAACAAAATGATCATTAATAACAATATTCAGACAGCAGGCTTGCTTGCATTCTCTGAGGTCAGTCGCATTGAGCTGAGATTAATCAGGTTGACATTTCATGCTGGTGGGTCATGAACTTAGGATAATAGCATTAAATGGTGATTCAGTTGCTGTGGGAAGCAGCACTCATTATTCAGCCAGTGTATTAAATCATCACGAAGAACAACTGGAACTTTTACCCATCCGCTTGGCACACCCCCCCCCCAGAATAGCAAGTGTCTATTTGCACAGCATCTGCACCTTGGTCCCACCTTTAAGGACATATCAGGATTGCCCTGACAATAGCAGTACTCTTAGTTCAAGAAGCAGCACAGATAGCGTTTAAAAGTCCTCACACATTTTATTTATGCTCCTTGTGGCAGACTTGCTCTTTTAGGCTGGCCAAATCAGCCTGTAATTTCTACATTCTATAAAGCAACAACTGCCCTCTAACCTTTCCTCTAAGAAAGAAATAAAGAACTGCAGTTTTGTAAACTAGGCTAATCTTTGCACTTACATGCATTACAATAAATACTTAATTTTAAACTCAGTGGAGTTATGGTTTGAAAATACAAAGTGATTGTGATTATTAAATAAAATAATCTATTAAAATCTCTATTAAATAGAGATTTTGTTAATTTCAAATAAATTGTGAATAAACATTGCAATCTCTTATCATACTGGCTTTCCAACATACAATTCTGTGTATTATTAATTAATTTATATTAATTAATTAATTTTATTTATTTATTTATTTATTTACCGCCAAAAGGCCCAAATAGCAAATTACAAATACAATCTAAAATTTGGCATTCGATAAAACAGTTTAACAAAATATTTAATAAATATTACATAATAGTTAAGGCGCTGGGCTAGAAACCAGGAGTCTGTGAGTTCTAGTCCTGCCTTAGGCATGAAAGCCGGCTGGGTGATCTTGGGCCAGTCACTCTCTCTCAGCCCAACTCACCTCACAGGGTGGTTGTTGTGAGGAAAATAGGAGGAGGAAGGAGTATTAGGTATGTTCGCTGCCTTGAGTTATTTATAAAAATAATAAAGGCGGGATAGAAAATAAATAAATAAAACCCCAACTTATTGATATGTTACTAAAAACCTGTTTTTATAGCCATAATTTAAAAATATGGCTGTTGCCTCTGTAACTTTAGGATTTTCATCTGCAAGTAAAATTTTTAACATACTCAGAAGTATCTCTTCCTGGTTTTGATTTTAAAATAGGCCAGATAACATCTTGCCAAAGACTCTCATAAAATTCACAGTACAATAAAATAGGATCCACTGTTTCAAGATCAATACCATTTTTTTTGTTTATTTGTTCAGTCGCTTCTGACTCTCCGTGACTTCATGGACCAGCCCACGCCAGAGCTTCCTGTCGGCCGTCACCATCCCCAGCTCCCCCAAGGTCGAGTCCGTCACCTCCAGAATATCATCCGTCCATCTTGCCCTTGGTCGGCCCCTCTTCCTTTTGCCTTCCACCTTCCCTAGCATCAGCATCTTCTCCAGGGTATCCTGTCTTCTCATTATGTGGCCAAAGTACTTCAGTTTTGCTTTTAATATCATACCCTCAAGTGAGCAGTCTGGCTTTATTTCCTGGAGTATGGACTGGTTTGATCTTCTTGCAGTCCAAGGCGCTCTCAGAATTTTCCTCCAACACCACAGTTCAAAAGCATCTATCTTCCTTTGCTCAGCCTTCCTTATGGTCCAGCTTTGCAGCCATAGGTTGCTACTGGGAATACCATTGCTTTGACTATGCATATCTTTCTTGTCAGTGTGATGTCTCTGCTCTTAACTATTTTATCAAGATTTGTCATTGCTCTCCTCCCAAGAAGTAGACGTCTTCTGATTTCCTGGCTGCAGTCAGTGTCTGCAGTAATCTTTGCGCCTAGAAATACAAAGTCTGTCACTGCCTCCACTTTTTCTCCCTCTATTTGCCAGTCATCAATCAAGCTGGTTGCCATAATCTTGGTTTTTTTGAGGTTTAACTGCAACCCAGCTTTTGCACTTTCTTCTTTCACCTTCATCATAAGGCTCCTCAGCTCCTCCTCACTTTCAGCCATCAAAGTAGTATCATCTGCATATCTGAGATTGTTAATGTTTCTTCCAGCGATTTTAACTCCAGCCTTGGATTCCTCAAGCCCAGCACATCACATGATGTGTTCTGCATACAGGTTGAATAGGTAGGGTGAGAGTATACAACCCTGCCGTACTCCTTTCCCAATCTTAAACCAGTCCATTGTTCCATGGTCTGTTCTCACCGTTGCTACTTGATTGTTATACAGATTCCTCAGGAGGCAGACAAGATGACTTAGTATCCCCATACCTCCAAGAACTTGCCACAGTTTGTTGTGATCCACACAGTCAAAGGCTTTAGAATAGTCAATAAAACAGAAATAGATGTTTTTCTGAAACTCCCTGGCTTTCTCCATTATCCAGTGGATATTGGCAATTTGGTCTCTAGTTCATCTGCCTTTTCTAAAACCAGCTTGTGCTTCTGGCAATTCTCGCTCCATGAATTGCTGGAGTCTACCTTGCAAGATCTTGAGCATTACCTTACTGGGATGTGAAATAAGTTCCACTGTTCGATAGTTTGAACATTCTTTAGTGCTTCCCTTTTTTGGTATGGGGATATAAGTTGATTTTTTCCAATCTGATGGCCATTCTTGTGTTTTCCAAATTTGCTGGCATATGGCATGCATCACCTTGACAGCATCATCTTGCAAGATTTTAAACAGTTCAGCTGGGATACCGTCGTCTCCTGCTGCCTTGTTATTAGCAATGCTTCTTAAGGCCCATTCAACCTCACTCTTCAGGATGTCTGGCTCTAACTCACTGACCACACCGTCAAAGCTATCTCCAATATTATTATCCTTCCTGTACAGATCTTCCGTATATTCTTGCCACCTTTTCTTGATCTCTTCTGCTTCTGTTAGGTCCTTACCATCTTTGTTTTTGATCATACCCATTTTTGCCTGGAATTTACCTCCGATGTTTCTAATTTTCTGGAAGAGGTCTCTTGTCCTTCCTATTCTATTATCTTCTTCCACTTCCGCACATTGCTTGTTTAAAAATAATTCCTTATCTCTTCTGGCTAACCTCTGGAATTTTGCATTTAATTGGGCATATCTCCCCCTATCACTGTTGCCTTTTGCTTTCCTTCTTTCTTGGGCTACTTCCAGTGTCTCCGCAGACAGCCATCTTGCCTTCTTGGTTTTCTTTTTCTTTGGGACGTTTTTTGTTGCCGCCTCCTGAACAATGTTGCGAACTTCTGTCCATAGTTCTCTCGGGACCCTATCTACTAAATCTAGTCCCTTAAATCTATTCTTCACTTCCACTGCATATTCATTAGGAATGTTAGTGAGGTCATATCTAACTGATCTGTGGGTCTTCCCTATTCTCTTTAGTCTGATTCTAAATTGTGCAATAAGAAGTTCGTGATCTGAACTACAGTCAGCTCCAGGTCTTGTTTTTACCGACTGTATAGATGTCCACCACCTTTGGCTGCAAAGGATGTAGTCAATCTGATTTTGGTGTCGACCATCTGGTGAAGTCCATGTATAAAGTCGTCTTTTAGGTTGCTGGAAGAGAGTGTTTGTTATGCACAGTGAGTTGTCTTGGCAAAATTCTATCAGCCTATGTCCCGCTTCATTTTGTTCTCCCAGACCATGCTTGCCTGTAATTCCAGGTGTCGTTTGACTACCCACCTTAGCATTCCAGTCTCCTGTAATGAAAATAACAGGGACAAAATCTTTGAGAGATGGGGATTTTTTTGAAATCTACCATATAGCATATTTGATGGCAACACAATTAATCTGGCTTTTGAAAAGGCTATTCTGTAATTTACTTAAATATAAACTATTAAGATATTTAAGGAGCTGAAAAGTATATCTGTAATTAATTCCAAAAGTTACAGGTGAACACGGAACTTTGGTTTTAGCCATTAATTCATGTACTGAATTATCTCATAATCTTTCTTTAATACAATAATAAATAATCAGGATCAATGCCAATCTGACTAACCTTTTGGGTCACCTGTTTTAACCACATATTTACAAAAGATTCATTTGGGATTTCCTGAAGAAATCCTTCCTTGTTTTTAAAAATGTTATTTGCAACCAAAACCTAATAGTGCTTAGCCAAGCCTTTGTTTTCAAAGGGCATTGCCCACTTTCCAGGAGAAAAATAGAGTTTGGGACACAGTTTGGAGCACTTAAAAGAGATCTTTAAAATTTCACCTGCAGTTGGGCTACGTTATTACAGGTAGACCTCAGCAAACAACCACTCGTTCAGCGACCGTTCAAAGTTACCACGGCACTGAAAGAGTAGTACTTACGACCGGTCCTCGAAGTTACAACTGTCCCAATACCCTTGCGATCACGTGATCACGATCTGGGTGCTTGGCAACTAGCTCACACTTACGGTTGCAGCATCCCACAGTCACGTGATCGCCATTTGTGACCTTCTTTGCCGGCTTCCCACAAACAAAGTCAAATTTTCCCCCAGCCCTGCCGTGCTCAAGCCGTGCCTTGCCAGCCCCTTGTACACCCTCCCGCACCCTGCAGCAGCCACCATGCTTGCACCACACCGCGCCACACCATCCCGAACCCTCCAACATCCTGCAGCAGCCAGCACCGCCACACTCACGCCATGCTTCTCCAGCCCCTTGCGCACCCTGCAGCAGCCACCCGAAGCCACACCAGCCCCTCGTGCACCCTCCCGCACCCTGCAGCATCCACCCCAAGCCCTGCCACATTCACGCTGCACCACGCCACACCAGCCCCTCACACACCCTGCAGCAGCAGCCACCCCAAGCCCCACTGTGCTCGCGCCATCTTGCCAGCCCTTTGTGCACCCTCGCACACCCTGAAGCAGCCAGTTACCTGCCCGACAGCTTGCTTGCGAGCTGCCTGGGACTTGCAACTTCCTGCCAGCTTCCCCACTGACTTTGCTTGTTGTAAGCTGGCAAGAAGTTGTGAGGAGGTCCTTGCTTAACGACCCACAATCTTTGCTTAACGACAGCAATGGGGAGTGCCGGGATTGCCATCGCTACATCGCGCTTTAAGCAAGATCTGTTCAGTTGGCTTCTGACTAAGTACATGATTACAACCTTAATTTGGTAGTTTAAGATTGGATGGATGGATGGATGGATGGATTTTGGAAAATTGTTACTATTTTGGGGTCAAACTATTATTTGATATTATAGATGCTTTTTTATTATTAGACATATATACTTGATACTTTCATTTTATGAATGGGATATCAAAAACTGACCTGAGTGCTTAGAAGAAAAGATACAGATTTAACAATTTGTATTCACTCCCTCTGGGGTTAAATGCTAACTCCAAGTTGTTTCTCCATAAGGAAATGCAAACTACCATCAGAGACTACTTTGCCACTAGAGGTCAGTCTTTGGTAATCAACCTTTAATGAACCAGAACTGTCAGGAAAGCTAATAAATTACACTGTGGACTTTTCTAATTATGAATTCCTATTTAATCACTCACTGACAAGTTAAGTGAGGCAGTAGTTCCATGTACTTTGCATATACAGTTATGCTCATGTATTATTATATTTCTTGAGATGTGGGTCTTCGATCATAGGAGCAGGTCATTACCAAAGACACTCTTATCTAGTCATAATTACTTATTATGGGAAATAATTAACTTTGTTACCCTCTTGATTCTGCTCACAGCAAATGCAGCACCCACGCCTCCCAACAACACACTAGATTTTGTATAATGAAACATTTTACATAAAAGGGACTTTTAAACTATGTAATAGAATATATACAAACCAAAATATTATGGGGTAGATACAAAGAAATCTTCAGTATGATAGATGGATTTCAAAGGTTGAACCACAACTTGAATTTTTCAATACTGTGACTACTTACTTAAAATTAATGTGAAAAGATACACAAATTAAATATGCATGTGCCATAAAAGCTGCTTTCTGCAATGTAGTTGAGTAGATATAGCTTAAGCATTTCCATTCAGATAAATATATGTTTATGTGTGTTTGGTAATTTGGACTTCCCTGGAAATATTTGACAAGTAATCTTATTTAAGCATCTATGAGGAAAAAAATTTTTTTTACAAGCCTTTGATAGTGCACATGTTGCCAGTAGGCTCAATTGGATTCAGTCCCATAGAAAAATTGTTTAAAAGTTGATTCAAAAGAACAGTTAACAAACATTTACATTACATTCAGAACACTGCAGTTGTTAGGAGATGATAAGGCTACTCCCTAAACTAATGAAAACTTTGGATAACCAAGCACTCATATAATTCTTGTATATTTTAGGTCATAGCTTTCCAAACTGTGTTGCGACAAAACCCGGAAGTGGATGTGCATGGCGGAGCGGGGGCGTGTGTGGCGGCGGCAGCAGCAGCGTGCCATCAGCACTTCTGGGTTTTAGCGGAAAACATGAGGCTGCAGCCGCTGCCGCCGTACACGCCGCCACCGCGCTCACCACCGCGCCGCCGCTGCCTCTGTTGGTGTGTCGCCAATGGCGGCAGTTTGGAAAGCACTGTTTTAGGTGAATAATATCATCTGAATTCATTGTCAAACCATGCTACAGATCATGTTCACAAGTTGAAGAACAAGCTATCTGGCCCTATGCAGCTTTCAAAAGCCTTATTTCAACAGTCAGTAAACAATTCTTCCTCTGAAGTTCACTAGCTAGGGAGGGAAGGAGTAAGGCATGTCAGAAAGGAGAATGAGTATCAGAAATGGGAAAGGTCCTCAAAACTTGGTGAAAAGCAGTATAAGGTGAGACCCTTCCAACTTGCAGGAGTTGTACTGTTATGAGATCAGTACTGTTCTATCCCCTCATGATGTAATGCCTGGGAAAATGAGCAGATTAAATATCAAGCCAGGTCCTGGTCTACCACTGTGGCAGAGAGGAACAGTTTCCCATTGGTATGAACTCTGGGATTTCTATCCTTTTTCCTTTCAGTTCTCCCTCTTCCTCATCTACCCAAGCTACAGAGTGCACCGATGGCCAGTGTGGCAGTATGAAATGTAGGTAAGGAGGGCAAAGTACCCTGAAACCTATCACTCTCATAAGAGTTTTGGGCACGTGGAAGGGTCTAAGGAGCATAGCTGGTATGTAACCACCAGGCATCTGGTGAAAAGTCTGTCCAGTTCTTAGTTCACTGAGCTGGATGGACAACCTAGGAAAGGGAATTATGTCTCACTTCGTACTTGGAGTCCAAAAGTATATGGTTTCTAGAAAGAAATTTGTAATTAAGAGTGGCACTGGCCACATGGAAACTACATTTCCGGTCACCTGTATTGGGACTTGTGGTTGTAGATAAAGCTGTTGTGAGAGTGCCAGTGGAACTTGCTGAAGAGAGGAATATGAATTCCTAAAACAAATACAGGTAGTTCTTGCTTAACCATTCATTCAGTGACCATTCAGAGTTATGACGGCACTGAACAAATGGTACTTATGCCCGGTCCTCAAAGTTACGGCCGTTGCAGCACACACATCCCTGCAGTCACATGGTCAGAATTTGGGTGCTTGGCAGCCCGCCTGCATTTATGACCGCAGGGTGCACTTCAACTTTCCCACCCGCCCTCTCTGCCCTTTTGGCCACCCTGCCCTCTGTTGCCCCTGCTACCCTGCCCTCCACCATGCCTCCCCACCCCCTGCCCTCCTCCACCCCTGCCAACCTTCGCCATCTTCCTCCTCCCACTCTGACGAGGCGTGCCCGGCCTGGCCCTTCAGGAAGGCTGCCTGCAGCCAGCAGCTGCCTTGCAAAGAGCCAGGCCGGGCATGCCTCGTCAGCAGTGGGAGGTCAGATGGGGGCAGCATGGATGGCGGAGGGCAGTGTGGTCAAAAGGTCAGAGGTGGGGGGAATAGGTAGGTGGGGGGAGTTGAAGCAGAGGCAAGCACGGCAGGGCAGGAGAAGCATGAGGTCCTCGCCTAACGACTGCAACCGGGACTACCGAAACTGCCGTCGCTAAGTGGTGCAGTCACGTGATGTTTTGCCTAACAACTGCATTGCTTAGCAACGGAAATTCCGGTCCCAATTAGGATCATTAAGTGAGGACTACCTGTACTTATATTGTAGAGTTTTTCTATCAGTTTCTCTTTCAGTAGCTCTGCTACTAAATCCTTGAACTACTGCTAAAGTAATTTATAGAAATGCTGCTGAAATAAATAATGTTGAAACTATCAATGTGCATATACATCTGTTCCTTGGATATTTCTGGATGACTGCATATGTTTGTTAAAATGTTAGTTTTCATATACCCAGCATTAATTGGCAATGTCTGTCTTGGGAAATAGGGTTTTTTAGATAATTCTGCTGATCTTGGAAAATATTTTGGTTTTCTACATGCTTTTGGGACTCCAAAATGTAGCCCAGTTCCATGTTTTGTAATTTGACCTTTGAAACAATAAATATCAGAACTCAGTTCTTATTTTAGGATGGACTTCCAACATTGGAGAATACAATGGAGTACAGTTCTAAAATAGCACCTCATTCTAGTCAGACAGATTTTTGTTTTACTACATCAAAATAATTTTATATCCATTTCTCTTAGAGTAGGCTTGGCTTTCCTTACCCTATCCAGTAGCTTTTCAAGTGCCACAATTTCTTTTGCTGTTAAGTGACATGACCAGGATAGAGCAAGGCATCTTATAAACTATATTATCCTTTCTTTAATGTGGTGGTATAGAGCCTCGTGTGGCGCAGAGTGGTAGGCGGCAGTATTACAACCGAAACTCTCCCCACAACCTGAGTTCGATCCCAGCGGAAGCTACCTCTCAGGTAGCCAGCTCAGGTTGACTCAGCCCTCCATCCTTCTGAGGTCGGTAAAATGAGTACCCAGTTTGCTGAGGGAAAGGTAATTATGACTGGGGAAGGCAATGGCAAACCACCCCGCTCTATAGTCTGCCAGGAAAACGTCACAAAAGCGGCATCTCTCCAGGGGTCACATGACTCGGTGCTTGCACTGGGGAACCTTTCCTTTTCCTTTTCCTTTTCCTTTTCCTTTTCCTTTTCCTTTTCCTTTTCCTTTTCCTTTTCCTTTTCCTTTTCCTTTTCCTTTTCCTTTCCTATATGGTGGTAGTGAGTAATATATACTATAATATCTTGCCAGTTTACTTTGTGTACTAATCTGGAATTTCTGGAATTTACAGACAAAGAAGATGTGTGGATTCTTCTGATGAATTATTTTTTTTCACTCATATTAAGCAACTTGGATTATACTGAGCAAATTTTTCATTTCCTAGATCTGTTTTCTGTCTTCAGGAATCAGGATGCAACTAACTTCCCCTGCAGCTTTATTGGCTCCCCCTCCCTTTCCCCCCCCCTCCCACTTATGTCCATGGCCAAGTTCAAATACTTTAACGCTTATGGCCACTCATCACCTTCTTTTGAAGCATAAATCCTTTCATTATTGTTCCCCACGGGTCAGGCAGCTTCCTACCATAATACTACACTGAATGGCAAGTTTTATGTTTTTCTAGGCTTACAATAGGGTGTGATGATTGCAAGGCAAATTCCCTAATTCTTTGAAGGGTCTCATAATGACCCTAGATTTCCCCCCCTATAGAGTAGAAAAATATACCAGAACAGTATAAAATAGAAGTGCACATTTAGGCTGCTTTTATGGATTTTCCAGAACTGTTTCTCTAGGGAGAGCTGGCAATTTCCTGTTTGATCTGTCCATTGCAAAACAATCACCTAAATCTTATGTAAGTTATTCTTGGAATCCAAAATACAGCAAACGGTGCTGGATTTAGAGCAGTGTACCTCAGAACTTTTACTTAGAAAATCAGCAATGAAGTTCTGCTTTGTTCTTGGCAAAATTTGGCTCCATTTTGGCTTGTAGAGTGTTTACAACAGCACTATTTACATCTGGACACAACAGCTTGGTGACATAGAAACTGACCACCGCTAAGAAGCTGATGGTTTACAGTGGCAATTATATAATGGAATAGTCATTGGCCCATAATTGGTAGAGAAATGACTAGTACTGGTAATAAAAATGGAGTTTTTAAAATAGGAAATATAATGGTGCTATTATTACAGCAAATAATATATATGGCTACATTATCAGGCTCCAGCTACAAACACATGTCAGTGGATTTAATCTCAGAAATGTGCAATATGCGCAAACTGACATATAATATTGTGTGTTTTTTTTGCCTTTGATACTTTTATGCAAATGTTTGTTTTCTCTAGGTCTCGGTGGTGACACACTCTTAATTTGAATGGGGTTGCCACTGGTAAGGAAATCATTATTCTGATGGCATAAGCACAAAGAAAGGGAGCTGATCATGCCATAGAAGATTATGATCTCTGAGGAGGAACAGAATTAACAAGATAAAATAGACAAGTTAATCTGTTTTAATTCTTGATTAATTTTGATAATTATGTTTTTTAAGGAAAGTGTTATGAAAATATTTACGTTTAAATATGTAATACATAGAGGGGGAAAATGAAGAGCTAGTATATTATATTTTAGAGATCTCTGTATTGAAAAGAGATTGAGGCACAAGTCTTTTCAAAAACTAAGAACTGTTATGGGAAGTCTGGTGTTCACTGTTCTTTATATGTGATTTAATTAAATATGCTTGCATAGCACAGCTCCGGAGGCAACTTCTCCATGTGTGTAGTTCTAAAGCCAGAATAGCTCATTGTTTACAGTGCTCTGTTGCTCTTTCAGCAAAAGTTGGGCCATTGTGATATTTATCTGAATTCAAACAAGGCTAATTAAAAGAGCTGCTGACAGTTGTTGTGATCCGACTTTGACTGGAGCTTGATGGTCATTATGGGTAAATAATGAACCAAGCCTGCAAATGTAGCAGCTGCCAACTTGGGATAGAAGAACAGTTATTGCTACCCAATTTAAAGATCTATCGACCGCTTCCCTTTTTTCCCTACAGATCTTCTGTAGAAATCTAATACTATCTGCTGTTGTGTTTTGTCATTTCAGCTTTTGTAGAAGTATACTATAATTTCCTCCCTTAAATATTTAACTTAGACCACTGTTAGCTTACAGAATTTACTTTTCTGATAGAAAGCTTACTTATTTCTCCTAGGAATGAGATTTGGTTAGCAATTATAATTGCATATTATTATGTTTTGCATGTTTTGATATAATGGAAATACTCATCTGGATACTTTTTTCTCTGTGTATCATTCCAGCAGTGCTTTAGAGGAATCTAAATGTATCCCATTGATAGCTGAGCATTTTAATTGGAATAACAAGCTGCTGTTCTTTATGATATGTCAACATATTTCCACAGTGTTGATACAAAGCTCTGAAGGTTTTTTTTTTCCTTTAAAGTTTTGGGCATAATAGTAAAATGAGAAATATTGTAATCTGCAACTCTGCTTGTCAGTACTGAGAAATTGCTGTGGTGTTCATTAAAAATACATCATCACTTTGTCATGTTTTGTCATGTCCCATTAGCAAGCAGCAAGACTGTAGTAAAGGAAATAGGCAGAAAGAGACTATAATCATTGATGAATCTAAGTTTCTTACAAGAACTCTAGACTTAAAAATATATCTTAGAAATGTAAAAGTCCCACTGTACCATCGTGTATGTGCCAGCCGTGCTTAGTGCAGCTATGCAACATTTATTTCAGCTGCCATTATTAAAAGCAAGGCACATTATATGTAACGTAAAAGCCTGTTTGTGCATAGTACATAATACAGCTGAATTAGAAATCTTGCTGGGAAGAAATGATCTCAAATGAGTCCCTGAAAGACAAGCTTTTCCCTGAGAAATAATGATGAAAAATTATTCACTTAAGAGGCTTTCTGTTTCGGGGGGAAATTAACTTTGATTTTATTGTTGGGAGAACCATCTTTTTTGTATATGTGTGGAACTAAATTTGCATATGTGCCCAGATGAGAACCAGCATAAGCTGCTGGTTTTCTTTCTGTGTGAAACCAGCAATGCATTAACAAGAGGTTATGTTGTGCTACTTTACGTTAAACCAAATCACCCCTGAAACATGTGTAGAGCCATTCATCTGTGTCACCAAAACCCAAGAGAATGGCTGACATCGACTTTGAAACCGAAACAGTGATCACTTACAAATCAAACATGGCACGCTTTAAACCGATTGTGCATGGCAATCTTTTCTGAGAAAAGGCAACTAATTGAACATGATAAAGTGTAAAGTTAATTAACACTCTTAAATTTGTTGATTACTTTTCACAGGATTATATTGTTCTTTTGGGTAGCAGCTTTCTGTCCCAGCTGTCGCCTTTTTAGCTGAATGTCTTTGGTAAACAATAGAGACACCATAACAAGTCGTAAATGGTCCCTGTGACAGCAGACCTTGTGAGGCTGCATCTGTAGAAAATGATTAAAACAATTGCATTTTAAAGGTAGTTCACCTAGCAGCCTGGTCCCCTTGGCCCTCTCCTTTATCTCATTTTAGGGTAGACTGTTTAAAACATTTAAGTGCATGTTAGTAAATTAAATGATTTACTGGGTGAATGAAATAACCTTTAAATAGTGTTCTGGAGCATGCTTCTTTTCAATACAAAATGTATATCCTCACACATTTAAATCTAAACTGGAAAAAAAATTGTGAATATATGTTACAGTTCAGTAATGTATAAGGAATGATTAGATTTGGAGCATATTACATATTAATTCCTCAAGCATAATACTAAACAATAATTTTTCTTCGTTTCAGTATTTCTGTTTCAGTGTTGGCTTCCTTGTGCAAATAGTAGGGAAAAACATATGGGCAACCAGGATTATAAGAAAATGTTTGGTTTATTAACGACACGTAATTGCAGTCTCACTTAGAAAGGAGTAAGTTGTTATTTGCAAACAGAAGTATGATCCTTAGTTTAATAAACTATTTCCGAAAGTGTTATCATAACAGCCGTATGCTTTATTTGGCTTCCACAAATATAGCAAAGAGTGCTTCTTTAACTTCCTTTTATATAAGGTAATGTTGGAAAGAATTAAAATTTGATCTCAATTTCTCGTTCTTCCTACAACAAATGTATGCTCAAAAGACTGAGACATTAAGTTTGTAGTTCATTTTCAAAAGAGGCTTATGGATGTTGCCTTCTCACTGACAAGGATACAATTCAGGGAGAATTTAATGTATGTGGCTCCTTTTTTAAGATTAAAATTAATAGGGATCTCAGTAAAGTTCTCCAAAAGCAGCTTTGAAGAAGAATCTCAGGGGCTCATAATGCTTTTATTAATATAGGGAATGAGTTTTATAGTGTTTAATCCGTTCCATGCTTATGGTGGGGCAGTGAAGAGGAGAGATTGCCATGACAATTGAGTAAAGGGGAATGTTTGGAGAAAGAACAACATTCTTCTATGACTTAAGATTGGATCAGGAAATCGTTCCAGTTTATTTTTATGTTCTTTTGTTTAAAAAAAAATACCTAAGCAAATTTCCATGGTGAATTTTGCCAAGCTCACTTTTTCCTAAAACCAACCCCCCTAAAAATGACTTGCTAGTTTTAAATATAATTTTATAGTGCTTAAAAATCTCTGCCTTATGTTCCTGGAAACATTTCAAAGCACTGTTCTTCTAACATTCCAGCTTAACTTCTAAGATCTCATACACACAGCCTCCTTGCCCTGGCTCTGAGATGGCCCACATACCACTTGTTGGGGACATGTCATTATTATGGAACCTCCATCTCATTGCCAGCCTGCTACTGAGGCTGGCTGAAGAGGGAGTTATCCAGTGGAAAGTGGTTTTTCCATGGGAAAAATTGTCGACCCAAACAGTTCGAAAGCTTGCAAGTAGATAAATTGGGTACCACCTTAAAGTGGGAAAATATGCTGGCGTCCTGTCGGGGGTCGGTATCCACCAGACGGAAGATCTCTTCGAATGGCGGCGGTTACGACAGATCCCGGAAGCAACAACATCTACAGGACGTCAGCAGCCGGCTCCGACGCAAGGCACCCTGGGACTTGTAGTCCAGAAGCCAGGAAGAGTCGGTTCCCTTACCCCCTTCCCTTGCGCGCGGATTAGAAAAACATTGTATAACTGAAATGTATAAACGATGTATGTAAGCCGCTCAGAGTCCTCCGCTAGGGAGGAAATGGGCGGGGTATAAATACAAGTATAAATAATAAATAAATAAATAAAAATGGAAGACCTCCTATGTGAACATTCTATGTTGCATGAAGGAATTGTCTTTGAAGGGTCAGTGTCCTACTGGACTCTAGTTGGCTGCTGCAGGACTGTCCCCTCCCATTCAGCCTCTGTGATTCTTGTGCCATTTCTTCTCTGGCTGCTAGAGAGAGCAGATGCCCCTTTTGTGCAGCAGTCTTTTGGGGGGTGAAATGGGGGAGGTAGAGTTGCCAACCTCACAGAAGACCAAAATATAGGTCTTCCAGAAAGTCAGTATTCTCATTGTTAAGTGGAGAGCTAGATTTTGTCAACAACACTTATCCTACAGTTTGATCATTTATTCTATAAATGATTCATTCCATAATATGCTTAGGATTTTATTTATTTCTTTTTCTATCTGTGTAACATACATTCAAAAGTAAAGGTACCCTATTAACTCTAAGAATTCAAGAATTGTATTAGGGCAGTACCTTTATAAAGCAAACTCAAAGTTACCAAATAATATGGAAGAGGGTTAGCAATCTGACATGAAAATTTTGCCCAAGGATTAGCCAGAAGGAGCTGAGAGACAGGCATGGAAAGTCACTGGTGCTATTGGTGGATCTATTTCCCACTGCTTGGTATGGTCAGAAAATGACCAGTGTCCACAGGGAATATGTGCTACATGGGGAAGAGGGAAAGGCTGAACTCTGAAGAGCATGGGGAAAGGTATGGGTTGTTTTTTTCTCTGCTTGTTCTCATTGCTGCTGCTGCTTACTTTTTAGCCCCTCACACTGAAATTCTGTTGGGGAGTCTCAACTAACTACCCCAGCTAGCCACTCTACCAGCCTCATTCCTGTGGTACAAAAAGAAGTACCCTGTGGGAGCAATGCTATTCAAAATGGCATGCTTGGTATATCATGGATGTATGGATAAGCCCTAAAAGTCAAAATAATATGTAAGAATCTGCTCATTTTACAGTATTTCCTTGGGTCTGGGGACCATGTTGAGGGCTGCATGAGTAGGCAGAATTGAAGCTTTTGGAGCCAGGCCATATGCTAGCTTTCTAACCTCTTCAGGATTGCTTGGGAAGGGACGAGGTTAAGCTTCCCTCCCAGCAGGCATCATTTCATTCCTCCATTTCCAGTCCTGCTCAGTGTATTCATTTCCCTGTTGGTGATGGCATGCCACAACCAACCCCCCCCCCCCCCTTTGTGGACATTTAAACCAGCTGAACTCGAGGTAGGAAGAGGTTTTGGAGCAAGACCTATAATGAAGAATCAGTACACAGCATGCAACTGTGTAAAATTCAAAGCTTAAATGCTGAATTTTCATGAGGTAGCCATACCCTATGATGAGCTTTCTTTAAAATTCCGGAAATTGCAGACCGAGGGGAATCTGTCAGGCTTCATTCACCCAGACCATTACTTGAACGTGAAGACAAGCAGAGATTCAAGTACACAGTTCTTTGATAAACTAGTTTTATTACAGATACTAGAAAAGCCTTAATTGGAGCAGGAAATTGCCAACTATAAGACTCAAGCCATATCTGCCTGTCTATCTCCAGGTTCAAATCTTAGATCTGACTCTGTGTGCCGGGACAGATTGAGAGCTGTTCATTTCTCTGTAGGAGGGCCAGTTGACAACTCTGCATTATTATTGCAGCAGACCTGTCTCACCTCAGGCTCTTTTCATCTGACCTTATTCCTTCTCGCACTCCACTGTCAGGTTAAGAAAGATTGCTTGAAAGAAGTTGACCAGCACTTTGAAGTAGAACAATGCCATTGGCATTAAGGGATTGAGTAAAAGGTCTAGATTCAGAGTGATTGGAGAAGTTCCCCACAGATTTGTGGATTCTAATGGTTTAACAATAGTTACATCAGAAAGCCTATTTTCTATTCTAATTTAAGTTGCTAGGATCCAAGAACTTTGTGGAAAAGTGGTTCATGTGTAACCTTCAATTCTGGGACTAAAAAACTAATTCCTGATCTAAAGATACGCTGAGACTCTTTCTGTGGTGGCTACAGAAAATGTGTTCCCCATCCTGGATCACTATTTTGTACCTAACTCCAGTTTATATATATATTATTCATTTTGTTTGATTAGTATTTTACCTTTCCTCTAAGAAACTCAACAAATAGTATATAATTTCTCCCTATCTCCCAGTAACCTTTCAGAAAAGTAGAATAAGCATCAAATTAACCAATGAATCATGTTCTAAGTGGGGTTTGAAGTTGGATTTCCCTACTGGTCATATAATATTTCTGCTACCATGCTGCATGGCAGTTGGGGAACTTTGTTTTCCTGTGAAAAACAGTGGGACAGACCAGTCTAATATCTACCATCTCTGCCTGATATTGCCCTAAACTGGAGAGAATGGCTTTTTTCTTGCCCAGTAGCAAGGGAGATGAACTGAGCTGAGAAAAACAAATCGACCACATAGCAGCAGTAGAATCTTTCCACTTGGCATAACTTGACAAGGTTTTCTTCAGCTTTTCTGAACTGATGGGGCAGAACCTTCCTAATTCTGAGCAGTTACCCCCTGGTTATTTTTCTTTTGCCAACATAACATATAATCAAGCCCTTATTGTAGTTTGAAAATGCATTCTCCCTCATTGTGAGAGTGTGCTTTGAGTTTATTTGAGGCCTCTCAGTTGGTAAGGAACAACACTCAAAATCTGGGAATTCTTCTAGAGAAAATACTTTTGTATTTTTTAAAAAATAATTGCTGCATTTGTGCCAACTTGAAATATAAATGTCCTAGACCAAGGGTCGGCAAACTTTTTGAGCCGAGAGCCATTTTGGTATGCTCGTGCACATTTTGAAGTGCTCGAGAGCCAGGGGGCGGGGTTTGCGGGCAGGAGCCAATCGCGTGGAAGGGGGCGCTTTGGCGCGCGCTGATTGGTGGAGGCTCAGAAGGAAGGGCGCTGCCACCAATCAGCATCTCCGTTTCTTCTCCAGGGTTCTTCTCCTGTAGAAGAAACAGGGACGCTGATTGGTGGAGGCTCAGAAGGAAGGGCGCTGCCACCAATCAGCATCTCCGTTTCTTCTGCAGGGTTCTTCTCCTGTAGAAGAAACAGGGACGCTGATTGGTGGAGGCTCAGAAGGAAGGGCGCTGCCACCAATCAGCGTTTCCGTTTCTTCTCCAGGGTTCTTCTCCTGGAGAAGAAACAGGGACGCTGATTGGTGGGGGCGCCCTTCCTTCTGAGCCTCCACCAATCAGCGTCTCTGTCTCAGCGTCTTCTCCAGGGTTCGCGCCGCTTCCGGAGACCGGCTTTCTGATGTCGGTCGGCAAAGATGGAAAAAGAGCCAGCGTCAGGAGGCCAAAGAGCCAGATCTGGCTCGCGAGCCGCCAATTCCGACCCTTGTCCTAGACAAGTGAGAGAGTAACCTGTAAAAATATTAACCAGCTGAAAACAATTGTCACATTTGTTTTGTTCTTATAGATGACTCTCTGGAGATACTTAAAAAGCCGTAACGTGGTACAAAGCTGTTGACGTATAATATATAATGTTGAAGAGTTTATTATAACTTTTAACTCATATTGGTGGGAGGTCAGATATAGGATTAGTAGCAAAGGCCATTATAACTATGCCTTATAAAAGAGGAGAATGGGTGAATAAACTCTTCCTAATCTTACTTTCAAACGGAGATGAGCACCAGCCCCTAGAGTCGGACACGACTGTGTGGGGGAACCTTTACCTTTACCTTTAATCTTACTTTGAGAGCCAATTTGGTGTGGTGGTTAAGGCATCAGGCTACAAACCATGAGACTGTGAGTTCTAGTCCCACCTTAGTCCCACCTTAGGCACAAAGCCAGCTGGGTGACCTTGTGCCAGTCACTTTCTCTCAGCCCTAGGAAGGAGGCAATGGCAAACCACTTCTGAAAAACCTTGCTAAGAAAACTGCAGGGACATGTCCAGGGAGTCTCTGAGAATCAGACACAATTGAATGGATTAAAAAAAATCTTACTTGAAAAAGTGACATTGCCTGCTCTTAGATAACAGTCTACTGTGACAGTCACCTAATTTTAACTTTGTATTCATTTCACAAGCAAACTCAATTGTACATTTTTTTCCATCTGAAATGGAAATTCTGTTCTGATTTCTTTGAATACAGAAGACATGAAGCCAAAGAGCTGTGGTTATCCTAATTTCTGAAAATTTTTTTCAAAGGTACCTGCTTGAAGTAATGCTTAGTTTTCAACTGTATATAAAAAACTCCATTAAACTAACAAAAGAGATGTATATCTATGTAAGCCTCACAGAACCTAAAGATTAATACCTAAGTAAATGCATACAGGATTGAACTGAAAAAGCTAGTGGTGAGAACTGTTTAATTTCATACCTATACTGATGATTAGCACAATGGAGTTTTCAAATGGAGTGATGTGGAAAAAAAGTTTAAAAATCATTAATGACTATGTTTTTTTTTTTAATTTAATTTTAGGTGTTGGAGCTGCCCGTGCAGGAAATCTTACCTTCATGGTTGGGGGAGTAGAGCAGGAATTTGATGCTGCAAAAGAGCTACTCACATGTATGGGTTCCAATGTGGTCTATTGTGGAGAAGTTGGAACTGGGCAGGTAAATGCAGATCGTTCCTAGGCATGTTATAAGCTGTAGTTAGCGCTATGGACTTTGAAGAAGCACAAGTACAGGGCAAAAGGGACAAACGAGCTAAGAGGAAGGCACATCAAGCAAACCCTCATCATGACCGTCTTCCACCTGGAAACCTATGCCCTCATTGTGGGAGGTTGTGCGGATCCAGAATTGGCCTTTACAGCCACTGTTAAGATTTTATCCCGGAAGACAATCTTACTCGGCTACGAGTGATCGCCAAGAAGAAATAAGCTTAGTTTCTCTTCCCTTTCACATTGCATTAACGTGTTCCATGAGCCTAGATACCTCCCAAACTTACTGAAACTTAACTTTCATTCTGAAATTCTTCCTTAAACTGGTAATTAATTTACATTTGTCCTACCTCTCTCCACTTCCGTGAGCCATTCACCTGGCAAACAGGAGAGTGCAAATACTGTGATTCAATTAGGGTCCTAGCCCCTGATCTACAACAGCTCCTAAGAGAACAGAAGTCACCTCAACCGCACTCCACACAGAAAAGGGAGAAACAAATTATTCTCTTCTCTACCTTGCCCAACTCCTGGTGTTTTCAGTACATGATGTGTGCATTCATCTGGCCCTTTACAAAACAATGAGAGCTGTTGGTATGCAAATAAATCTGGCTGGCCAGCCAGCCATCAAGACATATTTCTTCCTAGATAGAAATCCCTGTTGAAAATTGTGACAATGACATTATGCTGTAGTTTTGCAGCAAGGTGCTTTTATCAATAGCAGCAACAATGGTTGTAGGTTCCAATATAGAGTAGTGGGGAAGTATAATGGTCACCTGACAACTGAAGATGTGGTGGGGAGGGGCACAGGGCAAGAGTTGGTAAGTGTGGTTATATAAGCAGGGAAAATCAACCAGGGCAGGTTTTTTTTTTACAGAGTGAAACTGACTAGACACGTTAAGATTGCCTGCAGAGACATGCATAATGTTTTGCATTTTAAGCCTTTCATATATGAAATAATCCTGTTTCAAGCTTGAAACAACTGTTTTTCAACCTTGAAACACTTCCAAAAGGATACAAACAATCCATTTTGAATGCAGAACAGCTGTTTTTAACTTGAAACTGGGACAATTGAATATGAAATGTTTTGTATACCTCTGGTTGCTTGTGAAATATACTGATGAAGTCCAAGATCAGGTATAAAAATTAAGAGTTCCAGCAGAACAGATTAGGGAGAAGAAAAATTGGTTGCCTAAGGAAGACAGGGTGAGAACGACACAAATGCCTGATTGGCACAAAGGCCACAAGTATTAGGGCCCTATGTCTACTGAGGACATATATAGGTTTGTGCTGCAAATAAAGATGTTTTGTAACAATGACCCATGAAAACATGTTGTTCTGGGCAGCCTCTAGCAAAAGATAACATTTTGTGGTTCCAAGAGCTTCCTGTGACTATTACTGGTTAATTTAAGTGACATAGAATTTTAAAAATCTATTTTGTTTTGAAAACCAGACCACCCAAATCTTGGAAAAGTGACAGTTGAGTGAGTAGTAATGAGCATTGATGTGCCAGTGAGCATTGATGTGGCCTCTAAAAGATTGCCAATCTGTGCTCCATGGAGTGGTTATGGAACAAAAACATTCCTAATAAAATTGAGCTCCTATTGGACAGTTATTTGGAAAATGGAGAAATTTATGAGTTATTGCATTTAATTTCAGGCTGCAAAAATCTGCAATAATATGCTGTTAGCCATCAGTATGATTGGAACTGCTGAGACCATGAATCTTGGAATCAGGTGTGTTGAGTTTTACGGTATCTGCTTTATCTTGATTACGTTTATGTGTCTGGCCCTTTTATATTGATAGAATAATGTTTCAAAGATGTAGAGTAGCAAATGTAGCACAAGTTTAGTATTTCATGTTTTTTTAAAACCATTGTTAACCTAGGGTTTTCAAGAAACGGGGGCATTCTTTGCAGGGCCACAAAATAAAAGTACATTTTCAGTTTGCTAGAATATATGTAGTAACTCCCATTTCTTATTTTCAGATGAAACATGTAATTGTGTTTAGGCACCATACTGTTCATACATATAATGTGATCCATCATGAACCTGATCTTTTGAATGCAAAATCAAGGTTTATCAGGTACCCAGTTGGGCCAAAGTACACAGCTCGCAGGCTGTGTACAGTCTGAGCCACAGTCTTAAAAGAGTGTACCAAAAGGAAGATGCTATAATAACTTCTTGCTCTTAAAAACAACTTAAGAGTGTTTAATTAGAAAGTTATATTGTTGTTAAAAGGCTGGCTATGTTTGCCAAAATACTTCTGCTTTTATCTTTTTTTTCACATAAATGTGTTTATACACACATAATATACATTTCAGTTTGTAATATGTTGTTGGACATTTTGATCCTATTTATTGTATGTCTGTGTTTTCACAACATGATTTTAGCACACTTAAGTGTATACTTTCAGCTGCTTGCTGGAAACTAAACACACTATTACCACTCTGAGGTCTGATACCAAAGAATAAATATCTGGATTGTCTTTATTTTTTTTAAAAAAAAGATAGATACATGAATGTGCATACACCTGCATACACATATAAATACATGGAAACAGACATGCACCCAAAAGACAGGATAATGGATTCACATTTCTTCTTAATTACCATATCAAGATGCAGTTGTTTTATTGAATTGCCCTTGTCTCAGATGTTAGACTATCTTGACCTATTAAGTTGTCATGTTGTAATTGAGATAAAAGAGGAATTTGCTTTGCATCAGTGCTAATTGGTTTATCAATATCCTGTACCATTTACATTTTAAAATTGAGCATCTGTAAGGTAGGAAAATGTATCTTTAACAAGCCATAACAAAACCCATAAGGTGGTTTACTGCTGTTGTAATTGAGAATTGTAAAGCTGTATCATAGTCAGTTTTAAGTCATAGTTTGCTTAATGAAAAATCAATCACCTATGACTTCATTGTATTTAGCTGAAGTAGAAGCTCACATTGCCTGCTATAAAAGAAAATGTTCAGCTAGCACAGAGTACTGAAAGATCTGACAGTCTAATGGTATGCAGTCTTAATTGGTGTTTGCAGCTACTGCAACATGCAGGATCTTTCTGGGTTTTCATTTTCTAACTTGAGGTGTCGTTTTCCCTCCCCGCTATCTGTAATAATGGTCTGGATTCATCAATCTGTTAAAATTCTGAATGCTCTGATTAATTCCAGGGGTAGGTGAGGCACATACCCCATAGGACTTATCTATATCACAAAGAATCTTTTCTGAAATCTAAATTCTGCCTCTCCTCAGTTCTTTCAAATTGGAGTTCACTTGTATTGAAATTGTTGCAATGCCAGTGATTGTGACTTTTCCACTGCATTTTTCCATAGCGTAGAGCATAGCTTTCCAAACTATGTGTCGCGACACTTTAGTGTGTCGCAACACACAGTTCAGTGTGTTGCGAAGCGGTGGTGGGGGTGAATGCAGCGGCGGCAGTGAAGATGGCAGTGGCGCGCCATCAGCGCTTCCACGTTTTAGCGAGGCCGCCGTGCACGTCGCCACGCGCCCTCCACGCCGCTGCCGTGCACACCCACGCCACGTGCGCCGCCGCTGCCACCATTGGTGTATCACCAACGGCAGCAGTTTGGAAAGCACTGGCGTAGAGAACTTGACTCATCTCCAATCTACATTTCCCAGTCAACAGAACTGAGCTATAGCTCTTCCCACATGTGTGCATTTTACATGCAGCCATTATCTTTCACTGGAAAATGCTAAATAAAAACTCTCCTTGGTGTTAGTCTAAGCTGGGGAAGGGAATGGGCAAATTTAGTTGCAGAATTCAACAGTAGGCCTTGATGAGAAGGAAGAACTCTGCTGTTCCACAAATTATCCATGTTGGAAAATTACCTATTTTGATTCTGCACCTTGACTCTAAGAAAGTATCCTAGAACTTTGTGGTAACATACTTTGCTAGAAGAACAGCACAACATAGTTTTGTGTGCATTTATGCACGTGAATACCAGTAAGTTGAGCACTCTCCTACTTTCTTCAAGTAGTTTAAACCCCACAGAAAAATGAAGCCTTCTGCTATCAATTTCTTTTCAGCCTGACAAGCGTGTTTCTGAAGTGACAGAATTCTTCTCTAATAAAATTCATATAGCACTTACAATTTATAGAGCTTTCACAAGACTGAAAAAAGAAAATTGTATCTGCAAGTATGAATTCCTCTGTAGTAAATTCTCTCTGGAATGAATAAATTATCATGATGTGACTATATTGATGTTCTGTTCTGTTTATGTCAGTGCACTGTTTAATTAAAATAGTCTATTTCTTTTTAGAATCCTTTTTGTCTCTTCATTTTTAACGTTTTTGGAATTTTAAAATTTGAAAAGGATGTAATGTATTATTTCTTGCCACTTAGATACATAACATAGCATATATACTTTTTATGGATATTTAATTATCAGTGTTGAGTCTCATGGCTAATACACAGTTTTAATGCCTTCTGTTTTTAAAAGAAGAAAGGAGGGACACAGTTGACAGTGTAAGATATGTTGATACACATAATAAATTATGGCAGGATACAGCCGCAAGCACGCATACTCACAGCCTGTGCAAGTTGAAAGTGCTTGCATGCATCCATTGCAAGGTGAAATTACTTTCCAGTGGCAGATCTTCACAAGTGTTACTTGGGAATAAGAACAGGAGGTGCTGGAAAGTGGGGCTGGAAATGGAGCTAGGAGAGTATTCCTTTGAAAACTGAAGGTTATATCCTGCAGTGCCCATTCACTGACAGAATGACATCTGCTAAGAGAACAGGCTTCTTCTCTGGAGTGTATCCATCATGCAAGTTTCAGACCTGTTCCAACAGCTTGGGACATCTTTCAGATCAGAGTTAGGATGCTCTGAAAGACAGTGGAGGAAACTCTCGTTGCAGAAGCAGAAGTTTGTTTATGTAGGATTGGATGTCTCTCCATAGAACTTTTACGCATTTATTTTTAAATGGTTTATAAAAAATTAAGTTGTAAATATACACATGCTCAATGTTCGGTTATGTAAATACAGTTACATTGTTTATCTTTATTATCCAAATATTATAATTTGAGGAAAGAATAGTATCAATGAAATAACATCGTATCATCTGTTGCAACCTGTTTTCATTGCTCATTGTGTTGGTATAAGAAGGTTGGGAAATGATTATGAATTTGAAACTGGGCACTAAAATTGCAATTGCTTAAAAATTAAAAAAACAACTACCATCAACGAGGTAATAGATTATGTAGTTCTGGAACCTAGTAGTTATGTTGAATCTGACATAATAAGACGACAAGTTAAACAAAGTTTTATTCTGTTTATCCAAAATTATTCCTTTCCTTTCCTTTCCTTTCCTTTCCTTTCCTTTCCTTTCCTTTCCTTTCCTTTCCTTTCCTTCCCTTCCCTTCCCTTCCCTTCCCTTCCCTTCCCTTCCCTTCCCTTCCCTTCCCTTCCCTTCCCTTCCCTTCCCTTCCCTTCCCTCGATACAATAAATCACTTCATAAGATGCAACTTTATGGTTCATTGAAAATATGGTCAGCAATAAATTTATTAGGATCATAACAAAAAGGTGAATGGTGAGATATATTTATAATTTAGTAATAATAGTACTCTACTCTTCAATTAGAGTAGAAGAGTCTTTGAATCATAGCCATTGTTTATAAACATGAAAGAAATTGGTAATAATATATTAATCATTTACTATTCATGAACAGCCAGCAGTTCCATTTCTTTTAGTTGCATTCTATGCTATTTCCTTAAATCCATAGTTATAAGCAGTCTATAAAGTCTAAAGAATAGCTTGATTTGCTTCCTGTAGTGCATTCCAAGAGAGCCTTGTAAATTCATGAACTGCAGTCTAACAAGATGTTAGCAAAGTCTTTATGCCTTACAGATTAAACAGCAAGTAATTTCTGTATCTGAGTTATGGTAAAGTAGCAAATGGTCCCACCCACCCACTTTCCACCTCCAGCAATCCAGAGTAAGAAGTTGCCTCTTTGTTGCCATATTTTTTCTAGTGTCCCCTTCAGACTATTTCTGATATTTTGCTTTTGAAGTCTCAAATGTTGCAAAGTAGGCCCCAGCAAACATCCCAACTTTGGCAAATGACAAATAAGTCCTTTGTGAAACCAGTGTGGCTATCTCATCGCTTCCTGACTCCGTGGTTCAGAAACTGCTTTAAACAAAAGAGCTCTAATAACATATTTGCGTTGGTAGATTCTTCTCTGAGATAAAAAAATAACTTTTAGGTAAAAAATTGAAATAATCATAATTGAATGTCTCAACATTTTGGGGCTAATGGACACATTTGGAATGTTGAGAAGGACATGCTGGAGACATGTCCAGAAAAATGGCCATTTGGGGGGACATAAAAAGGTAAAGGAAAAGGTTCCCCCCGCACATTTGTGCAGTCGTGTCCGACTCTAGGGGCCGGTGCTCATCTCCGTTTCTTAGCCGAAGAGCCAGCGTTGTCCGAAGACGCTTCCACGGTCATGTGGCTGGCATGACACAGAACTCTGTTACCTACCCACCGAAGTGTGGGGACATAGCTAGTACTAAAATACTATTTTACCAGAATACTACTACTTATATTCCTCACCCTCCCCTTACCCACAGGAATCTCCATGCTGCCTCTTCTAAGATTTTCCTGGGCAAGTGGATACACTTCCAAACAAAGCACTAAAATGTAGCCACCCTCCATTTTTATTTCCTAAGAATGCTGCTGTGGCCCATTTGGGGCTCGGAGGCATACTTACAAATAAAAATTATGCTGGGGGTTGGCATTTCACTTTGCAATATAGCAACTTTCCTTTTTTATTCTTTCCAACACAACAGAACACTGGAAAGTAACTATGTAAAGGGCTTAGAACTGTATGTCTGTCAGCAGGATAGCACTCTAAAAATAAAACAGAACGGGACCAAATTTGGTATGCTGGGAGAAACTGGCAAAATAAATATCAAGTTCAAAAATGGCTTGGGGCTACAGAGAAAAACATTCCAGAAAATTATCTCCTAATGTATCTCCTTCCTGGTCATGTGACTCAGCCAGACATAAGCAGCTCCTCTTGTGCTTCCCAGTGCACACATACACAAGACACATAACACAAGGGAAAAGCATTCACACGTTCATAGAGACACAACACATCACTTTCTTAGTGCATTACATGAGTCCAGATGAGTGGTGATGTCCTCCTGCTCCAGGAAGGGCTGTAATTAGTGCACCAGCCAGAGTAGAGCAAAGCCCCCCAGCCATGGCCTCTGCCTGCCCACCCAACCCTAGCCATGAGTCCAGAAGGACCCCCAAGGCGCGCTACTTCCATCCAGGTGACAACAGAGGGCATCTTCAAGAGTGATCAATGTTGTTTCTGTTCCATGTCTAGGCCTGAACCCTGACTGAAATGGGTCCGGATGATCTGTTTCCTGTAGATTATTCTGTAGCTGCCTAGTGACCACAGTCTCAATCATCTTTCCCAAAAACAGGAAGGTTAGAGATAAGGCAATAGTTTTCCAAGGAGGCTTCTTAAGAAAGGGGCATACCATAGCCTCTCTCAAGGCTGCTGGCAATATCCACTTCCAAAGCAAGGCAATAATAATCTCCTGAAGTCAGCCCTTCACACATTCCCTTGCAACGCAAAGGAGCCGGGGGGGGGGGGCATGAATCCAAGCTACAAGTGGCTTAGGACATACTGGAGAGCCCTTATCCACTTCCTTGGAATCCTCGAGCCAAAATGAATCCCGGATAATATAGCGAGACATTGCCCTGGTCATCCATGAGTCTCCATGAAGAGCCAAGAGATAGGCAAATCTGAGAGACTTTATTAATAACCTTTTGTAAGTTTGCTTAATTTGGACTAGGGTATTGCATGAGTCCTCCTAACGCTTTCCAAAATTGCTTCTCACTGCTCATGCTTTAGCAGTGTGTGTGAACTCAGCCAGCTGTGGCTTATTAAACAACCCACAATTAAAACAAGCCTCATCCTAGCACAAATGTCTGAACCTGGTCACTTTTGGGCTTACCTGGAGTCTCACACTTTTTGACATTTTAAGGCTAAAGCATGATACTTGAGAAAAGGGAGGGGGGAGGGAAAGGCTTAGCTAGTATTGCACTGCTGTCTTCCTCTGCATATTTGCAGGATACTAAGATGTGTGCAGATGAATTTTCCAGCTCATGTCTTGGAATAATGCTGAAAGTAGTTAATCACCAAGGCCCATCTTTTACAATATGAAAGGAGGTGAAGGAGAGAATGTCTAAATGAGACATCTTTTCTAGCCATATATCTTTCTTTTGACTCTTTATTTTACTGGTAATTTCCTTCTCTAAATATTACAGTGTATGTTGGTGAGATAGATTTATTGTAACCAAGGCATTTGAGTTTGGTTGCATATATCTCTGCTTCCAAATGAGATACATTCATCAACACTAAAGCAGGGATGTGGTTGCCATGTAAACTAGCTCCAAAGCATAGACAGAATGCAGACTAATCATAGTAAAACTGGTAAACAACTAGTTAGAAGTTAAAATTTAGAATTTCACTGTTTAAACCAACATAGTCTCAATTGGCCTATGAAGAATTTTGAAAGCTGGGTGTTGATTTTGTGCCCCAATTCCTACTTTTTCTTTCTCACCAGACTCCCCCTCCCCACTCCAAAATGTGGAACACCTTGGCAGTTGTAAAATGTACGTGTGCATGCTCATCCTCTTGCCATGTCCAATGGCAAGTTATTATGTGGACTGACAGACTGTCATTGTTTTGATAGCTTGAGCAGTATATCTCTTGAACAGCAATAGAGCTCTTATGCAGAAAGTATCCTATGTTCTGAACCAATTTACAGGGAAACAGCAATAACATTTTATCATGGTTGAGAGCCCCGTAGCTGCTTCCTATTAAGCTTGCCCTTTCAGATACCTGTCTTGGATTAATTTGTTGATTTCAAATGGAAACTCAGTCTTCTCCACTGAAGCATGACTTTCGAGGATAGACTCTTACTGAATGACAATTACGGTATATTCTATCTGCTTTCAGACCATTACAAGCTTTGGGCACAGTGGAAGACAGAGGACTTCTACAGTAACAGATTTTTATACACGTCTAATTCTAGCTGTCAGTTATCTACGCACCAGTAGATGAGTCCTCAGAAAGATAAAATGCAAAACACCTCCAACTTGCTCCTTTTAATGATATACTTGCTACAAGAGATAAAACGTAGGGGGAGGGAGAAGAAGGGTCTTGAGTATCTTGAAGGAAACTGCATCGGGTGATTTTATTTCTGACCTTTGCTTCTAGAAACCAGTGTTAGAAATATATTGACTATATCTAGATCATCTGTGATTTTCAAGTGTATGCTAAATTAAGCACATTTATAAAAGTGCTCCTAGGGTATTGTTCAGCTGGGGGATACAGATTTCTAATGAGGGATTCATCTGCCACTCCACTCTGCTCTGAATTTCAGACCCTGGGAATCATTGCATGATTTCACATATGGTTTAGACATGTCTTGTCCCTCCCCCCACCCAATTAACAATCTCATGAGATTCCTATCCTGTGAAATCTCACATAAGATTTCAATCTTCTTACAGAAAATTTGAGAAAATCAACCCAAAAATAATGTGAGATCTAGTCATCTCATGGGACTTCAGCCATTTTAAAAAAAGCAGTGAAAATCTGGGGGTTCACAAGCAATATTGACAGAATATGATAAATGTTTTGTTGACCATGGGCATCAAGTTGCTCAGATCTGCAATACAGTATAAGCCTCACACTTCAGTGTCTAAAGCCCTTTTACAGTGGAATTTGGTTCTGGAGAAAGTACGATGTCAAAACATTTATACTCATAAATTGGTAACTCAAGTGAAAGTATCCTGATACCTCCAAGTGCTTGTTAATTTTCAGGTCACGCTAAATTAACATTCCAGTCCACTAATCTGGTCTGAGATGGGCGGCTATATAAATTGAATGAATGAATGAATGAAAGAATGATTAATTAATTAATTAATCTACCTATGGATATCTAGATATTTCTTATTTAGTGAGGTCCTTGAACTGTGTTGATATGGAGTTTTTGGGAGTTGGGTGGCATACAAGTTTAATAAATTATTATTATTGTTAAGTGCAGAGCGTTTGGGAGCCAGGCAGCCTATAAATTAAAGAAATAAAATGTAAACAGGAGGCCATTTGCAGGTATTGTGTATATACATTTAAGATAAGGCTCCTTTTGTGAGGATCCATCCTTAACTTGGCATCTGTTTTGTGTTACTGGAGCTGAACATTAAGATTGCATCTCACATGCACTGGTCCATTTCAGTGTGCTCTTGAGCGGTATCTCCATCCATCAGATAGAACATATACTTCCTATTCACTTAGATAATCTTCACAAAGATTCCTCTAGGAATTCCATTATTAGGGATGATGAAGAAGTGGCAATGGGGGAAAAAGCTTTCCCAATTCTAGTGCTTCATCCATGGAATTCTCTTCCCCAAGGATGCTTTCCTGGAACATTTCTGACGTCTGATAAAGAGCTTTTTATTTCTGTCTCTCTCTTTTACCATTGGAAGGAGATTTTTATTAATGGCAGTGTCAAAATCTGTCTTGCAACTTCTCAAAAGTTTTCTACACCCAAAAAAAGACTTCTATCTTATTCTCTGGAATTTTTTAATGAATTTTTATTGGTGTTGGGTTTCAGCTTACTTAATTGATAGAGGTAGCGAAGAATACTATTACTGTTGATATTTTCTGTTCTAGGTCTTTCTGTCATGCTGCAGACTCCCTGGCTGTCCAATCTGAAAAAACCCAATGGAAATGGAAGAAATGCCCTGAAAAATTTTCTTTGGGGATTTAATTGAAGCATGACAAGCAAGGGTTAGGGTTAGGATTGTTTAGATTATTGTACTGTGAACAATAATGTTCATGCACATTCTTTGGCTACTTTATAATTTAAAAAGCACGAGGATACCACGCTCCACTCAAAAGAATTCACTGAAATTCTCTCTTTTGAAAGAAATTTCAGAAGCAATTTGTCAGAATTTTTTTCAGAACTGGTAGGAAAAATGACAAATTTTCTGCATAGCATTTATTTTTTATTATGGATCATGACTTTCTATTTTATATTGATAATTGTTGTAAATGGTACTGTTTACAAACAGTACCAGTGAACGGTACTGTTGATTTTGAACTGTAACAACAAGGTGTAATAAATATTTTAGCTATTAGAAAGAATAATTGGAAATCAAACCAGAGCCAGCACATGTACCTGGTAGAGAAATAAATTGTTAGAAAAAGGGGTAACATCATTTATTGTTTCAGTATTTCAGCTTTGCTGCTTCTTATATGGCATGCTATAAACATAGTGACTGAAAAATCCAGCTTGTTAAAATGAAGAAAATGTTACTTCTGTTGTAAGCAATATAATGGTCTGGTGAAAGACATTTTCATTTTAGCTTTACTTCCGTTCATTAGTATATAGTATTAATGGCATTATAAGTGTGAATGCCTTGCTTTTTTGTGAATTAAATTACAAGCGTGTGCACTCAAAAGTAAGTGCCATTAAGTTCATTTACTTTCTTCTGGGTTCATATATAGGATTGCATCCTAAAACATTTCCTTTCCATGATTACGTATATGCCCATCTTTTAAAATGTCTGTATTTATGTAGTTGGTTACATTTTTAATTTTTAAAAGTTCTTGCTTTTCATTATAATGAGTATAATTCTTGACACCTCACAGGGTTGTTGTTGTGGGGAAAATAGGAGGAGGAAGGAGTATTTGGTATGTTTGCCGCCTTGAGTTATTTATAAAAATAATAAAGGCGGGATAGAAAATAAATAAAATAAAAATAAAAATTGCACATAGTTAAGCTGATAGCCACAGTCATGCGAGAACATGCCAGATTGTTTAAAAAAGAAAAGCCCAATCTGCTAAAATATTTTTCACTGTTTTCAGTCTGTCTCAACTGCACTGGGGTTTGTGCCGTCAACTCAGTGATGGCAATGGAACAAATGATGTTTCTGCTTGGACAAGCTTTGTTTTATCAGGATCTGTAACCTTCCCAGCAGTTGACCCAGAACTGTAATGCATGTCTCTGAATAGATAGGGAACATATGTCACAGTAGACTTACTTCTTGAACATCAGAATATAATAACTGTTTCATAAAAAGAAAGTTTATAATAAGAGAATTTCCTTTTGTCTCAATAGCAATGTTGAATGTAGTAGCTTATGCTTCTGACAGTACCTTTTGAGTCATATTTCCTTATACAGAATAACCAAAGGGAGCCATTAATTCTGAAGGATCTTTATTTTGTGTCTGACAATTCATCTAATAATTAGCATGCATGAACAGTATAGAGGATTGATGACCTTTAATTTAAAAAAAGGATCTTCTCTCAATATCATCACTCTAGATCATTTTTCAAGTCTTCCAATAAATGTAGAGAAATGACAACATGGTCTCAACATATAAAAATAAGTCATCCGTGACATGTGCATTTTGACATGAACACTTCTCTTCTTTTGACCTTTGACAGGTTAGGGCTTGACCCAAAGCTTCTGGCCAAAATCCTAAATATGAGTTCAGGTCGGTGTTGGTCAAGCGATACATACAACCCTGTGCCAGGAGTAATGGAAGGGGTACCTTCTGGTAATAATTATCAAGGTGGCTTTGGAACAACCCTTATGACTAAGGTACGTATCTACATGTATACAAAAAGAACATATATTGGTGTAATAAACTGACTTACTCTTAATGGACAAAATAAATGTTTCCTTTCAGTATTTCCTTCTGAGCTCCAAGGTAGTATATAGAATTTTCTCCATTATACTGATATACCCAAGATGAATTAACGTCTATTTCTTTAAATTTGTGGCCTGTCACTACTCTATTTAGAGTAGTTAATAGCACATGTACATAAACACATCCAGTTTTAATGCCGTTCACTTGCATTATGCAATATCGAAAAATTAGCTTTTCTTGAAAAAATGGAATAAAAGGATCTCTGTAATGGACCTTCATGATTAGATATTTTTTGAGGGAGGCGCCTTCTTTCTCCTTTACATTTGTCTGTGACAGACAAAACCTTTTATATAACTGGATTATTTCACTCTGCTTGTTTAATAGATTTTTGTATTTTTCTTTGATTTATATTTACATACTGTGATTAGTATGTAGTATTACACACTGCATGTGTTTTTGTGTGTGTGTTTATTTCACATTTTGGGAAGTATCTTGGGAATTTTCTCTAAAGGGCAACGCAAGAAATGTTAATACAAATGTTAAAAAATATGAAAGACAAAATCCTGTACAAATGTTAGAACCCGGAGTCCACAGTGTGGCATCTCAGAATGCCAGTATGTCCACAGATACTTTCCTTATTGCCCACCATTATTATTCTTCCATCTAAGTATTTACATTTTAAAATGTGTTTTAATTTTCTAAACTGGGAAGTCAGCAAAATGGACCCATAAGCTTGAGGGGTATCTGCAGCTCAGTGCTTTGTTTAAAACATCCTTGTCTGCCCCGGAAAGGATCCAAGGTAAGCAGAAGTAGCAGGGATGACCTTATGACACATCTAGTAGGGGATAGCAGAGAGCATTTTGATAAATTGGGGTTTTGTATCGGGATGGTTCCCATTTAGAGAATGGAAAATCTTCCAGCAGCCATTGCATAAGTGTGTCTGCAAGAAGTTATCCAAGATCCAAATGTGCTTACCAGGCCCAAAAGAGTGAGAATCCGTGCTAAAACTCTAGGTTCAGAAAAATCAGATGACCTGCATCCTGAACAAAGTATGCTGCTGCTTTCCATGTTGCTTCCTAAACCACCTCAGCTTTTCAGTTTGAACAACTTTTAGGAAGTCTCACCTTGAAGCTACTATGGGAATGTTTTGCTACACCAGTCCAATTTCTGAACACACTCAACATGAGAACACTTAACCCTGTTTCAATACTGCAGGGTATTAACTTAAATTCTGTGGGATCTAACTGGGTAAAGTTTGTCATGTTTGTCTTCTGCAGGTTCTGTCCTAGGCTTTGACAGAAACTATACAACAATTACCTGCTTGATTGTCCTCCTTAAACACAATTAGTAATTAGATATAGAGTTAAAATGGGAGTTGGCTGGGTGAGAATATGCTGAAGTTGCTTCAAGCAGGGACTAAATGGCATTGTTCTTGAGGTTTCCCATCGATGTAGTGGACAGAAGGAATGGCCTTGAGGGACAGAAAGAAGAGCCGCTACCAAGACAATGGTTAGATAAAAAAGTACTGAGTCCAGGGCAGGAATGTAACCTGAGTAAACATCTCAGAAAAGCCCCTCCCTAGTTCTCACGAAGATAAAGGGACGGAGGGGGAAGCACATTCAGACTTGCAAGATTCTGTTACTGTAGCTTTACAATAAAAGTAGTACTGACTTACATGACATTGGATTCCTAGTCTGATCTACCTTGAAGGGCTGAGAATCACATTGCTTTCCTTCAGAGACATGTCCATTATTCCCGCTTTTTCTGATTTTGCTACACAAAATGACATACATGTAGTCCTCACTTAACAACGGCAATTGGGACTGGAATTTCCATCACTAAGCAATGCGGTTGTAAAGCGAGATGTCATGTGACTGCATCGTTTAGCGACAGCAATCCTGGCAATTCCCCTTGCCTTTGTTAAGTGAATTTTAGCGGTCATTAGCTGAGCACCCACCCCAATCCAAGCCATTCCAGGCTCGGTCCCCCCAGCCCCAAATCTCAGGTAAGCGACTGCCTTCAACTCCCCCCACCCGCCTATCTCCCCCCCCCCATCTCTCACCTTTTGGAAGCCCTGCCCCCTGCCTTGCGGGGCGGCAAGCAGACCCAGAACCGCACAGCTCTGGGGCTGCAAGAAGCCCCTGAGCCGCAGCACAGCATGAAACTGCAATTGCTCCAGCCCAGCTGCGCGAAGCCACCCCAGGGAGCTGCAGCCGCCCCAGCCCGCATTTGTTCACCCAGCTGCCTCCTCTCCCAGTTCCCCACACCGACCTTGTGCCTTTTTTGCCCAGCCGCCACGGGCAAAGCAGAAGCACATGGCTGCCTTTGCTGACTGCTTTTTGGACCCAGCTTCTCCGGCGAACATTTCCTACACGTGGCTCCCTTTGGAAAGTGGTGCTCTCTTTAGTGTTTTCAGAAAAAGAGGGCAGCTCTCCCTCCCTTTCGGATAGCTCTGAGAAGAGAGCACCACTTTCCAAAGACAGTGTTCTGAAGGGAGCCACGTGTAGGAAACGTTCGCCAGAGAAGCTGTGTCCGAAAAGGAGTCAGCAAAGGCAGCCAGGCGAAAAAGGTGCAAGGTTGGTGCGGGGAACTGGGAGAGGAGGCAGCTGGGTGAACCAATGCAGGCTGGGGAGGCTGCAGCTCCCTGGGGTGGCTTGGGACTGCTGGGTTGGGGTAATTGCAGTTTCATGCTGTGCTGTGGCTCAGGACCTTTTTGCAGCCCCAGAGCCGCGCAGTTCTGGGTCTGCTTGCCGCCCCGCAAGGCAGGGTGCCGGGCAGCCAAAAGGTCAGAGATGGGGGGGAGATAGGCAGGTGGGGGGAGTTGAAGCACCCCTGCAGTCATAATTGCGGGCGGGCTGCCAAGTGCCCAAATTTTGATAACTCTACGGGGACGCTTCAACGGTCGTAATTTTGGGCACAGGTCGTAAGTCCATTTTTTCAGCACCATCATAATTTCGAATGGATGTTGAACGAATGGTCATTAAGTGAGAACTACCTGTAGTTAGACTAGCAGATTCAGATCTTCATGGCCTTCTGGAAGACTAAACTGGTAGCTGCTCCTCAAATCTCTGGTGGGAGGCTATTCCAAAGAGCTGGGGTGGCTACAGAGAAGGTGCGCCTCCACCAGGTGACAGCATTTAAGGGAAGGGACCTGGAGCGTACACACCCTATCTGACTTAGTGGGATGGGTCAATATCCTCAGAGAGAGGTAATCCTGCAAATAATCTGGCCCTGTGCCATGTAGGGCTTTAATGATGATAACCAACACCTTGAATTCCATGCAAAAGCAACTGGGAGCAAGCGCAGCTCACACAACGGCGGTTAAGTTGGACAAACCACTGGGCACCCAGAACTGTGTGTGCCACTGCATTCTGGACCAGTTGCGCTTCTGGATGCTCTTCAGAGGCACCCCCATATAGAACGCATTGCAGTGATCCAACTGGGAAGTGACTAAGGCATGAGTGACCATGAGCAAGTTTTCCAATTTTCAATAGGAATTTTTCTAGCTCTACCTAGATATTGAACCTAGGACCTTTCATATACAAACCATGTAAACCATTTCCTAAGGAATAGTGGGCTTTGATATTACTGTCACATTCTGTAGTAGATATCATTGTGTAATAAGAACTTTTTTTTCCTCCTCCCACTCAAAAATATTTCCCTTATTTTTAGGATCTTGGCTTGGCCCAGATTTCTGCCACCAACACCAGGTCTCCAGTCCCTCTTGGCTCCCTAGCCCATCAGATTTACAGGATCATGTGTGCCAAGGGCTATGCCCAAAAAGACTTCTCATCTGTGTTCCAGTTTTTACGGGAAGAAGAGAGCTTGTGAAATCTTTATTGACTATGGACATTGTTAGAAAAAAAACTGTATTTAGAGTCTCTTTCAGATTAATCAATAAATACATGAGTTTAATCAAAGATCATGAATCATGATCTCACCCACTTCTGTCTTCTAAAGTCACAGCTAACTCCCAAGATTTCCTATCTATCATTTCAAACACTGTGGGGAAAGTTTTTTTTAATAATTTATATATAACTTTTTAAAAAATACAGTAGTAGGGTTTAAAGAAAACCCAGTATATTTGTGTTTACATACAAAATGGATGACATAGTTCAAAATCACTCTTTTCCAAACTTGTATCTCCAGATGGGATGGATGTTAAGGGGCCACAAGGTTGGGAAAAGTTGTTCTGAACTGTACAATTATAACTGATTAAAGAGACTGATACTGAACTTCCTAAGTAATATACCAATTTACCTTTAAAACATAATTATTACAATGAAGAATTAGTGGTGAAAATTTATATTAATTAATGGTTGCAAGTTATTTGACATCTGGTGCCCTTATGGTTTTAAAAAGACATAGTAAAAATAACTGTGTGCATGCATGTTTAACATTTTTTCCTTACTAACCTAATTTTATACATTTTTTATCATTTTCACACCTTTTCAAAAGGTTCGTGCCTGCTTCCCTTACTGATACCCAGTTGTCTTAGTATTGTTACAAATCTAAATAAATAAATCCCTTTGAAATAAATCTAAGTTAATGATCACTAGAAGAAATATCTGGGTTTACTTTTGGGGGGGGTGTATTCCCTTGTTTTTATTACAATCAGATTCGGTGCATACTCATACCAATAAAAATGCATTTGAAAAATACATAAAGAGAATCAAAGACCTTGTCTTGCATAAACAAGCGGACAGAGTGTAAAGGTCTATAGGTTGGTATGTTCATTAAAGTTTCCATTCTTGTTTGTTAAGAATGCAGTCTACAACCATTAAAATGGATAACCACAATCCAGAGTATATAAAACCCATTAATCTCCCGGTATCATAAACAGAGCTTATGGCTATACTTCTTCGTTTTACAGGAAGAAACTCTTGAAACTCTGCATGAGGAGAAATAATAAACATTAATCAGAATTGCGTGATCACCATAGTTTTTAACAGGGCAGTTGATCAACCTACCAATTATGGACTCTCCTATGAAAATGTAATGAATTACCCAACAGAGTTGGGTCAGTTTGGAACATGTTCCTCTTTTTTGTAGCTGTCACCACTGTCTATTCAGTTCTAGAACTGAAGCAATAGAGACTTTTTATAATCCTCTTTATAATTAGCTATAATTATATCGCTAATTTCAGATCACTACCAGGAAAGTGTAACTGTGGTCAAAACGAACAATATGGCAGCAGAAAAGTCACTGATTTAAAATATAGAGTCAAATAGATTGAAGAAAGTTCCCTACTGGTGCTGAAGATTTGACAGAGATGATGGGTGATAAGGACTTTTGATATATCCAACACATAGATACATGGAGCATTCTGGAATGTAAGCAATTAGTGTATTCTAACTAAGAATGCTGGAAATGTGGAATGAGAGAAGTTTCCTCTTTCATTCAGATAGGCATGAGAAAGAGGCATAGATAGGCAAGAGGAAAGTATAGCCTCTTAATGAAAGGGGCTTAGGACAGGGGTAGACGACTTCTTTTTCATTGGAGTGGCTATTTTACTGGGTTGAGAGGACTGGATTGTTTTTTTTCCCAAGCTGCTACATGGGGTTGTTTCTGATTTTTTTTTACAATTAGCTATGCTACACAATCAGCTGTGAATGTGAAGTAAATTTAAGTGTTTGATTTTCTGCAGTGGTACAACCTGAAGAACAACAAATACAGTAAGTTAGGAGTGTGTCTTCTTCCAGTCCATACATTTTCCAACTCTTAAGGTGTTTGAGGAAATTTCCAAAACAATTTTGGTGGAATAGAGACAGGGAAAGAAGAGCAAGGAAAACTCCCACTGAACAAACCAAAATCTGTTGATGTGACACTGGATAATGCCGATGGCTTCAGTGAACTGTGGACCATTAAGTCAATTTATTGGGGAAGGAGGGAATCCCTTATGTGCATTTAATCTTGATGCAGTATTACTGTTTCATTAAAAGGAATGACTATGAAAACTTGTTGGGATAATCCCAGTTAGTTACATAGGATGGGGTCTATGGCTAAACAGTTTAGCACAATAAAAGTGCAATCCTATGCATGTCCATACATAAGTAAACTGAGATGTCTACTCAGAGATAAATTCCACTGTGTTCTGTTCCTTGTTTCCATCCCAGGTCAACATGTACAGGATTGCAGCTTTAGTAACTGAAGCATCATGAGTTTTGTGGGAATAGGTTCTACTGAAAGAAAAAGAATGTCAACACAAGCTGAAAATGTGCAAATGTTAGCTTTGATATGTGAACATTGATTTATGCTAGGGCAAAAGTGGTATTTCAGTGCTTTGCCCAGTATAACCTCACATAATACTTTGTATGATCCTACGGGCAGGATTATAGTTAAGGATAGGGTAATGGGATGTACCAACCTTTTTTTTCCCCTTGCCACTATTGAATTATGAAAGCAGTTTGTGTGGATGGCAATTTCAAATGAATCAAGATAAAATCACAAAGTACTCTGTTGGCTAGCAGTCACCTTCAGAAAAATTGGGGTGTAATCCATAATTTAAAGCAACAGAATTGTTTTGTGCAGGATAATAGTTTGGGATTATGGAAGTTGTTATGTGAAATATCTGGAGGTGCCATCTTGCTTACCCCAGTGTGGAGAATATGGTTTTACTTCTCTCTGTGAAGTTTTATGACAAGATTTTGTTGGGAATAAGCTCTTGAAGTGGCTTGCTTTTTTTTTTAGCAGATCATATGAATATAAAAATGGGTATTGGATGGACTTTCATCTGCTTAGCAGTTAGCTCCTTGAAACCCAAACTGAATTGTGAAATTATTATTATTATTTAATTTTTTATCCCACCTTTATTATTTTTATAAATAACTCAAGGCGGCGAACATAACCTAATACTCCTTCCTCCTCCTATTTTCCCTACAACAGCAACCCTGTGAGGTGAGTTGGCCTGAGAGAGAGAGACTGGCCCAAGGTCACCCAGCCGGCTTTCATGCCTAAGGCGGGACTAGAACTCACAGACTCCTGGTTTCTAGCCCAGCACCTTAACCACTGGACCAGAGCTTTCCAAACTCTGTGTCGCGACACAAAAGTGTGTCGCCACACACAGTCTGGTGTGTCGCCACACAACCCGGAAGCGCTGATCATTATCAGCGCTTCCGGGTTTTCCCGCGGCGACACACCAACAGCGGTGTGCAAAAACCCGAAAGCGGCAGCAGCACTTCCGGGTTTTTGCGCGCTGCCGCAACAGCGGTACTTCTGGGTTTTCCCGTGGCGACACACCAACGGCGGTTGGTGTGTCGCCGCGGGAAAACTTTGGAAAGCCCTGCACTAGACCAAACTGGCTCTTAAAATTAAATTAGCACTTAAAATTAGCACTTAAAATGGCCACCACTAAGAAAACAGATCATTTCTATAACAGGCTTATCACGTGTGTGTGTGCCCATGTATCTGTATTTTACAATTTATCATTTATAATGAGAAGCACATGATTTATTAAAGATATAAAAAGATATTGAGGGGTATCAAATCTCAGTCTTCGTTCCAAAAAGAATTAATATCTAGACTAAAATCTGCATGCTTTGACTAATGGATTTTGTAGATGGAGTTAAAGAAAAGACTTTAGTGCAAGACTTTAGTTCATCTACTCCTTGCCAATAATGTAGAGTAGTCAGAGTTAATTAAGTTATGTCTGCTTGTTGAGCGTTGAGGTTGGCTGAGCCAAGTTCCCAGAAAATCCAGGCTTTTGTGAGTAACTATATAGTATATTAGTTACCAGAACATGCATGCATGTTCTTTCATTTTATAGGGCAGTTCCTATATCATTTGAAAATGTACCTGATCTTACAGAAAATAAAGGTCAGCTCACCAACTGCTGAATTACAGTGACTGTTCCACTGGAGATGAGAAAGATTACATTATCTGAGAATAGAATATGCCTCTGCAAATATTTTTCCCCTTTCTCTGCATGAGCATATGGGGAGCTATTACAAAGCGGGCTTTTGGATTCACTTCCTCTGAACCTCTCAACTCCAGCCATTAATATTAGGGAGGCTTCATTCAAATTCACGCCCAGATTGGATTACTTTGGGCCAGTCACCCTCTCTTAGCCTATCTTGTCTCACATGGTTGTTGAGCACCTGAAAAAAGAGGCAGAATATAAAAGAAGATAGGGATGAGTCCAAATTGTATGGTCTGTATACTGCAGGAGGGTTAAGAGTTACATAAACTCAAGTGTGCATATGAATTACATTTAGATTTCTGGTGGAGAAGGGATATGACTGAAGGTAATCTGGAGCAAAGTAAATCTTAAGATACTTTTACAGGAAATTTTTTAATATTAAAAAATGATAGTGCTTTCACTGACAGTAGAAAAGGTAAGGAAACAAAGCTCATACACCAGAGATACCAAGTTACTGTTGTTGGAATGGCCTTAAATATTCAATAGAAGAGAATATATGTAGCTCAGGGTTGAACTGTGAAGTCCTTGGTGCTCTCTGAGCTTGGTTGTTTGCTTGCACAAATATTTGCAGGTCTTAAATATCTTTGATCCAGTCTTCATTGTGGTTTGCTCTTGTTCCAGAATTTCCTGCGAGTCATCAACAACTAACGTAATCTTAGCTTCAGCACTTCAAACTATTTACAGTATTAATATTCCACTTTTCATTGTAAGTAGGTAACATTCACAAGGAAGCTATGAAATTTTATAATCACAGTAACTGAACAAAATCAGTGAAGAACTAAAAAAAAAAAAAGATAAAGCAACACCAAAATACTGTGGTAGATAATCAAAGAAAGAAGAAGAAATCCTCATTGTTCAATTAAAATTTTAAGTAGAAATCATTAGTTCGCTTTAGTTCATGTAAAATCAGCCCTTCACAAAGAGTATTCCATAAACAGAAAGCAAGCACAAAAAAGATACTATCCCACACCCTGGCTACCTCGATGTAAACAGTGGGACTTTCAGGCAGTCTGCATAAATATCTCTAATACAAACAAACAAATGATTTATAAGAGATCGTGCAATAATAAGTAATGTATTGAATTCCTAGGATAAATATAGGAAAAGAATAATCCCAGATTTCCTCCTGCTTGCTTTGTTATTAAGTATTTATTTTTATGATGAAAGCACAAAAGAGATTTGCTCAGTAGAGAGATAATAGTTTAGATTGCAAGATTTTATTGATGATAAGATGAAGATGATATCTTCTGAGACTCAATGGTCTAGTTCACCTGACTGGTTTCAGTATCTTCAAATAAGCAGCATAGTATTAAAAGAATTGCAGAAACGGGGCAGAATTAGAGACTTGACTGAATTTGAAAATCTTATAACATGTAACTTGGAACATCTGCTGGGCCTTATTTATAAACTCTTGATAAAGTATGATTCAGAAACTGAAAAGACAAAGGTGGTATGATTGCATGGATGTAGAATTTAGATGCAGTAATAGGTATGCGACAATGGGAATTTCAATGGAAGAAGAATACTCCAAATGTCATACTTAGAGTAAATTGGTATGAGATCTTTTATTGTTGTTATTGTTACTTTTATCATATTACTAAAATGGATAATTCATTCTCTAAATATTACTGGAAATGTAATGAGCAGGTCAGATAATTCTTTCACACTTGGAAGCAATGTTGTAAAGCTCAACAGTTTTGGAAAATGATTCATGCCAGAATGAAACAAATTTTAAAAGTTGATGTTCCATTCCAACCTGTGATATTTGTATTAAACTTTTATTAAACATCAAAGTATTCTCTTCGATTGGTATCAAAGTATTAGCTTTGTATATAGTAACTGCTGCAATGATACTATATACCTTTTATTGGAAAGAATGTTTCATGTGCTCTATGGAAGAAAGAATAACCAAGCTGTGGAAGTACACTTCGCTGTCCAGAATAACCTCATATTTAAAAGTAAATCTGACACAGAATTTTATTCAATTTGGAAAACAATCTCAGATTCTAATTCAATACATATGTTTGTGTTTTATGTGTATTTTCCTATGCATACAGTCTATATTTCATTTTTATATGATTTCTAAGCTAGAACAGATTTTTAATAAGATGGATGCACTTTATTGTAATTCATAATTTCATTCTGTCATTTATACTATGCTGACCATGGTTTCTGATACTGATACTTTGTACAGAGTTTAATAGTGAATTTCATGTGTTTAAAATGATATATTTGGTTATTTTTAGTCAACTAATGATATATATATTGGAAAATTATAACCTCTGTGACATTTGTAAATAATTCAGGCTTCAATTCTGTCTGTGCTTCTCTGGGAGTGATCCCTTTAAAAGTAGTATATAAGATTGCAAGCATATATAGAAGTGTACCAGAAAATGCACACTTACTTAACAGCACACCCCTTTGAACTATTTACAGCTTTTGCTCACCATACTTCTCAATACTACACTAGTAATTAGACAAAAATAATCTACTGACTCTTTTTTTTCTTTGCTGTAAGAGAACAAACGTGGGCTATTCTGGAAATCAAACCAATAAACGAGAAAGTCTTTCCAACTAGGACTGAAATCTGAGCTATCAAATCCTTGCCAAGATGTCCAGATTTTCCAGAAGCCCCCTGAGGTTGTATCTTTGGCAGCACGGTGTGGTGTGGGTTGTTTGCTCTCATCGCCAGGACTCTGGTGCCTGGTTAAATTCTGCTTTTATGACCTAATGTAGCTCTCCAGGTTTCCACTTGGACTGAAGGAAGGATTGTGCATCTGACTGTTTTGCATATGTACACAACTGAGCAGACAAGTGGATATTTAACGGGTTGCCCTGACTCTCAGAGAAATGGCAGATACGCCGTCTGCTGTGAGTCAAAAGAATAAGAAGGGGCAGTTCTGTGTCAATGAGGGCTTGTTAAGAAATTATCTCTGCTCCAAAAAAGAAAATAAAAAAGATGCATGGGAAAGCTTGTTGGATTTGAGCAAGGGCAGGCTTTCCTTTTTTTTTTTTTTTTCTATAGAGAAGCCATTCATGAATAGGTCAATGCATCATCAAGCAAAATAAACTTCCCACAATGAATGTGTGATAGCTGCATTTGCACACGATTCAGCAATATTTTGATGTTACTATTTTTCCTGAATCTTTTCAGAATTATGAAAAACAGAATTATGGTTCTTCACATACGCTGCAATTTAGTGGGAAAAATCTACAATATTTGCAGGACTTGGCATCCTTTTCCTTTGCTTTTTAACCATTCCTGGAAAATCTTGATACCACCTTCAGCACGTCAGTGTTAAATGTGCATATGTACACACAAATGTACATACATGCTGTTCTGTCATATTTTATGCTAAGTGTGTTGTTAAGCATTACCGGACACCTGCAAATTTGAGTTTGATAGCTTAAAACTTCATATAACCATAAAATCCACAGCAGTCATCACTGCCTTGAGTAACAATGACTCTTTGTTCAGATTGTTTAAATGATAGTGCTTGTTTCCATTTGAAGCCAATTTCATATGCTTCAATAAGGAAGGAGATCATATGCGAGTTGGTATGAATATGCGTTGAAATGAGCTTCACCTTCAACATGAAAGGAAACCGTTGAAATGAGCTTCTTAAGATGGGTGGTGGAGAATATTGCATTGTAATTTGCTTTATAATGGACTATTTGCCAATTTAGCCCAATATTGTCTAGTGTGAATCACAATTACTTTCCAGTTACTCGCCTTCTGATCAATTAAATTGAGTTCCTGTCATCTCCAGGATCTCAGGACATCACACGACTCAGATCCTGATGCAGTTTCTTGAAAGGGGGGGGGGGGGGAGGAACAAAAGCAAGATGTGAACTCAGCTGGTAATAAGAAACAAGGATAGACACTGGCAAATGTGTAAGTAGTTTGAGAAGAAAAACATCTCATGAAACAACGGGCAGCCCAGATTCCAGCCATATTATTATACAGAGAAGATGATCTTGGACCAAACAAGTCTATATAAAGGAAGGATTTAGATTCTAAAAGAAGATGAGCACCAATCTCTTTTTGCCCTTAAATGTTAAACTCTTATTTACCAGTCTGAGCCAGAGATGGGAAATAACTGAGTTTGGGCCAATTTTTAAACACATCTAATTCCCTAACGCATCATTTAGACTGTGCACTCTGAATTAGCACTGCAGTCTTTACCTTAAAAATTAAACGCATAATTGGACATATGGAAGAACTGCATACAAACATTTTACCAAAAAGGTTTAATAATATTGGTCGTTTGGTCCTGAAAAGAAGTAATAAAGGCTTTGATCTTTCTTTGAAGCAGCAGTACAAGGTTAAACTGCCCTTTCAGAAACAACCAGATGCCCATAAAGGCGGATACTTTTCTTTGATAGGAAGTTGCCAAGGCTTGTCCAGCTGTGCTGGTTTGTAAACAGATTAGTTTTAAACACTCAGTAGCCCTGATTTACTTTGTTTAAAGCAGTATGTTTTAGCCTATTGGCCAGCCTCAACAAGCTGTGCAATGTCCTGCAGATTTCCGTCAGCTCAAAATGGCCATTAGGTAATTATACCCCAAGTTAAATAGGCATTATTTAAGAGTGGAGTTGTTTGCTTTCCATTTTACTCACATGTTCCACATTTTTAAAAGAAAGTCTGATAGAATATTTATATTTTGGGCCTTCTGGTGTCCAGCCATTTTGTGCTTTGAAAGTACTGTGATTGGGAAATAGAAGCTAACATTTTTTAATAGAAGCAGATCACAATTATATGCTCTTTTGATGCAAAGAATAACAGCTGTGTGAAGCCATAGCCTGTCAGCTGGATAAGCCTACACATGACAGAGTTTGATTCCATCACCTCACATTGGTCAGTGACCATAATAAAGAACCAAGCTGAACTATTTCTTCATCTTCCCCCAGTTCAAACCTGGCTTGCAGTCATTTCATATTCTTCACTGAAAAACAAGATTTTATGGAGCAAAAGAAAGATAATATACAGTATATCTACCACAGGAAACAATGCCTCCAACATCTTTTTCTTTCCGCTTTCTTAAAAAGTTTTTGTCTGATTCAGTAAGAAGGGACTTTAAAAAATACCAGTTACCTTGCACATGATACAGAAAAACGATAATACTACAGGACACTTTATCTCTTATTTACAATGCATCATTAAATTACTTTCAGGCTTTCTGCTGCTCACCACTTGAGAATTTAAATGAGTGTGCTTGTGTAGTTGAATATTATTTTGGTTTGGTTTGATTTGATTTGGTTTGGTTTTCTAAAAATTAATGAGCCAACACAACTGGAAACATTTTAAAAATAAACTCATTTTCTATTTCTAATTGTTGTAATACTTCATTATTCCTACCAGGGTCTATATCTCCTGCCTATGAACAAGGTATTATTTGTATATGACACACCTTTCCCTCTGTCAGATACCATGTCCCAGTTTAGCTACTCCAGCACTTTGCTCACTTTATTCTAGGGAATGATCTGAGCCAGGAACTCTTGTCCAGAGGTGGCTTGTATTACCCTAACTACTTTCAGCTTGCTCTAGGAAAACTCACAAGATCTTCACAATGGTACAAAGTTAAAAGGCATACTTTCGATAAATATACTCAGTGTGAAATAAAACTTGGACTTCATTTTGATTGTTCCTCTTAACCCATCACAGGCCTCTACATGAGAATACAATATATATATCCCATATTATGTGTTGAGAATGAATACCTTTTCTTTTTTAAAAGAACAATGGAAAGTTGAGCAGAATCTGAGTAACTGTGTATCATGAACTTCCATGAAATGCTGAGCAGATTAGTGGGACAGCTATACTTTTGAAAGATCTGTTTTATTTGAACTCCCTCTCTCTTTTCTGGAACAGAAACAGCTGATACTTGATTGATTAATACAAAGTTGAATTAATCAAGTATCAGCTGTTTCTGTTCCAGAAAACTTAAGAGAAAGGGAGTTCCAATAAAACAGATTTCCCAATCACAGTACTTTCAAAGCACACAATGGCTGGACATCAGAAAGTTCAGTGTTTCTCAACCTCAGCAAATTTAAGATGTGTGGAATTCAACTCCCAGCTGGATGAGAAATTCTGGGAGTTGAAATCCACACATCTTAAAGCTGTTGAGGTTGAGAAACACTGGCCTAGTTTATTAAAACCTTTATAAATATGAGGGTTTCTGTCATTAATACCAGAGATACCGGTATCTTTAACTAAATGTACCTGCCTACTGATCTGAGACTAATAGTTGGGATACAAAAGCTGTTAACTCCCATTTTCACCTTGCTCAAATAATCCTAGAAAGGTAAAGGTAAAGGTTCCCCCCGCACGTTTGTGCAGTCGTGTCTGACTCTAGGGGCCGGTGCTCATCTCCGTTTGTTAGCCGAAGAGCCAGCGCTGTCTGAAGACATTTCCGCGGTCATGTGGCCGGCATGATGCATGCGGAACGCTGTAACCTACCCACCGAAGTGGTACCTATTAATCTACTTGCATTTGCATGCTTTCGGATTGCTAGGTTGGCAAGAGCTGGGGCGAGTGCTGGAGCTCACTCCGTCACCCGGGGCTAGGGTCTCGAACCTCCGAACTTGCAATCTTCCGATCGACAAGCCTGGTGTCTTACCCGCTGAGCCACCACGCCCCTAATCCTAGAAAAGTATTTACTAAATTTGACATTCAGACTTTCCAGACTGTTGGTTGCTCATGCTCACTGTGATTTTTCAAAATTTATGCCTCACTCTTTCATTAGATCAAACCAAAGAAAACTGAATAACGACAATATAATTAAAACACACCCATCTATTAAAAATGTCACAATGTATAAAATATGAATATTAAAAACATCTGTTCAATTCCACTTTTTGCTCCATACAGTAGAAATTCCAGAGGGATATTAATGGCAACTTGCCACATTCATTTACTTTTTTTAGCATTCTAAGTGAGTGATTCCAGTCTCTTAAATCATAACAATACAACAGGGCTTGTATTCACTTTTGCACTCCGTGGTAGAACAATAACAGACCAGAGCAATAAAAAAACCTCTATATCTGGACTTACGGAGGTCAGTGGCAGAATCTTTGGATTAGACAGTCTGAAACTTACAGTAATAAATATATAAAGAAATAGGAATAATGCAGTACTTTCAGTACCCAGTAATGTAATTCTTTTGACTTTTCCTTTGGGTTTTATAATTGACTCCTCCAGTATAAGAGGTTCTAGCCTAAACTTTACTATGAGAGGTGTCCTCCAGATGGATTTGGACAATATATCTACTGGAATTCCCAATCAGCATAATATGGTGAAACTGCACATGGAATGATAATCATAGTTGTTGTGTATTTTTGATAGATTGCGCAAGTAAAGCATAGAGTGCACACATTTTATAGTTTGTGGGGAAGGTTTAATGCAGTGTTTCTCAACCTTGGCAACTTGAAGTTGTATGAACTTCAACTCCCAGAATTCCCCTGCCAGCCATGTTGGCTGGGGAAGTCTGGGAGTTGAAGTCCTCACATCTTCAAGCTCCCAAGGTTGAGAAACACCAGTTTAATGTATTAGGCAAAGATTGGATATGAATATCAATATGAAAATGAGGCATATGTGCAGTTAGTTTACTTTTGACTATCTTCAAAAGGATGCCTTCATTAAAAACATAAGACTGGAAGAGGTGCTCAGAAGAGTTGCTTTGGGCGTAATGAAACCCCCAGGTGACTTGCTCATTCTCTTTGAGTCTCCTTCTTAACATATGAATAGAGAGGCATGCTTCCCACATTTTCAGAATACCCTTTGTTCCTTTGGCAGGAGAATATGAAGTAACCTCCTCTCAAATGAAACTGGATGCTGGACACGATTTCAGTTCAATAGCTGCATTTTGTCCCTCAAGCCCCAAAATGTAGCACCTATAGTAGGTCAGTGTTTCTCAACCTTGGCAACTTTAAGAGGGGTGGACTGCTGGCTGGGGAATTCTGGGAGTTGAAGTCCACCCTTGCCAAGGTTGAGAAACACTGACCTAGGGGAAAAGCAAGGTATCGTTCAAGCAATTCATGGTTTGAGCCTTCCAGTTAATTTTTAATTGTGCTTCCTAATTTAGGTAACTAGATGTAGGTTCTTGTGCATAAGCTTGCATTTAAAACCATTTTTATACCACAGAGATGTATGTATATGTATCTCAGAATTCAGCCACTGAAGGTGGAACTAAATGAGAAGCAGGTGAATGTTCTTTAGATTTGATATAAGGGAATTCAGAGCAGGATTTGCCTATGGAGGAGCAGCTGGAACCAGATGCCCAGGCATTAGCCCCATCTGTTTCTAGAACAAGTCCTGCAAAGATGAGAAATTGTAATACAATCAAAGGATAACTTCAATATTTTAGGCTAATAATAGTGTCCCTAATATAAGAATTCCTTAAATTGTATCAAAAGCAACAGAGTCTCGCATAAGATTTTGGGTGAAAACTGCTGTAATGAATATGTTAGGGCACTATGAGAATTTTTTGGTTGGTTTTGCTGAAAAAAGCCAAATGCCTTTGAACATCACTAAGTTGCATCTGTTTTTATGTATATTGATTTGTTTATTATGATATTTGATTTATGCTCCATAAGAAAATTCTCTGGTCACTTACAGTGAATAAGCAGTCAAATAGTACAAATAGAGAGTAAGACAAAAAAATCTTAATATTTAATCAGATTTACAAGATTTATGAATATGTACATAAATATGTACATATGCAGATGAGGCTTTGAAAGTAGTAGTCAGTGGCCTTTCCACAATTTTCGTTGTAGATGTGTTTGTTTTATAGCAGCCAGATACTTGGAGAATAGCTCCTCAGATTAGATGGGTTGCTGCAAAAACAGCTGGCTTTAAAGTGAAATAATTTTCAGGGAAATTGATTGGCGTCACTGTTATCCTTCACCATCTTGATCAAAAGGTTGACCATCAAAAATCTTTCAAAAACAAAAACAAAAGCTTCCAGCTAAATTGATAACTGATGAAATGGGAAGGATGGAAATAGAGGAGAGAGGAAAGAAAATGCAAGGAAGAGAAACTAGGTCCTCCCTTAGCTCCACGACAATATTTATCTGTTAGTCATATCTCTGCATTTCTACATACATTACAAACATTTGTATGGAAAATTGGAGCAGCTTTCTGACACAGAAAGGCTAAACAGATATATTCTTCATCGTGTTTTTAACCTCCTTTACAAAGAGGTTAACCTCATATCCTGCAAAGGCAGCAATTTTTACTGATGGGTCCTCATGACAAGTGATTTGTGAAGTGCCATTCGCTCCTTAAATACACAAGTATACCTGTGTCCTGGAAGCCCACTACATCTGTTATTAAACATATATTCATCCACTTTTCAAAAGACTGATAGACCTTTCTGTTAAAAAAAAAAGGGGGGGGCACCAGGAAATTTAAACTAGGAATTCCCTTGCAGCACTTACTGACTTGGGATACATGGAAGCTGGGGTGAAATTGATAAGACTGCTACCAATTTCTTAACAGTTAAGGAACAAGCAGTCAAGAAATACCCCACAGGCTAGCACTTGGTAGAGCAGCTATGAAGGGCTTGGAAAAGATAGTCCAATGCTGTGAGGTGTCTATACTTACAAAGATCAGAATAGTGCAAGAAATGGTATTTCCTGTGACACTCTATGGAAGTGAAAGTTGGACTTTGAAGAAGCAGGATAGGAAGAGTATTACTGCTTTTGAACTTTGGTGTTGGAGAAGACTCTTGATAATACCGTGGACTGTGCTGGCTAGTCTCGAGTATCAAGTTACACAGAGTCTCTGCTTGTGAGCTGCAGGCAGGAATTCACTCACCAACAGCCAGAAGTTATGCTGTAGGGAAAAGCTGAGAGAGAAGTCCAGAGTTCGTTTGCCGAAGTCAGAGTTAATCCAGAAGACAACCGATATTCCAAAGCCAGGTCAGGGGTGGTAACAAGTAGGTCAGCGAGAAGTCAAAGCCAAGTCAAGGAGTCCAGAAGTCAGAGTAACAGTAGTCCAAACCGAGTCAGGAAATCAACCACGTCTACCACGGTATCCTTTCGGACGGCTCAGGGAATTGGGGGTGGGCGGCGTTGTTTTACGCTGGTTCACCTCCTTTCTCCAGGACCGTTCCCAATCGGTGGTAATAGGAGAGGAGAGATCTGACCCTCGGCCCCTATTATGTGGGGTGCCACAGGGTTCGGTTCTCTCTCCTCTCCTATTTAACATCTATATGCAGCCACTGGGCAAGATCATCCGTCACCATGGGATGAGGTATCACCAGTACGCTGATGATACCCAGTTGTACATCTCCATCCCGGGTGAAGTAAGTGTTGCAGTCGACACCCTTTCTCAGTGTCTGGAGGCTGTAGGGGCCTGGATGGGGCACAACAGGCTTCATCTGAACCCTGGTAAGACGGAGTGGCTGTGGATTGATGGCCTCTCGATTTCCAGGAAGTTGTCATCTTTAACTCTGGATGGGGTTGCACTACCCCGTTCAGATTCAGTACGGAACTTGGGGGTCCTCTTGGACTCACGACTCCTGCTCGAGGAGCAGGTGGCAGTCGTGGCCAGGAGGGCCTTTGCACAGCTTCGGGTTGTGCGCCAGTTGCGCCCCTTCCTGGATCAGGAGGCCCTCCGAACAGTCACTCATGCCCTTGTCATCTCCCATATAGATTATTGTAACGCGCTCTACATGGGGCTACCCTTGAAGAGTATCCGGAAGCTTCAGCTGGTCCAGAATGCGGCTGCACGGGTAGTTCTGGGTGCTAGGAGATCCGCACATGTAACACCGCTACTCCGTGAGCTGCATTGGGTACCAGTTTGCTTCCGGATTCAATTCAAGGTGTTGGTTATTACCTTTAAAGCCCTACATGGCATGGGACCAGGGTATCTGAGGGACCGTCTTGTCCCGACCATGTCCGCCCGCCCCACCCGATCATGCAGGGAGGGCATGCTTCGGATCCCTTCATTAAAAGAATTCCATCTGGCGGGGTCCAGGAGGCGTGCCTTCTCTGTAGTAGCACCTGCCCTGTGGGATAACTTGCCCCCTGAGGTGAGACTGGCACCCTCGCTCCTAGCCTTTAGGAAGTCCTTGAAGACCTGGCTCTGCCGCCTTGCTTGGAGTGAAGGAAAGGACAGTTCCTCCTGGGGGTGGTTGGTTTAGTGGTTTCCTCCTTGTAAGAACAGACCATCTTCTGGATTTCTGCTTTTTATTTTTATAGTAGTTTTAAATGTCTAGGTTTTATCATTTATATTTTGATTGTAAACCGCCCAGAGTCTGCCATGGCAGAGATGGGCGGGGATAAATCTAAATAATAAATAAATAAATAAACTCAGAGTTCTGACTGGAGGCACAAATGATTAGGCTCAAATTATCCTACTTTGGACATACTACACAAAGACCTAGCTCCCTAGAGAAGGCTCTAAGGCTGTGAAAAGTGGAAGGAAAGAGAAGAAGAGGACAACCAGCAGCAAGTTGGATAGATTCAGTTACAATGGTGATGAGTATACTGTTTAAACAACCAGATTAGGGACAGATCGTCATGGAGAAAATCTGTGTGGTTGCTAAGAATCAACAACTTGATGGCACATAATCTACCAGTTTCTCCTTCTGCCCCAAGTGACCAGAAGACTGGTAAACCTCTTCCCCAAACTGCCTAGTTGATAGGCCAGTGGTACAGAGGATGGGCCCAGGATGAAGCAGGAGGCAGATTTCCCTAATGCCATACAAATTATTTCCCATTTCACTCCACAGTCTTCCTCTGCTCCACCAATCTGTCAGCCAGGCTTTTTTGGGGGGAAAGATCTACTAGTCTACCCATCTGCAGAAATAGCCTGAATGACAAGTAACCACTGTGGAGCACCCCCACACTAATGACCTGTCACTCAGGCAATTTCAAAGATAGCCACAACTTCTGACCCAGTTAGTTGCCCAAGCCCATCCCACCATATTTTAAGGAGACCAATTGGTGATGAATTTTCCCACTGGCTGGTGATGCTAAGAGAACCAGAAATCTTTAAGCTACATACAGTATAGTGGCACCCAGAGTCCATTTAAGAAATTGTTTATGTAAATGAACTGATAACTGATTCTCTAAAGAATCATGATTTCTGGTTGGGTTTTTTTTTTATAGGTATCTTGCTTTTTAGAAGCTTGTCTTTTTTCATTATACGTATTTAAAAATGAATGTGCTAAGTACATGATAGTTGAACATTTTGGACAAGATCATGGGAAAGTCCCTGTTCTCCCAACTTGACACATTTGTGGCTTTCTTTTAGAGGTATTGAGAAACTGGACATTTTGTAATGATACTAGTGATGGGAGAAAGATATATTTGGTACCCAAAATTAGCCTTTTCCAATTCACCCTCCTACTCTGCAGTATTACAGCTCCCATCAATCCAGCCCATTAGGCTGATTGTGCATGATGGGAAGTGTAGTTCAAATATTTGGAAGATGCCCATTTAGAGAAGGCTGCCATAAAATGTTTCAAAAGACCTACCACCTGGCAGGACTTGGGGGGGGGTGGATCTGTGGGCTGGAGTGACTCACCTTTGAAAGGATATTGCCAGTGCACTAATTTTGAAATGCTGTATCTTCCTCATGCCCTCTTTACTTCCAGTACATGACATTATTGATGAAAACCCTAAATTTCAATGGGAAGCCATTGGACTGGAGTTCTCCCAGTGTCTTTGAAAAGCAGACCTTTTGATATTATTTTTTATAGTTGTGTATGAGGTGGAAAGTGCAGAATGATTGAATTCAGTTCTTTGTTTCTATCATCTTTCTAATAAGCCAGTCAAACCCCAATAGGCACTTTTATTATGTGAGGAATATATCATTGAGAGCTTGGCCAGAGGTCATGTCTTCTGGAAAACCAAAGACAAGCATTTAATGATACCTAAAACTTTGGCAGGGAGTTAAAGGTACATTTTACTTTACCAGAGGTTCTTTTCTGCCACACAAAAAAGCAAACTTCTATGTGACCTAAACCCAGTCCAAATTAAGTTATTTTATTTACCTAAGTGGGAAAGCAGATCAGCTGCTAGAAACCATCTGTGACAACTGAGTGTGGCTTCTCAAGGAAATGTATTGTGTGGGGTAGGGGGGGGGAAGGAGGCATCATTTTACTGAGTTAAATCTTGATATACTGTAAATGTTGGTATAGTTTTAAACATGCAGCCAAGAGTTCTTCCTTATGCTATTGCAAGTTGTTGATCTCTTCCAGCTTCCACTCCAAATGGTGCCTTTGTGATAACGATGACATAGAATCAATTCTCACCTGAGTATTCTCTGCTGTGGTTAGATCATTGCTCCAGCTTTAAACCAGACCTCTAACCCTGGAATTCCTGCAGGTATTGAATGCAAGTATGTATCTTCGTATGTATGATTTATTTATCAAATTTATAGAGCCACCCATCTACTCAAGGAAGTCTGGGCAGCAAACAGAAATAAAACATAACCAAACTATACAAATCCAGTTCAAAAGAAAGTGGATCGAACCCCCCTGAAAATTACATTATCAACGTATTGCACAAAACTAAAGCCATGCCAGAGCTCAATCAACATCTCAGCCACAGTTCCTGGAGGAAGAGCTGGGTCTTCACAGCTTTCTAATGACTGATATCTAGATGAGTGGACTGGATCTAGGGATTGGAGGCTTCAAGCAACAATCTGTTCTGGTCTTCTATGGGGGAAAAATCAAGATGATTTAAAAAAGAACATTTTATAAAAAAACAAAATAAGTTGCTAATTATGGGTGTATGAAAGCAACCGAACAACCATAAGAAAACAATCTTAGCTAACAAAACAAGCTATTTAGGGGGTGGGGATTGCGCTTTAAAACATTGGATGAGGTAGGCACATGGCACCATCATTGGGTAAACCAGATGAGTGGATGTTCTTAAGTACCAAATCAGATCGAAGGATTATATATCAGTTTCTCTTTTTTCCTAGCCAAACCAAGTGGGAAATCGCACCACACTTTCTTGTCAGTTTGCCCCTGAAATTCAGTACAGTACTGTCATTTGGGGGAGTGGGGGGGGGGAGGATACAAAGGAGGGTTCAGGAAGAACATGTAACTCCCCACTTCTGTGTTAGACACAAAGAATGGAAATATGTATTAGGGCTGGTCAGATATTAGACTTCCAGGATCTATTTTATTTTTCATTATTTCATTATTTTCATCATCCAGTAGCAGTGGCTACCCTTTCTCAGTGCCTGGAGGCTGTGGGGGTCTGGATGGGGAACAACAGGCTTCGACTGAACCCTGGTAAGACGGAGTGGCTGTGGATTGATGGCTCCCGTGGATCCAGGAAGTTGTCATCTCTAGTTCTGGATGGGGTTGCACTACCCCATTCAGACCAAGTGCGTAATTTGGGGGTTCTTCTGGACTCACGGCTCCTGCTCGAAGAGCAGGTGGTAGCCGTGGCCAGGAGGGCTTTTGCACAACTTCGTGTTGTGCGTCAGTTACGCCCTTTCCTGGATCGGGAAGCCCTCCGTACAGTCACTCATGCCCTGGTCATCTCCCATATAGACTATTGCAACGCGCTCTACATGGGGCTACCCTTGAGGAGTATCCGGAAGCTTCAATTGGTCCAGAATGCGGCTGCTCGCGCAGTTATTGGTGCGCCTAGATCAGCGCATGTGACACCTCTGTTGCGACAGCTGCACTGGGTGCCTGTGTGCTTCCGGGTCCAATTCAAGGTGTTGGTTATCACCTTTAAAGCCCTACATGGCATGGGGCCAGGTTACCTGAGGGACCGTCTCATCCCCATAACGTCAAACCGTCCCACTCGGTCATTCAGAGAGGGCATGCTACGGATCCCGTCCGTAAAGGAATGTCACCTGACGGGGTCTAGGAGGCGTGCCTTCTCGATAACGGCGCCCACCCTTTGGAATATGCTACCCCCGGAGGTGAGGCAGGCCTCATCGCTCCCAGCCTTCAGAAAGAACTTAAAGACCTGGTTCTGCCGCCTTGCGTGGGGGGAGGGGGGGAACAGTTCCTCTTGGGGATGGCTGGTGCCATAGGGCCCTTTTAAACATCCAAACATCATACCACCGCATCTTGGATTTTTATATTTAATTTTAATATATTAGAGTGTTTTATTGGGTTGTTTTAATTGTCGGATTTTAATTTTTGTGTGTTGTAAACCGCCCAGAGTTCCCTTGCGGGGAGATGGAGCGGTATATAAATTGAAACATAAATAAATAAATAAATAAATAAATAAATAAATAAAGAACACCCACGGAGCCTAAACAATGGTTGAGACAGGCCTGGGGAATTAGGTGCTTCTGAGTCCACAAACAGCACAGGAAGTTGTTTCCAGACACAGAATTAGCACTAGAACAGAAATCCGTTCACACGCAGATCCACCCCTTTCCCCCCTACAAGCGCTCTTGATTTTAGCCCCTTTGCTTAGAATGAAAAAAGATCATCTGTTAAAGCATTTGGGAGTGGGAAATCCTTGCTGGTCTATGCAAAGTTCTGAGAAATTAATAACTCAATTCCAATGTAAAGATTGTACACCTCTGTGGCAAACATGGCTTCTAACTGTTTAAAAATAAGCCAAGCGCTCTGTAATCTTAGTAATCAAGCGGCTGAATGACCACTGTGGAAAATGTGGTTCAGGGACAGAGAAGTAAGATGTGGCTTTTTCCAAACACCAGAGGGAAGCTTTTCAGAAGACGGTGGCAATTACAGATGAGCTGCCATCATACTTACACATAAGGGGCTAATTAGCCTCCAAGCTACATAAAGACACAGCAAAGACTTTGCCCTTTTTTTTCATTTTGGGCAATCGCCTTTGAGCAGGTCTCCAGAGCAAAACAAGGAAGCTGGTGCTGGATAATAGAAGAAAGACATGGGTCATAAATTGGAGGCAGAGGCACATTCCTTGGCAGCCCCCCCCCTTTTCTTGTAATTGGCAGGGACCTGTAAGATGAAATATATGCCTCTATTTACCATAACAGAGCTCTTTTCAGTGCTGCACATAGCTCATTGCCACTTCTAAACTACCTTAGCTTCTTTGGCTCTTAAACACAGAGGAGATTTTAGCACATGAAGTTTCAAAGGCATATTCAGTTCAGTTTAGTGAACCTTTTTGCAGTATACCATACAAACTCTCTCTCTCCCACTAACTACTGTGGTATCATCCTATGATAAACTGGGAAAGTAAAGCATAACTTTAAAACTGACAGGTGTCTGCCTTCTTGCCATCAAAGGTTAAAACCATTAACCTTTTATGTAACAGCCTGAAGATTATTCCAAGAGTAGCTGCTGATGGTAATTAACCCTAGAGTGGGTTGGGCCCACAGATGGGTTTTGCATTAGCTTAGACAGGTTTTGTTTTTTTATCTGTGATCTGTATCTTGGATCACTGAAAGGTTTTGAAGGCCATGCACCACATTAATCTTAACCTGATAATAAATCTATTCTAATCCATTAGTAAATAAAACAACTGAGGTACTAAGTAGATCTTCAGCGAACCTTATATCCATTTCATGATATTTTTCAGAGTGTTTGATTCTGGAATAAACAATCACAGTTATAATCACTTGGCAGTAAGAGAAAATAAATGTACATGCTGATGATAAAGAGCTCTCCCTTACTTGCATCTAACTGTGGCACAACATGCCCCAGCAACCTCTTCTTTCTGCCAGGTCCACATGATGTTGCTGTCATATGGTCACCAAGCCATATCAGAGGCAGCCTTAAGTCGTCACATAGCTGTTCTGGTGTTAAAGGAATGTTTTCCCTTTATCCAGACATATTTTTCTATGAATATAATCTGACACCTTCGCCAACCATTCTGTTATGGTCAGGTTACAGAGGGTGAGATTGGCCCAGTTTCTATGGTCACTTTAAGTGGGTGAGAGTATCTCCCTCTTCTTGGTCCCTAGGCAGTATCATTTGGGGCCATTCTGGTTTGGACATTAGAAGAACCTGCATCTTTCAAACTGGCCTCTTCCCTTGTACCCACCAGGTCTTTAAGCTTTGAAAAACAGATCAACCCAACCAACGGGCAACAGGGATGCGAGCTGGAGAGACTCCATCATACTTCCCAAGCACTACCCCATATTGGTTAATGTAGTCAGGCTACTTTTAAACTTAGGTTTACTACCTCCTTCCCATCAACTTGCTTTGGTCATGTTTACTAGCAATTTTTTTTGGTTAGATATTATGATAATGGTGAACCAGGTTCTTGGGAAGAATGAAGAAGGAAAGATACTTATGCATTGTTAAATTATATTCCAAAACTTAAAAATGTATCCATTATTATGAACTTTGGGTATTAAATGTCTGGACTGTTGCAAAAAAGGGACTATATCCCTTGGAAGAATGAGTGTGTACTAGTCTCTAAAAGTTGCTGAACAAAATTGGCTAATTCTTAGCCTTTGAATTAGCTTTGTATTGCTGGAGAGGCAAGATTGGACAATATGATTCCATATGGTCTCAATTTAATTTGATGTTTAAATATTTGTATTGCTTTGTATAAACATGATTTTACCATTTTTGCTAGAGTAAAAAATTAGAGAATATATTGTGTAATCACTTTTTTTCTTCTCCTGATTCCCCCCCCCCGTATTCTTCAGCTTTTTTATACATATAACTTTTTAAAAATAGTTTAGAATGAAATGTATTTGTACTCCATTGTATTATTTGTACTTTCTGAAAAATCAATTTAAAGAAAGCTGGTTTAGGACTGCCACTACTTATATTCATCCCTTGACCACCTGGTAACTAAGATAAGTTTTCAACTCTACACTGCATCCTTGAGAATTTTATCAAAATTTTATTTTTCTTCAAGGGAAAAATGATTCTTTCTTACCCAATCTTATTGGAAGAGAATGGTTAGAAAATATGCCAAAGGATTTTTTAGCTTACCATTAGTTTCTTTATCCCAGCAATCCTGAAGTCTGTTTTACTACTAATTTAGAATATTCTCCTCCTCCTCCATCCCCTCCTCCCTCTTCTTCTTCCTCGTCTTATCTTGTACATTTTTTTATTTGTTCAGTCGCTCAAAAATAAGCCTTCTTGAGTACAAGAGAACTAGGCCCTCTGAAATTGAGACTAATTCTGGGCAGAAATGGATATAATTTTATAATTAATCTGTGAAACTCTAAGAGAACAAGAGGTAGGTGCAGGATTTTCATAGCAATGGAACTACCATTTCTTACGTCCTGGTGGCTCACTGTTTCATCAATTGAGAAGATAGGGAGACACTTTACTTTTAAGCATTTCCCCTTCCTTTCTACACCAATAAGAGATTAAAAAATAGAGTTTGGCATATTAGCCACAGGAGGGAAAATAGGAGGACATCAGAGATCTGGTCCACAGGCCTGTTGGAGGACTGAGGAGAGATGCCTCAGCACTCAGCTGGTGAGAATGCCATTGGAGCATGCTGCTGCAGTTGCCTGCTGGAGGCCTTCCAATGCAGAAGCGCTGTTTGCTGGTAGAGCAACGCTTCTGCTGCTTCAAATTAACCCTCAGTTGGTAACACTTCTGCATGAATTGTTAAGATTACGGACAGCACACTTTGGGGCTTCAGCACCATGCCTGGCAGGAAAGATGATGTACCACATGAGGCAGAGGAGAATCGACTGCTGTTCTTTCTCAGTGTGCACTCCCTTCCCACACACGTTTCTCCGGTGGCACCTGTGCCACTGCTCACCATCCAGCTGCCAGCTAAACAGACATCCTACAGATGTCACGTCAGAGAATTGGTGTAGCTGAGATGAAGAAGGCAACTGCTCTGCCTGGTGGGTCAGAGGGCACTTGCTAGATGCTTGGCCCTAGTTCTCCATCTGTTCTGGCCCAGCCACTCAAAGCAGCTAATTCATTTTCCTTAATGAATTTCCTCTCCTCCTCCCTCCCATTTTCTTTAGAAAAAAACAACCTGCAAAAGATTTGGAAAGCTTGCTCATCATTCTGGGCCTTTTTAGTTGGTCCTAATAAGACACTCCCCTACCGTGGCTTTGGGAGTTTCAGAATGAGTAATTCTCCTGTCTCTTGGCTGTAATTTAGTTATAATTTGAAATCCATACTTTGCCTTATAGTTTATGTTATGGATTGTGCTTAAAGAAATTAAGCAGGGGACGGGAACAATAAAGTTGTTAATGGAATTTATTGATCCCAGTTTATGTGTTAATGATTTGAATTTCATGCTGCAGCAATACCCCTTATGTTTATGTTACACCAGAAGAAATTAAAAGGGGCTCAACAGCCAGGCACTGGACACAGAAAAAGCAACCCATTTGTTCTGTCGAATGAAGGGAAATATACCCAAAGCAAAAATAAAAAATAGAAATCATTTCAATGCATGCCAATCTATTAAAATAATTGATAAACTGCATTGCAGCAAACAGAGCTAAGATAGATTTTTTTGTCCCCCAATCACAAGGCTTCTATCTGAAATAAATCAAAGGTAGAGCAACATTCAGCTATAAGCCCTTCCCCTGCTCCCAAATCATATGGACCCATGATCAGTAAGACATGCTAGCTTGAAACATAGGTTTTCATCCCTAACCATGATGTCAAAATCATGAAATGTGTGTTGCAATAGACATTCTGACTCTTTGCACTTTCATTGCAAGATTGCATGAAAGTAAAGAGTGGAGTCTGTGTCATGACCCACGTTTTATCATGTGTTTCCCCCACCCCGGTTTCCTGCAGATGCCTATGGTTCGAAATAATTACACAGAGGGCTCGTTCAAAGATCATGCAAACTACAGATAAATCACAGTTTAACCTTACAAGAATGATCTGCAAGGCAACTTGACATCACATGCTTCCCTTTCTCTTTCAGCATTGTCACTTTACATTAATTGCAGTTTGCCCAGGAACCTGAACCTGTCAGCTGTGATCACACACCCAGTTAACTATGGTTAGGGAAAACAAGCCAGATTTCAAAGCGCAGTACATACATCTCAGTTTAATTTTACTGATGATTGTTAAAATAAATCACAATTTAGAGTTTAGCCAATGCTCTAAAGTGAGCTGCAGGACACAGCAGCCCTGTTTTTTTGTGGCCCCTGATACTCCCAAAATCACACCACTGAAATTGGGTTGCAAATAATTTGGTAGCATAATTTTTCATTTTTAACAAAAGAACATTTAACATTAAAAGTGAATGTTTTAAAAAAGCAAATAAAGAGTAAGATACATGTCACTATGCCTATTCCATCTTATAATAAGTCTCCCCCCCCCAATAACATTTGTACCCTCTGCAAACATCAACTCATTACTGCCACCATCCTGTTTCCCTTGGAGGCCTAAACACTAATTATTATTTAAAAAAGTGCCCACCCCAATACTGAACTGTGATTAATTGAAAATGGAAGCATCAGCTTCTCTCCTGTTCTCCTCCTTGCAACTAAATGGTAACCGAGCAGCATCTAGGTATTGTTGCAGCTCATCCTTGCAGTGTTAAACTATGGTTAGCATTATATCCAAAGAGGATCCAAGAGGGGGTGAGATCAGTTAGTTTAAGAAATCCACGGCACCCGAGTCCTCCTATAAGAAGCCAAGCTAGAATCAGAACGGTTTGAACAAGGCTGTAGAGCAAAGGCTCAGCCTAGTCAAGTTTCTACCTTCAAACCTGAAGCTTCAGCTGTCCCTTAAAAACCTTTGACATATTCCTTAATTGCTGTTGAGCTCATACAATTTGGTGATGTGCTGTATGGCGTAGTATAATATCTTGTGACCTTGAAGTTGTGCAAAGAACCAGAAATCTGGCTATATAATTTTATGTGCACAATAAAATGTGTGTGTGTGTGTGTGTGTGTGTGTGTGTAAACCTTTTGTTTTCAAAAAGTTCATGTGGATAGGTTATGATGTAGCATATTTTCTATCCACAATTTCTACCATTTCATGAAAGGGCAACCCTGGCAAACAGCTAAACTTAAAAACTGTAGATTGCTAACATGACCGAGGGCTTGGAGTATCTCCATTTTTCCAGCAGTGAAGCACAACACCTTCAGTTTACTGTTGAACTGCTTTACCAAAATATTTCTTTTCAAGGTGTCTTCTTTCTGATTTCCCAATGCACGTAGAAATTGCTTCCTCAGTGTTATCAGATATTTATCTGTTACACAATGGAATCCTAAGTCACATGTTGCTCTTTATTTTAACATGCATGCAATAGTATTTAGTGTCTTCTGATATCGAACACTCAGTTGTCATGGAGATGGACCCTATCAATATGACATTAGATAATCAAAATGAATTCCACATGGCTAACTCTCTAGGAAGAAGGTTTAACTTAACTTTGGGGAACATGAATGTGTCAGTTCAATTTTACCCGATTATTTCTGTTTTTAAAAATATCTCTTTCAAATCCATTTATTTTCTCTATGTAGCAAGCAACACCACTGAACTAATGGAATCTTCATTTGAACTGGAAACTAAAGCTAAAATGTACATTTATAATGAACTCCCAGAGGTTCAGATATGAAAGAGTTAATCAGTCAATCTAAAGCAGTGTTTCTTAACCACAGCAACTTGAAGATGTGTGGACTTCAACTCTCAGAATTCCCCAGCCAGCATGTCTATGCATGTACAACAAATGTATGATGCAATGCACAATTGATGTACAGTGGGGAGAAACCAGGGACATGATTCCTCTCTCTCTTTCTGAACTTTTATATGTGGCTCGAATAATGAAAAGGATGTTGGCTTTCCCATCTTCAGCTGAAGTAGGAAAGAAAACGCAGTTTTGGTGCAGATACCTTCAAATGGAACATGCAGTTGCTATGAATAAAATTCTTTGAGTACTGAACAATTTCTTTGTGTAAGAATATATTGAGAACCATGTTTGATCAAACCAAGTCTGTCTAGTCCTACCTCTGATCGCTTACAGTGGAATATGTAATTTAACAATTAGCAGGAGAAGAGCATGTATAATTTCATCGGAGCTCAGAGAGCATATAAAGCTCTCCAGCCGCAAACACCCAGATAAGCAGGGATTAAATGCAGACAAACAATCGAGCAGAAAGCAATATCCTAATCAAGGAACTACCAAGGAGAAAACCACACCCCCACCAACACTGGCAGGGCAAGCTACTGTATATAAACAGGGAGCAAACCCCACACTGACTAGCCCTGATGATGTTACCTAGTTGGGTAATGAAATGTCTGCAAGCAAACAACGAAGCTCAGAGAACACCACAACATACGTATAAAGAGTTTTCCCAAGGGTGAGATGTTCACTTTTCCTAACAGCACCAAATGATTTAGGGTGGGTTGTTAAAGAAAGAGAAGGAGAATGAAAAGTTGGGGTGAAAATTAACCAAGCACGTGCAATTTGGTTTTGCTGCCTCTTGCCTGGCAAAGACTGGCTCAGATATGATAAGTAGATCAACATGTTGCTAGATCAGAGAAAGCCATCAGTGGGGCTCTGTGGTATGAACAGTTACATTGACATTCAGAGCTGCTCCTGGGTTGTAAATGTTGCTCATGTTGGATTAAAAAAAAAAAGCTGACACACGCAAACTGGACATTCTTCTGAGGAGAAAGGGAGATATTTGGTTATGTTTGCAGAGGTGAGGGACCAAGAATGTCAGGAGCATTTGCCAAGACTGCAAATCAGAGCTCGCTTTTTGCTGGGGACCAAGCTGCTTGCCTTTCTTATTGGGGTTTCCATGAGAGAGGCTAGAGTGATATACCCCATCCCATCAATCAAGTCTGCAAAGCCATGCAGTGCACTTCTGTTGACATCAAGGTGGTCGTGACAGTTGCAGAGTTTAATGCATTCCTCCTTAATGGAATACCATAAATCTGGATACAGGGCTGCCAAAGTAAAAACAGCCATTCTTGTAGATGAAACAGCAGCTTTCCTTGAATTCCCAGAGGCCAACTGGGTTGGTTGTAAAACCAATCATTTACATCAGTCCAAAATTGCTTTAATGAAATTTGCAAATGTGACTGACAATGACTTTGCCCACCCAAAAGGCAGAACAACTTGTGCAAACTACAATTATTACGGTCCAGCAGAGGTCTTGGCCGCAGCCTGGAATAAAGAGGCGGCCGGGGCCTTGGACAGGATTGTGCCTATCCGACCTCTCTTGCCTCGTTCAACCCATCACTCCCCGTGGTTCACGGAGGAGTTGAGGGTTTTGAAGAGGGTTAAGAGACGTCTGGAGCTCTGCCGGAGGAAGACGAAGACTGAATCTGACCGGACACAATCTAGAGCCGCTATTAGGGCCTATCTTGTGGCGGTAAGAGCGGTGAAACGTGATTATTTCTCCGCTCTTATTGCGTCCGCAGAATACCGCCCGATGGCCCTGTTTAAGATTACTAGATCCCTTTTGGGTCAGATGGACTTGGTGACCCATTTACAGGGCCGGTCGGAAGAGTTTGTTGAGCATCTGCAGGACAAAATCGCTCAGATTCATTCCAAGTTAAACTCTAAGTGTGAGGCACAATCTGGGGAGATGCCAGAGGTACGTACTTGCCCTGTTATCCGGGAACAGTTTGATCCTGTTGGGCCTGATGAAGTAGAGAGGATCCTCCGGATTGTAAATGCCACCACTTGTCATTTAGACCCGTGTCCCTCCTGGCTGGTAAAGTCAGCCCGGGAGGTTACATGTGGTTGGGTCCAGGCGATGATTAATACATCTTTGGGGGAGGGGGTGTTTCTGGCGGTCTTTAAGAAGGCGCTGGTGCACCCCCTCCTCAAGAAGCCTTCCCTGGACCCCACTGTTTTAAACAACTTTCGTCCTGTCTCCCACCTTCCCTTTTTGGGAAAGGTGGTTGAGAAGGTGGTGGCGCTGCAACTCCAGAGGATTCTGGATGAAACGGATTATCTAGACCCCTTTCAGTCAGGTTTCAGGCCGGGATATGGGACAGAGACTGCATTGGTCACGCTTATGGATGATCTTTGGCGGGAGCGAGATGGAGGGAGTGCATCCATTCTTGCTCTCTTGGATCTCTCAGCGGCTTTCGATACCGTCGACCATGGTATCCTTTTGGGACGGCTCAGGGAGTTGGGGGTGGGCCGTGTTGTTTTACGCTGATTCGCCTCCTTCCTCCGGGACCATTCCCAATCAGTGGTAATAGGAGAGGAGAGATCTGACCCTCGACCCCTCTTGTGTGGGGTGCCGCAGGGTTTGGTTCTCTCTCCTCTCCTATTTAACATCTACATGCAGCCGCTGGGCAAGATCATCCATCACCACGGGATGAGGTATCACCAGTATGCTGATGATACCCAGTTGTACATCTCCATCCCGGGTGAAGTAAGTGTTGCAGTCGACGCCCTTTCCCAGTGTCTGGAGGCTGTAGGGGCCTGGATGGGGCACAACAGGCTTCAGCTGAACCCTGGTAAGATGGAGTGGCTGTGGATTGATGGCCTCTCGATTCCCAGAAAGTTGTCATCTTTAACTCTGGATGGGGTGGCACCACCCCGTTCAGATTCATTGCGAAACTTGGGGCTCCTCCTAGACTCACGACTCCTGCTCGAGGAGTAGGTGGCAGTCGTGGCCCGGAAGGCCTTTGCACAGCTTTGGGTTGTGCGCCAGTTGCGCCCCTTCCTGGATCAGGAGGCCCTCCGAACAGTCACTCATGCCCTTGTCATCTCCCATATAGATTACTGCAATATGCTCTACATGGGGCTACCTTTGAAAAGTATCCGGAAACTTCAGCTGGTCCAGAATGCGGCTTCACGGGTAGTTCTGGGTGCTATAAGATCAGCACATGTAACACCGCTACTCCGTGAGCTGCATTGGGTACCAGTCTGCTTCCGGGTCCAATTCAAGGTGTTGGTTATCACCTTTAAAGCCCTACATGGCATGGGACCAGGGTATCTGAGGGACCGTCTTATCCCAATTACATCCACCCACCCCACCTGATCATTCAGGGAGGGCATGCTTCGGATCCCATCACTAAAAGAATTCCATCTAGCGGGGTCCAGGAGGCGTGCCTTCTCTGCGATAGCACCTGCCCTGTGGAATAACTTGCCTCCTGAGGTGAGACGGGCACCCTCGCTCCTAGCCTTCAGGAAGTCTTTAAAGACCTGGTTCTGCCACCTTGCCTGGAACAAAGGAAATAATAGTTCCTCCTGGGGGTGGTTAGCTTAGTTATATCCTCCTTTTAAGAACACACCATCTTCTGGATTTTTTAAATTTATTTGTATAGTAGTTTTTAGATGCATAGGTTTTTAACTTTTATATTGTGGTTGTAAACCGCCCAGAGTCTACCATGGTCAAGATGGGTGGGGATAAATCCAAATAATAAATAAATAAATTAGAGCTCAGCAGTTTTGTAAGTTCATATTTCCAGAATATTTTCCCTTCTAAGAACAACACCGTTTTAAAAAACTGAATTTTCTACATTATGACATCAGAGATGCCCACCATACAAAACTCTTTCTAAATTAGACAATAAGTTTGCATATAAGCCTAACATTCTTACAGTATACAGGTCACAGTGCTAGCTAATCCATGATCTCAAAAACAAATACAAAGGTAGTAGGTGAGAAGAATGACAAATAGAGGTCTCTGTATATTTCTCTCCAAGATTCTTTGCTTGTAAATATCCTTGGAAATTTATTTATTTATTTATTGTGATATTTATACCCCGCCTATCCCCTCCCTAACGGAGGACTCTAGGCGGCTTACATACATATACATTTTTCCATATTATACAATTCACCAACTATACAGTGTCATTAACCCGCGCACCAGGAGAGGGGGTAAGGGAACCGGCTCTTCTAAGGCTCCAGACTACAATTCCCAAGATGCCTTGAGCCGGCTGCTGACGTCCTGTAGATGTTACTTCCAGGTCCGTCGTCACCGCCGCCATTCGTTCTTCCTCCGATCTTTTCTCCTCTGGTGGAACCGACTTCCCGACAGGACGCCAGCAAATTTTCCCACTTAAGGTGGTACCCATTTATCTACTTGCTAGGCTTTCGAACTGTTGGGTTGACTGGGACTAGCAACGAGAGCTCACCTTGTCACGCGGGGTTCGAACTGCCGACCTTCTGATCGGCAGTCTACAGCTCAGCAGTTTAACCTGCTGAGCCACCGCGTGCCTAAGTATATTTTAGTAAACTTAGTAAATCCTAAGTTTACTCATAAATAATAATAAAACAAACAAAAAATCAAATCTTTTACAATTCCCCACTCCTTTGTTCCATTCACTGAAAAAGAAAAAGCAGAGATATATTCAGGATCTCAAGTGCATACATGCTAATTGGGAACTAAACCGAGACCTTATTATATAAAACTAGGATTATATCAGTAATGTCAGCAGAGCTTTGTTTCTCTAAATATAGTCCCTGCAGGGCAAATAAAGCAGGGGTTTGTCACTTTTTGGCCAGAAATATACTTAAGATTTTGTGGAGACATAAGAATCTCAATAGGTAGAACAATGAGCTATACAGTAGTGAATGCGTGTGGATGAAATCAGTCTTTTTAAAGGGGATTGAGTTCCTTTGGAGAGCCAGTTTGGTGTAGCAGTTAAAGGCATCAGGCTAGAAACCGGGAGACTGTGAGTTCTAGTTCTGCCTTAGGTAGGCTGACCATATTTCCTTGAGACAAAAACGGGAAATTGGGATGGCAAAACGGGACAGGGTCTTATGTAATATTCCATATTCATGAAAAAGACAGGGGTCCCCGCCCCCCAGTCTGTGCGATTGGCTCCCACCTGCAAACCCCGCCCCTCGGTCTGCGCAATTGGCTCCCTCCTGCAAACCCCACCCCCGGTCCATGTGATTGGCTCCCACCTGCGAACCCCACCCCCTGGTCCACACGATTGGCTCCCGCCTGCAAACCCCACCCTCCTTTGCCGCATGCTGATGGGAGGGCCTCCTCTTCTGGGCTGCCTCCTATCGGCAGCTCTGGCTCGGATCCTCCTTCCACTCCATTCCCGCCGGGTTTAAAAAACGGGACAAAATTGAGATTTTTATCAAAACGACGGGACGGTTGAAAAATGCTAAAAAAACGGGACTGTCCCGTTCAAAACGGGACGTATGGTCAGCCTAGCCTTAGGCACAAAACCAGCTGGATGACTTGGGCCAGTCTCTTTCAGCTCTAGGAAGCAGGCATATCCTGATGAAATTTTTGGATGGAGGTTGAAAAAAAATTAAACTTATTGGCATTTCAAAGATATGCAGGAATGCAACCCCTGCTGGTCAGGAATGATGGCATCTAGTGTCTATGACAGTTTCTTCCCTTCGCATTAAAAAAAAAGGGATAGTATGTGCCATAGTCTTAAAATCTAGAATTATGCCTTGGACAAGTGTACCAGATCTTCTTGTGGTATTTGAGAGAATTACTAAGTTCCTGGAGGCTAAATGATCTCCTTAAAACATCAGCCTTCCTTAGCTTGGTCAACAAATGCATGCTTTCTACTGCTTCCCTCATAAAATCAATCACTGTCAACTTGATCTTTAAAATATTGCTGTTAATAGCTTGCAGTGGAGCTAACATTTGCATAAGTGTTACCTCAGAGCCCATAACTGGGAGCTAATTGGTTGCTGGTGATTAAAATGATTAAGTGATTGTAATTTATATGATTAAACAATTAAACCATTCTCCATTGAGATTGGCTTAGGTGGGCTCAGGGATGGAAGGATGTATCCCAGCATGCACATAGGCAATACCGTAGTAAGGAATGTTTTTGCCAATAAATACATATACATGCATACATAAATTCAAGAACTATGTATAGTATATAGGGTCTTGTAATGCAACCACTGCACATCAGCCACTAAAGCAAAATGTGGGGGAGGGGAGCACGAATAAGATAAAGTATGGGAAGGAGAACATTCAACTAGCTTCATTTTAAATTATGCTATTGGTAGTAGAGCTACCAGTGACCACTAGATGACAACAGAGAGTTGGGACTTTATCTTTTCACCAACATCTAATGCTCATCCACATTTGCAGCTCAAATCTGGTAGCCCCAGTCAAAGGTGCCATTTATTGATAGCATAAACCTGATTTAGAATAAGGCTACATAACCTATTGGAGAGATGAAGGCCATACTTAGAATGCCATGCCAGAGACCACATTCCAAAAGGCAGCTAAGACTAGGACAAATCAATATTTGATTGAATGTCAATGGTAACATAGCAATCATTTAATTTTCTCCTTCTGATCCATTAAAAATTACAGTTCATTGGCAATTTTTGAGTAGGTTCTGCAATCTACACTACACAGTATTTAATGGTCTCCTGGCTTTTGAAAGTACTACGAAGTTAAGCAGGAAGTAGCAATTAAACATATGTCTTCTGCAAGCTACCATGAAGTGGAAAGTTGCCACATGAGATCTATGTGCTTCCTCCTGCTTTTTGGGGTTCATTTGGTCAAAGTAAGTTTCACTTGCTTTGAATTCTCTCCTGAAGCAGCAAAGCAATTGAATTTCTGCATCCCTCCAGCTGAATCCATCATCATCCACATTTCTTTTCGATTCAGCTGCTGAATACAATCTTCTGCCTTGGTTCAGTCCAGCATGTGTTTCATGGTTGCTGTTCAGCACAAATGCGTTCATCATTTAAGAAGCAGATATGAGGGAGTCACAGTGGGGCTCTTCCACCCACAGTGGCCATTGAATCGGTACTGCCTGCTTGGTTCCATAATGCTCTGTAGCATGTCTAAATATGTTTCTGCTCCAGAGGAAACACTATGAAGGCAGCTTTGCAACATTTCCTCTAGTGCTATGAGGTGGCAAGAGCTGCTGTCTCCTGCTACTGTCCACCTCCTGGGATTTCCCCTTCCTTCCTGATGCCAAGCTGCCTTAGTACCTTGCCCAAATCCCCTCATTCTGTAGTCCCTTTCTCCACATCGTCACTGGTAGGCATGGACTACTGTGGGGAAGTGCAACGGATGAAACAGTGTCATAACTTTATGATGCAAAACTCTTTACATATATACTTGTATCAGAAGCCAAGATGCAAGTACATATGGGCAGGATTTGCATTAGGAGGTCCCCGTGTACATGTTGTCATTTGGATGTAATCTCAGTTTGCTATGGACACTTAATGCTTGTGTGTTTTTTCCCCATCACTGTGAAAGCAAATACAGTCAAATAATTATGAGATGGAGGGGCAGTATTAGATGGAGCACTTTTTTTTTTTTCATTCTCGCATTGGCCAGCCCGATGCCCTTTCTATCCCCTCCCTTATCCTCTTAAGTCCCAGGATGCGGTGGTGAGGATATTCGTGCAGCCAGGCAAAATACCTTCAGAGATTAAAAGGGTATGAGGGACAAATCCAGTGGTTTTGTGGATATGTTCCAGCAGAGACCATTCATTGCCTGTGACTTTCATTTCCAGCCAGGTGAGCAAGAGTCAAACCCACAAGTATTACAAAGGACCTTGTCCACTTCCTCAAGTTCTATAGGCTCAAAAGCCTCCCCAGGTTACATTTCATGATGCCATCCGATCAACCTATTGGACTCTAACGATATGTTTTCCAGTTCAAAGGAAATTATTCACAAAATGGTCAACCAGACAATCACAACAGACACTAAGTGGATCTTTTATACCATCCTTCCCTAATAGGGTCTGAATTATTCTCAATGGTGCTGCTGCCAATATTCTGTAGATGCAATAAGGGCAAAGAAGCAATTAAGCATTGCCACCTATGTTGTAAGCTCAAATCAGAGCCTGTACCCATGTTTGGTCATTCTTGCTCATTTTCTCTCAGTGTCCCTCTAGGCATCTCTTCATATACTTCATCTTCCAGAGCTGCTCAGTATAAGAAGGATCCCTACTCAGGATCAGTAGACAAGGAAAGACCCCTCGGGAGCAATCCTATCTAGTGCTTGAGTCACCAGATAAACCAGATACCCAAGAAAATTGCCTTTCCAATTGCTGGGGACCTTCCTAAGCACTATCTGAAAGACTGCATGGTCTATGAGATACCTGTGAATCCGTCTTCCTTGTTGTAGCTCTGGTCAATCTCATGGTCATGAGGAAATGATTATCCACAAAAAGAAACTGATGAAACCAGATCATATATTATCTGCTATGAAGTAAAAACTATATCTAAAGGGTGGCCAACAGTATATATCAGGCCAAAAATATCTCTCAAAGTCCTCAGTTGTCATGGTGGACATGAAATCCTGAGCTGATTTTGACCACAAAGAAGGAAGCTTACTATTACCCAAAACTAACAGCTTGGCTGAATCTATAACTATTCCAGCAAATAGTTCAAGCACCCCTACCTTATCTCTCTGGGTGAAATTGCAAATAAAGCCTCACATTTTGCCACAGGCAGAACAGAGCTCCTCACAACTACCAGGGATTCCCATAAATAATCTCTCTCTCTCTCTTCCCTCGGTGTTGTGACAGATGCAGCAGGATAAATCTAGACTTCATCAAATTTGGTAGACAAATTTAAATAAAATGGAATTAGGTTAGGCATGGTTAAGTCCCACTGAGTTTAATAGTTTTACTGTAATTATGGCTAATTGGAGTCCACTGACTTAATTTTTAATATCAATCCCATTGTAAGGAAACTGAGATCTCAAAATTAAACAGAGACAGAGAAAATGCAGAACAATTTTGATTAGAAATTGTTTTGATTAGAAACACTTTTGAAAGCAGCTAAAGAGCGCTAAGCACAGAGTCTCCAGCAGAGTGAATGGACTCAAAAATAAAGTGATGGAATTAATGAACAGAATGGATGTTTGTAGAAAGAAGCAACAATTGCCGTGTATGAGGGAATATTTCTGCTCACTTATGATATGGAAATGATGGTTGGGTATGTCAGATGAAACATAGATAGATAAGTTAAATGCAGTGGGAATGGAATACTTAAGAAATGTGTGTGGTGGAACAAAGGTAGGGTCAAGAAGGACAGGGTCATTCTTGAATGAACGGGGTACCAAATGAAGGTGGATTGAATACAAAAATGAATGGCCAGTAGAACCGAAGTAGACTAAGGTGGGTTGGTCATATATTCGACAGAGGACATTGGCAAGCAGTAGTAGAAACATTCTTTTTAATAAAAAAAGTAGAATAGAAATTATATAAATAAATAAACAAACCATAGTGAAGATACTAAAGAGGGGTTCTATTAAGGAGGTTAAGCATGCAGTACAGATGTCAATCAGCCACCTTAATACCAAGGGTGGGGAGGAGGGGGAATGCTCCCTGCCTAATTTTTTTTGACAGGTTTAAAAGACGGTTTTATTTTTTAGTAAAGTTTTAAAATATATTTCTTAAATATCTGTCTAAAATTAAGTCCAACTGGCCTGAGAATCAATGGAACAACATTTCTTTAAAATGCTGGATTCAGGCTCTCCTGACTAATCCATATTTCAAAAATGAGACTGAACTCCTCAGTGATGTTTCTTAAGATTTGATCTGATCCCAGCAGTTTTGAGAAAGCCAAAAACCCGAACTGTTGCAGTAATGTCTGAGTATTTTCTTTCTTCAAGCCTTCTGATTAGTTTTAATAAAAGTGGACAGCTATTCTCTTAAAACCCATTATTGGATACTGGACATAGAGCAGCAGATTATAACAGTGTGTATACTATTCTATTGTTCGACACTTACAGGTTGATTAATTGGAACGCAAACGTTCTCTCTCTCTAAACAAGCTTGCTCCAGTGTACAATTTATCACAAAGCAAGTCTTTTTGCCCTTCCCTATGTCTCCATGTGATTTAAACATCAGATGTAAATTAAGGTCCATCAAATTAATAAAAAAAAGGGTGGGGATGTTTTCAACTTCTCCAGTACTCTTGCTTGATAAGAAGTTTCAGAGAACTGGAAAGCTTCCACATCCTTTTGTATTATTTTGTTGGTCCTAATAAGGGTAGATTTTAAACTTTCCTACCAATGGACCAATATGGCTATGACTGCTTTTGAAATATCACAGTGGAGGCTCGTGACTATTACTACTACTCAATTAATAGTTGAGCATTTTAATTTGTTTTATATAAGGCAAATTGGATTTTTTGGTTTGGGTCACACATTCTGCTAAGTTTACTTAACCATAGTTCTTGAGTGAACCACCATTGTCTGGGTTCACATAACACATCAACCTCTAAATCATGGTTATTAAACAACAATGGCTGTGATGCAACAGATTAAGGCCAAAGCAAATAAACCACTGTCATGAAGTGAGGGACCACACAGCCAGTGGCTCAAACCAGTAGGATTTTGAAATCCTGAAGACCATCCTAGAAGATGCTAAGTTGAGCCCTGAAGCTTCATCATTTAACTGCCCTGCCTCAGCTGCAGACTCTGCCTATTAATTAACACCCTGGCAGAAAAGGTAGAGCCCATTCTTAGAAAGATCTGCTAGGTGCAGAACTCAAGAAATGCCATGCAATGGAAAGACTGGGCTTCTTGAAGTTCCTAATCATGCCCAACAAAGCACCTCTGGACTGTAAGGAGACACCTCTGCTATATTTATGATACAGTTCTGGCTGCAGCCTGGAATAGGGAGGCGGCTGGGGCCTTGCACAGGATCGCGCCTGTGTGACCTCTCTTGCCACGTTCAACCCGTCACTCCCCGTGGTTTACGGAGGAGTTGAGGGTTTTGAAGAGGGTTAAGAGACGTCTGGAGCGCCGCTGGAGAAAGACGAAGACTGAATCTGACCGAACACAATCTAGAGCCGCTATTAAGGCCTACCTTGTGGCGGTAAGAGCAGCGAAACGTGAATATTTCTCCGCTCTTATTGCGTCTGCAGAATGCCACCCGATGGCCCTGTTTAAGATTACTCGATTTCTTTTGGGTCAGGTAGATTCAGTGACCCATTTACAGGGCCATTCAGAAGAGTTTTCGGAGCATCTGCAGGATAAAATCACTCAGATCCATCCTATGTTGGACTCTAAGCGTGAGGCACAGTCTGGGGAGATGCCGAGGGAACATACTTACCCTGTAATGGTTTGATCCTGTTGGGCCTGAGGAACTGGACAGGATCCTCCGGATTGTAAATGCCACCACATGCCATATAGACCTGTGCCCTTCCTGGCTGCTAAAATCAGCCCGGGAGGTGACTTGTGGTTGGGTCCAGGTGATGGTTAATACATCCTTGAGGGAAGAGGTGTTTCCAGCTGCCTTTAAGGAGGCGCTGGTGCACCCCCTCCTCAAGAAACCATCCCTGGACTCTACTATGCTGGACAATTTTCATCCTGTCTCCCACCTTCCCTTTTTGGGAAAGGAGGATGAGAAAGTGGTGGTGTTGCAACTCCAGAGGATTCTGGAGGAAACGGATTATCTAGACCCCTTCCAGTCAGGTTTCAGGCTGGAATATGGGATGGAGACTGCATTGGTCGCACTTATGGATGATCTCTGGTGGGAGTGGGATGGAGGGAGTGCATCCATCCTGGCTCTCTTGGACCTCTCAGCGGCTTTCGATACCATCGACCATGGTATCCTTTTGGGGTGGCTCAGGGAGTTGGGGGTGGGCGGCGTAGTTCTGCGCTGGTTTACCTCCTTCCTCCAGGGTTGTTCCCAATTGGTGGTGATAGGAGAGGAGAGATCTGACCCGCAACCCCTTCTGTGTGGGGTGCCGCGGGGTTCGGTTCTCTCTCCTCTCCTATTTAACATCTACATGAAACCACTGGGTGAGATCATCCATCACCATGGGATGAGGTATCATCAATATGCTGATGACACTCAATTATATATCTCCATCCCGGGTGAAGTAAGTGATGCGGTCACTGCCCTATCTCAGTGCCTGGGGCTGTGGGGGTCTGGATGGGGAACAACAGGCTTCAACTGAACCCTGGTAAGATGGAGTGGCTGTGGATTGATGGCCCCTAGGTATCCAGGAAGTTGTCATCTTTGGTTCTGGATGGGGTAGCAATGCCCCATTCGGAACCAGTGCAGAACCTGGGGGTCCTCCTGGACTCACGACTCCTGCTTGAAGAGCAGGTGGCAGTCGTGGCCAGGAGGGCCTTCGTGCAACTTTGGGTTGTGTGCCAGCTACGCCCATTCCTGGATCAAGATGCCCTCCAAACAATCACTCATACCCTTGTCATCTCCCATATAGACTACTGCAATGCGCTCTACATGGGGCTTCCCTTGAAGAGTATCTGGAAGCTTCAGCTGGTCCAGAATGCGGCCGTGCAGACAGTTATTGGTGCCGTAAAATCGGCACATACACCACTGCTGCGCGAGCTGCATTGGGTAACAGTTATTTATTTATTTATTTATTATATTTATTTATACCCCGCCTATCCCCTCCCTACTGGAGGGCTCTAGGTGGCTTACAACCATGTAATTCATATATTATACAGTCATATAATCAATCTTTACACAATGTTTAACCGCGCAATGGGAAGGAGGTGAAGGAACCGGCTCTTCAGCTGCAGGCATCGGACTACATGTCCCAGGATGCCTCGCTTCGCGCCGGCTGCTGACGTCCAGGAAGTTGTTGATTTGGATCCGTCGTTCTCCGCCGCCATTATCGGGGTTCCCAGATCTTCTTCGGTTCGAGGAGGACGACCCTCCGCTGGACACCGGCAAATTGACCCACGAAGTGGTACCCATTTATCTATTCGCATTATGCTTTCGATCTGCTGGGTGGGCAGAAGCTGGAGCTAGTGGCGGGAGCTCACCCCGCCCCACGGTTTCGAACTGCCAACCTTGTGGTTGGCAGACTACCGGCTCAGCGGTTTAACCTGCTGAGCCACCGTGCTCCAGTTTGGAACAGTTTGCAAACAGTTTGCTTCCAGGTCCAATTCAAGGTGTTGGTTATCACCTTTAAAGCCCTACATGGCATGGGACCAGGTTACCTGAGGGACCGTCTCATCCCCATAACATTGACCCACCCCACCTGGTCATGCAGACAGGACATGCTACGGACTCCATCGGCAAAGGAATTCCATCTAGCGGGGTCCAGGAGACGGGCCTTCTCTGCAGTGGCGCCCGCCCTTTGGAATATCTTGCCCCCGGAGCTGAGAAGGGCTCCCTCGCTCCCAGCCTTCCAGAAGAATTTGAAGACCTGGTTCTGCTGCCTTGCCTGGGATGGGAAAAGTAACAGTTCCTCCTGGTTGTGGCTGGCATTGTAGTGCCCTCCCTATTATTTGAGATTTTATCATCCCTTGGATTTTACACTTATTTATTCTATTTATATTGGCTTGACTGTAATTTTATGTTTATAGGTTTTTAACTATTGATTTCATTGTAAACTGCCCAGAGTCCCCCATTTGGGGGAGATGGGCGGTGGTATAAATTTAAATAATAAATAAATAAATAAATAAACTCTTTTCAGGACTTCTTTATAGTTCTGCTGCTGATTACAAGGTATCTACACTAGGAAGGCTTCACTTCTGTCCCCGATACTTTGATTTCTCCTCACCTTCTCTTCTGTTTGGTTCCTTTTCCTGTTGGGAAGCTTGTCTTCTGTTAGTGTTCACCAGGATATGCCATATCTTGCTGTTCGTTTACAAGTCCTGTCCATGGCATTTAAAGAGAGAGGTGCCAAATGAGGTCACAATTTATTGTCGAAGGCTTTCATGGCCAGAGTTCGATGGCTGTTGTGGGTCTTCCGGGCTGTGTGGCCGTGTTCTGGAAGTTGTGGTTCCTAACGTTTCGCTTCTGTCTGTGCTCCTGCCCTCTGAAGATGCTGGCCACAGATGCTGGCGAAACGTTAGGAACCACAACTTCCAGAACACGGCCACACAGCCCGGAAGACCCACAACAGCCATTGAGGTCACACTTCTTTCTGATGTTTGGTTTCCCTACCAAAGCGACTTGCTCTGTTGCTTCTCCTGATCACAAGAGGTCAGCATTACAACCACATTACAGCCTAGTAAACCTCTGGTGGAACACTTGACAAGTCCAAAGTCCTACCAGGAGAGAAAGCAGGTCAGAATTCAGGAAAGTGCAGTATGTTATCCCTGTTCCTGCTGTTGTTTTTTTTAACAACAGTAACAAAAAGCCTGCCAGCAATTCAATACATCTAAAGCAGCTCAAGGGATAGTCTAAATATTGTAAGCAATCAAAACAAGGGAAAGGGTCATTGGAGTCCATTGGATCCACAGACTTTCCTTGCCTAACAAATTACCTTTTAGTTTTAGGCCTTTCTGGTGCAGGGGTTTTTCAGGGTTGGAAAGTGCTAAGTGTAGAAATTGATGGGAAGTCATAAGGGGCTATTTCATGCCCTAGCCTAGGAGGAGGACACACAAGCATTCCTATAGCCCCCTAAGATGTTGACCTGAGGTTTTAACCCAGTGTGTGAGGTCCCTCATGTTTTAACTTAGCATAATGGGGTATAGCTGAGCCTTCTTATTTCCATTTTCATTCAAAAGTCTTCTACTTCCTCCTCGACCTCCATTTCTTCTCATTATAAGCACTGTTATACTAATTTCAGTTCGGTATAAACCCTATCCCACAAAATAATATAAAAGTGACAAAATCTAGGACACCGAATAACAGGGAGCTTTGCTCTCAACAGTTAAATAGCATCATAATGGAGACCAGTCAGTCCATATTAGTAGTGTATTCAGACACCTAAATGACTTTATCTCCAGATTGGAAGCAGGCTTCCATGAATGCTCCTTAGACATTAGGCACAATATGTCCAAACCCTTTGCTTTTCCTTAAATGTGCCCTCCAAATAAACAGGTAGGGCCAAAAGAAAGAAGTGGGTGAGATCAAGACAAAATATTAAAATTGAATTGATGAAATACCATTAATGTAATCACTGTGCCTGCACACAATAATTCCCCCATCTATGCTCAAGAGGTGGAGTTTGTAAATGGAGATGGAAGTCTAGTCCTCCTCCCCAATATTTAGGTGTAAGTTATGCATGACTAGATCTATTCCTTAACTGCAGATTTTCCCTCTCTCAACTATAGGAACACTTAGCCCACCATGCAATCAAGCTGATCATCATTATTTGCATTTCAGTCTTTTAATTCTCTTTGTATCAATTACTAGGAAGAACTGTCCCTAAAGTAACAAGCCTACATTTGAATTGCATCATTATATCTGTTTCCTTTGTTGTAGTTTACTGATTTTAATTATCAGATTTGAATGATTTTATATATATAAATGTGATAAATAAATAAATAAAAAATATTGACGGCTTTTCTAAATAGCGTTAGCTCTAGAACAGTGGGATATCACATGTAGTACAAATTAATTCAATTTAAATATTAAATTTATTCCATTCTTGCATCTGATCCAGATACACACTGATGAGATATTGACTAGTAAATAATTACAGAGCTTCCCAGGAAGCTTTTCTGTAGTTTCTGAAAAATCCTTTTAGTTACTTTGTTAAAAAGTCAATCTTGGATGCATTTTACCCATATTGTGCCCTTTATAAGAGCCTTCCCTGTGCTCTTAAAAGGGTAACAAATTTCAGGATGGCATCAGTGTGCTTTCTGAACCAGTGATTGTCTACACTGATTATATATTTATATTATAAATATACAAGCTGGCCACAAATCAATGTCTAACATATATTGTGGCTCTGATTCACTAAATTATGTAAGCATAGAAGTGATTGATGGTGCATGCTAACTTAATTCATACAAGCATATGCATAAAGTACACTTCTGAGTCAAGAACTTGAGCAGTAAATTTGGTACCATCAAACAGAATAAAATATGGTCTAAATATTCTTACTTTTATTTATTTTCAGGGAACTGATTTCTATAGCCCACTATTGCAAGATGTATAGGTTGCCAAAGTAAGAGAGAGATGGAGATACATGAGTCCTTCAAATGTTTTTGGGCTTAATTCCCCACATTCCTCAATATCTGGCCATGTTGCCTGGGGGTGATAGGTATTGGAGTAGCTACAGGAGCTAATTTGGAGGTAGCCAGTGTAGTGGCCATGGGAGCCACCCACTAAATATTCTTCTAATTTCTTTACTTATGACCTTCTCCTTCTCCTATCATGTATGTATGTATGTATGTATGTATGTATGTATGTATGTATGTATGTATGTATGTCTTTGTTTAAGGTGCCATCTTTATTGCTCAGAAAGTATCTGGGACACATGTCAACCCAGAGGCATTCTTCTACGGTAAAGATTGTCTAGAACTGGAGGCCACCACTTTCCTTTGAAGCACTCCTCAATGACCAGAAAAAAGAAGCAATCAAACTACTTGGCAAGGGGGGAGACCTGGAAATGGCAGCAGGCTGAGGATGACCTGGGGGACAGTTGGGGACCATCCAACATAATAACTGGAGGAAGCAGGGAAACTGGGGAGTTGCTAGGTTTTATGTGTGGCCCAGCAAGGTGAGAGGAGAAAGTGAGGAGATTGGAATTAAGATGGGAATTGCTATGGAAAGCAACTGGGAAACTGGGGGGATGAGATAGTGACAATGACTGCATGATCAAGGCTGCCATCTTTATTTTTTTGGACATCCCTGACCCACATGATGATGTCAGCCATAACACTGGTTGAATATTCCAAATGAGCCCATCATTCCGAAAAAGCTGGGGATCCCCATGCTAACATAATTAGCTTCACATTCACTTTGGACTTGAGGTACCAGATACCTCTGCCATCTTGTTGCATGTTGGTTATTAAAACTAGAGCAGAAAACGTGCTTTTGAAAATGCCTAGCCAGAAACTCTTCAGAGAACCTGCTGACTGCCATTAGTCCACAGCAGTACATTTTGTTGCGATAAGATTAATATCTATGCTGTTCTCTAGTTGTGCATTTCTTGGCAATTATGTTTACATGTATGCATATGGGGAATGGGTGGAAAGGACACGCAGCATCTTATTGGCTTCTCTGTTTTGTCAGGTTTAAAATATGAGCGCTCCTTGAGCTTGTGACTTCCTTGCGCTGTTTTATACATTATCCTGACTGTGCACCAACCAAGTTATGTGCAACAGTACTTCATTATTTTAATTAAGCTTATTGTAAGAGTAATCATCATTGCTATCAGTATCAATCATTGGCAATATTTCCAATGATGGCTGTAAATGATGACGGGCCTAGCTGACAATAAATGATCACACTGCTGTCTTAAGCTGACATTTCATTGGACGTTGCAAGGTTGCTCTAAATACTCCTGGGCTTGCTACATAAAGCTCTATTTATCTATGACAAAAGTTGGGTCTACAGCATATTTGTTTTTTGCTTCCCAAATGGATACATTCAGAAGTCTTGCAAAATTTATTCTTTTGCTTATGGCAGTCACTGTGTCTGAAACATGGCTTCAAGTAAATGAGATAGCAGGGAGCTTTGGGCTGCAAAATCATCATCACCATCATCATCACCATCATCTTGCTTAGTATATAATAATTGTCATAACTTTTCTTAAGAAAAAGAGAAGGTTGTTTAGATTGTGAAGCTGAGCTTTCAGATCACTAATTATAAAAGCAGATGGATGAGGAAAAAGCCAAAGGGAACATAATTCAGTTACACATTTAAATTAATTGTTCCTCATTTGAAGATGGTAATTCTTACAAATTTAAAAAAATTGCACAGCTGTTTATTTCCCTTGTTACATTTCCACAGAATTTTTTCCACAGAATTTGTTCTGCTGGTATTTCTAATTGGGGAAGGCAGCCTGTGGCATTTAGAAACTACATTTCATTTCTGAGATTTCGGGATTGCCTTTGCTTTCTGTATGTACTGTGCTGTCTGCAGGTTGCATAATTTTATTGGTATTTCATGTTTTGCTCCTCCAAAGAAAGTCTTGGCCATCCAAATGGAAGGGACATCAATTGGGGAGATGCAGTAGGGTGGGGTGGTGTTAGTTTATGAGATATCTAACCTGCTTTTTCATCATTAAAAGTAATCCCAAAGCGGAGTCCAATTTATTAAAAAAAAACAACCAAGTTACAATAAGATAAATACCAAGCAATTCAATCCACATTTTTAAAAAGTTTGAAAATAACTTTAAAGTAACTTAACTCTAAAATCTTTAAAACACAGGTTCGAAGTACTAGACTATATAAAGCCACAGCAGCACCAATTTAATCTTACTTTGTACTGGAAAAATGAATAACTTTAAGTGGATTACTTGACGGATAGTCAACAATTTATCAAGCAATAACACCCTACAGTGTTATCTAAGAATTTGATAAGATGGTCACAACTATTGTGTCGCAACTACTGAATATGCTAGTCACTGAATTCTTTTTCTTTTTCTTCCACATTAACAGTGAATATTTCAGAGCTTTCCAAACTGTGTGTCGCGACACAAAAGTATGTCACCACACACAGCGTGGTGTGTCGCCACACCACCCGGAAGCGGCAGCGCGCGCGTGCACGGCGGCCGCCATGCACGCGCGCGCCGCCGCACACCCCCCGTGCCGCCGCACGCCCCCCCGCGCCGCCGCTGTGCGCGCGCGCCGCCGCACGGCCCCCCGCGCCATCGCCGTGCGCGCGCGTGTCGCCGGCGCCGCCGCCACCGGGTGTGTCGCCAGCGGCGGCACTTTGGAAAGCCCTGGAATATTTGATAAACCCTTTTTACTATATGGAAAAAATGATACAGACAACTGATCTACCAGTTGTCATTACTGTTTGGGGAAAGGGTAATTTGAATAGTTTATCAAAGAAACTATCAAAGAAAATTCTACAAGGCCAACAGTTCCCCTTGTTAAGGCCCTATAAATGACTATTGAGAACATGTTAAGGGACAAGTTAAAGAATGTATGATTAAATGGGTGGATACAATATTATGTTGGAGCAATGGGATAACATGTGGAGCAAAGTTTTGAAATTTACTTTGAATTATAACTTAAAAGAGAATTTTTATAAAATGATGTATCGTTGGTATTTAACTCCTGATAAGTTGTCAAAAATGTATAATGGAGTAACAAATGTTTGTTGGAAATGTTCTCTTGGTGAAAGAGCTTTTTATCATCTTTGGTGGACTTGTGAAAAGGGCAAAAAAAATTGGGACCAAATATGTGCTAATATTCAAAAGATCCTTAAAGTGGACTTACAAAAAAACCCAGAACTGTTTCTCTTGGGTCTGATGGAGAAGCATCTCGAGAAACAACGTTGGACTTTGCTTTTATATATGATTACAGCAGCAAGAATTTTATATGCACAAAGGTGGAAAGATCCACAAATACCTTCGGTGGAGGACTGGATGATTAAACTGACGGAGCTGGCCCAAATGGCCAAGTTAACAGCGCTGATAAGAGAAAATACTGTTTCTGGATTTGTTTCTACTTGGCAACCACTTTTAGACTACTTGCTCGTGTCAGAAAAAAATGAAGTTTTGATTTTGGGTTTTAATGATTAAACAGTTTTTTTTGAACAGCCATTAAACAGTTTGATTTGATAGAAATAATGATACTAAGGTTTAACTAATGGTAAGAGATTATATTTGTAAATGTATTTATATCTGTATTGGAGAAGGTCGGAAGTAACTTTCTGCTTCTGTTTTCTCTCTGTTCCGCACTTGTATAGTTTTTCTTTTTTCTTTAGTCCTGTATTCTATCTGTTATATATTCTATATTTTGTATTTTAATTATATTCTGAAAATTAATAAAGTTCTCTAAGAGAACATGTTAAGGGGCACTCTGCATGTTATTTGATCCTCATTTACAGACATGCTTACAACAAAGCCGCTCCCAGATTTGATGGTGGGGTTGAGACGTCTTCTGTTGCTCCACCTCCCTGAATAGGCCCGCTTTTTTTTTTTTTGTCACTCATCTCCCTCCTCCCACTTCGCTCACCCTCTCTCTCTCATCCCAGTCTGTATCAGTTCCTGGAAGAAAGAGGAAAGAAGCAAACAGAAGCTGCTGTTCTTCCTTACACTTATCCCTGTCATAAGCAGAGAGAGGAGAGATGAAGAGGCAACAGCATGCACGACCAAGGCCGAGGAGTCAGTGGGAGGACTCTGTAGGGCAGTGTTTCTCAATCCTGGCAACTTTAAGATGTGTGGACTCCACACATCTTAAAGTTACCAAGGTTGAGAAGCACTGATGTAGGGTCATATCCAAAAGACAGGATGGGGGGAAAGTGTGCAGTCTCCATTTTGTTTATTAGATTTATTTTCCCCACTACAATTGTTCCAGTAGGTACATACTTTGAGGAATTTTCTCTCAAATATTGGGTTCCTAAGCCATTGATAGTGTCCACTGTCTTATTGCTGAGCCCCACTGAACACTCTGTTGGTTCAGGAGCAAGCACAAGCAACTGGTTTAAAATTTTCCTAGCAAACATGACATTTTTTAAAAAGAAGTTTCAAGAGTTTTAATGCAAGAAACGATTGGTTTTCGTAGACCAGCTTGCATTTAAAATGCTGGAAGCAAGGCTGAATGTGGTACCCTTCCTTAATTTTGCATATTTATAAGTACAAAAATGCATTTGGAAAAGAAAGAGAACTCAATATTCCACTGTTACACTGATTTTTATCTAATTATGACTGCAACTGTTCAGAACAAAGAGGCAGGAAATTAGTTAATGTTAAGTAATTGGATTAGTCAGGAAATTAGTTAAAAGTCCTGTTAATTAGATTATAAATGTGTCTTGAAGGTGAAATTACAAAACCGCCTCTGGGGACAAAGCAATAAACAAGAAATATAATTTCTCTTTAGAATTACAAAGACATGATGGGGAAGGCAGGACTGTTATCTCTAGTGTCATCTGACCCTCATAAACATCTTGATGCAAGTCAACCATTGTGCAATGCGCAATGGCGCAACTTCCCTGCTAAGGATTTAACTCTTGCTTAAGCTATTTCATTCTCTTGTTAGACTATTTGTAGTCACTGCTTTATGTAACACAGACCATTCTATTTCGTTTGCTATGACACTTGCAAAAATGCTAAGGCTCACATTTTTACCACTGTGGGAACAAAATACAAAATACACAGATCTGAACTAACAGATATTTTTATTCTTAACTTTTTAATTTGGTGACTGACTATTTTGAAACAATTCCTTTAAGTCCTATATGTCATACTGTCTGGTACCTAGCTTGGAGTCAGCCAGAGCAACCCTAACACCTGCTGAAAGCCAGGAGATAGGATGGCTTGGGATGTCTCTCCTTTACCAACATGGCACACTACCCATAGAAACATCTGGTACATTTGCAGGAATATATATATAGTAGCTGGCATTGTGTACAGGAACATCTGCATAGCGTATGGGCTATATCCTCCCAAGTCCAGATGGGAGATTCCACAGAAGGTCGTGGAGAATAACAGGGCTAAGATCCTGTGGGACTTCCAGATCCAGACAGACATTAATAAACCAGACATTGTGGTAGTAGACAAGGACCAGAAGACAGCAGTGGTGATAGATGCAGCAGTACCAAGTGACAGCAACATCATGGAGAAGGAGTATGAAAAGCTGGAGAAGTACCAGGGCCTGAAGGAGGAACTAGAGAGGATGTGGAAAGTAAAGGCCAAAGTGGTCCCAGTGGTGGTAGGAGCACTCAGGGCTGTGACTCCTAAGCTGGGACAGTGGCTCCAACAGATTCCAGGAACACTATCACTGCTCTCAGAGTGCAGTGTTAGGAACAGCTAAGATACTGCACAGAACCCTCAAACTCCCAGGCCTCTGATAGAAGACCCAAGGTTGAGGAAGGCACATACCACCCATAGGGGTGAGAAGGAAATTTTATCTATCTATCTATCTATCTATCTATCTATCTATCTATCTATCTATCTATCATCTATCTGTCTGTCTGTCTATCTACCATCCATCCATCCATCCATCCATCCATCCATCCATCCATCCTTGTTTGATAGGTATACCTTTTTTTTTTCTCTCTAGCAGAGGAGCCCACAAGCACGCTATTTTTGGGAATAGGCTAGGGCCTTGGATTTATTTCCCGAAGATAGTGCTTGATCATGCTAATGAATTATTGGATTTATTTCCCCAAGATGGCTCTTGATCAGGCTACTGAATTATACCAATCTGCTAATCGTTTATTGATAAATTGTGTGTCAGCATCATCTAGTTGCTTTGACATTTTCTTTCCCTACAAAACAGACATCTGTTTTTGTGCCTCATTGTAAGAGTGCTTTCAGTGCTCTTTCTGATTTCCCTTGGAGGTATTTTTGAGCATTTTTCATTGCTGCAAAATGGCAAGGGCCTCCCTCCCTCCCTCCCTCCCTCCCTCCCTCCCTCCCTTCCTTCCTTCCTTCCTTCCTTCCTTCTTCATCTCTTGATCACATTGCAGTCTTCTTGGCTGTTCAAGCATTGTGCTCCAAGAAAGTTGCACATGAGGAGTTCTACCATGATATCTTCTCTTAGGATATAACTGAAGGGGAAGAAACAAGGGAGGCTGCAGAGAACTGGAGATATGTTGATGCAATCAAGGCCAGGATACTCACACATCCCTTAACCATCTTGTAACTAACATCCCATTCTGAGAATTTTGCTAAATTTTCCTCTCCTTTGAAAATTGAAGAATGGGTAGAAAAAAATGCTAAATAATTTTTAATGAAATGCAAATTGTAATTTTGCATCCTATTGGCTTCAATGGGAATGAAAAGTTTTTTAAAAATGGATGAAAAAAAAAGGTGAGGGGAAGCCCTCAGCTTATTTTTCAGTACGATTGTAGTAAACCAGTAGATTTTTTTAAAATAGTTAATCATCCACCCTATACCTCCCTGTTTCCTATCCTACTCTGGATTGTACTGCTCATAAACCAGTTCCTCTTGAAGGTGATATGGTACCTTTGGCATGTTCTGGTTCTTTCAAATTATTAGGGCAATGCCTAATATCAACTCATATGCCCAATTTCCCTAATATGGTAGGACAGAAACCTCAGTGCCATAGATAATATTTGTATTTTGCTTCTAAACATCTTCCATCAGCCTGCAAAGCTGCTAGCCAAAATAAGCAGCCGTACTGTCATGTCTTTCTGTGCACTTTCTACCCACCATGCTAAAATATCCTTACGGAGATGTCTCACTTTCCAGGTTCTTCCCCTCCCAGGTGGTAAATACGCTATAGATCTCCTCCTATATATCAGGTTGCAATGTGTCATGCTTCTGGAGCTTTGGGCTCTTTTTAAAATTACATTTTACACATCAGTAAACTTGTAATGCAGAAACTGCTTTCTTAGAGTTATTTATATCCCTGTGTTGCAAAAGAATTTGTCAGCGAATAATATGAATGTTATTTATCTGACGGCTCGGCTTTATTGACTGCTACATTTCACATCCTTCAGTACTTCTTGGCAGAGAAGTAAATAACAGTGCTATTAACCTCTAGCACCAGTATAAAAATAGACAGTTATTAAGGGGTAAATATTACTTTGATGATTATTGCCCCAGTCTGCTTTCACTGTAATAAATAAGATTTCTTTGTGGGTCTGTAAAACCCTACATTTTTAAAAGTTACATACAGCAATCTTGGCTACTTGCTTCAAATAGTTTTTTTGGTGGTATTTCATTCTGTTTGACTTAACCCAAGGTGGAGGTAAAAATAACGTACTGCTGCTCACTAGGGTGCTCTTGAGGTACTGACCTGTTTACTGGGATGTCCTGGAATGATCTGGAGGTGACAGCTTAGATGGTGTCATAAGATGGGGCTAAGTTCCACATTGCAATGTCTGTGTGAACTCAGTAATTTATTATTATGCAAGTCAAGCTAAGAATATAGTGGGCACACCTTCTGATTCTTAAAAACTTTTTGTCTGGAAAGATAGTAGGCAATGCAAAAAGGGGGAGGATACTGTATAACAATGGGTTCAAGCCATGCCTACAGTGGTTGCAATCATTGCTAGAATATTGGAGTCACTACAGATATACAAACTGGGTTCTGTCAGCTGCAGAGATAGTTCAAGTTGCATGCCAGACATTCGTTTTAAAATTTAAATGGGATTTTAGGATGAAAAATCAACCCCAATAACTGAGCCTTCAGTTGTAAAAATATAAAATCCAGATGTTAAATATAAACCTATATCCATCCAGAGGAGAATCCTCCTTCTGCATCCTGGTGCTTTCCAGTGATACATTCTAACTGGGGATTCTGGGAGTCTTAATTAATTACCTTACCGAGAATTCAATGGAATTTACTTTCAAGTCTCTAGGGCAGTGTTTCTCAACCTTGGCAAGTTTAATATGGGTGGACTTCAACTCTCAGGTTGGCTGGAGAATTCTGTGAGTTGAAGTCCACCCATCTTAAAGTTGCCAAGGTTGAGAAACACTGCTCTAGGGACAGGTTTACTTGGTAGCAGATATGGTTGGTATGGATGCTTGTGAGCTTTGTTTAAGAAGTTACCAATAACAGAGATTGTGTGAATAAAACTGTATAAATCCGCATCAATGAAAAGAGCCCAACAAAAATATCTGTTGAGGTGCAGAATAGTAAGCAGCTACAAGGTTCACTGCTTATAACAGTATATCACATGAATAAAAGTTGTACTAATAAAATATATTTGACACTGGAAAGGATCTATGTTTTCCAAGTAATTTATCACAATGAGAAACAAATATAACTGATATTTCTATTACTGTGGAGACTGTGGTAACTAGAATCATTACTTTAGTCTCCTGAGATCTCAATATCTTTATTTTTCTTTCCTTCTCCAACCTATTGTGTTCCATTTGGAAGAATTACACGAACAATAGCATACAGCAGACTCAAATCCATCTAGTAAACAGAGACTCTCATCTCTCCACAAAGACGCTAATCACATGTTTTAGAATTCAGGGCACATTTCCTAATGTTCTTTCCACAATACTCAATTCTGTGCCTTGACCATTGACTCTGGGTGCACACAAGATCAATGCTGGGTCAAACCCATTACAGCTTCTGGAATGCATTTACAGAGGGCCTTTTTTGCTGGTTTTCCTTTATGGCATTTGTCACACTTCTCAAAATATTACATTATCTAAAGATAGTAGGACCTAAATGATGGAAGAGCCTGCCAAGAGAAGTGCATTTGCTCTTCTTTATTGCCAGCTTTGCAACAGGTCCTTACAAAGGACCTGTTTCATTTCAGGCTGTTAGAGTTAAAAAAAAAAACCCACTTATTAATTTGCTGAGTTTTTATTTATTTATTTTTGTGATGTTTTATTGCAATTTGTTTTATTGCTTTATTAAGATCTTCTTTAATTTTGTGGGATTGCTCTTTTTACTAACAAGCTGCCTTGATTTGGTTTTGACATTTTTGAAATGTTTTGAAAAAATAAAATCAAACATACTGTATGTCAGTGGGTCCATTCTGCATCTGTTTACTTTCTGGAAAAATTCTGAAAAATTTATCCAAATTCTAGGTCAGATACTTTCACCAATACCACCACCAAACAGCAAAAAGAGAAATTCTATATGTAGCCCCATGCACCAGCTGGAAATTAGGAGATTGCACTAGATTTAAATTTCTTCTTTTTCAACATCACTGTCCAGCTGAGAGACACTTTATCTCTCTACAAGATCCTTTTGAAACAGAACTGCTTAATATACATAATTATTATAGATACATAACCTGTTCTTTCTAAGGATTTAAGGCTGTGACAAGAGGAACTGGGTGTTGTCATTAGTTTGCTTTCCTCTACAATCTCTAATATCACTCCATAATCCAATCCCCTTTTTTAAAAATCCAGTACTCTGGTACCCCCAAACCTCTCAGATCTGAAGCTGAAGCTGATGGGGGACAGAAGGGGACAAGAGAAACAGCGTTATCTCTCCAAGGTTCAGTATTTTTCCTAGGTAGCTTTTGTATATTCCAAACAAAATCCCAAGCCACTGTCTTGTCATCTTTTCCTACGCATCCATTTTTCAATGTATTGATTACTTGCAGGAAAGACTCTGTATCTACCTAATCCTTATCTTTTTCTTTGAATATAAAGGCAGTGTTTCGAAGAAGAACTAATGCCTGAATTGAAAATTCAATAAACTCTCTCACACACATACACTACAATCTGTTTTAATAGTTGTAACATTGCACATATATTCAACATTGACTTGCTAAGTGGATTCAGATACAGAATAGACTTTGTACACTTATAATTAATCAGTTAAGACCATGAATCTTCAAAATAACCTCTCTGGAGATAGCGTATGAAGCACATACGTTCTTATTAGTCATGAGTAATAAAACAGACAGTCAGATTTATAACAATTTAGACCATAATAGGTCTAACCTTATTATACAGGCTTGTATACAGAGAATGAGGAAAGTTTAGTTAATGTTTACTTTTCTTTTTGCTCCTGCTTGAATAGGATGGAGACACCATTTAATGCTACTGTGTTTACATATCCAAAGAGCAAAAACGTCTGCTTCCAAACCAAGACATAGTCCGCTGATAGATAGATATAGATATAGATATAGATATAGATATAGATATAGATATAGATATAGATATAGATATAGATATAGATATAGATATAGATATAGATATATTTAAAATTATATCTGCAAATTTCTCAAAGCTGCTTTTCATTCTTTCATGTTATAGGCTGCAATTCGATACACAGTCTAACTAAAATTTGGAATTCTGAGAGTTGTAATCCAAGATATCTGGAACATACTTACTTGGGATGAGTTGTTATACCAGAGCTTTCCAAACTTTTCATATTCATCATGTTGGTGACACACTTTTTAGACATGCATCATTTCGCGACACACTCTTACAACAGGGCATCATTTCGCGACACACCCTTACAGCAGGGCATCATTTCATGACACACCCTTACAGCAGGGCACAAGGCTGGTACTAGGACCTGCGTGGAATCACAGCAGGTTTGGAGGCAGCAAGGCACAAGGCAGGCACTAGGACCTGCGCGGAATCCTGGCAGGGTTCGGAGGCAGCAGCCGCCGCGACACACCCAGACACTGCAGCCGACACACTAATGTGTCCCGACACACAGTTTGGAAAGCTCTGTGTTATACCAAACATTGGGCTGCATCTTATGGGGCCTGTTTGAGACCCAAAGGCCTGGAAGTCATGGGGATCAAGGGCTATTAGATTCGTGGAACTCATAGGGACCAATGCGTCTGCTGCTGAAGGCCATCTGCTGGGGAGACTAGTGGGCTTCCTTGTGCAGTTGGTTGGCCACTGTGAGAACAGGCTGCTCGTCTAGATGGGCCAGGGGCCTGATCCAGCAGGGCACTGCTTATCTTCTTATGGTTCTTCTTGGTAACGAGGACAATGTTGTGAGCTGCATTTTTGTTTATACTGTGGCATTTTTCTCATTCTTTTTAATTAAGCTTAAAAAGAAGTAGTTGGATGGGGCAGGCAGGTAGGCTGTAAGTAGAAGTGTGCAAGTACATTATGACTCAAGTACCACATTGGTGACCTTCAGCTTTAGAGTGGGTAATTTACATGCTTTTTCTCGAACTAATTAAAGGGTGACCACATAAGTAATTGTTGTTGGGGGGGGAGGGGATCGTTACAGAAAACTTTGTCTATTACATCTCAGCCATTGTTCCTTTAAAAAAATTTCACATTAACTGTTCAGATCCATTTATTTTCAGAAAACTAGGATAGTTATGATGTTGATTTCCTAGTTATTAATATTTACAGCAGGTACAAATCATCCCGGCAATTTTTTGTTACTAACAGCGATTGTGAAGGGTCATTTATGGGAATTCTTCTCTACAGATACAGGTACAGTTTTAAGTGACGTGATGAACATTTGCTCTAAGTAGGATCTCTTCTCTTAAAGTATATTGCTGTGTTGTGGGTGGAGATGAAATATGGCAGCTGTGCTTATGGCAAACTGATCAGATGATCCATTCACCATTAACTAGGGGCTACAGGGAGCATCTATAAGGATAAGAAGTAGCTATGCACATTCTACTCCTTATTTCACGTGTGTGTGTGTGTGTGTGTGTATACACATACATACACACACACACACACACATACACACACACACACACACACACACACACTTAATTTCACATATTTTTATGCATATACACCCAGGTACACACATATATTCCAGTGAGGTACAATAAATAAGATAGGCAGGGCTGCAACTATGGGGGGCAAGTGGAGCATGTGCCCCGGGCGCTGCACTGGGGGGCCACCAAAATGACACCCGGGGGCACCAAAATGACAAAATAACACATGGGGGGGGGGCGTGGAATCCATGTTTGCCCCAGGTGACACAGACCCTAGTTCCATCCCTGAAGCTAGGGACAAGATCCTGTCCTCTTTACAGTATCAGGTTTTATGTCATCATTGGCGATCACTCGTAGCCGAGTAAGATTGTCTTCCAAAGGTAAAATTTTAACAGTGGATCCGTAAGTGGCTATAAAGGCCAATTCTGGATCCGCACAACCTCCCACAATGAGGGCATAGGTTTCCGGGTGGGAGACGGTCATGATGAGGGTTTGCCTGACGTGCCTTCCTTTTAGCTCTTTTCTCCCTTTCGCCCTGTACTCGTGCTTCTTCAAAGTCCATAGCGCCATTAATAAAGGCTGACCTCCAATTGAAACGCTCATGAGTTAGGGCTTCCCAGTTCTCAATGCTGATATTACATTTTTTTAATTAGCTTTGAGAGTGTCTTTGAATCTCTTTTGCTGTCCACCAATATTCCGTTTTCCATTCTTAAGTTGGGAGTAAAGTAGCTGCTTTGGAAGACGATGGTCAGGCATTTTAACAACATGACCGGTCCAGCGAAGTTGATGTTGGATGATCATTGTTTCAATGCTGGTGGTTTTCGCTTCTTCTAATACGCTAACATTAGTCCGCCTATCTTCCCAAGTAATTTGCAGAATTTTTCGGAGACAGCGTTGATGGAATCTTTCAAGAAGTTGGAGGTGGCGTTTGTAGAGGGTCCATGTTTCACAGGCGTACAGAAGGGTTGGTAGTACAATGGCTTTGTAAACAAGCATTTTGGTCTCCCTGCGAATGTCCCGATCCTCAAACACTCTACGCTTCATTCGGGAGAAAGCTACACTCGCAGAGCTCAGGCGATGCTGAATTTCAGCGTCGATGTCGGCTTTTGTAGATAGATGGCTGCCGAGATAAGAAAAGTGGTCGACATTTTCTAGTGACACACCTTTAAGCTGGATTGATGGTGCTGCGGAGGGATTGGTTCGAACTTGCTGGTAAAGCACTTTGGTTTTTTTAATGTTAATAGAGAGGCCGAGCTTTTCATATGCTTCTGCAAAGATGTTTAGGATAGTTTTAAGATCTTCTTCGGAGTGTGCACAGACTACGTTATCATCAGCATATTGAAGTTCTATAACAGAAGTTGCAGTTACCTTATTTTTTGCTTTCAGCCTACTAAGATTAAAAAGCTTTCCATCTGTTCAATATATAATTTCTACACCAGTAGGAAGTTTCTCTTCAACAAGGTGTATAATCATAGCGATGAAGACAGCAAATAAGGTTGGAGCAATAACACATCCCTGTTTAATGCCGGATTCCACTTTAAATGGATCGCTTTGAGAGCCATTGTTATTCAGGATTGTTGCCATCATGTCATCATGGAGTAGCCGCAAGATGTTCACAAATTTATCAGGGCATCCGATTTTCAGAAGGATGGTTCAGAGAGCAGTACGATTTATAGTATCAAAAGCTTTAGTGAGATCAATAAACGCCATGTACAGAGGGCGGTTTTGCTCCTTGCATTTTTCTTGAAGCTGTCGTGCAGTGAAGATCATATCCACTGTTCCCCTGGAAGGGCGGAAGCCATTTTGCGTTTCAGGGAGGATGTCTTCTGATACAGATAGGAGACGGTTTGCGATGATCTTTGCCAGGATTTTGCCTGCTGTGGCTAGAAGGGAGATGCCTCGATAGTTTCCACAGTCTGTTCTATCACCCTTTTTAAAGAGAGTGATAATTATGGCATCCCTAAAGTCTGCTGGAATCTCCTCCCTCATCCAGATTTTTTCGATGAGCTTATGAAGTTGTTGTGTAAGTTCAGGCCCGCCTTCTTTAAAGACTTCAGCAGGAATCCCGTCAGGTCCACTAGCTTTGTTATTTTTCATTTGTTTAGTGGCTTTGCTGACTTCCTCCAAACTAGGGGGTACTGCAAGCTCATTTCTTATTTGTTTTTGTGGGATTTGCAAGAAGACTTCATCAGCCACAGTAGAGTGACGATTAAGGAGATTGTAGTAATGCTCTTTCCAGCGCAGTGCAATAGACTCTTTGTCCTTTAGAAGTTTAGCACCATCTACTGAGCGTAAGGGATTTGTACCATGGTTTGTTGGTCCATAGATGGCCTTTATGGCATTAAAAAAGCCCCGTGCATCATGAGCATCTGCAAAATGTTGGGTTTCTTGGGCTTTTTTTATCCACCATATGTTCTTAAGTTCTCTAGTTCTTCTTTGGACTTCTGCCTTTGCACTGGCGTAGATTTTTTTCTTCACGGCACAGTTAATATCTTTTTGCCATATCTGGAAGGCTTTCCTTTTCTTGTCAATAATATGTTCAATCTCACTATCGTTCTCATCAAACCAGTCCTGATGTCTCTTAGTCTGGTATCCGATAGTTTGTTCACAGGCTGAAATAATAGAAGTCTTCAATTTAATCCAGTGTTCCTCAACATTTTCAGGAAGTTCCATAGGCAGATGTTCCTTGAGAGTTGATTGAAAGCAAGCTCGTTTAATAGGATCTTGAAGGGCCAGTGTATTCATTTTACGCCTTGGTTTTCTTCCTTGGAGCCTACGATGAGGGACAATCTTTATGGCCATCGTGGATCGAATTAATCGATGGTCTGTCCAGCAGTCATCGGCGCTCGTCATGGCTCTGGTGAGAAGTACATCACGGCGATCTCTAGCACGGACAATTACATAATCTAAAAGATGCCAGTGCTTCGACCGTGGGTGCTTCCATGATGTTTTAAATTTATTTTTCTGGCGAAAGAGTGTGTTAGTAATGACAAGGTTATGCTCTGCACATTTAGTCAGAAGTAAGATTCCATTCGTGTTGCTGTTGTCAACTCCTTCTTTCCCAATGATCCCTGGCCACAAATCAAAGTCACACCCAACTCTTGCATTGAAATCGCCCAGGAGGATAATTTTATCCTCCTTTGGTATCTCTGATAAGATGGTGTCCAGCTGGGTATAAAATTTTTCCTTGATATCCTCATCTGCATCTAGTGTTGGTGCATAAGCACTTAGGATAGTTGCCTGTTGGTTTTTGGCGAGTTTTATTCGGAGAGTTGAGAGTCGTTCGTTAATCCCAGTGGGAACTTCTGACAAGAGCTTCACAAGGTCGTTTTTGATAGCAAAGCCTACCCCATGTATTCGTCGTTCTTGTTCAGGCAGTCCTTTCCAAAAGAAGGTATAACCTCCTTTTTCTTCCTTCAACTGTCCTTCTCCTGCTCTTCGAGTTTCTTGGAGTGCTGCTATATCAATATTAAAACGTCTCAGCTCCCTTGCAATAATGGCAGTCCTACGTTCAGGTCGTTCGCTATCCATATTGTCTTGCAGTGTCCGTATATTCCATGTTCCAAAATTCATGTGTTTTTTACGACCGCTAGATGGTGACCCCACTGGTCGCGGTAATCCAGTCAGGGAGAAAATGAGGCAGACTATGTTTAGGGCACCTTTTCTAGCCCCCTCCCTAGTTCCATCCCTGAAGCTAGGGACAAGATCCTGTCCTCTTTACAGTATCAGGTTTTATGTATATCCCAAAGAAAAGCACATAGAAATGACTGGAACAAAACACACATGGAACAGGGCACTGATTTTTTACTCTTGCAACTGCTTCTTAAAATACTTCATGTTGCTCTCTCATGACTCTTTGAGTAAAGGAAATGAAGATCTTTTCAAAATAATGCTGAAAGAAAAATAAAAAGGTACAACAAAGATAGAGGATGCTTGAAGTACAGAAGGAGGTGATACTTTCTACAGGCTCAAATTAAACTTGCAGGTTTGCTTGTCTGTGATATTGATTTAAATATGATATGGAGTGATATCAAGACAGGAAAAGAGATAAAATTAGTTTGGAAAACTATGGAATAAGTGAACCACAAATTTATCTGATACAAGAAGGGATTGCTTGGTGAGAAAGACTGCCATCCCTTGATTCAGCCAATTCATAGGATGCCCTCCCTTTGCCCACACCCTTCCTTTCAAAGTTAAGATCTATTTTACTAATACATTTTTGTTAGACATTTTATTGCTTCATGAATATTTTCCCAACCAAAGTCTAAAGTATATGGAATATGTACAATTATCTCCTCTTCCCTGGCCACCTCTCAGCCATGAAGACTCTGGTACTGTATATTGACAAAGCCAATTCATCTAATGAAGAGTAAATGTGAGGAATGTAAAAAAAAAAAAAAGCTAGTTTGAATGTTGTATTGTAAAATTCTAATCTCCTTCTCTGTGCAATTTTTATCACATTTACGTGATATAGTCACTGCTTTACCTATAGGGTACAACGTTAATTCCACTGACACAGTCTACTTAATCTTACATCTTTACAAAATAGCATTTTGTTCCAATAGATAGCATTAAAGGTAAAGGTTCCCGCCACACATTTGTGCAGTCGTGTCTGACTCTAGGGGCCGGTGCTCATCTCCGTTTGTTAGCCGAAGAGCCAGTATTGTACAAAGATGCTTCCGCGGTTACGTGGCTGGCATGATGCACGCGGAACGCTGTTACCTTCCCACCAAAGTGGTACCTATTCATCTACTTGCGTTTGCATGCTTTTGAATTGCTAGGTTGGCAAGAGCTGGAGCTAGTGCAGGAGCTCACTCCGCACGCAGGGCCAGGGATTCGAACCTCCGAACTTGCAATCTTCCGATCGACAAGCCTGGCGCCTTACCTGCTGAGCCACCACGCCCCTTTTATAGATAGCATTACTGTGTGCCAAAAAACATTTTTGACAGCCTTTTCAAATTGTTAAAGTTTGGTTTATCAGAATCAACACAGAAAGGTAGAAAAACACACAATAAAATATATCATCTATATATTCTTACATATAAATATATTAACCACATCAAAATGAAACATTTATTAAGATCCACATATTTATTTTAAACTCACAATTTTAAAAGGCTTTATCAGCACTATGGAAATCAACAATTTTTGACCTTTTTATACAGTGTAATAACTTCAACCAAGTATAAACTCAAAACAAACTTAGATGTTGCAATTCTGAATTTAGGGTTGTTGTTTTTTCATGCATTGCATTTGCATCAGCCCTGTTAAATGCTAGCTGACTAAAGCCACAATGTCTTCAATGGGATTAAAGTATTACTAAATTTACAAACCTGCATAGGCTTATTCAGATGACAGTCTGCACAGAATTGCATTTTTTTAAACATTTATTTATTTATGTTTCGACTTCTATCACCGCACCATCTCCCCCAAGGGGACTCTGGGCGGATTTTTAGCCTAGATGTACGGTAATTTACTAAATTCAGAACAACTCAGTAATCCATCCCAATCCAGTAAGAGAATTGGAAGTGTGGAATTAAGCAAGGAAAGACAGTATTTGCTTTTCCTCCATCCTTTCTCAAAAAAATCCTAGTGAAATTGAACACGATCATTCCTTTTCACATATGCTTAATTTATAATGGTGTGCTTTTGTATAATGTGGGTGGACATAACCTCTTCCTATTTAAACAATGTTGGCTGCTTGAGTGTTCTGTCTCCTGTCCCCATATTATTCATTTGACTTTTCTTACAGTAATTCCAGAGACCAGGATCTGATTTAGAGAAAGAAAGAGAGAGAGAAAAAGAGAGAGAGAGAGACTAAAAACTACAGACAGACATACCTGGCTCTCTACTCAGGACTTGTGTCTGAACTTAAAGAGGGTGCCCAGTTGGAATTTTGGCTATTTTTCTTTGAACAATATGGGTCTCCTGCTGTATTGCAACTTGAAAAAGCAAGTTGTTTGAAGGGCAAAAGATTGTAGGTTCCAATTGAAAACCCATGTAGGCATAAAGAATGAATCCCATCATTTACTGGGGCCTGAATTTCACATGCCTACTCTGACTGCAGCACCACTGCAGGGAATACGGGGAATATGTTTTCAGCATTGCTTTAATACTTTCTTTTTCTGGACATTCTTCAGTTTTCTTAGTCACTGTTGCTTTCCCTGGTTGCATTAGTATGTGTCATACATTGTCATGCTATCTTCTTGGGCATGCTCTAATTGGGTAAGTCTCTAATTGGGTATGCTCATCCATGCAATTACTCCAAGAAATAAGATTGTTAAAAACTCTCTCTTATCTCTCTATATATGAGTCTGTATAATGTCACTCAACTAGCAACTGGGTAACTCCCACCTGGCAGAGGTGACATTTGAAACCATGGTTCAGTCGAGAACTTTGTTTCCAATGCAGGAAGTTCCCCTGCCCTTGCTTGGAACATATCAGAAGCTATGGGTGATATGCAGCCTGAAGGCTGCTTAATGCTGTTCTAAGCAATCAGTAATCAGACTAAGATCTCACTGACTTGGTTCATACAACATACCTAACTCAGTCACTGAATTAACCCACTTTCTGTGTTTATGCAATCAGCAACCAACTAAGCAGGCGGTGGTTACACAAGATGCTAACCCACAAAAAACTAACTAAGGTTTAAACTAACCAACCTTGGCATGTTGTGTGAGTGTGCAACCAACAGACCTTTAACTGCCTTGATTAAGCATGTTGTGTGCACACAGACTGTTAATGTTGTCAACATATATTTCTATGAATATGGAATTTGGTCCAGTTAGTTAATGAATTAATTAATTGCTTTGGTGTTATTTGGATAAACATTGTTTGATTTATTGTGGATGTTTTAATTGTTAGAGTATGTTTTGTTGTTGTAACTTGCTGTGAATTAGGATAGATATGATAGCATACAAATCCAATAAAAGAAATATGTAAGTATGGTAGCCATTTTGTTACACTTGTCTCCCATTTAGTACTGGGTTAGGTGGAAAATCACAATTCTGCAGCTTAACTACATTTCTATCCATGCTAGACTCTTACTTTTGTTTCCCCCGCAAAAGAAATCTGTCTGATTTTGTTTAGCAAAACATCAAACAATGTTTACTGAAGAGGATAATCCTTGTTCCCAGGAGCTCTGCTGTACATATTTTTTCTTAACAAGACTACGCACTTGCTTTTTTAAAAATTGGCATAAGCAAATATCCTACATGGCCTTTCAACTGCCTCAACACATTTCAAGAGTAATATGAAAGATTTTACCAGTCCCTCCTGCCCTCCTGTCTGTTTCTGGCATCATAGGGTGAAAGAGGGTTATACTGCAACATTCACCACTAATAGAAAATATCCTCTTCAGTAAACATTGTTTGATGTTTTGCTAAACAAAATCAGACAGATTTCTTTTGCTGGGGAAACAAAAGCCATTAAGGCTAATGGCTCATTTAGTTGAATACTCTGGGTCATACCAGATGCATACAGGAAACTCAGCAATAAGGGCAGGGGGACTTCTTCCACTGTTACTCGTCACCTGCCCACTCTGCCTGGGCTCCACAGGGGAGGCAAATAATGACATGAAGATATCAGGTTGCAAGTACTGTACATAATGGTAGCATCACATGATGATATCATTGCACATGGGTCTTCATTTTGCAGTCATCTTAGTTTTACTGAACATGGTGCTGCTGTTGTGGCTCTTCTCTCCCAAAATTTAAGAACATACCCCAACCATCAACACATTACCAATTATCTTTGGGTTATGACAAATATCATTTACAAACAGTTCATGTTTGATCCCCTCAACAGCACACTACATTTCTGGACAAATATTCTTTGCAACTGAAACAATCATTCTGTGGCCATTTTAACTTGTCCATTTGAGAGTAATGCTGCTTCTGCTGTATTATCTGGTGATGAAATCCTACTAACAAAAGCAGCCACTTCTTCCTTACTGTCATAATCAAAAAGGTAATACTACCTTTGAGTCCAACTTGGGTGACTACATGGATGCATATTTGCAAACATCTTGGCAACTCTATGGAAGTGGATTGCTATTAATTTCTTCCAGGACGTTGTTTTCAACTTCCCAGTTTAGTCTACAGCAGTGTTTTTCAAACTTGGCAGCTTTAAGATGTGTGGACTTCAACTCCCAGAATTCCCTGGCCAACATGCTGACTGGGGAATTCTGGGAGTTGAAGTCCACACTTCTTAAAGTTGCCAAGCTTGAAAAACACTGGTCTACAGGTGTGGTGGCTCAGTGGGTAAGACGCCAGGCTTGTCGATCGGAAGATCGCAAGTTCGGAGGTTCAAATCCCTAGCCTTGCGTGCGGAATGAGCTCCCACACTTGCCCCAGCTCTTGCCAACCTAGCAATTTGAAAGCATGCAAATGCAAGTAGATTAATAGGTACCACTTCGGTGGGTGGGTAACAGCGTTCCGCACGTGTCATGCGGCCACATGACCGTGGAAGCGTCTTCAGACAACGCTGGCTCATCGGCTAACAAACGGAGATGAGCACCAGCCCCTAGAGTCGGACACGACTGCACAAATGTGCGGGGGGAACCTTTACCTTTTTATATTTCCAAAAACATAATTTTGTTTCATGACAATGTGGCTGAAGATAAAAAATAAAATTGGGAACAGGACTATGTGACTTTGAATTTCAGATCACTGGGCTCTGCTTCTAAAACTTTTTCAGTCTCAAAGTAATGTTTTTTAAAAAAAGTAAAAACAACAATACTGTGTAACAGGCTCACTGTTTTAAGATCTATCTCTTACATAATTGAACTAAAGCAGTGTTTCTTAAGATGTGTGGACTTCAACTCCCAGAATTCCCCAGCCAGCATGTTGAGAATCATTGAACTAAAGCAACGTAACTAACAGAACAATCCTTTCAGGGTCTACTCAGAAATAAGTCTAACTGAATTTAATGGTGGTTAGGATTGTATACTAAATAAATGAACATTGAATTGTAGCCTTAGCTATTCATTCCTCAGACATTAATAATTTGCCTGATACACCACAAGCAAATGATCCTATGAGATTTGATTCTGTAGAGCTAATAGCAAGGAACAATGTAAACTACCTAACTGTAGACTTATTCATTTACATAATTTTCCAGCTCAGAAAAAAAATGTCTTTGTGAAGTAGTCAGTTAGTGCATCACCTCCATTAAAAGTAAAGGGCAGTATCAGTGAACAAAGTCAGCAGGCAGCCATGTCACTGTGGGATAGGCTATCCCAGCCCCAGACCTATTTATCTTTCTCAAAATGGCTACCTGAAGTGACTGCTGCACATTCTGTCAATTTAGGGCTATCTCTAAGACCAATCAGTATCACGGATCAGGATAATGAACCCCTGAGAAAGCCTTGCAAGTAGAGACAGATAGCTTAAATAAGGAAATGGCCAAAGAATTCCCATGAGCATGCATCAGTTAAGTTATAAGGATCTAGAGATCAGGCAAGATCAAAACTGGATTGTTGATTCCATTCAGATTTACAATTCAATACTAAGTGTCTATTCAAACTGTAAGATCAATTGATAGATTGTTGGTCTAATAAAACTCTGCTTATTTGCAAAAATTCATTGAATTGCCAAATCAATTTGAGCACATCTGATCTGATGCACTGAATCACCTTTGAATCAAATTTTCATATCTACTTACTTGCATTTACAGTCCAAACCCAGCAAATTAAAAGGTGAAGATGCAAACTAATATAAAAGAAACAACAGCACTACATTCAGGCAACAAATGCTTTGAATAAAATCTTTGCAAGGCCTTAAAGGTAAGCTTGTAATTAGCAAGCATATTCAAAGGAGATAGCAAATACAAACACAGTGTATATATCTCTTATCAAGCCTGATGCTCAGAGTCTGAGGGCCTGGAATCTCTTGGCAGAACTGGGAAAACTCTTGCTTGAAATCTTGGAAATATAAATATTCCTAGATTCACTGTATGAAGGCTTTTTCTCACTGCTACCTTAAGCTGGTAGGCTCCTGTGTGCAAACCAGATGGAAATAAAGCATACTCCTTCCCAGATTTCAATCCCTTCCTCTATTGGCCACAACAATGGCTTCATGTTCTTCCCAGACCACATGTACCATGACCCCTGACTGGATGCCTTCCTGGTGGGCTGGGTGCAGTTAGAGGACCATGTTATATATTCTTGCCTTCAAGGAATGGTCAGCGGCCTGTAGTCACAGTGGGGCAAGCTGTTCATGCCAACAGGCCCTAATGCACTATAAGACAGCTTTCTGTTGTTTGGACAACAGCTGCTGTTGCTGTTCTCTCTGATGGTCTCTACTGGAGACTAGATAGTCATCTCTCAAGGATGCTTCAATTTGTATTCCTGCAGTAAGCCAGGCCAAAACAGCCCCTCCTTGCCTTATAATTATGTGTTTTTATGTTCCCAATGTTAGGTGTGTCAAAAAGGCAGTGATAAGCTAAACAGTTCTTGTGACAGCTACAATATCTATAATATCCTGAGGAATCACCTACCTCAACATGTGCTTGCCAATCCACTCACCTTCAGACATATCGTACCATACAGTTACTCTGCTCATTTATCCTTTATTTCTGAGGGAAAAAAATGGGTTGATGAACTGGCAATTTAGCCATCCAAAAACTGGCAATACTTTAGTGTATAAAGTAAAGGTAAAGGTTCCCCCCGCACATTTGTGCAGTCGTGTCCAACTCTAGGGGCCAGTGCTCATCTCCATTTGTTAGCTGAAGAGCCAGCATTGTCCGAAGACGCTTCCACGGTCATGTGGCCACATGACGCGCGCAGAACGCTGTTACCTACCCACCGAAGTGGTACCTATTCATCTACTTGCATTTGCGTGCTTTCGAATTGCTAGGTTGGCAAGAGCTGGAGCTAGTGCGGGAGCTCACTCCGACACGTGGGGCTAGGGATTCGAACCTCCGAACTTGTGATCTTACGATCGACAAGCCTGGCGTCTTACCCGCTGAGCCACCATACTTTAGTGTATAGTGAGGGTTTTATCTGAAGTGAGAAAGGCAGCTGTTGGAGCCTTGTGACTCTCCAATTAATTTATGGGTGCTTACCTGCTATCCATAGGGGCGTGGTGGCTCAGCTGGTAAGACACCAGGCTTGTCGATCGGAAGATTGCAAGTTCGGAGGTTCGAATCCCTAGCCCCGCCTGACGGAGTGAGCTCCCGCACTCGCCCCAGCTCTTGCCAACCTAGCAATTCGAAAGCATGCAAATGCAAGTAGATTAATAGGTACCACTTCGGTGGGTAGGTAACAGCGTTCCGCGTGCGTCATGCCGGCCACAAGACCGTGGAAGCGTCTTCGGACAACGCTGGCTCTTCGGCTAACAAACGGAGATGAGCACCGGCCCCTAGAGTCGGACACGACTGCACAAATGTGCGGGGGGAACCTTTACCTTACCTGCTATCCCCTTTGAAACTTTCTTGGCAGCAAACAAACACTGGTCTACTTTGCTAAAATGTTGATCCTTAATCTCTTAAATGTTTTTATGGTGCTTTTTACATTTGAGTTGTTCTTATACCTTCTTCATCTGTGGGGCTTGGGGGTTGGGCTGTATGTTCTTAATGTAATCTTTAAAAAAATTCCTTAAGTTGTTCTAAGACTGAAGGGTGGGTTTTAATTGATAAAACCAAGTAAGACTTCATCGTCCCTGCTAACTTGAAGAAACTGCAGATCTCCACCTGCTGTTGTTCTCTGTCAGCTTTCTCCCTGAAAAACAACACTTTGTTCCTCCCTGCTTAGGGAGGAAAACAAATCTGACTGCAATCCCTTAGAACCACCACTGCAAGACAGAGAAGGATGAAGGCTCCAAATCTATGGAGTCCTTCTTGTTTCTTCCACTCTGGTGAGCTGGACCAAAGCCCTCAAACAGCTCCCGGCCCATGAAATTTCAAAAGGGCTCAAATCTGGACATAGGCATGAATTTTGCAAGTCAAGCCATCCCTAATATATGGATACGTATCGTATGTACATTGGTGATGCATCCCTGGCCTGATCCACATGAGTGGCACCACGTAGCTAGCTGGCAGTTTAATGAGGCATTCTGAATTTTACCTAAGATATCCTCACCAGCAGGAATCCTGTTAGCTTTACAAGAGTCCATCTGTTTAAATTCTCCAGGGTCATTATGAGTACTTCAATGTTTGTTGGGTTTTGACCTCCTTTGCTGTGATTGTTCAATTAATTCTGTTGTGTTTTGCATGCACTTAGAGGACACAGTATGCATGTTATAAGTACACACACAGTTTTGTTGGCCTACTTATTAAAAGGTGAGCTGATACCTACAGAGAAAGCTCTCTGGTCTTTATGAAAACAGCAAGTAAAATTTTAATCACCCCATGCCGTCTCATGACTGTCTTTTTGAGGTAGGTTTTTCAGTGCATGAGCTCAGTTGGGACTGAGCAGATACTCTTTTCTTAAGCAGGTCATGTAAACAAATGGTAATAGGAGCTAACTATGTTGAAAGAAAGGCAATGAGTAAGTAAAAAGGCCATACTAATGCTTTAACTAGGTTAAAAGGGGAAGAACTTGGCAGCTTTAAAATGTTATGGACTGCAACTCCCATAATCTTTTACTATTAGGTGAGCTAGATGGGGCTTATAGAGCTTGTTCAAAATATCTTGCCTGCTGTTGATCTAGACTATCTCCATATGTCTGATATCTTATACGTGAAGAATTTATCTGTATGGGTTACTACCAAGGACCCAGAGGTCTATAAGGAAGTGATGTCATCAGTCCTTACTTTTACTGTAATACTAATTGATATATTCTTTGTGGAGTCCATGGTGCTCTCTGAGCCTTGTTGTTTTCTTGCAGACGTTTCATTGCCAGGCTAGGCAACATCTTCAGTGCAAAAAGGGAGTGGAACTTGCTCTCTGTTTATATACCCAACGTCTGCAAGAAAACAACAAGGCTCAGAGAGCACCATGGACTCCACAGTTCAACCCTGAGTTACAAATATTCTCTTCGATTGATATATTCTTGTCAAGTGTAAGCTGTCATAAGAAACCTAAATAGATTGAGACTTGGGCAGCTGCAGAATTACATTCATTCTCTTACCTGAGGTAATCTTGGCGCTCGGTTTATCAACTGTTATCTTCTCTTTTCATATAGATGGTAATCTGGTCTGAGCTGGCAGTGACTAGGTAGGGGTTCCAGCAAAAACTCAGGGAAAATATTGATCCTGCTGTGAAAAAGGTAAATATCTAAGGAAAAGAGTAAAAAATACAACTGTCAGTAGCGTTGTGCCATTATAATACTGTATGGTGTGACCACATTTAGAAAGCTTTTCTTCAAGAATGGTTACTGGTCCCACATAACAGCACAGGCAATAATTTTCTTAAGTCAATTAAATAACACTGTGGTGCTTTCAGAATCCAAGAACTGGAGTGTGAGAGGGAAAGGGTATAGTTTATAGTTTATACCAGAGATTCAGGGAGACCTGGCTCCAACTTCATCATCACAATGAAACATTTGTGTAGATTTTGCTTCTTTGTTTTTATTGTCATTGATTGATTATGTGCCATCAAGTCGTTTTCAACTATACCATGCTAGTATTCAGATGAGTGATAAAAAAATCAGCATTCCTTAAATAAATAAATAAATAAATCTTGGAAATACAGTATTAATAGGAACTTACTTCCCTGCATCTTCATTCTTCATACTGACTGGATCATCAACCAAGCTTGCTTGGTTGGCAGGGGGGGGGGGTTGGGCGGGCCTTCGAGTCAGTCTTGACTCCTGCTGATTGCCTGGACTAGTCCCTGCAGTTTTCTTGGAAAGATTTTGGAAGTGATTTGCCATTGCCTCCTTTCCAGGACTGAGAGTGAGTGACTGGCCCAAGGTCATCCAACTGGCTTCGTGCCTAAGTGGGACTAGAACTCACAGTCTCCCCATTTCTAGCCTGGTGCCTTAACCACTACACCAAACTTGCTTGGTTTGGGCAGAGCATATTTCATAAAGCCAGCCATTTTGATTAGTAAACCATGGTTTATAGTTTAAAGTGATGTGTGACTCCAGCTATTGTGGCTTATGCAACTAGCCATTATTAAAACAGAATCATTGTTTATTATGATGTGCAAACCAAGCCAATAATTTGCTAGCCCAGAAACATCTTTCAAAACAAAGAGAGATACTGTTGGAATCAAATTAGAACTTAGTGTTTAAGAGAAATATGTGCTATCCTATGTGACGTGAGCTATATTCAGCTATTATAAAAATTGAGAGTGCTGATATGCAAATGCTCCCAATAAGCCCTGCCCTCATTCAAATGACATCAGCTTTCTTCAGACAACCCCGTGTTCAACATCGATGTCTGCCGGAGGAAAGCCTTTGAATCTGTGTTTCTACATGTGAGCAAGGAACCTGCATCTGCTACTGAGACAGCTTTTAAGTCAATTAATTAATTAATTAAGAAAGAAAGCCAGTGGTCCTAGAGCAGAGAGTGGACTGAGGAACAGCTGGTAGGGGAGATAAGTGTACCATCATAAAGAGACACCACTAATCCAGTGGCAGTAGGGTCAAATCCTACTAGCAGAGTTTACAGGCCACAAGCAATCTAGCTAGTGTTATCCAAGGATATAAATACTGTTGTGTCTGGCAATAGAAACAAAGTATGGGGCTGCTGTATATATACGGGAGGAGGAGCATGTTACAATTTTATTCTAGGGCCAAAATGATGCTTAAGCACCAAGGACTTCGCTTGGCATCTAAGATCACATTCAGAAAAAGCAAACTCTGTCCCTTTCAGGCTGGAGTCATAAGCACAGTGAGTATGCAGTGAGCTCCGAAAAAACACAGTAGACTTCTCTTATGAGTAAGTAGGAACAGGATTCTGAATGTATGATGCATCAGCAAAGGTGACCCATGTACTGTAGGTCAGAATGCCTCGCAACAGTAATAGTAAAGGTCTTGGAGATGACTTCAGATCTTTGCTAAATTCGATCAGCAGCAAATATGCAGTCTCACAATGAAGAGTCACAGCAATTTCAAGATGGATTCAGAAAACAAAAGCAGTTGCTTCGTATGCAGGAAGGGCAGTTAATTATTCTAAACAGCCATGTCTGGAGGAATGTAATTGATTGACAAGATAGAGATGAAAACTGGACCAGTTTCTCCGAGATGTGTTAACCAGAGTTGTAAATGAAATGCACATGGGAAAACTGAGCTCCTGTAAAAAAAAACCACAGACACACAAAAAGAAAATAATAAGAAATACAAAATAGAAAGCCATCAAGAACACAGGAGCATGAATGGTCAATTAAGTACCACATAAAGATTTCCAATCTATTCACAGTAAATTATTTATTTAGCCCTTGCTTGCCATCAATATATTTTATAAGTTTAATACCCATATTATAGCTACCCACCCATTTATTGCACTGTAAACGAGTCCTGACTTATCAATGTGAATTCTTGTTCTAGGCAATGTCAAATTTAGATTGGATTTGGATGTATTGCTTTTAGTCTTATCGAGGAGGTTTGCTAGCCTGGTATTTTATTGCTATATTTAAAATGGAAAGTGCTTTTAAATAGACTTGCCTAGAGAGCAAAACTGATCACTGCTCAGATATGTCATTTCCTCGCTTAAAACCTACCCTCATCTTGACTGTCGGCTTTGAAGTTCAGCAGAAGCCATTTACACCAAATTTGCTTTTTAAGCTGAATTTGTGCATAAGAAGGAAGAGCAACTATAGGCTGAATGAATATGGCCCTTAAGTAAATAATCCTGGCTTCTCACCCATAAAGCCAAGGGAAATTTACACACAGCTGGAGATTTTATCAGGAAGACCAATAATGAAGAAGATAACTTTGTTTATATAAGAGGTTCTGGAAGCAGAAGTTGCAAACTTCAGGATCTTCATTTTTTTACCAGAACTAATAGTATTTAGACATCTATTAGTAAATTCTGATCTGTCTATGTCAGTATTTCTCAACCTCGGCAACTTTAAGATGTGTGGACTTCAACTCCCAGAATTCCCCAGCCAGCCATGTTCACATCTTAAAGGTCCTCACATCTTAAAGTTGCCGGAGCATACCATATCTGGGCTTCAAAATTCATAACAACTAGATAACAACTAGAGGGCAGCAAAGAGATACTTAGATAGTGTCTAGTGTTCATTTTTAAGGGGCGTGGTGACTCAGCGGGTAAGACGCCAGGCTTGTCGATCGGAAGATTGCAAGTTCGGAGGTTCGAATCCCTAGCCCTGCATGCAGAGTGAGCTCCCGCACTAGCCCCAGCTCTTGCCAACCTAGCAATTCGAAAGCATGCAAATGCAAGTAGATAAATAGGTACCACTTTGGTGGGTAGGTAACAGCGTTCCACATGCATCATTTATTTATTTATTTATTTAATTTATTCCCCGCCCATCTCCCATGCAAGGGACTCTGGGCGGATTACAATAATTAAAATTTAAAATTTAAAAAATTTAAAAAACAATACAAAAAGAAGATATATAAAAATATATCCAATATAAAATAAAATAAATAAAATCCAAGATGGCTTGAGGACCGTAGCACAGATCACCTACGGGGCCAGCCAACCCCAGGAGGCACTACCGCCTCTGTCGTCCCAGGCCAGGTGGCAGAGCCAGGTGTCATGTCATCATGCCGGCCACATGACCGCGGAAGTGTCTTCGGACAACGCTGGCTCTTCGGCTAACAAACGGAGATGAGCACCGGCCCCTAGAGTCGGACACGACTGCACAGATGTGCGGGGGGAACCTTTACCTTTTTTTAGTGTTCATTTGGAGTTCTGCAGCCCAGTTATGACAATGACCTCCTTCTCACTCCTGTCTGTCCACAATCAGATGTCAAAATGAAATCTACCAGTCCTTGCACTGGCAGAAAAGTACACTCACAAAAATTGTGCTGCTCTGCCTCAGTAATAGGGGAGATGAAGGTGCTGTCCTTCGAATTTTAATTCAGGACAAGTTCAGGAAATTGATTGGTGGAGTCCTCTGGCTTCATTTCCCCTCCCCTGCTGTTGGGAACACAGCCATCAGTAGGTCTCCTTAATGCATGGTAGGATGGGGCTGGGCAAGTGTAACGGGGACAAATAGCCATTGCTGACTGCACCCAGAAATAGTCATGGAGTGGGCAAAAGGGCCCAACCCCATCACCAAAGTAATGCAAATTAAAAAGTTTTGACTGCTCAAAACCTCATCAGCAGAAGCAGTAAAAATATCTGTCATGTGCTAATTGGTGACAGAACTGGCCACACACAACTGGGAGAACCTGTCTCTCTACTTTTAGATCAAGCTTCTGCATACAAGACTAGTGCTTCCTCAAGAAAACATTAGTCTTATTAATTAAACACGAATTGAACACCTCTGTAAAAAAAACAGCACTAAACTTGTCTATATAAGGAACTCCCATAAGACTTGACAAGTGTTTCAGAAAGGTCAGGCATCCTGCAGCCCAAGCCAAAATGGCCAGGGAGGGCAATGCCCAGTTACCAGAGTTAAGGGAGAAGCTGGTCCCAGCCTGAAATGCCAATAGGGGATGGACAAATCCTAGCCTCTGATCATGTTATCAACCACTGGTGAAGATAGTAGATCTCATCCACCACAAAAATTGTGTTGGAAGAAGAGTAGGCTGACCCATTTTGAATGGGACAGTCATGGTTTTTTAGCATTTTTCAACCGTCCCATCGTTTTGATAAAAATCTCAATGTTGTCCCATTTTTTAAACCCGGCGGGAATGGAGCGGAAGGAGGATCCGAGCTGGAGCTGCTGATTGGAGGCAGCCCAGAAGAGGAAGCCCTCCCGCCTATCAGCACGTGGCAAAGGAGGGCGGGGTTTGCAGGTGGGAGACAATCACAAGGGGCAGGGGGCAGGGTTTGCAGGCGGGAGCCAATTGCGCAGACCAGGGGCGGGGTTTGCAGGCGGGAGCCAATCGCGGGGACCGGGGGCGGGGACCCCTGTCTTTTTCATGAATATGGAATATTACATAAGACCCCGTCCCGTTTTGCCATCCCAATGTCCCGTTTTTGTCTCAGGGAAATATGGTCAGCCTAAAGAAGAGGGAAGACATTGCTTTAAAACTGGAACTGCTAAAGACAACTTTAAGATGCCTCAGCCATGGGCTGGAGATGAAGTGAAAGCAATATCATGAAGGCATGTCATATCAAAATGGCTACTGGACTGTGTTGGGGCTGCAGTTAGAGGGATGTTCTGGATGATATCTACAATATAAATATAATATAAACCACAATATTCTTTGGAATATCTTCCCCCCGGAGCTGAGGCTGGCTTCCTCGCTCCCGACCTTCCGGAAAGGCTTAAAGACCTGGTTCTGCCGCCTTGCCTGGGAGGGAAATGCTAATAGTTCCTCTTGGGGATGGCTGCTCCCATGAAGCCTCCCAGTACTCCGTTTTTAACAATTTTATACATGGATTCTATATTATCTATGTATTGTAATTTTATATTTATTTTTTAATTATGTTTTACTGTGAACCGCCCAGGGTCCCCGATAGGGGAGATGGGGGGTAATATAAATTTAATAAATAAATAAAAATAAATAAAATGTGAGGATGAGGACACTTCTGATGTGAATGTCACAGTCTAGACAACAAGCCTAAAAGATAAAGGTAAGGAACTACAGTATATTAGATGTTCCTATATCAATTTGCAAATGAGGCAAAGAAGCCAGTATAGAGTGTTTCTCAATCTTGGCAACTTTAAGATGTGTGGACTTCAACTCCCAGAATTCCCCAGCCAGTAAGTCCACACATCTTAAAGTTGCCAAGGTTGAGAAACACTGCAGTATAGTGAAGTCTCTTTCCACCACAACTCCCAACTTCAGACTTCCAAAGGAGGCCCAAAAAAGATGATGCTGTTTTAAAAGTCAGTTTAAGCACTGAACTCTTTAAAGCAATGGCATCTTTTTTTCAGGGCCATGTGAAACACCTGCTTCAATTTAGGAGCAAGTTTCCATATAGCGGGGTGGCAGGAAGAAACCATATAATGAACCATATAATTAGGAAGTCGTGTGGTTAGCAAGACTATTTATTTAGGAAAAATTATATGGCCACCCATCACTCTGGGCAGCTAACAAATAATACATATTAATAGAAAACCAATATAAAACAATGCAGAATACAATTTAAAATAATAATCATCCTACAACCAAGGCACCTCAAAACATCTCACACACTAACAGCAAAATCCAGCTCCACTAATGTCCTGGCCCTAATGCCTGAGGAAAGAGCCAACTCTTCCCAGCCTTCCAGAAGGCCAATGGGGTCAGGGCCATCTAGTCCAGAGCTTTCCAAACTGTGTGTCGCGACACAGTGTGTCATCTGCAGTGTCTGGGTGTGTCGCAGCTGCTGCTGCCTCTGAGCCCTGCCAGGATTCCGTGCAGGTCCTAGTGCCTGCCTTGTGCCTTGCTGCCTCCAAACCTGCTGTGATTCCGCGCAGGTCCTAGTGCCTGCCTTGTGCTTTGCTGCCTCCAAACCTGCTGTGATTCCGTGCAGGTCCTAGTACCTGCCTTGTGCCTTGCTGCCTCCAAACCTGCTGTGATTCCGCGCAGGTCCTAGTGCCTGCCTTGTGCCTTGCTGCCTCCAAACCTGCTGTGATTCCGCACAGGTCCTAGTGCCTGCCTTGTGCTTTGCTGCCTCCAAACCTGCTGTGATTCCGCGCAGGTCCTAGTGCCCGCCTTGTGCTTTGCTGCCTCCAAACCTGCTGTGATTCCGTGCAGGTCCTAGAACCTGCCTTGTGCCTTGCTGCCTCCAAACCTGCTGTGATTCCGCGCAGGTCCTAGTGCCTGCCTTGTGCCTTGCTGCCTCCAAACCTGCTGTGATTCCGCACAGGTCCTAGTGCCTGCCTCGTGCTTTGCTGCCTCCAAACCTGCTGTGATTCCGTGCAGGTCCTAGTACCTGCCTTGTGCCTTGCTGCCTCCAAACCTGCTGTGATTCCGTGCAGGTCCTAGTGCCTGCCTTGTGCCTTGCTGCCTCCAAACCTGCTGTGATTCCGCACAGGTCCTAGTGCCTGCCTTGTGCTTTGCTGCCTCCAAACCTGCTGTGATTCCGTGCAGGTCCTAGTGCCTGCCTTGTGCCTTGCTGCCTCCAAACCTGCTGTGATTCCGCACAGGTCCTAGTGCCTGCCTTGTGCCTTGCTGCCTCCAAACATGCTGTGATTCCGCACAGGTCCTAGTGCCTGCCTTGTGCTTTGCTGCCTCCAAACCTGCTGTGATTCCGTGCAGGTCCTAGTACCTGCCTTGTGCCTTGCTGCCTCCAAACCTGCTGTGATTCCGCGCAGGTCCTAGTGCCTGCCTTGTGCCTTGCTGCCTCCAAACCTGCTGTGATTCCGCACAGGTCCTAGTGCCTGCCTTGTGCTTTGCTGCCTCCAAACCTGCTGTGATTCCGCACAGGTCCTAGTGCCCGCCTTGTGCTTTGCTGCCTCCAAACCTGCTGTGATTCCGTGCAGGTCCTAGTACCTGCCTTGTGCCTTGCTGCCTCCAAACCTGCTGTGATTCCGCACAGGTCCTAGTGCCTGCCTTGTGCCTTGCTGCCTCCAAACCTGCTGTGATTCCGCACAGGTCCTAGTGCCTGCCCTGTGCTTTGCTGCCTCCAAACCTGCTGTGATTCCGTGCAGGTCCTAGTACCTGCCTTGTGCCTTGCTGCCTCCAAACCTGCTGTGATTCCGTGCAGGTCCTAGTGCCCGCCTTGTGCCCTGCTGTAAGAGTGTGTCACGAAATGATGCCCTGCTGTAAGAGTGTGTCAAGAAATGATGCCCTGCTGTAAGAGTGTGTCAAGAAATGATGCATGTCTAAAAAGTGTGTCATCAACATGAAAAGTTTGGAAAGCTCTGAACTAGTCCCTGAGGGAGAGGGTTGTTCTAAAGAGCAGGTGCTGCAACAGACAAGACACATCTGGGTCCCACAAGAAGGCAGAATTTCAAAGAGGGATCCAGAGCATGTCCTCCTTGCTAGGTCTGGGTAGAGAAATGAGGGACTGTTGGAATTTTTTCTCTTTTTTCTCCACATATTTGTTTGTGTGTGTGTGTTCCCCATGGTTTCCTGTTTCTTATTGTGCTAAATCCATGTACATCGTGACCGTCTTCCACCCGGAAACCTATGCCCTCATTGTGGGAGGTTGTGCGGATCCAGGATTGGCCTTTACAGCCACTTACGGATCCACTGTTAAGATTTTACCCCTGGAAGACAATCTTACTCGGCTACAAGTGATCGCCAAGAAGAGAACATCCATGTCTTCTGGCCGAATGTTGATTGCTGAATATATTCAATTCAATCATCTCCTGGCTCTTAGGGAACAAATTTGTTCTCTTTGGAAAATATGAGTAAAGAACAGAGCTATGTAGAAGTTATCTGCAGGTTATCTATTTCACAATGTTTACAGATGAGATAAAAAGATCTCACTCCTCTGCAGACAGCTAAGGATTATAGATCAGTCTAAATCTGTTCATTTTCAGTGTTACCTATTGTTCTATTCAGTCAAATGTGGACATTTAAAACTAATACTGGAAAAAAACACCTTTGTTCTCATCAACAATTTCCCATAGTGTACAGAGATTTGTATGTACTGATTGTTTTTTTAATAGTTCAACCTTTATTGTGTTGGAGAATAAGGGGTTTGGGAGTAGAATGAGGAACTGTTGCTTTAGAAGTGGCCCACATCTTGGGCGATGAGCAAATACTCTTTTTCAGTTTGTAAGTTTCCAGGGATTCCTAGAGGGAGAAAATTTAATGAGTGTGTGTGTTCCTGTAATACCTTGTCAAAAAAATTGCAATCTGTTCCTTGGAAAAAAAGTGAGAACGTTGCCATCAAATTGCATGTGAAAAAGATGTTTGGATAGGAACACAATGCATTTCCCTAGTGGTGATGAAACTCACCACTAGGATGTCAGATGTCAGGATGAAGTTAAACTAGGACCCTTTTCCCTGCCCTCTAAGTAGATAAGAACATGATGGATGGCTAATCTTCTGATCTTCAGGTGAGTTTTGAAATTTTTCTGGGCATTTGATGGAAACCTGGTTTTCAGTGATGAAGCTGGCAATGTGTTCTAGAATGATTTGAACATGAAGTCCTTAAAAAACTACTTTGTAATAGTTGGTAGCTGACAAGTGGCATTGCCGATTGCTCCTTTAATTCCCCACTAATGTTTCACAGGCTGTCACATTTCTTTGGGCTTCCAGAATGATTGTGAAGGAAATAGCATGGTAGATATCAACCCCTGGAATTTTTTTTTTTGCTGACTTTGCTGTACTTTCAGGCATACACTTCCCTCAGAGTAAGAGAAGGAGAGTCACTTTCTAATGTGGGTTGGAAAGGGTACCTCGCCTTTAGGAGACGACGTCATCTTCATTATTGCCAAGGTTCTCACCTGAAGTGTCTGCCAAGGGTCTTGCACATCTAGTAGCTGCTCTGAAGTAACACATCTACCTTCTAAATTTGACTATTATTCTAGATACTTGTATACTACCACCAGAAGTCAAGGCAGTATACCTTCAATCAGGGGACGGGTGGCAACTCATAGGCAGTGGACCACACATGGCCTCCCTAGCTCATTATTTGCAATCCCCAAAGCAGCCTGAGATCACACCACCAAAATTTGGTGGCAAAACGGCCAAATTTCAGCAGTATGATTTTGGGCACAAAAACATTAAAATAGAGCTGGAAATGCATGTTCTCTCTACTCTTAAAGGAGGTAAGCAGGGATTATTTTGGCCCCTTTATTGTTCTACATCTATGTCACTAAGAGCATACAGGTTTTTGGCAGTTGTGACTACTACCCCCTGACTTTGGCAATTCTCCTACGGTGTATGCTGATGATCTTTTCTACTTATCTGTGTCCCAAGTTGGATTTTGTCAAGCTCTACATGCATTAATGTCATACTGTCGTGATGAAAAATGAGAAACTGATCATTCAAACGAAAGTGGTTGTATTCTCTAAGCACTGTATCAACAGCCTATATAGCTGGAAAATCAGCAGCCACCAAGTTGAACAGGTTAAGGATCTTGGCATTTATTTCCATTCTTCTGCTTCTTGGAAACACCAAACTCACAACATGGTTGCAAAAGTTTAGTAATGCAGTAATCAGAGTTGCAAGCTATCAGAATATACTGTAACTGTATTCCAGCAGCAGTTAAACTATTCAAAGGTGATGTACTAAGGCTTTCGCTATATGGTGCACAACTTTGTGCTTATAAGGACATATCTGTGTTAGAAACAGTTCAGCCAAAATTCATGAGAACTATGCTGTGTGCCCCCTCGGCAGCCAATTCATTTCTCTAGCTAGAGCTTGGCTTTGCACGAGAGTCTGCCATTTGAAGGAAGGGCTGAAATATACCTTTTCTTGGAAGGAACAATTTACTTCTGATTTGCTTCACTAAGGAATCTCAATTCACACTTCATTTATCTTGGGTTTAGGAAAAGCCATGGCCAAAACTAAGCAGAGAGTATTCAACTTAGATCTATAGGATGAAAGATCTAACTCCTCACATCACCAGTATACTGACCTCCCTACTAGTCCTCCTAAATACTTTCACAATACTCCCTCTGCCCAAGAGAGAAGGTCATTCGTTCTGGCAAGGTTTCATGCCCTCCCCTCGAAGGTGGTAGAGGGGAGATCCAACAACATTCCTTTCCAAGAATGTCTTGAATGTGCTTGGATGGATAAGTTGAAACAGTCACATATGTTCTCCAGTGCTGTCCTCTGTATAATGCTTGGAACTTAGAGGCAATTTATTTCATTATTAGCAGGTGCTTGGGTTATCCCCAATCTGAGATTGTATTTTTGCTGTTAAGAGATAAGTCCCATTAAATTTCTATTAGAATTGAAAAAAATGTGCCATTGCAATGGGTATTAAAAGACACTCAGTCTAACAAGAATAGCTTTTGATATGAATACTGGCTTATGGAGTCTGAAGGACTGTCTTTTATCATTACTTTCTATTGTTAAATCATTCTTATGTGTTCTCTCTAGCTTTTTATCACAAATAAATAAATAAACAGCCTAAATGTCTGTAAAATCAAATGCATGGCTTTTCAGCCTTTAAAAAATACAGAACGTACAACATAGAGATGTCAAGCTCAAATGTTGAGTTACTGTAAGTCATAATAAGGCTTGTTATGGCCCACTGGACTGTCATGAAGGATGAGCTGTGGCCCCCAGGCTACAAAAAAGTTGTCCATTCCCCACTAATTAATATATATTGTTAGCAAGATTAAAATAAGAATTTTATCTTTATGTCTTACATATGAGCTTCCTAAAGGCATTTGGTATTCCATGAGGCACAGAATCCTGGATTCAATAGGATAACGTCCTCTGGATGTTATATTTGTGATTGGGGCATCCACAGTGATGGTTATTGGCTTCAAAATGGTGGGCCCAACTGGTCAATCCCTTTTTACATGCATGCAATACACACAATGCATGTTTAAAAAGGGTGGTCTTTTGATCATCCAATCACACTGAAGCCAGTGATTGTCACTGTGGATACCCTTGTTTGTAACCTCCAGAGACCAAGAATCACATTGCTGACATTCACTATCAAATCTCTGAACATCAACAGCATGCTTTCCTCTTGATTTACAAAACAAAATATAGGAAATAATGTGTGTTGAGCTTTCAGATGGGACTAGTGCAGCTAAAACAGTAGAACAAAAGAACAAAAGAATCCAGAAGGAACATGATAGGTGAGGGGAGAGATTCCCCACTACTTGTGTGATAGTACTGTATTCTGGTGTTGTCACTTCTTCTCCTGTCCATTCAGGAATATGACATCAAAAGATCCCAAGCAGAAAACTGAAACTGAATAGCAAATCTAGCAATTCAAAAACAAAAATTGAGATAAGACAAGGACACCAATTGGTTAGAAACTAAAAACAGAAGTCCAAAAAGGAACTGTCCCTTATAATAAATTGAGATATTTGGGCAGACATGTAGTTTTACATATTTGCTTATTTGTTTCCATCATTTGTATGCTTCTCCATCCAAGACCTGAGGCGGCTCACATCATAATAAACAATATTATGTTGATTGTACTGTGGATACCATAGTAATCTCAACATCATAAAACCACCATATGATTAAAACTAAAAAAAAAACTCCAATGCAAACTACACAAATACTGTTGAACCCTATGTAAGGTTTAATCACATTTTTTAACTTTGGCCTTTGCTTTTTAGAAGTCTCTCATACATTGTATACATGACAGCAAGAGGGAGCCGCTGTCTCTAATTGTGGTATTTTTATAGGGTGAAAACAGTATTATGCCTGTTAAATCACAATCAAAGAAGTAGTCCAAAAGTCACCTCTTCTGTTGTGTGTGTCAGATTGAAGGATTTCTCACAAGTAGTTTGCACTGAACTGGGTACAACTTTAATCTTTACCAAAATTGCATTCTTGAGAAAATAATGAAATGTCAAGTAGCCATCACTGATTTGCTTTTTCCCTTTAGGAAAACATGTGTGCAAGAGAAAAAGAGTGATGTTATGTCATTGCTGTAGCAATATTCTCATTTTTCGTGCGGCAGAGAACAAGGGCTGTAATGTACAAGCAGCAGCAGCGGTTGGTATAATGTGAATGAGGCGTAGTCATGCCAGAGTACTCCAATGTTACTCTGCTGCATTCTCAGCCTAAATTTCACGTAATAATAATCCAAGGTGTGGAACCTGCTGAGATGCATACTTTGCGTGCATAGTAGGTTTGCTGAGTTATCAAACTTGCACGCCTGCCAGTGCCATCTGTAAATGTAAATAGCTTGGTTTCTTCTCTGTTCTTTATAATCAAAGTGCACTTTTATTGTTCTGGCAGCCTAATTAAATATTTGCATTATACCATTGCGCAGAGCCACTACAGAGCCTGTAGTGCAGTGCAATCCTAGGTTGGATAAACTTTTCAAATCTTAGGACCATCACACAGTGTTGTGCAATGGATCAGTTGCTCTGCTCTGAATGCCCTTCTTAAAAATGCAACAGTAACCTCACCCGTATTACTTGTTAACTAGATTTCTGCAAATTCTTTGCATAGGGCTACCCTTGAAGACTACTTGGAAGCTTCAGCTGGTACAAAGTACCCCAGCGTCCAGGCTATGAGGTAAGAGCTGTGTCAGAAATGCAACACTTATACAGCAGGTGTGCTTTGGTTGCATATATGTTTACAGGTATAATGGTGTGGTGGCTCAGCGGGTAAGACGCCAGGCTTGTCGATCGGAAGATTGCAAGTTCGGAGGTTCGAATCCCTAGCCCCATGTGACGGAGTGAGCTCCCGCACTAGCTCCAGCTCTTGCCAACCTAGCAATTCGAAAGCATGCAAATTCAAGTAGATGAATAGGTACCACTTCAGTGGGTAGGTAACAGCGTTCCGCACGCGTCATGCGGCCACATGACCGTGGAAGCGTCTTCAGACAACGCTGGCTCTTCGGCTAACAAATGGAGATGAGCACCGGCCCCTAGAGTTGGACACGACTGCACAAATGTGCGGGGGGAACCTTTACCTATACCATTCAAAGTGCTGGTTATTATCTATCAACTCCTAAATGGCTAAGGCCTGGGATAACTGAGGGACCTTCTTCTACCAAAGGAATCCACCTGTCCTGTTCAATCAGCCTAGGAGATGTTCTGGGTTCCCACTCAATGAGAGATTAAGGGAGAGTGGGCCCGAAAACAACTGTTTTATAAATTAGTCCAGATCCTTTAAAGTAAGCTGCCTCCTAAAATTCAAACAGCCTCCACATCCTTTCATTTCAAAAGACTGCAAAGACTTGGCTTTTTCCTGAGGTATTTGGTGTACAGAACTGCAGAATTGCTTCATCTATCCCAGAAATGTTTTTATGATGTTTTAGTGATGTGTTATAATGTTTCAGTGATGTTTTATTATTTATGTTAGGTGATTTTGACTATTTATATTGCATGTACAGTAAGCCATCCAGAGTCTTAGGAAAGGGGTGGGTTATACTTTTTAGCAAGCAAGCAAGCAAATAAAAATAATAATAAAACGTATTCAGAGATCCTGTGCCAAATATGCTGAATTTTTTATGTTCTCATTTGAGATCTCTCAAGATTTTGGAATTCTGGCAAGAAATTTCATAGGAGTTGACAATCTTATGAAAATTCAGACATTTATGTTTTAAATTTAAATTAATTTAGGGGGCCAACAGGTGCCCTAGATCCATATTGCTAACCTCTGTGTTAGAGTAGACCTGAGGTGTAATTATCCTGCAAGATCTGCCCACAGGAAGGAAGATGATTGACAATTGCTTTCTTGATATTGAAAGGTGAGAGGGCACAGCAGCAGGCGAATTGTCTAATCGGAGGATGTGGTGGCCCCAGGAGGAACTGAGTATCCTGCAAGCTGTTGCTGAAGTACCTCAGTCGGACAGGATTTTCTTACTCCAGCATAGACTCCAACCAATCAGAGTCGCTGGGAGTCATGCAGCATAGAAATATAATAATAAAAATAGCAATGAGCACTGGACAGGAATAGCTTAAGAGTAGCTGGGTGGATATGCCCATAGTCATAGTCATGAAAATACTTTCAGCATGACTCAGATTTATACACTGTATATATTCTTGTGAATGTTCACTTTTTGCCTTTCCTCCAAAGAGCTTGGAAGAGTGGGCATTATTTTCTGATCTCCAAATTTTACAGTCACAGTTTAAAAAAACAAAGATACTCTCAAATTAAGCTAGACTTTTGGGGACCACATCCATATTGTTTTCCTGGCAGTGATATAGAAGTAGTTTGCCACTACCATCTGGAATGCCTAACCCTAACCCTGGAATTCCCAGTGATCCCCCCATTCAAGTCCTAATCAGGACCAATCCTACTTAGCTTCTGAGATCAGCTTAGGTCCTAGCCTGTAAGAAATTCAGTCCCATGTCAGTGCCTGGTTGAAGATTCTCTAATTTTTTGAGTTTTTGAGCATTTCTGTACAGACTTCTCAGGTGTGATGTAACATTTTAACCATGATGCCAGATAGATTCTCAAATATCTTACACAGATGAATTCAGAAAATAATTACTGTGTGAATGAGAGAGAGAGAAAACACATGTGGGATTTTGTATGTGGAATGATTAATGTGATGTTCACTTTAGAAGCGCAGAGATTAAGCAAGGCCAAGTAATTATGTGATCAATGGTACAGAAAGCAGAATATTTTGACTTTAAGTTTTTCTCATGGAGCTCCTTTATATAAAAAGAAAATCCAGTGCTTTTGCTTTCTCTCATCTTCTGATTTATTCTTGCTGCTAGACTAGTCTACTGTTTAGAGAAGCTGATGTGGTGGAATCCTTAAGTCATCTGTGACCTAGGTCACTGGAGACAGAAACCATTCTGTAAAAATATTAATTGAAAACCTTCTGACAAGCCATGTTCTTTCAGATGAAGTTGCACCTCAGATCAACTGAGCCTGCACACTGATGTAGCTGAAGATTTTCAATATCTCATAAACGGGCTCCTCAATCACTAGAATCTAATAAGGCTATAATCATTATTGACACTATAATGATTAAAATGAATAAAACCCATTAAGTAAAGTCATGTTGAGTTATTAAAAGTTTCGCTCTGTGTGATATGTAATCTTTTATCCATTTTTTATGATGAAATCTGTAACCATCTATCCAAGAAATACCATTAATTTACTGCTCTGGAGATGTTGCCATGCTCTTTAGTTGAGTAGCTTATCATTGATTTCTTCAGGGAGATATTATATTTGGAGAAATACCCAGGAAACAAAAGACTGAATGTTGCTCTAAATTTGCCTCTGACAGGCTGATCAAAGCCCCCACCCCCACCCCCACCAAATTGGCAAGCAATGACTTGGAGTGAAGGTTCAGAAGAGTCAGTGGTCATACTGGAAGAAGGACTGATGTGAAGCAGCAGATACATGTTTTCAAGAAACACATGAGCTTCTAAGGAAAGGTCAGATGCACACCAGGGGAAAAACAATAAAATTTCCATTAACTGGAGCCTAGTTAACTGGCTTATTGGCATCTATTAGAAACAAATTGCAAACAAAACTGATCCTATTATAAACTTCTCCTTCTTCTCTTTGTAAAAATAAAGTCACTGAGCGACCCCACAAAAGTGGGGGAAGTATACAATTTGTCAGGCAACTTCCTTTATTTGTAAGGGAAGTATTGGGTTACACCAAGGAAAGGGCTTGATGTAAAATATGAGGGCAAAAAGCTGGGATGTTATGAGCAATACCTGGGCGCATACAGAGAGGCAGCTTGAAAGAAGTGAGTTTCTCCTTGTTCACATTCTTGAATGCACTGCCTCCCTACCTCCCCTTTTGGCAAACAGCAATAAAGATTCTGAACAGAAGGATGTGTACACAAAGAACTGAACTAAGTGGTGGAAGACTCTGAAAGAGAACCTTTTCTCATAATATACTTTCCTCCTGTATCTTTATTGCCCATCTCCTCTTTAATGTTATTAACGGTACAGCCTAAAAATGCTTAAAGAAATCAAATAAAGGGTGAGGCCTTTCATTATTCTGCATTCCCTGCCTTTGCCCAAAACTGACTAATGCATTTTGCTTCCTCCTGGTTCTTGTGCAAATCTGCCTTCCCCAGGATGGTGCCTTCTAGGTGCCTCAAGGGCATAATGTCCAGAATTCCAAACAGCAGTTCAAATGTTGAATTCCCACAAGGCTTTTGGAGGGCACCAAATTGAGGAAGATTGATCTAGATACTCGGCTGGTAAATAAGATGAAGAGTGAATGTCATCTGAATGCTGGCTCCTGAAAACCAAGCAAACTCTGTTTGCTTCTGAGAGCCATTCATCAGAAAAATTCATTTCCTTCATGTGATGACCACTTTTGAGAAATCAGATTTTAGTGATTAGCACTCTAGTCACTGGTTATACAGATGCAGAAGTATAAACAAGGCACATGCAATTGCACATGGCAAATAAATACTTAAATAAAATAGGCTTTAACTGGAATATGGAGATTTGCCACTTAAGATGAAAATCTAGCACAGGGTTGGAACCATCTCCAGCTATTGTTGAATCACCTCCCATCAATCCCATCCATAACAGCTGGGATTATGAGGACTGTAGTTAACCTTTGGAGCACCAACTTTTGCTAGCAGACTTTAATATCTCTGTCATTCCAGTAAAGCTCTGCATGTGTATATTTTAATACATCTGTAGTCCTATATCTAGGTACCTTTAACTCAACAGGTTTTCTGCCCCATCTCATGTTTAAAAAGATTCTTTTAATTAAATTTAATTAAAATTAAATACATGGGATGTTGGCATACAACCTCCAGCATCAACTTTATTGCCAAGAGTGCCTCTGGTCCCTAGATTCAACCCAAAACCTTTCTTAAAAAATAAACATAAAGGGAGGTTGCAATTCAGGACTGTGTTCGGAAGTGTGTCCACCTGCCTAGAAAAAAGACAAAAGTAAGCTGGGGTTGATAGGGAGCATCCTCTGGGGTTAGATGGGAATCATAGGCAGCATCTTCCATTGCTTTCCTTGTAAACAGGAACTTTGTGACAGAACTCACCCACAATGACAGTCATTTGATCAACGGACAAGCCTTCAAAATTCTCCCTAATTTTCCAAAGTGATCCCTGCCCCAAAGGATTTGGAGTGCATTGCTATATACATTTATCTTGACTTCTTTTTTTTAATCAGTTCAATCATGGCTGATTCTCGGAGACTCCCTGGACAAGTCCCTGCAGTTTTCTTGGCAAGGTTTTTCAGAAGTGGTTTGCCATTGCTTCCTTCCTAGGGCTGAGAGAGAGTGACTGGCCCAAGGTCACCCAGCTGGCTTTGTGCCCAAGGCAGGACTAGAACTCACGGTCTCCCGGTTTCTAACCCGATGCTGTAACCACTGCACCAAACTGGCTCTCATCTTGACATAACTGAAGCTCTTCTTTTCCTTTCTTTTCTGGTTATTTTCTTTTTATTTCTTTCTAATTTTCTTTTCACTTTTCTTTACTTTCCTTTTTAAAAATTTGTATAGTTTTTACTCTGTAGAAAATTTCTTTAATAATTTTTTTAAAAAAAGACATAAGTGAAGCAGATTCCTAAAAATGTTTTTGCTGTTTAAACTGTGGGAAGGACAGAGATATTGAGAACAAAATCGAATTATGATAGTGGCAGAACTATCTTTTAAAAAGAATATTTCCAAGCAGATATAAAGCAAGTGTTAAGAACTGCTCATGAGAGCATACGTGCAAAACAGCTGTAGGGCTGAACTTCTATGAGTTCTGGTTTACCTCTCCGTAGATTTTTTTTTCCTCAAGGACATTTTTATATAAGCCAGACTCCAGCAACAAATACAACGACAAAGAAGATTCTTGAATAAATTTAGTATCTGTTGGTCAAGAGGACATATCTTCATATGAATCATTAATTCATTAAACAGCAGGGAACAAAGTACTGTAAAAGAAAATAGTCAAATCTCCTAAAAGAAGAAAATAAGTTGTATTAAAAATATTTTATTTTTATAGAGTACTATAAAATCCAGAATCATAGAATTGGAACCGACCATTTCAACCATCAGGTCCAACCTTCGTCCAGTGCAGTAATCCAAATTTAACTATCCCCCAAAATAGCTGTCTAGCCCCTACTTGAGTACATCCATTACTTCCCTTGGTCATGGTTCCATTGTCAGTCTGCTCTTACCATTAGGTAAGCTTTTCCTAACATCCAACTAGAATTTGCCTTCCTATAACTTAAGCTCATTATTCCAAATACTGTGCAATGTTTCACTTCGGTAATATAATTCCAGGGATCTGAAAATACTTGAGATGGTCTGAGCAATGCAACGTTATATGGAACTACTACTTCCCAAAGGGGCGTGGCGGCTCAGCGGGTAAGACGCCAGGCTTGTAGATCGCAAGTTCAGAGGTTCGAATCCCTAGCCCCACAGCAGTATCTCTGACAGAGGTTCGAATCCCTAACCGGCATGACGCGCACGGAACGCTGTTACCTTCCCACCGAAGTGGTACCTATTAACCTACTTGCATTTGCATGCTTTCGAATTGCTAGGTTGGCAAGAGCTGGGGCGAGTGCGGGAGCTCACTTCGTCACGCAGGGCTAGGGATTCGAACCTCCGAACTTGCGATCTTTCGATCGACAAGCCTGGCGTCTTACCCACTGAGCCACCACGCCCCCTTTAATAAAGAGGTAGGACTTACTGTTATATTTTCTGTTTATACCTTGTTTCTGCAAAACTCAGGTTTCTGTGATACAAAGTTTGCAATTTCCTTAGTACTGAGTTTGGATTTTTGACACATGGGAAACATGGAAGTGTCAATATATTCTTCTGCTAATTACTACACTGCTGGTGCAGCAGCTGTAAAAATTGGGTCACAAGTATAGCATAAGTATGTCACAATAAGGCCCAAAGACAGATATGCAATCATTTTCAGTTGGAAAGAATGATTTAGATAGAAAGCAAACTGTCTTTGAAAATACATGCCTATTAAAACATAACACACACTTATATCCCTGAAAGCTCATTTATCATAGTGGTATTAAAAATATAGATCTTTCTAATGAGCAGGGTAGTGAAGGATTTCTCATTGAATTTACTTATTTTTTCTTTTTTCCTTTGGCTTTAATCTGATCTTTTAATTAACTATAGCCCTCTGGAGAGGATTCCCTTGGAGACAAATGAAAGATGGTGAGCTGCTCCTGCAGCCGTGTTAGACTAGCTGGCCACTTTGCTAGTTTTAGTGGCGCAATGCTTTGGCAAGCTGCAATTATGGGCTGATGACTCAGCACTTCTAAAATATAGGTGGAGAGAGTGATAAAATCTTGCTGAGTTTGGTTATTAAAATTAGACGGTTTCATAAATAGTATAATGTTGGTCTCGGCAGGTACGTGTTACATTTTAATATCATCCACATTATGGCATACGGAGATCAGCAGTGGCTCACGGTCAAAGGGGGTCCCCTGAAAAATGAGTGGGGTAAAAAGGCCAAAGGTTACTCTGCTTAATTCTTTTAAAAAGTACAACAGTGTTGTGAAAGTTATAATGAAAACGAACTAGACTGCTGAAATTTAGAAAGAATGGGAAAATCAAAAAAGTAATGGACTGTGATCTAGTTGCCTTGCAGCCAGGAATAGGAACAGAAGGACATCTGGCCTCAGATGGTTGAAAATCATGTCGCTAAAGTACCAATGAAAGGGAAGGGTCCATAGTGAGTGGCAGATTGCATTTTGTAGAAACAATATTCCAGCTTGTTTCAAATTAAGTAGATTAGATAGGAAGTGATGGGAGAGGCTGAGAACTGGAGAGCTGTTAGCATTCAGAATAGGGAATATTGAGTGGTAGAAAGTAGGAATGGGCAAACTGTAGTCTCAGGACACGTGAACCTCCCTCCCTCCCTCCCCCTTGCCCCTTGTTGACAATTGAGGAGGATCTCTGCTATATGAAAACTATACTATAAGTCCTAAAATATTGAATTCAGCCTAAAAAGCAAATTTTTAAAAAAATCTAGGAAAACCCCTGGAAATTTAGACACAGCCCTGTCTAGTCTGCCTTATCACACTGCCTGCTATGCCCTAAGCTCCCCCACTTTTCCAAATTTAAACATGGTTCACAGCCACCAAAAGCTTTCCTCCCCAGTGTAAGGCTACTTCCCTATAGCCATTAGTTGGTTAGAAATCAATGTTCAGAAAATTGGGGCATCTCAAGAACTGGACAGGGATCTATTAGGAAATGGTTTGGGTCCATTATCAACCAGCCACACGGATTAGCGATCCTTTGCTTTCCTTTGATCTATCAGCACATTAAGAAAGTTCCAGTGGCAAAGCAACATTTTGTAAGGAATTCCATACCAACTGCTCTCAAATGAAGTTGCGTTTATCTGAATGTTGGTGACCTGGGATAATAAAATCTGGCTGATGAAAAGATTTTCTTATTGATTGCTATCACTATTGTCTTAACCAACCTGACTGAAAGTAAACAACTTGTGAAGCCTCTTTGATGAAACGCTCCTCAGAGTTAGTGGTTTTTATTAGGCAAACATGGTGTTTTAAAGAAGCATTTATTTGAGTGCATAGCTCGGAGCTCTTACAAGAGACTTGTCTAAACCGGCAAATGGCTGCACAAAGGACCAAGAACTGCAATCTTATGATTCACCTGTCACCAAATAGTTAGTTAGTTTATTTATTTATTTATTTTCTATCCCGCCTTTATTATTTTTATAAATAACTCAAGGTGGCAAACATACCTAATACTCCTTCCTCCTCTTATTTTCCTCACAACAACAACCCTGTGAGGTGAGTTGGGCTGAGAGAGAGTGACTGGCCCAAGGTCACCCAGCCTTGGGCCAGTAAGGTGGGACTAGAACTCTCAATCTCCTGGTTTCTAGCCCAGTGCCTTAACCACTAGACCAGAGCTTTCCAAACTGTGTGTCGCGACACAAAAGTGTGTCGCCACACACAACGTGGTGTGTTGCCACACCACCCGGAAGCGGCGGTGCGCGTGCGCACGGCGGCCACCATGCATGCGCGCGCCGCCGCACGCCCCCCCGCGCTGTCACCGTGCGTGCGCGTGCCACCGCACGCCCCCCCGTGCCGTCGCCGTGCGCGCGCGCGCCGCCGCTGCCGCTGGTGTGTCACCAGCGGCAGCACTTTGGAAAGCCCTGCACTAGACCAAACTGGCTCACTATAAACTGACTCACAGTTCCTAGATATCACCAAAGAGGACGTCCTTGAAGGCAAAGAGATTTTAATTTCTATTTGATATCTGATCAACATTTCCCATTTATTAGCTTGACAGGCAAATGCTTGTCCTGAAAATAAAATTAGTAACTGCTCGTGCATAACAATGATACACTGCAATGAAATAGATTTAAAAAAACTTTTCACCATCTATATTACAAATTGTTAAATTTCCTTATTATAGGAGTACCTAATTAGCTACAATCTCTCCCCACCATACCACAGGGGGTCCATCACTATGCTGAGCACACATCACTTAGGTGTACAAAAATTTGCATTGCACAGTTGGATTGTCTGTAGAGACAATGCCTGAGTTATTAGCAGAATACAGATGCATTTGGTCCACATGCTTGAAATGAAGTTCTCTGTCAACATTACATGTCTTCTTTTCTTTTCTTTTCTTTTCTTTTCTTTTCTTTTCTTTTCTTTTCTTTTCTTTTCTTTTCTTTTTTTCTTTTCTTTTCTTTTTTTCTTTTCTTTTCTTTTCTTTTGTGAGCTTTACCATTGTCACTCATTCATTTGAAAACCCTTTTATTTAATGTTGCTTTAGCAGAAAACTACCACTCGTCTTCTTGAGTAGACTTCTAAGTGAAGATAGGCTGTGGGTTTCCCTCATTCATAGCCTCTCTCTGTTCTACCTTAGGCTAAGATCCAGATCAGTAATCACATTCTGGTATCTCCTTATGATCAGCTTTAGTCCTAAGAGAGGACATCCTGTCACCCTCAGATAGGAGGTACTTGAAATTTTAGAAGCGCTTTTCAAGTAATCAATACAAGAGTGGCAGAAAGAGAGATAAAGAGAAATGAGAAAAGGAAGAAAGAATTGACCACACTTACTGACTTGGGCCTTACCAACCACCGGAACATATCCCTCCAGGGATACTGCAGTTGTCTCCAGATAAACATGGTGGAAGATGTAGGGCACCAGATCAGAAAGAAAATGACACTAAGAATACCAAATTTCTCCCAGACATTTCCATTGAATGCAGCATCTGTATAATAGGCTCCCTCTAGTCAGTCAGTCCAGTATCATTCTTAAACAGGGTAGACAACCTGCTTCTCCTCTGCACTGCCATCCTCCTTGGTATACCTGAGGGTATTGGTGTTTGTGTGTGTATGTGTATTTATTTATTTATTTATTTGTTTGTTTAAATTATTTATATGGTTACCCATGTCACAACAGTACCTCTGGGTGGTGTACAAGGATTAAAACCACAACGTCTAACCCATGATGCCCAAGATTGAAACAGTAAACCACAGCACAGCACAGCACAGCTAGTCTAACCTGGTGGCCCAAACGTCATTGGCCAGGTCTTCAAAGAAAGGCTTACAAAAGGCTAACAGGTCCAGGGCCATCCGGAGGTGCTGTTCCACAGGGCAGGCATTGCCACAGAGAAGGTACAACTCCTGGATTCAACAAGATGGCACTTTGATGGAAGGGACCCAGAGCATGCCCTCTCTGATAGATCTGGTGGGCCAGTCAGAAACAATGGGAGAGAAGCAAATAGCCTGGTTCTATGCCACGGAGGACTTTCTAGGTGACAATCAGCACCTTGAATCGCACCCAGAAGCCTACTAGGAGCTAGTGCAGCTCATGGAACAGTGGTGCTAAATGAGTGTAATGAGAAACTCCAAAAACTGCTTGCACCACTGCATTCTGGACCAGCTGCAGTTCCGAAGTGCTCTTCATGGGCAGCCCAGGTAGAGCACATTACAGTAATCCAAACAGGAGGTGATTATGACATGAGTCACCATAAGCAAGACCTCCTGGTCCAGGAATGGGCACAATTGCTGCACAAGATGAACCTGTGCAAAGGCAACACATGCCATCAGCTTCCCAGGAAGGTGGGGGGAGCATGCATGGGAAATTGCTGGCATGTGCAAAGTAAAGTCCCAGGCTCCAGTATGATTTAAATAATGCTTCTGAACCCATAAAGATATTCTTAGTAAATAAAGGTGATAGGTGGCTACAGCCCAGAACTTTGTTCGGAAAGAAAAATAAAGGAAACGGGTGATATTCCAGAACGTTAAGGGGTATGGTGAGAAATTAGTGTCTGATAAATGCTGATTTCTGAGTCTGCCCACTATGGCATCTATTTGTGAAAATGCATCTCCAATGGAAGCCATTTGATAAGACCACTCATGATGTGCTTCAATATGTCCTCTCTCCAAAATGATTGCCTGCCTCCAATGTGCGGTCATACATGTTGGATATTCAGCAAATCAACATGCCTCATTTGCATGTAGATGAGTTCATCCCAGGATGCAATTCTCCATGTCTTTGAGGAAGTTGTTTTGTTGCCACTCCCACTTCCTCTTTCTCAGTTAGTCCTTCTTCGAGTCTCTCCAGCAGAGAGGCAAGCATGCTGCTTGCTCTCTCTCTCTCTCTCTCCATCTTAGGCCATGGATGGGCCTAGGAGAATTTTCCCCCTCTCTCCACGCAGCCCTGGCAGCAACATAGGGCCAGGGGTCTAAAACAAAGTTTAGGGAACCAAAGAAGAATAATTTCTCAACAAAATGGATGTAATTGGACCAATAAATGTAAGAACTCTTTTGTACTTACTTTTTTAACCTTCTATGTCTAAGCGTGTGTTTCTTTATGCTTGGGTGGGCTAAAAGTGTAAGATTAAGAACCTGGATCTCTCTAACATGCTCACTAGCTCTGTTTTTAAACAATATTCTTTTTCTGGGCACGAGCTTATACTACCTTAAGCTCTGCTCCATTCACTGGTTCTAACAGGCCACTGAATGATCTTCAATACATAGATAGCTTTCCTAGATGCATTATTTTTTTAAAAAAAGTAATCCTAATGTATTTCTTATTTAAAGGTGGATCATTTTTCTGGTAGGAGGTTCTTTTAAAAAGGAGAAAAGAAGAGGCTCATGAATGTGAGAACTTAATGGCAAATAATTCTTCTGCATACATTGCTGCAAATGTAGTGGCTTAGTCAGGATTGAGAAAATAATGGCTGGAATAGGACTAGGGAAATTTATGCTCAATCATAAAGCTCAGTGGGTCATCATGGCTCTGTCATTGTCATCCTAGTATCCTTATAAGGCAGTGATGGCAACATGCATGTCCTGAGTCCCTTGAATTCCTCTCTGATCTGACTGCTGTAAACTGACAAAATTCTCTGTCATTTTTAGGTGGGGAAAATATGACCACTGTAGTATAAGGTAACAAATATATACAAATCTTAATTTAACATATCAAGAATGCCCCAAAGCTTCAACTTTGACCAGATGTGATCTAGACCATTCACTTTACAGTCTTCATATGCCCCCCAGATAAGTGCTGACCTTGGCCTCTGAAAGATTGCCCAACTCTGTTGTAAGGGTTATTGTCAGGATAAAATGTTAGGGGGCCAAGAAAGGACTGGATATACACACAAAATTAAATAAGGAGAATGAAGACCATTTTATTTGATGTCTGTTGGTCTTTTATGTCTGCTCTGCAAGTTTTTTTTAAATACTTTTCACAGTTTTTAATACCTTCTTAGATAAAATCCAATCAGACATGATTTGAATCATTAGGCACCAGCAGGCATTAGCTATTAGCAAATGCAACCTTCTGTAGTATTCAAAAATAAGTGAAGAGAAATAATTTGCTCCTATAATAGTAAAAACACAGTGAAACCTTCCCTGCATTTGTTTTCATCACATCAGAGCAACTCCATCTTAATGATGCCCCATGATCTCGTAATTGTAAGTTAGATCAGCCATTTTAGCCAATGAAAGCAAGCAGCCTGAAAATCAAAATCAATAGAGTAAATAAGAAGTTAGCTAAGCAAATTAAATGTACCATATGGGACTGCCAACGGAATATGGTAGAGGAGGTGAAGAAAAGGGAACTTGCCTTTCCCTTTCTTTAACAGCAATTTAATCTACAGAAATCAGCAGGCCAAGCTTTTCGGAGCATGGAAAAATCCATTTCTCAATTGCAAAATACCCTCAGATCAGACTTAAATCAAAGGCCCAATTATAAGGGAGTTAGCAGCAGTATCTCTGAAAGAAGCTGATATTAAAAGAATAAAGTTTCCACTCATCAAGAGCACCTAGAGGGCTTCTGTAGAAACTGGAAACCTTGTGCTGTTCAAAAATCTCTACAAGAATTCTGGGAAAGGGATATCAACAAGTTAACAATATATATGCCGCCAAGTCTCTATTTCTTCACGTCAGACCCAGTCGTAGCCATAGTAGATAACTTCAGCAGGTATCTGGAGATGTTCATGGGTCAGATGAGGCCAAATAAACCAAAGGTCAGTCCAGTTAAGACGGGAAATGTCCATCAATCCATGGGAATTGTATTCAGCCTATGCTGAATAGCATCATCCTTACTACTTTCTGGCTTGTTAGTAACATCAGTAGATTACCATACATTTTGAAGCTTTTCCTGGTATTCCAACTCTTCTTGGATTTGTTACTCTGGGCATGGTTATCCATTGTTTAATAATATCCAGGCTGGATTGTTATAATGCAGAGGTAGCCATCCTGGTATCATTGGATGTTTTGGATTAGCACTCACATAATCCCTTGTCACTGGCATTGTGCTGGGGTCACATTAGATTCAGAGGTCAACAATACTCAAGAAGAGTAAGAAGACTGCAACCATATTACACTCTGAAAACTCAACAAGCCACTTTCTATCAACCAGGAATATATGAATCAGCTGGAAGAGATTCATGTAGCTACTCTAACTATGAGCAAAATATTTAGAGCTGGAGTCTGCACTGGCCAACATCCATGTGTACTGAAGCTGCAAGCAACAATGGGAAGATATACAGAATATTTAACATTGCAAATGTCCAAATAAAGCTATAAAAATATACAATTCCATACTCCTAGACAAAAATAAATATAGTTATGCTGAATCTCTTTGCCAAGACACTGATTACAGTTTTGCCCTGCAAAAGGATACTTTGAACTTTGTCTTTTCTAAATTTATTTCCTATGAGGCTTGCTTGTGATTTAGTAAAAAAACATATTGCAGATTGGAGAGATATAGTATGACACAACAAATAGCTAATCTCTCTGAACAGAAACAGGAAAAGAAATGTTCATGATTGGAACAGATTTCATTCTATGGAGTGCTCCCAGTTGATCAGTCATTCTCAGCCATATTAATTTCTTCTTTAGATGTCTACAGCTGCTATGTATTTTATCTCATACGCTAGGGGTTTTTTGAAGGAAAAAAAGCCCTTACATTCTCAGCCAAAATGCAAGATCTAATGATGTCTGATAAGCTTAGAATAACAAAAGAAGTGACTTTTACAACTCGCTGAAATGTAAGTGTTTAATGTTAAGGGGATTTGTATCTAGAGAAATAAACTCAGCACATGGTTAAGCTGAGCCCAGACCATTGACTGTGCCCAGATCTTTCCCCTCTTACAGTTTACTGACTAAAATTGACCTTTGCAGGCCCTTAGTTTCTCTCCTGCTGTTTGCCCATTCACATTCAAAATAAAACCCTCACATCTGTTCTGTAGTCTGTTTTGAAAGCTGGAGGATCCATTTCAAAACTAATGTTTATGGGTCTTCTTTTGCCTAGTAAAGACGGTGGGTGGTGTCTTTCCAGGATGATTCCTCTCAGTAGGCTGCTGCTATTAGATCTGCATGTTAATGACTCAGGGATATTTGTGTAAGGGCCAGTGCCTGCCACAGCCTGAAGATAAATCATTACTTTTAGTTCTCTATCATCTATTCACCTGCCCTCTTAGGATACATGAACATTTTGATTCTGCCTTTTGGGAATCTGCTTAATTTATATACGGGGTTAAAAGTTCATGATATGATCAGGCAGCATTAAACCAGCTATCCATTGAATTCCAGTCAGAGTTAAAAGGAAAAAAATGAACAGAACCCTGGTTGATGAGAGAACTAGAGGGGTGGATTCCACCTTAGCTTAGTAAAGCTTGAAAGCAGAGCTATGCCCAGTTTAGGATTTACATATATCAGGTGTGTACATTATTAACACATATAAGATCATCACTACCATCCCAATGCAGAAATTAAATCAAAGTGAAAGCCTGCCCCATACAGTTTCTGTATGAAAGCAAGTCTTTGTAGATGTCTAAATGGAAAAATGTTAGCAAGATCCCTTACAGAGAGAATCAAATCAGTTTCTAAGAATGTATATGCATTTTGAGAGTATATTTGCCAGTATACTCCAGAGATCATTGTGTAGGTGATCATTTTCATATATTATACCTATAATATATCATATATTATATTATGAATATCTCCAGAGATCATTTTCATATATTATACCTAATCTTGACGGATTTCTCTTATTTGATGATAATTATAATCTACTATACACTCAAGAATTGAAGGACTGGATACCTGTCTTTTTCCCCAATGAACATATTATGGATTTCATGTAATAACACTTTCTAAATACCCTTATACCAAAGAGAATAAGACTCGGTAAATCACATGCAAGACAGAAATGAATACTTCAGCACATTACACAATCACATTTAATTACTGTCTGAACATGAGAATGCTATCACTTGGTAGCTAAAATTCCTTAAACATTTTGGAATCTAAAAGGTTACATACAAGAATCCTCAGCTCTTTGAAAAGGGGCAACTTTCTTCCTACAGCACTTGAATCTGATGAGCTTTTAAAATCAGCTTCATTGTCATAGAACAGCATTATCAATCTTGATGGACTCCAAATGTGTTGATGCTTCAGCTCCCAAAATTTCTATCTTATGTGATTATGGACCATAATGGTTTGGAATTCTGTTGTTGTCCCAAGATATCTAGAAGTTTCTTGTATGTTATTGTTGTGGTTCAAACATACTTCTCTAAGATTTGTACAAATGGGCTACCATTATTTCAGAAGACTCTGTGACTGCACATGGATGTTCTTCACATACAGCAGAGAGGTTGAAGAATAAAGATCTGCTTCTACATTTGCTTTTTCAGATTTATTCTTATCTATGGTTTCTTTAGAGAGCTGTCCCTAATTTATAACTGTTAAAGATGCCTGGAATGTTGGTGAATCAGATTCTTCCTGTTTATTATCCGAAGAACTGCTAATTGTATACAAGTAATATTTGGACATATGTTGAAATTATGAGATCATGCTGGTCTCTTCATTTTCATTTATTTGTGTTAGTAACGTGCATCCTTCTCCCTGCTGGTTTCCATTAACTATTTGCTCTTAGAAATCTCAGTAAAGCCCAAAGTTGAAAATACAGTTAGGAGGAAAGAAAGAAAAAAAAGACAGTGATAGAGGGAAGGAGGGGGAGAGAAAAACATCTGGTTTCTTCACTGAAGCCTTGATTATGAATGACATTCCTTTTTTTTAAAAAAAAAAAGAATTTTATTAAGTTTGAAAAAAAGTTAAAAACTACACAAAACAAAAAACTACAAAAAGAAAAAAAGAAAAACTAAAACGAGTGCGAAACGCAAGAAAAAAGAATTTTGAAGATTACATAAGGTGACTTCCGACTTTCAGCAACAGGAATATACAGCAATTTCCATATTCAAACCCTTACTCTATATCAAACCAAGATCACATTATTTCTATAAATCATTCCATTAGCACATATATAAATCACTAATGCAATTGCTCTTTCCCCTTATAGAAAAACCTACCACTATTCTATATATTTCTGTTCACTATAACAAAAATCAAATTATAAAAACTTTTATAATTAATAATAGTACAACAATCTTAACCCCATTAAACCTAAAAACCAATTATTATTATACCTTATAGATACCTTATAAATCTTATAAATCAAACAAACCTTTAAAAAATCCAGTCAAATCGTTAAAGAAAAATGAAATCAAATAAGCCTTAATATCAAACCAAATACATATTCTTAATTTTTTTTATCCTACATCAAAATATACCAGCACATTTACTTGTCTCCATATTACACATAAGGCATTTTTTTGTAAAGAAATCAAACAGCCCAACTGCCCCCCTTAAAAAGTCGAACTTCTCAGCAGAAAGCCTCCCACAGAACAGATCCATTTCATTCCCAAAACAATCCCTCAGGAAAACAACCTCATGAGTATCTTGCAAGTCAGACTGTAACCCCTTCATCACTAAAGTGTGTTCGTCGCCTGGTATTTCTTCAGAGAATCCATTCTCACTGTCAGGAAAAATAGCTCCCTCTTGATGAAACTCTTCCTCTCCCAGCAGAACGTCCTCAGCCAGTTGACACATTTTAGAGCTGATATTTTCTATAATATCCCTAATATATTGCAGAATAACTTGACGGGTATCATGGAGAATCTGTTTGAAATCACAACGAAGCTCAGAACGAAGCTCTGAGAAAATTTCCTTAAGGTCATCCATGTTTCAGGCAGTAGATTATGGCGCCCCCTGGATACTTGGCTGGTGCAGATAAGAGCTAATGGGTTAATGAAAGGCTTCTGAAAGTTATTGAGTGATATTGACAAAAGGGAAAGTATGTGAACCAGCAACTGTGGCACTCAAGGAAAGTGAACAGAAAACTAAAGACTCAAAACGGCAGATTCAGCATGTAGGAAAACATCAAATCCTTCAAATTAAATACAAAAGTAGTAAAGGGGAGATAATCATTCTCAGTCCTCCTTAATATCCAGACGGGAAACAAGCCAAAGATTGAAAAAAAAGTTTTAAAATTAATCCAGAAAAAATTATAAGCACCAATAGATTTCGCCTCTTCTTGTTGTAAAAAGCCTCTCTTGGGGTACACAAACTTTAAAAATATACGTATAAAATAGGTGATTTAGAAATGAGAAAGGCTCGACCCAGTGTCCCTTTAAGGTTGCAGTGTGGTCTGGAAATGATGGCGTCCCCGACTCCTGTCGTCTCTTACCAAATTAGTGCTAACGCTGTTGGTGATCCTCAAGCTGCGAGGCAACGTTCAGGAGTGCAAATGGGGTGATTCCGAGCATTTTCGGTCCATGAAAATGCTCTAGGGCATCAGGAAAAGCCTGCCTTTGCCCCAAAAATAACCCGGCGCTGCCAGATCTGCCCAAGGCAAAGCTGTTCAATCGGCCATCTTTCCACCGGAAGTCCGATTATGAATGACATTCCTAACAGGATGAAAGATAACAGAAACAAGCAAGAAGAAAAATAGAACTGGGTATCTGTGTACTGCCTGAACCTCATCTTAATTCAATTTGTCTAGCTACAGTTGATAGGATCCTGCACTTGATTGTTATTGTTGTCTTTTCCCTGCTTAAAATTTTCATGTAAGTGTACATATCTATGTTTGTGTTTGTGTGTATGTTTAAGTCCAGAACACAAACCAGTCCCTGCAACAAATTTTGAGATACTATAGGAAGTATCTGTAGTCTAGCTTTTTAGCGTACAAAAGTTTTAGCTCAGAAGTCTCTGAGACAGCCTAGAACAGTGTTTCTTAAAATACAATACATTCCATAGGACCTCACTGTTCTCCAAACAAGTTAACGGTACTTTGTGAACTGGTTTCAAAGCCCAAGAGAACAATTTTTGTGGGTTTTAGATCCATTTAATTTTATTTGCCATGAATGAAGACAAGGTGGTAGCTGATCTGTCTTCAGATATCACACAGAAACAACTGAGGAAAACAGATAAATTTTTTGATCAAAGTTCATAGAGAGCATCAGCTTTAAGTGAAAATGTATTGAAAGTCTTACTAATTTTTTTACTTCAGTATATCTTTGTATATCTTTATATCTTTCACTTTGTGAAAGTGGATGTTCATCACTCACTACAAGCAAGACCAAATAGCAAAATAGGCAGGATGTTATGCTGACTCTAACATTTTCTTTTACAAATCTCACTCTAGACACTACTAAAATATGCTGTCATGTGCAAGCTTATACTTCCAATTATGATTTGTTTATAATTTAGATTTATACAGCTGCCCCAACTCAAAACTGACTCCAGGTGGGGTACAATCAAAACCAGTACAATACCTAAAAAAGCAAACAAAATAAACAAAAAGGAGACATCATGTAACAGGGGCAAATACTTATCACAGCCAAAATAAACAATACACACCAAATGGGCACAGAACCAACTCATCCCAGAACTTGTGGGGATAGCCAAGTTTTTAACAATTGTCTAAACCAGTGTTTCTCAAACTGGGTAACTTTCAGATGCTGGCTGGAGAATTCTGGGAGTTGAAGTCCACACATCTGAAAGTTGCCCAGGTTGAGAAACACTGGTCTAAACGCTTGCAGAGTCAGAGTGGCCTGAATCTCTGGAGGGATGCTATTCCAAAAGGCAGGCACTGTGGCATTGCTTAAAGATGGGATGGGGAGTGCTCCCACCCTGTCAGATCTTATGGGGTTGGCAAAAATGATGGGAGGGCAGTGATCCCTCAGAGAGCCACCCCCTATGCCATGAAGTAACCAGCATCTTGAACTGCACCTGGAAGACTCTCCAGTGCAGTTCATGCAGCAGAGGTGGTACATTATAACTGATGTATTAAATGAAAAGGCAGCACAGATGATGATTACATGTTTTATTCAAGTATTCTATTTAGTAACAGGTATTCCTCATTTATAGATGCTAGATTGATGTTATGTGATTTTGAAGTATTTAAGAAAAACTGATCTACAAGAACTAATAATGGAGGATATTTCCACATCCAGCTGACAGAATATTCACCTTGACTGTCATTTGTATGATGTTTGTGTATATATACATTAAATTGGGTGTAGGTTTTAGCTTTGGAACATTCTGTTTCTATTTGGACTGTGCTGATCTGGTCATTCTTGCCGTTTCCCAGATATTAATCCTCCAAATCAGTGGATTAATATCTGGGAAGTTGTTTGTGGTGTTCTAGACATGGTGTGCCAGACAAAATGGGGATATTTTAGGGGCCTGAAAATGAAGAGCTGCTTCTGGTTCAGAGGATTTACTTCCTGAAAACTGCTGGATCATCCTTAGAACAGCCAGATTGGTGTGGTCCAAAAGAGTAAATTAATATTAAGGAGTTCTCTGGAATGTCCTGTTCCTAGATTTTACAAACATATACGTTAAACTATCCTCATCAGCAGAGCTTTCCAAACTGTGTGTCGGGACACGTTAGTGTGTCGGCTGCAGTGTCTGGGTGTGTCGCGGCTGATGCTGCCTCCTGGCTTCCACGCAGGTTCTAGTGTTTGCCTTGTGCCTTGCTGCCTCCAAACCTGCCCTGCCAGGATTCCACGCAGGTCCTAGTGCCTGCCTTGTGCCTTCCTGCCTGCAAACCAGCTGTGATTCTGCGCAGGTCCTAGTGCCTGCCTTGTGCCTTGCTGTAGGAGTGTGTCGTGAAATGATGCCCTGCTGTAAGAGTGTGTCGTGAAATGATGCATGTCTAAAAAGTGTGTCACCAACATTAAAAGTTTGGAAAGCTCTGCTCATCAGTATCATGCCAGAACAGAAGAGAGGGTTCACCAGTCATCAACTGCTGTCGTACTGCTGGTATTCACCAAGGAGTAGTAGCAGACCCAGCCAAATCCTTCATACAAACCCAACATTTGTGTAACCCACTCCCCTTAACCAAATACACTTTCAGATATGATCTATACAACCCATAGATGTATTGTGCCTATAAGTACAATGACAGATGGTCCCATCAGTATACATCAATAGCATTCCTATTAATAAGTAACTTTTTCTCACTCCTTCTTTCTCTCTCACACACTCACAAAATGCAGCATGGTATGCTTCTGTTTAAGGTCTCAACCATCCAGATGTCTTCCAGATATTCTGTTCCATTCCTATTCTATTCCCTCAGTTGTCAAAAGAACTTTATCCTTCTTGATCTGTTTTCAGGATCCCCCCCCCCACACCCCCACTACCACCACACACATACTGTAGAACCAAGTAATTTTCTCCTAATATTTTCTACATTTCTGTAATCACTGAAGTTCTTCCAAACATCTGGCATCTCTCTCTTATGGGCAAGTGATGCATATTTATGTACATGAGAATTTGGTCCATTTTACAATAGGGGCTAGGAGAAAAATGCCATTTATGGGTAGAGATTGCAGCGATGAATTGGCTACTGTGATTATGAGGGTACAGTGCTTCTATCCATTTAATGGCAACTTGCTAGAGTTGTTATTGACAGACTCAAGAGATAAGGAGGGTAGTTGATGACAATATGCTTTTTATAGGACAGAATACACAACGGGGAAAAGTGCCATGATTGAAGCCCTTTTTTCAGTTATAATTGCTGCATCTTCTTAAAGGAACAATGATGTCTCTGATCATTTGCAAAAACTAGGAAGACCTATGCTGGTGGTTACTTGAATCAATGTAAAATATTCTTAGTGAGAATAAAGGCTAGTCCTTGATCATACAACATTTAGTAAGAATGATTTTTTCTGTGGCACTGAAGGGGAACGGATATGAAGAGTTCTTATAAACCCCCAGGTTGGTGTAGCTATTGATTTTTAATACAATAATAAGCTATTTTTAAGGAAATTGGGTACTGACTTCACAACCATCAGTAGATCACTGGGAATACTACATGCCCAGATTTTAATCTAGTAACAATAGCCAAGAGAGATTTACTTCAAAGGAGTTTGGGTAGATGTTTTAAATTCACATTTTGTCAAGCTGCTTTACCAAGCCAGCCCTTGCTGTAAGGATATGCTAATATGTAATTATACTGCACACTCATCATGCCATATGGTACATTTGAAACATAAAAAACTCAGCGTTCCATTATTTGAATGGGGTTGTTCAGAGGAAAAAAAGACAGATTAAAAGACTAAAAGACAGATACAGCCCCAGGGAAAAGGGATAGGTTTTCTGTCCACCCACACTTTACATATCAAATTTTAGCATTGGACATTGTTATCTTTTTTATAAGACCTGACAGCTTTAGGTTAATGGGCCTTAATTTTCTAGCCATTGTAGACTGCCGTCCATAACAAATAGCAGAGACACTTTGATTCCTATTTAGCCATAATTAAAAGTCTAGGTAATTAAGATATTGATGTTACCTTCAAAATCTGCACATAGTTGCTTTGACCAGAAAAGAGTGTCTGTTGCATGCAGATTTAGGTTCTGCATCTACCCAGTTCCCACTGGAGCTGAGGGTAGGGAAAAGTCTTGTCATTTATTTCAATAGGCAGATCATTCTATATTCTGATTCTCTGAGACTTTCCAACATTGTATTAATATGCAAGTCAGGATGCGGAAGGTGGATGCTGGCCTTATAGAAAGAACTTGGCCGTTAGGTCTTTAATTACACAGTGGCACATGGGTGATGTTGCAAGAATGCAAATGATTATAAAAATAAAATGACGAGTCTCTAGTTGTAATTATACTCGATAGCCTGATTGTATGGGCATAATTGGAATTAAACTGGCATTTCATTTTGGCAACAAATACAAGCAAGAAAAAAGTAAGTGCTCTTCTTTAAAACAAAGCCTTTTTCTGCTGCAGGTACTCATTTCTGCATGTGACACAGGCCAAAGGTCGGTGGATTGATGAACTTTGTCTAAATTTGGATAGACAATAAAGAAGATGGTTTTTATTGTATTGTTTTATTGTATTTTAACTAATATTTTATTCCTGTTTTATTGTAAACTGCCCAGAGTCGCTCTCTGAATGAGATGGGCGGTGACTAAATTTAATAAATCAATAAATAAATAATGGTTTCCATTTTGAATAAACCCCATGTAATCTGTTACACCTTATTCAAATATATGTTTCTGTAAAACCCACTTGTTCTCCCTCTAATAAAACAAACTCCCCATGATGCTATTCTGATAAGCTAATCATAAATGTATGCCAGAGATAATGTACCCCTGAATTGTCTATGAAGGTTCTCAGTCATCCAGGTGGAACAGTCTGTGGCTTGAATCATGTCAACTGGATTTCTATTTTCTTAGTGGAAACGTTTCACTCCTTATCCAAGGAGCTTCTTCAGTCTGAGTAAAGTTAGTAAGGGAATCCTTAAATATGTTTCTAGGCTGGCTGTGTGACCTTGCACCTGGGGCTAGGTCATGGTTATTTTTGAGATGTTTGTTTCTAAGTCCCTTTATCATCTAAAGGAGGATCGTTAAGATTACCCTGCTGCTGTTGAGCTTGTGAAATGGTCTTAATCTTCCTAGGCACAGAAGACAAAGCAGGAAGGAAGATAGGGGAAAGGTTATGCCTGAGGCCCCCACCTCTATTCAAGGAAGGATTTTCCAAGTTGGCATGAATGGATTCCTTGACCCCTCTCTCAACAGCAAGCTCAACAGCAGCAGGTAATCTTAACGATCCTCCTTTAGATGATAAAGGGACTTAGAAACAAACATCTCAAAAATAACCATGACCTAGCCCCAGGTGCAAGGTCACACAGCCAGCCTAGAAACATATTTAAGGATTCCCTTACTAACTTTACTCAGACTGAAGAAGCTCCTTGGATAAGGAGTGAAACGTTTCCACTAAGAAAATAGAAATCCAGTTGACATGATTCAAGCCACGTACCCCTGAATTGTTTTGCAGCAGAATATCTCAACCTTGGCAACTTTCAGATGCATGGACTTCAACTCCCAGAATTCCCCAGCCAGTGGAAATCCACGCATCTTAAAGTTGCCAAGGTTGACAAACTCTGCTGTACTGTTTTCTACAGGGACACTGATTAGACACAGGTCTGATTGACACTCCTCACATCTATAAAGCATTTTTCAAATCATGACATACACTTCATCTGTAAAGCAATGCAGAGAGAACAGCAAATGACAGGTTTCTTTAAAGGGCAGATGCAGGGATAGATTATTTATTTAATTAATTAATTTTCATCCCGCCTTTATTATTTTTATAAATAACTCAAGGCCGTGAACATACCTAATACTCCTTCCTCCTCCTATTTTCCCCACAACAACAACCCTGTGAGATGAGTTGGGCTGAGAGTGTGTGACTGGTCCAAGGTCACCCAGCCGGCTTTCATGCCTAAGGCGGAACTAGAACTCTCAGTCTCCTGGTTTCTAGCCCAGCACCTTAACCACTAGACCAAACTGGCTAAATTACCTTTAGATTCCTTGAAGCTTATTGTATCTGTTCAAAACCCAGAATTTAAGATGGCTTAGGGCTAATAATGATTCAGGAACAGAATCTATTTTCAGTATTAGCACTCAGGCCTGGAAGGAACATGAAATGCAATTTTGAAAATGCCTGCAAGCACATGAAAGACACACTGCACTGCACTGCACTGTCCACACAAATATGAAGTTGTGAAACTGGCTGGTTCTCAGAACAAGAGATGCAATGTCCAGGCAAGTTTGAATTCAACCCTCTTCCCTCACTTGTAAGTATCAGGTCTTTCAATATGACTTCCATAAGAGTCTGGCTATAGTAGACAGAAGAATAATTGCTAATGTGGCAATTCCTGAGCAAAGAGTTTGTTTCCTTGGTATGAGAGAGGAACTGAGGATTTACCAATACTAATTTGTTAGAATCATGTACAAATCTGTTCCTCTTAAGAGAATTTGATATTTTTATGATGAAAGGTAAATGCTAATAATGCTGGTAGAAAATGTTTTCTCTTTTGCAGTACCTCAACAGTTTGAGCAGAAGAGGATAGAACTGGGATCTTAAAGGATGGGTTGAATTTCTGCATGGAAATTTTAGCTATGGACTATCAGTTGTTGTCTTGAAGCCACCTGGGATTTTGTTTCATATACAGTATTTGCATATATTGGCTCAAATCTAGATCTAAACATACTTAACATTGTTTTGAATTCAATAGGACAACTAAGTACTGAGCATAACTGAAATCCCAGTAAGTTCAATGAGTCCACTTTAAGCATGTCTAACTTAGATCCGTTCTAATGAAATACTGTATTATGCCTGGAAGCACAGAAGAGATGTGCATCAGCAGACTTGCAGTTAGGAAGTAGGCTGAAGCATCTGGATTGGCCAGGTTGGATAAAAAAATAAGAGCAATATGGATTTCCACGCTTGCCTTGTCAACAGAGCAGTTCTTCTATACTTTTGCATGGTGCCTTGCAGGAAGTGAACATATTAGGATCTAATCTGCATCTATAGTAGAACTCTGCATGACATGCAATGGGTTAGCAAGGATCTTGAACTCACTAATTACTATTGAGATGAGGCTGCTAGAATCCTTTACAGCTCACATGTACACTTGTGTATCTAAGTCATCCCACAGTATGCCTCATAGGATGTCACAGAGAAATAATTTCAGCCCCTGAAGCACCGTTTCACATCCAATTAGAGTTAAAGTATCTTGAAAACCAGGGGCGTGGTGGCTCAGCGGGTAAGACGCCAGGCTTGTCGATCGGAAGTTCGGAGGTTCGAATCCCTATCCCTGCATGCGGAGTGAGCTCCCGCACTAGCTCCAGCTCTTGCCAACCTAGCAATTCGAAAGCATGCAAATGCAAGTAGATGAATAGGTACCACTTCAGTGGGTAGGTAACAGTGTTCCGTGCGCGTCATGCCGGCCACATGACCGCGGAAGCGTCTTCAGACAACGCTGGCTCTTCGGCTAACAAACGGAGATGAGCACCGGCCCCTAGAGTCGGACACGACTGCACAAATGTGCGGGGGGAACCTTTACCTTTACCTTATCTTGAAAATATAATTAAAATAAATGAAGATCCGATAATCCTGAGGTCTGCTATCCCCTGTACTACAGTAGTTCCTAGGACTTTTTGCTCCTAATGCCTTCCCAGAGCTACATAACACACTATAATGTGACATAACACACTGCTAATGACATCATCATTTCTCATAGATAATGATGTTACGGATGATGTACTGTGCTGCCTTCTCTGAAGGGCCAGAGCAAGCAGTAGGGTGCTAGGAGACCCCATACCTTTTCCCCATCTTCTGCACTTTTCTAGGTTGTCATCCTTCTCATCCTTGGATCCCCAGATGTTACTAGATTAAAACTCACCATTATTCTCAGCCAGCAAGGTCATTATCAGGTAGAATGGGTGTTCCAGTTTGACAATATTTTTGGGTCAAGATTGGAAACCATGGTATTAAAGGTTCTCAGTTCAAGTGCCCAGTACTTGACTTAGGCTTTTGCTTAATATAATACAATGTTATTGCGCTGAACTAATAAAACATGGGCATGGTGGCTCAGTGGGTAAGATGCCAGGCTTGTTGATCGAAAGATCTCAAGTTCGAAGGTTTGAATCCCTAGCCCCGCGTGACAGAGTGAGCTCCCGCACTCGCCCCAGCTCTTGCCAACCTAGCAATTCAAAAGCATGCAAATGCAAGTAGATAGATAGGTACCACTTTGGTGGGTAGGTAACAGCGTTCCGTGCGCGTCATGCCAGCCACATGACCGTGGAAGCATCTTCGGACAACTCTGGCTCTTCAGCTAACAAACGGAGTTGAGCACCGGCCCCTAGAGTCGGACACGACTGCACAAATGTGCAGGGGGAAACTTTACCTTAATAAAACAACAAAATAAAAGCAAATCATAATAAACAATAATAAAAATATAAATACATATACATATACAATGGATTTAAGAAAATAATATAACTTCAAACATCAGCATCTTTACAATGAAAAGAAAAGGGTAGGGCTGGAAATGATGTTATAAGCAGAACTCCAAAACCTTTGGCACATTCCCAAGGGCTCTTAGCACATATGTTTACATGGTGCATCTCTTGGGTTCAGCTTCTGTGATGATCACTCACATTTCCAGCCTATCCCCACTAGTCTATCAATATTTGTGGGTATGTAGATTGCAACATTCCTAGTAAGGGAGAGGAAATACCAATTTTTCTGCAATTATTTGCTTTCCATCTTCCTTTTCAAGTGTATGACAATATTAGTAGCAATTAAAAATACAGCCCCTTTTGGGAAGTGGTGCAGTAATTATTTTACTGATGATTTGGATAATATTATCTTATGCTTTGGCTGTTAGGCTTGTATTTATGTTATATTTACTGCACCTTCGTTTAAGTAAATAATTGAAATAACTGTCTCTTTTGCCATAGAGTATATCAACCCCTGAAGTCATGTGGAAATTTCCTAGTGCTCCTAGGGTGAACTGTATCAAAGATATTTATTTATTTATTATTCAAATTTATATTACCGCCCATCTCCCCCAAACCAGGGGACTCTGGGCGGTTCACAACAAAACAAATTAAAAACATAAATATAAAATTAAAACATCCATAAAAATAAATATAAAATCCAAGTGGACTAGATGTTAATAATAGGGCGGGCTTCATGGCACCAGCCACCCCCAGGAGGAACTAGTAGCATTCCCATCCCACGCAAGGTGGCAGAACCAGGTCTTCAAGTCTTTCCGGAAGGTCGGGAGCAAGGTAACCCGCCTCAGCTCCGGGGGCAAGATATTCCAAAGGGCGGGCGCCACTGCAGAGAAGGCCCGTCTCCTGGACCCCGCTAGATGGAATTCTTTTGTCGATGGGGTCCGTAGCATGCCCTCTCTGCATGACCGGGTGGGGCGGGTCGATGTTCTGGGGGTAAGACGGTCCCTCAGGTAACCTGGTCCCATGCCATACAGGGCTTTAAAGGTAATAACCAACACCTTGAATTGGACCCGGAAGCAAACTGGTACCCAATGCAGCTTGCGCAGCAGTGGTGTCACATGTGCCGATTTTACGGCACCAATAACTGTCCACACGGCCGCATTCTAGACCAGCTGAAGCTTCCGGATACTCTTCAGGGGTAGCACCATGTAGATCGCATTGCAGTAGTCTATATGGGAGATGACAAGGGCATGAGTGACTGTCTGGAGGGCATCTCGGTCCAAGAATGGGCGCAACTGACGCACAACCCGAAGTTGTGCAAAGGCCCTCCTGGCCACAACTGCCACCTGCTCTTCGAGCAGGATTCGTGAGTTCAGGAGGACCCCCACGTTGCGCACCAGTTCTGAATGGGGCAGCGCCACCCCATCCAGAACCAAAGATGACAACTTCTTGGATCCCGAGAGGCCATCAATCCACAGCCACTCCGTCTTACCAGGGTTCAGCTGAAGCCTGTTGTTCCCCATCCAGACCCTCACAGACCCCAGACACTGAGACAGGGCGGCGACCGCATCACTTACTTCACCCAGGGTGGTGATATACAATTGAGTATCATCAGCATATTGATGATACCTCATCCCGTGGTGACGGATGATCTCACCCAGCGCCTTCATATAGATGTTAAATAGGAGAGGGGAGAGTACTGAACCCCGCGGCACCCCACACCGTAGGGGTCATGGGTCAGATCTCTCCTCTCCTATCACCACCAATTGGGAACGACCCTGGAGGAAGGAGGTAAACCAGCGCAGAACTACGCCACCCACCCCCAACTCCCTGAGCCACCCCAAAAGGATACCATGGTCGATGGTATCGAAAGTCGCTGAGAGATCTAAGAGAGCAAGGATGGATGCACTCCCTTCATCCCGCCCTCGCCAGAGATCATCCATAAGTGCGACCAATGCAGTCTCCATCCCATATCCCAGCCTGAAACCTGACTGAAAGGGGTCTAGATAATCCGATCCCTCCAGAATCCTCTAGAGTTGAAGCACTACCACTTTCTCAACCACCTTTCCCAAAAAGGGAAGGTAGGAGACAGGACGAAAATTGTCCAAGATAGTAGGGTCCAGGGATGGTTTCTTGAGGAGGGGGTGCACCAGCACCTCCTTGAAGGCTGCCGGGAACACCCCCTCTCTCAAGGATGTATTAACCATCACCTGGACCCAACCACAAGTCACCTCCCGGGCTGATTTTACTAGCCAGGAAGGGCACGGGTCTAGCTGGCATGTGGTAGCGTTTACAATCCGGAGGATCCACTTCCTCAGGTCCAACAGGATCAAAATGTTCCCAGATATCTTACTATTGTCATTAAATACTCACACCCCATAGAAGAAAAAAAGGTCACATAAACTAATCCAAATTTTCCCAGGCATTTACAATCCAGAATGATGCAGGAATCAAAGCTGTAGTCAATTTTAATGGGATTGCTACCAGATTATAGAATTGGAGCCCCCTGTCCCCAACACACCCCATTTTAGCTCGGGTCATGTTTGAATCCCTGGTTCTCAACCAATCCCACAACTGTCCCTTGAATTTTAGAACAGTGAGTTAACTAAAAGCATTTACACACATTAGCAAGAAATCTGTGGATTTAATAATGTAGCTTGAAATATCCATCTTTGACTAGAAGTGGCTGAATATTTATTTCAGATTCCTGCTTGCCATCTTTCCAACTCTAGGTTCAGGATTTGCTGTGCAATCTATCTGTGACAAATCGTTAGAACTGAGGCTTGAAAAAGCAAACATCCCAGTACAAAGTCTGTCAAATATTTGGCTGTTTCTAGAGGTGATAATTCACCTTTGCTCTGTAGAGCTGTCTTTTTCTTTTAAGGGGTTACTTGAAGAGCATGTTTTGTATAACCAGTGACAATGGGGCAACAGTAGCAAACTAGGCCCAAACCGCTATCCATTTGTCTCACCTACAGATATTGCTATGTGGATGTTCTCTAACGTGCACAGGCTTTGGCTTCTGTAAACACAGTCAAGTGTGAGCTACAGTCCACTGTATGTGCTATTAGAAAAATTACTACCTGATTATGAACTCTAAACAATCCAAGCTGGTCTTGGTCCATAATTGCCACTAATTGATGCATCATGTGAAGAAGCATCGTATCACACTACACTCAAACTAGAATGTCATATGGGCAGAAAGGAGGGATAATAATGAAGATGACAGTAAATATGATATCCTTGCACAGATATTTCATAACACAAATCAGGCTGTATTCATCTTATTCAATTAAACCTGGCTATCATGTTGGTCTATTCATATATCACAAATCAGACATAAGAGGCCACAATTAATATAAACACTGATGAGACTGAATTTTACTTTACCTTCCCTAGACATTAATAATTTAATTAGGCATTGATGAAGATATTTAAATGCTAAAGCTAGGAGGCAGGAACGATGGGGATGAACCTAAAGATATGCATTTTAAAAATGAACATATGTTTACACTTCTGTCTTCCATTTCCTTTTGGAACTAGTAATAACCCATAATTCTTAATTAATCTGACAAGGTCAAGAGCATCTGGATATAACTCTTTCCAAATTCATTACTGCAACTCTGGTCCTCAAAGGTTTAAATCTCATTGGCATAGTTGGGGAATCAATACTTCCATTAACTGAAATGGGCTGGCTAGTTTTTATACCAGGTGAAACATCTTCAGTAGCATGGCCTATCTATCCTAAGTATCGAAAAATGGTGGGAAAATAGACTCAGTACAGGAAGGACTATTGCTTTTTTTTTTCCTTTGCTCCCCTGAGGTGAACTTTTGCTTAAGTTCACACTTTCCATGGGACAAAACCAAGATTGATGCTTCCGCTACCATGGGTCTGTTTGTTTCAGTGCATAACAAGGTAGCCACTTTCTAGTGCCCAAAAAAACAGAGACTGCTCTGACAAACAGAAAAGCAAAGATTGGGGAACAGGGAGAGCATAAAATTTGTATGGGCTGGCATATGTATAGATGAAAATGTTAAAATACAGTTAAAAGTAATCAATAAAATTAATAAGTACAATATATTTCATATGAGTTGGAAAGATTTTTCAGGTAGCCCTCATGCCAGGTTAACCTAATTACTGATGGGAATATTCAAGGTTCATTATCTTAAAACTGGATTAGGATGAAACAGTCCTTATACAGTTCTCTATGTCACAATCAGTATAGTTTAGTACAATGTGTGCAAGAAAATGAGTTGAGGGGAACTGAATATAAGGAATATTAGTAATACTACAGATCCTGGTGGCAATTCAAGTAAACAAAGGAGATTTTATGGAAAATAACACTGACCTGATATGGATGGTAAAATAAAGCAAATATTACTAAGATGTCATAGATCCACAGTTAGAATTTCCCATTTTTCTAGCAGTATTGAATTTCATATCATTCTGATGTAAGAATAGTTTGCTTTATTCTCAAAATGCACATAATAGAAATAACACATCAGGGTATCAAATTTAGAGAGTCTGCATGGAAGATGAGAGGGGAATGTTAAGAGTTTATAATTTTTAACTGTTTAAAGGGAAAGCTTCATAGAGGTACAAAAAATAGCTAATCACAAATCCATGAAAAACTGTTCCTAAAGATCTCTTTCCACAGCCACAGCTGCCAAGAGGCATGATTGATCATTGTAGCGCATAGTTTCATAATCAAGCTAGATCATGTGACTTCAGGAGTTTACTGCCTCAAGGGTGACTGTATTATTTCTGAAATGATGGATAGCCAAAATCATGTTAAAACTGCAATGACAACTGAGTATCTACCAGGGTGATGAAATACATATTAACCAAACAAAATAACTGAAATACATCTAACTAAAGCCTTGCCCCCAACGTGACATTATTATGTAATGATATTAAAAGTGACACATAAGCAATGATGTCGGTTTGGTAAAAAAGTAAGACCAAACATTATGTTGATATTTCCATAGAATGCAACAAGGTATGTCCGGGTAATTGTGGATTAAAATAGTCATCTTGGATCCACAGCTAACATCCCAAAACTTCCATGTATAAATGTCTGGTGCAGGTGGGGGGTCAAAAAAGTCAAGACGACAGCAGTGGCTCTGCAATTGAAACCCTGATCTGTTTTTACTTGTACTGTGCATGTAAAAAAGGTCAGGACTTTGATGATAGGCTCACAGTCACCACCCTAACTTTATTCACCTGCCCTGTAGATACCCCTCTGCAACGGTGTTCCTAGTGCATCCAAAGCTGGATCACAGCCTAATACAGGTGTTTTGTACCACCTTTTTCTTTTTTGTCTTGTGACCACCAAACCACTTGTACCACGTTTCCAAAGCTCCCCGTAAATCTTTGTCAGTACAATTTAAATTAGATTCACCCCAGCCCTGCTGTTCTTTGAACTCTCTGGACATTCCCTTATATTTCCAGATTCCAGAAGCCCTAGAAAAATTAAGGAGGCAGAGATTCTGAAAATCAATCAACTCTGAAGGATTGCTTCCCATTTCAATTTCCTAGAAACTAAAGTCATGTTCCCACCTGCAGTTTAGTGAAGTACCATCATGCCTTGACAACTCTAATCTTCCTCTTGATCACCCAACATTGTCCTCATCATGTCCCCAGCTCATGAGTGAAATGTCCCTAAGCTGATCACAATAAAACCACATTTTCCTGGTATGTTGAATGTTCAACAATTTGTTTAGCCATTACAGATGAAGTCCATTATTTTATTCAAAGCTGGACACTCCTGAGGTTACAGCCCCCACCACCCCCATCCCACACATACTTGACAGGTTCAGTTACAGTTTTCTGCTAAGCATATTAACATTGCTGAAATCTATGAGGCTTTCCTGGAAACAGATTTATGATTGGCATAAATTAATTGCCTGGCTTTTAACAGCAATCAATAAAGGGCCCAATTAAAATAAATAATGCACTATTTCTGCAGAAGTGATATTTTCAAGACATTTGACAAAGATAATAGTTGCTCTGGATTAATGAACATGGAAAATCATGTATTGTTTGGCAAATCATCTTCATGGTATTGCTAGCTTAAACCAATGACACTTTACTGAGAAATGATGGGGAATAAAAGACAAATGCAAACTCTTCATCTCTAAATCTGTCATTCAAAAATTATAAATTAGTCATCATCATCATCATCATCATCTTTTTCAAAGAGAAAAATTTATTAGGGCATTAGGCAGTATTGTCTTATTGTATATGCAATACTGTTCTTTGGAATATACATATGCATATTTTAATGGCAAAGCAAGACTAGTATATATATCTTTTACTTGATTTCTCATCTTGGATGACTCTACTCTTGATTCGTTACAGCTAAATGTGTAAATCAACTTACTGAGAAGTAATGGCAATCAATGTTATGGGACAATGAACTAATGCAGCAAAAATATCTGACTCGCACCTCCTCTCCAATTTCTGGACTTTTATAACCTTTTTAGAATGAATTAAACTAATTTCTTCTATTTTTTTTATAAATGGAAACATGAGTGATCATAGTAATTAATGTGATACGATCTGCTACTGATGTTTTCTTTTTTCTGCTGATTCCTTTTGGTCATACTGATGCTTATTACAGTATTCTGCTGTTGGTTGTTTATGGAAAGTAGGAACTAAAAAGAAGAAAATAAAAACAGTAAGGTAATACAGGTAAAGGCTTTTTTTAAATAAAGCACATAATCATTTAAGGTTTTCTTTGTGTGTGTGTGTGTGTTTCAATCTGTGCTAAATGACAGATTTGCAGGCTGATTTCCTCTGAAATTAACTCAAAAGTCTGCAGACAAGGTTAGTCCTACTGAAATCAGTGGACTTTCAGTTATCATAATTAGTGTGGAACCAATCCATACTCAGTAGGTTAGAATTTTTATATGCTTTGCTCAGTTTGCAGAAGACATATGTGAACTGTGAACTTTTTTCCAAGTATTTCTTAGGAAGAACATTCAAGGAAAAAAAAGGAAGGAAAAGGTTGTAAGTTAGGATTAAAGAATGTTATTTCCAAATAAAGTTGTCAGGATACTAATAAAATGTTGTTGAAATATCTCAGGAAGTGATTGTTGTATAGATAACATATTAATGTCCCTTATTCACTGACCTCCAAACAGTATGTGGATCAGAGTCCTGCGAGAATAACATCTTTCATTTGTAGAGAATAGAAATGTGGAGTGGGATGGATGGGGAATGAGTATCTCCATTTGGATAGGAGAGATAAGGAATCATTTTGCTTCTCATAATAAAAGAAATGCACAGGTGTAGCCATGAAAAACAAGACTGATGCTTCTACACCGAGTTTAATAAATCTGATATTTTTTCTTGAACACGTGGAATTGGAATGAGATGCTACAGCATTCAACAGAACATGTTTCATAAGACTGCAGCCTTCTTTTAGGATGGATCAGTAGGACTGAAATTCTACTGAAAGTTAAGACAGGGCTACTATATCTGAACTGCAAACTTTTTGATGACCACTAGAACAGTCACTGAGATGGTACAGAATACCAACACTGGCTGCCATCTAGTAGCCATCCATAAGTTTGCAGTCCAGATCTGGTAGCCTTAGCAAAGAGTGTCCGATGTTGCATGAGGAACAGATACTGACTGTGATTCCATATGGCGAAAGACGTTACTCAAAACTCCTCCAAGCTTGTTCTTGATAAAAATGCTCAGAATCAGGCCATAAGCCTACACATGGGAATAGAAGAAAGAAAAGTTTTCTCAAAATGTTGCTTCACTTGAACCCACACATGAAACACATTTACACACTTTGTTGTTTATTCGTTCAGTCGCTTCCGACTCTTCGTGACTTCATGGACCAGCCCACGCCAGAGCTTCCTGTCGGCCGCCGCCACCCCCAGCTCCCCCACGGTCGAGTCCGTCACCTCCAGAATATCATCCATCCATCTTGCCCCTGGTCGGCCCCTCTTCCTTTTGCCTTCCACTTTACACACTGCCCTGTAGTTATTGGCTGAGTTTATATGATATGCTAAGTTATGATTTGATTAACTATTTCCACTTCCCTACTAAACCAACACTGGCTAGTTTTCACAACCTGCTAAGTGACAAATGAGCAACACCCATTCTGGTTTAGCATGTTGGGCCCACACCCTGTCACTGCCTGATACAGACTTCCAATGAAAGAACTAGGTTGTACTTCAAGCTCTACTAGGAAATCAATTCCACTGGAATCAAGGACACTCCTATGTAGGCTGCTAAAGAATCGGAATCAGTTTTGTCTTGTATTTTGTTTAATCAAACAATATATTTTGGCGGGGAAGTTTCTCTGTTTATGCCATCATGGTTACCAGGTAAATATTCTGATCTTACGGGCATTTGCTTGGAATCCATCATCAACATCATTGTCTTACTCCACCTACAGTAAATGTTTTGGGGACGGTGGTGGATAAGGTTGTCATTGTTGGTGGATGAGACTTTTCAATCATGCTAATTCCAATATTCATTAGTATAAATGAGCAAAATAGACCAAATAATACATTCTTTCACTTTTCTGAATGTTTCAGAATTTTCAAAAACCATTTTTTTTTCAAAGCTCACATTGCCTTCTGTTGGCTTCCAGGCATATAAATTAAACAATCAGCCAAATTAGAAAATTGTGGGGCAGGACTTAAATATACTGGATAGCAAGCAGCCTTTCCCAACCTGGCACCATCCCCAGTTGGGTGAGATTAACTTCCCATAGGGTGTGGTCAAAAAAGTCAAGATGGTGGCCACAATGGTGTGCAACATACATTAAAAAAATGGGCAGAGCTTCAATTGCACCATCATGGACACCATCTTGACAGTTTTGATCACAGCTTGTGTGCACTCTGTTTCCCATGCTCCTCAACCATTTGACGGCTGAAAGACTTCAAGAAGTCCAACAACTCTGTGTTGGCAGATGCTGGTAGAGCTTTACAATCCTTGCCTGTTACATCATAAACAAAGATGAGGAAAGAGCCTGTATCACCACATGTGAGCCTGTGTGGTCTACACTTAACCCTTTGGTAAATTATATTCCTAGAATCTGCCTCAATCTTCTTTCAGGTAATACAGATTCTAAAAACCCCGAAATGTGACTTAAAACAAAGGGGCATTTTAATTTCGGTTCACTTCTCTTTCAAGGTTGCTTTAATAGTATGGTCTTCATTATTAGCTGCTGCTAATTATACAAGGGTAAAAATAATAATGTACAATTATCATCAGCAACAACAGCTCTGTCCCTGGAAAGGCCACACCTCGTACCGAAGATCGCAGGCTTCAGGTTTTTCTGCTTGTCCCAAAAGACACCAATTAAAGGCATTAATTGGACAGCAGTGCGTCAAAGTCGCTGCTAAGACGGAGCCCCTTGGAGCTTCAGGAATTCCTCTCGATGGGCTTCTTTTCAACGCAAAGACACCACACTGCCCTGCCAAGATTTGTTTGCCGACTGGCTTCTTGCTTTTTAATTGCTCGGCAAAAGGGGAAGGAGAGAGATGCGGCTTCCCGCTTCCCTCTTCCCTCGCCCGTTTTGGCTTCAGTGCCTCCGACGTCTCCTAGCCAATTAATTTGCTCTGAAGCTGGGGCGTTTCCTAGCCTAATGAAACATCTCCTTCGAATTAATCAGAGTGGGAAAGAGGCTCCTGAAAAGAACAAATGAACGCGCTGGGTACTTTTCAAAGGTTTTTCATTTAGAGGACAATCCTGTATAGGCCTATTGAAAACTTTCCTCTTTTGCCTTTAGGGTGACTTGTGCCCAGAAATGTACATACTAATGCAGGAGTCCAGGGGTGTCCCCAGGGCATGATCAAAAAAGTTAAGATGGCCATGATGGGGTGATTGGGGGTGATTGAAGCTCCACCTGGTTTTTTTTGTGTGCTGCACATAAAAAACAAGTGGAGCTCCAATCCCACTGCAGTGGCTGCCATCTTGACTTTTTTACCCTTCCCTGCAGATATTCCTGCAGGAACCAGTGTAAAATAGCGACTAAGGCAGTGTTTCTCAACCTTGGCGACTTAAAGATGTGTGGACTTCAATTCCCAGAATTCCCCAGCCAGCATGGCTGGCTGGGGAATTCTGGGAGTTGAAGTCCACACATCTCAAAGTCGACAAGGTTGAGAAACACTGGACTAATGTATTGGATTGAGATGGAAGATGCAGGTTCAAGTCCACCCTCAGATATTGCAGCTTGCTGAGGGATTTGGGGACAGCCTTCTGTCTCCCAGCCCATCTACCTCACAGGGTTGTTGTGGGGGAAAATGGAAGGAGAGGGGTGCTGTGTATGCAGCCTTGAACTTCTAAACTAAAAGGTAGGATATAAATCTCACACAGAGACACTCACTGGACTGCAAACTGCCCATTGCACTTCAGCCTCACGTACCATACAAATTAGGGATACTGTATCCATGCTGCTAAAAGCAAGCAAGCCCCCCCCCCCAAAAAAATAACTTTTAGGTTAGTTTTCTGTGTCTCTTTGTGGCCATCCCAGTGATCATCCAGATTTGTGCCACCCCGCACATTAGGATTCAGTAAGATGCAGACCCAGCAAATAGTTTTAATTTTAAAAGCCACGATTAAAAATCAGGGGAAGCAATGTTGTAAGAATACAGCTACTGAACAAAGTATAATTCAGTAAACATCAGGCCTTTTGGTCCAGGCTCTAAGTACTGAAAAATAATCTGGTTTGTGGAAGGGGAGGGAAGGCTACCTTCAAGGACACACTCTTCCCATTTTGCATTGAGTTCCACTGATTCGTTTGAATGGGCTTAACAACGACATTTCCTTGAAAGAGAGGAGTTTGCTTTTAAATATACATATACAGAATAATCCTGCCCAGGTCTACTTTAAAGGCAGCCCCACTAAGTTCAATGGAACTGACTCTCAGATGAGTTGTTAAGGAGCTTAGCCTAAGAATTAGACCACAAGGACTCCCCGAGCTGACTTCTTCAGTTTGCAATATTGCATTCAGGCACTGTAATCATTATCCAAGGTTTGATTGTCCCCAATACGTTGAAAACAAATTTCCCAAGGTTCCCTTATCTATTTCCACACTTCCTGCTAAAGACCCATGGCCTTCATAAAGTTCCTCATCAAATCTACACAAGTTTATAAGGAAATATCTATCACCAATCCCTGTTGAGTCTGGACATCTGTCCTGTTGTGGCTTAAAGGAGCTCATGAGCCCCGTAAGGCTTGCTTGAAAACTGTCCCTTCTCCTGACTTAACCGAACCCGACTTTCCCGCATTGGCAGCTTCGCTTGGTACATACTCAAGACGCGGATTCGTTTCTCAAGGGCATCTTCCAGTCCTCCTCTTGTGCTCATAATACCAGGACAATGCTGGAATATGGGGTCGTCCTGTTACTTTTCCTGAATGCCTCTATATGCCGCCTTTCTCCCAAGGCGGCTTATAATTTGAAGGAAGCGGAATGTTTTCCCAAGAGCAAAATCCAGCCGAGTGAGGGGCACTCGGCCTGGGCTCCCCCACTTCTGCTTTCCGGGTGATGCCCAAGGCTTCTCCAAGCTAGCAGACTGTGTCTTCAGAGATGACGGGCGATAGCACCAAAAAAAAAAACAGGCCTGGGCAGATGCAGAAAGGGGACTGGGTTTTGCCCTCCCGTTGTAACACTGGTTACAAGGGCGGATGGCCCTCCTTTTTGCACCTACCTAACCTAAAGGACAGGAATCAGGAAGGGGTCTAGTAGCCCCTCTTCTAACAAAAAGCTGATGCCTTTTAATAATTTAATAAAATGTGTTAGTTGGAAAAGGTGCTACCAGACTCCACTTCCGATTTTTTGCTACCATAGACTAACGCATCTCGCATGCTACAATGTCTCCAGGACAGGCGTGGGCCTTTTGGGCATCTCCCAAGGAAGTCCTACTTCACAGCTTCTGCCTTCTGTGCCTATTGAGCGGGCTCACTCCAGCTGGGATGGCTGGATTTGCAGCTCCACTAATATTACTATTAATAATGGAAATCTTATCATCCTCAATTCTTCTTGAGAAGCTCAAGGATCTCCCAAGGCTGCAGATTCCTGCCTCTTTTCAATTGTCCAGTTTTGCTGCAACCCTGTCAGCGCTCAGTGCTAGAAGAGAGAAGTACGGAGTGCCTTACTTTCATAAGGTGAGCAGATGCAAGAGTACAGGCTTCTCCTAGCACTTTTACTACCTGGAAAAAGGCTGGCTTTTTAGCAGGCAAAGCTTGCTAAAACTTCCTTTTCTGGCTCTCACCGCTCTCCGCGCTCGGTTTCGTTTCTATTTAAGCAGGAGGGAGCTAATCCTCCGAGCGGTTCGCTTTGAACTCGTGGATTGCAGTGGATTTTACTTCTAGGCAAGGCGCTTCCGCCCCGATCATCATGCGCACATTTGCTCGGATGTAAATTGCGAAGAGAACAGTGGAATTTGTTCCCAAACAAATATGCATAAAATGGTGGCTTCCGGGGATCGCTGTCTAAATCCAATGATCTCATCTTCGGGACCGAGTAGGCCTTATTAACCTTAACGGAACTTTTTGCCTGGTAAACATACTTAATACCGTGAGGGACCTACTGGTTATAGGCTGCGATCCTGCGTCCACTTACCGGGGAGTAAGCCCCACTGATTTCTCTGCAGAGGATTAGGGTGGTAAAAGCCTCATTTACTCTGAAATAAGTCTTTAGATTGAAAACTCTCTTCAGATGGATGCCAACGTGGTTAAGCCTGGAAGTCAGCTTGAGTTTGCAACCGGTGACGTCAAGGGGAGGAGCTTCCGTACAGTTGTGGGACTACCAGGGCCAGGCGGGGATCTATCTGCCGCCCACAAACCTAAAGTACTTTCGCACCTCACTTCGGCTGTGCCTAGTTATGCACCTTGATGCGGTGGGGCTTCGGTCGCATCGTCGTGGCGGCCACCTTGACTCTTTTGACCACACCCTGCGGGCACCCCGACCACGTTAAGTACGCTATTGCACTAACTCACCCAAGAAATCAGACGATTAAAGTGAAACGCTGCCCGCCCATCAGTTCTAACCCACCCAAAGGTGCTCCCGTGGTCTATGGGGTCGCCTTATCTTCAGAATCCAGCGTTCTCCACCTGGGTGCCTTCCGAATGTCTTGGACTACAATGCCTATCACCCTCTCCAGCTGACCGGGGATAATGGGCGAGGTAGCCCACCGAAGTGGAAGTCTGACTGCGGACGGCTTGGGCTTTAATGCTCCTGGACGCCTTTGCGCTTCATTCATTCATTCATTCATTCATTCATTCATTCATTCATTCGGGAAAATCGTTCCTGATAACTCTGCCTATCTTCTCTTTCCACTTTAAAAAAATATATATATATATAAGGATCTTAGCTTCATTTTGGTTTTGTTTTATTGGTCTCCCGTTTCTCTATAAATAATCTGGATGAAGTTGCAAAGGGATATGACTTTCACAAGATTGGACAATTGATTAAATCTCTGACCTGCAGTTGCGAATAATCTTGAAAGGCTATTTAAACAGATGAAGGCCTAAATTGTCTCGCTTGTATCTGAATTAATTTCTCATTCATCATCATTATGGAGTGATTGGTCTATTCAGGCGCCTCATCCTGCTGGAACGATGCTGGATTTAAATGAGATTGTAACGCAATTTAAATGCTCTCCGGCTTTAACGAGGCCAATCGAGCAGCTGCAATAAATACAAATATTTTTCTAAACAGCCTTCTTTTAAATAATTGCTTACTGCTTTCATATTATATTTTAAGTGGCAATCTCGTTCTCCCCAAGCACGGCAGCCTCTCATTCCCCTCCCCCTCCTCGGAGGAAGCCATTGAGTGAGTATTCTGCATGGCGACCAAGAAGATCCTTCACAAGCACTGCAGAGTTTAGGATTTTGACTTTGGGTGAGACACATTGATAAGAATAGTGTGCGATGTGGGCCTATGTGCAGTAAATCTCTAGGCAGGAAAGGCCCTTCGGAACAGCAGGGTCATCCTAACCCCAGCCCTTTTTGCCTATAAACATTGAAGGGTCTTTGGCCCATCCTGGGTTAAAGGGTTCCAACTCCAAACCTCCTTACGGATTGCCATTTTCTGATTTCTCTGAGAACAGAGAGCCGCCAAGTTGACCTTCAGTGTCCTGAACCCTTTCCTATAGAAATTTACTCCAGAGGCTCATGTCTGATGAAAGACCCAACAAGATACACCGATTACTAGGAAAGGGGCCTCTCAGCCAGCTCCCCTCAGGGTGATTCAGGGACCCACCCGTGTAGTTTTGGGGGCAACGATACCAAAGTCATTTGCCATTATCTTTTTGGAGGATAGTCTTAACCTTCCCAGGCTAGCCTAAAACCAAGGTGCAGACCAGATTAGCTGACTACATCCTGTTATTTTCAAGAAAAACATCTGGGGAATTCTGGGAGTTGAAGTCCACTCATGTGGACAAGTGGCCAGGTTTGAAAAACTCTGCTATAGAAGCTTCTCTCCTGGTGATTTCATGGGCACATAGTTTTCTTGGCAACTACAGGAGCAGCCTTCTGGGACTTTGCCCCCTTCCACTCTATCCTATAGCCCTAGTATTCCTTGGTGGTCTCTCATCCAGCTAGTAACCTGACCCAACTCTGCTTAGCTTCCTAACCAAGGCGAAGTACATAAGCTGCTCTCAATCAGTGGCATTGAACCGACTTGTTTAAAATAAACACCCTTCAAAGCTTTGACCTTCCATCTTATGCTGTACCAGAAAAAAAACACATTTGTTTTTTGCCAATAATATCAGATTATTCCCTTCTTTTGGAATCTAGATAGCATCTTTATGCCTGATCAACTCAAGATTTCATTCAGAATTGCTGGGAACTGTCCTAATTGGTGATGACTTTTTTCTGACTTTCCATTTCCAAGTAGCTAACTGCATCTGCTTATTTATCTTGAGCGGAAACACTGAATTAAATCTGGGACCGTGCTGAGCATAGAAACACAAGGTGTTGCCTTACATGGGCCTGATATCCCACACTGTCTGGCCACTGACAGCAGCAACAGCTCCTTTTCCCAGTTCTATCTGGAGAAGCCAAGAATTTGCTTGCCTATCCTACATGCAAAGTATGTGACTTACTCCTGATTTATGGCACACCAAGATTTCAGGCAGGAGATTTTCCAGTCTTCCTTGGATATATTAATAGGGAATCTTGGTCAGTTCTTTGGCAGTGATTTGTAATGTCTTAACCTAGCAACCTTCATTTTCTATCCGCAGCAATGGTTGGTGCTGCTATGAACTGAGGAAATGGCCTTAAACGACCAGTGTTATCAGTAGAAGTCAGGGAGGGGTTTTTATACTCAGGTTCTTCAGCTAATTACTATAGAAAAATAATTCAGGGGTTCGTATCTAGCTCTCCCTTCTCCATATGTACTATACAGTCCTTCATTTGCCTTTGCAATGACCTTCTCCATCAGTGTTCTAGAATGTGGATTGGATTATTTTACTGGGACGGATGGTGATTCAGGCACACATTAAGGATCTGAAGAAGGAAGATCAAAGACCCAGGTGGAAAACAAGAGGTTAGCATAATAGGCCAGTTTGGTGCAGTGGTTAAGGCAGCAGGCTAGAAACCAGGAGACTGTGAGCAGGAGGGCTTTTAATGCAGGTTTAAAGGTCTTAGCCCCCCCTCTTTAGATGCTACTAGTTCACTTTCTTCTGCCCTGCTGCCTTCCATCATTCCCCCCCCCAAAAAAAAAAAATCTGGTTTTGCTGAATGACTTTTCTTTGACTCAGTTTCCCGCCTTGACGGAAAATAATCATTTATTCTAATCACTTCGAAGATTGAATTACCTTTTGGCGGGGTCCCGCTCTTTAGCCCAGCGGTAGTTGCCGTTTAAATATTTAATTTTTTTATCATCATAAGCGTATAAATAGACGCGTATCCCTCCAAAGTGGTGGTGAGGCGGCCTTCCCTCTATTCTTGGTTCACAACGGCCAAAGCGGATCGGCTTTCTCGTTGCACGCAAACGCCGCCCCTCCGGGTGGGAAATCGATTCGGAGTTAAACGGGGGTGACGAGCCCCAGTTAGATCTCTCCTCCCTTCCCTGCCCAGTTGCCTCAGCAGACTTCCGGGGGAGAAGGAGCAGGGCCGCAACTGGGGGGGGGGCATGTGCCCCGGGCGCCGCGCTGGGGGGTGGGCGCCAAAATGACAACACCTCCCTCACCAACCCATGGGGGAGGGGCGCGGAATCCATGTTTGCCCCGGGTGACACAGACCCTAGTTGCGGTCCTGAGAAGGAGGAGGGTCCGGCAGGGAAGCCTCGGTCCCCCGACCAGGGCCAGCCTCCCTCCGTCCCGCCAGCGCGACTCGGTCGGTGGGATTATTGAGTGCTAACCTAACCCTTCTCTCGCCAGCTCGTCTCCCTTCCCTCGGTTGCTTAAAATGAGCATTATTTCAAACATATGCAGTGCAATCCCTTCGGTCACACTTACAAGAACACGCTTTAATAAGGCAATCAATCACCCGCTAACAACCCGCCGCCGGCCTGTTGGAGACGAGCCGGGCTGGATGGCAAGTGGCACCGAGGCGGGGCCGGGAGACTAGTGGCTGGGAAGGGGGGGGGCGGGGGAGGAGGACAGGCAGGCAGGCAGCGAGCCGCCTCACCTTCCTCCCGGCGCTGATCTGGGCCGGGGCCCCAAAGCTCGGCTCAGAAATGCGGTCGCACTTCCAGATTGCGCGAGTGTCTGGGCGGATGCTGAAGGCTGAAGAAAACTTGACACGGATGAAGACACACCCACACATACATGTCTTACACACGCGCGCATCCATCCAGCCACTCTCAGGCTTTCAAGTGCCTCTTGATTTCCTTCACCAAACCCTTCCGTTTCATATACCGCACTTTCCAGCCCGGTTTCCTTCAGTCGTGTAGAACTACAGCTCCCATCACTCCCAGCCCAGTAGATCCCGTCTCCCAAATTTCCCCCCAAGAACCTTTTTTCCTACGCCTCGTTCTCTGCACATTTTCCTCCTGGAAGCTCTTGCCAAACAGCAGCTTGGAGGTTTGTTTGTTTTTTTCAAAAGGCGAAAGAAGAAGAAGGCGCAAAAGGAAAATTTCATTATGAAGTAATGAGTAATTCCTCCGAGTAAGATGTATTGTTATATCTTCCACTTCAATTTAGAGGCAGAGTGGCTCAATTACCTAGAAAATACAGTCAATTAAAGGCTGCTGATTGGACACAGGGCGGATCATCGATCTTGTACTTTCCAATATCGCTTCAGACACCTCATTTTCTCTCCCTATTAACTGAAAATACGCCTGGCATTGCCGCCCCCTCGCAGCCTGTTTACCTGGGGCTCCGCAATCTCTGCCCTCTGACCGGCTCGCGGGGGGGGGGGGGCGCTCGGTCATCCCCAGTAGGGTGGGAGGGGCCGAAGGAAGCCCCTGGAAAGACAATGGCTCAAGGAGGCCGGGGGAGATAATTTATGTGTGTGTGTGTGTGTGTGTGTGTATGTATATACACACATACATATATATATTTGTGCTTTGGATTCAGTCCTGGAGACTACACAGATAAATCCACGCAGTTTTCTTGACAACATTTTTTGGGAGCGGTTTTCCCTTGCCTTCTTCCTAGGGCAGAGAAGGTATGACTGGCCCAGACACCCAGCTGGCTTCGTGCCTAAAGCGGGACTAGACCCCCTGGCCTCCATTACACCAATCTCTCTTTTTCTCTCACTCTCACTCTCTCTGCATATGCCGGAAATGTGAATTTCAGCTTCCGACGTCGCCCCCAATTCGAGCGCAACGCCTTGGCACGGAAATCCTGTAAACGCTGACTCATCGTTACCCCCCTCCGCCCCGCCCCCCCCCCCTCCAGTTTGGACGGGTGCTGCGCCTATCTAAGCAAATGGGTTAACGCGGCCGGCGGTTAAAAATCAGCTGGATTTGCCTGAAGCGCAATCCTCACGTTAGAACGACACCGCCCACTTGGGGGATGTCTTTTAATCCCCCCGCTGGGAGCCACGGTGGGTATTCGTACCTGGACGCTGCCGAAGTTTCGCTGCACCTCGCCTGCGTTAGCAGGCCTGGGATTTTGCTACACTGGCCTTCCACAATAGAGCAGTGTTTCTCAAACTTGGCAACTTTAAGATGTGTGGACTTTAATTCCCAGAATTCCCCATAGAGCATCCTCCAAACACATCAAACTACATCTCCCATCAGTCCCAGGAAGCTGGTTGAGCCGATGGGAGCTGTCGCCCACACATTTGGAGTCTGTGCGATTGCTACAAGACTGTAGAAAGAAATGGGATACTAAAATACTTCCCATGAAAAAGTGTCGCCGTCCCGAAAATGTGCATCCTCCCTTATCAATCTTGGTTGGAAAAAATCACATACATACATACATACATACATATAACGTATGTACGTGTGCCCGCATGTGAGTTCAAAGTCAAGCTTCCTACCTTTCTGGAGGTAGGTAACCAAAATATCATGGGGATGAAGTTAGAGTCTTTTTCTGTGCCCAGCGTTTGGACTTGTATATTGAGAATGTTTTGAGACTGAGTTTCCATCCTGATTGGTTGACTTCCCTTGGAAGCTGACATCAGGACAGCGGGTTGATGTAGGAACTTCCCCTGAGTCAACGAGCTGAAGCTGCAGTTCACAGCCGAAGCTCTCTTCGCTGGACTTGGGTTGATCGATACTGCAGGGGGTTTCAAATCTTTACCTGTTCTCCAAAGAAGGTGGGTGGGGGAAACCCCTTACAAACCTCTGGCGATTGGTCTAGGCAAGGGAAGGCGACCTCTTCCCGCCGCACAATTATGAACGCCTTCAGATCTCCACCCTATCTCACTCCGTCCAAAAGGAAAAAAAGAGAAACCAGACAGAAAAATCCCCTTAATTTTATTTCCTTATGCCTAAGGAAATCCCCAGTTGGATTACAATTCCCATTATCCCCAACCAGCACAGAAGGTCAAATAAAGACTGCAGGAGGCTGATACACTAACCTCAATCTGCGTTCCCCTTAAGAAGTCCCAATCGCGGATTATTCCGCATTTCCCCCTTAGAAATTGGGAAGGGGGAGGAGGAGGAGGAGGAGGAGGAGGAGGAAGTCATTCAGTTATAGAGATGAGAGCCTACATATTTTCGCCCCTGACCTAGAACTTAATTTGCATCCCAGAGCTAACCGCCTTTACTCAGAACTAAGTCTTATTGATTTTCGTGGGATTTATTCCTCTCCACTATGTCTAGGCGTCTAGGGAATTTTCAGCATCGTTGAGGTTAATCTTATAGTTTGCAAGTTTATTCGTTTAGGATATTGTGCATTAAGCAGTAATTTTAGTAATGCGGATTACATAAAAGGATTGTCCCTGTTTTCGTTCGTTCTTTTTCTTTTTCTAATTCGGCATCTCTCTCAACTTGCTTGGAGTGAATAATTTGCCAGCTTTTTAGGTTTGGACAGCGCGACGAAGCTTTCTTGAAATGAAAAGCAACGCTTTAAACGGTTGGCTGGCCCTTCCTCCTCTTTAGAAACTAAGGTTGTTTTAAGGTAAAATGAAGCACCTCCCAGTCAGGGAAATTCTCCTTGGGTGAGCCCATTGGAATGAATAGGACCTCCCCACTGTTGTGTTTCCTTGATTGTGCTAAAATGGAGTTTCTCGGAAGAATAGTGAGCAACGTCTTCAGAAGAACAAGGATGTCCCACCACTCCCCAAGTTGGCTTATCCAGAAGCCTAGCAATTAATCCTAAAGAATCCCAACAAAATGGCAAAAACTTTGCTTCCACACACTGACATTGTGGTTAGTTTTTTTTTTAATCCACTGATTTGGTAAAACCTACTTACAGTGTAAATAGGCTTTTGATCCTAGCTGATATCAGGTTTACCTGACTGATGGGTCTGGGCTGTAAATTATGAAATCCCTAAGACTTCCTTGGAGAGTTGTCAGAAATTAGGCAGTGGTATATCTAAACACCTTCCTTCCTTCCTTCCTTCCTTCCTTCCTCCCTCCCTCCCTCCCTCCCTCCCTCATCATGTGCTACCAACCTCTCAAACATTCTCCTTGTATTTCAATTATGGTTGAAATCGAAATGGAAGAATTTCTTGGGCATGTCAGCATTCCAAGAAAATATTTTAAATCTCCTGTTCTTCCCCAACATCCCACTAATAATAATCATTTCCTGCTCTTGCTCCAATGTATATAACTTTTAAAATAATGCTCTGGTTTAAAATTAGTGAATTAATTCAGATAGTTTATTTCGTTCTGTGAAACCCCAAGTTAAGCGAAAGGGGAGAAGCAGCCAGCCAGTTTGTAAATCTTGGGGTGTCCTTCCGTCAGTGAAAAAACAAGTGACCTAAGGAACTGGAGGTAATGTCTTTTGTTTGAGATAAAAAGAGGGAAAAGAGTGGGGGGGAAGTATACTACATCCAGAATTGAGGAAGGAAGCCAGGGATGGGGAATGGTATTCCGCGGATGGAAAAAGGAAATTACAATAACAAATACAGTGAATATTACCGAGGCAGAAACTCAGTTCTAAACCCAAAGATTGTTGGGGAATTAAAATTAGACCCGGAAGGAGAAGAAAACGGCTTCGGCCTTCGTTTGCGGACCAGCGATCGCGGGGAGAGAAGAGCCGCGCTCCTCCCGGCCTTTAATCTCTTCCCTAGGCGGCTTGTTAGTGTTTGGCAGCCACGGCGGCTCTGTGCCGAGAATAGTACCCTTGCAGCTGATTCCTTTTTTAAAAAGGTGTGTGTGTGTGTGTGTGTGTGTGTGTGTGTGTGTGTGTGTCTGTGTACCTTCCCCACTACATATACACCACTTGTTAATTTCGCCCGTGTGGTCACAATTCAGCGACTGACAGTGGTGCGCTGTTATTTTAAAGGACAAATAGCTTTAATCCCTCCGGGCTTCTCCGCGTCGATTCGGCTTTCCAACCTCTCCCTCCCCTCCCCCCCTCGCCCCTCCCTCAGCTGATGCACAAAAGGTGTGCGCGTGGGGGTACGGATATATATATATGGGTGGGTGAAGAATGAAAGCTAATATTTCTGAGAATTAACATTTTTTTAAAATGTCCAGTTCGGGGTTGTTGTTTTTTAAAGGCCATTGGACTAAAAAGAAAGGGAGAAAACCGTAGTAACAGACGGAAACTCTCAAATCGCAAACCCACAAAGGCCCCTTTTTTTTCTTCTTTAATCTGGCAAAGAATAAATCTTTACTTTCATCAAGCATACACTTTCTTTTTTAAAGGATCGACAATTTCTTCTTTCAAGTATTTCCCTTTTAGTCACATACAGGGTTATGCATAAGCTATGGACGCCGTGGTCGGGTGGGCATCCTGCCCTGGTGGGCCGGAGACAAACCTCCTCAAGACGAAGGTAGGAGCTGTGGCGGAAACCATTCCCCCCTTTTCCCGCCCTTGGCGAATAACCCGCCAAGTCCCGCGCCTCGCCTTAGCCAAGGTTCCTCCGCGGATTGCGCAGGTGGGACATCCTCCCCATCTTTCAGTCTAACTTTCGTTTGGTTTCCTTTTCCTGCTCTCCTCGGCGCCCGCTGACTGCAGGGGTTAAATACCAGACGGGGAGCGGCCGGGGGACCTCTGGAAAGGAGGGCGGGGCGGGCGGGGCGGGGGGGGAGAGCAACCTGAGATGGGCCCTTTATCTGGTCAAAGGGACTTCTTCGCGCTGGTCCAGCGGGACCGAGGAGGCCTTGCTCAGCACCGAAGGCGTAAACGTGAGAAAGGAGTCCGTCCGGGTGGTGGCCGAGCAGTTAAAGTCCGATCCCGAAGGCCGCTGCGCTAGTCCGGTCGCCTGGGTCCCGTGACAGGCCAGGCAGGAGCAGGGGCTCCCTCCGGCGCCGCTCAGCCCGTGGGTCGGGCCGGCATAGAGGGAGGGGTGTCGGAAGGCGCACAGCAGTTCTGGTCGCGGGTACGGGTGGGACAGGACGCGGAAGGTGTCCAGCGGCCTCAGCGGGGAGCTGAAGGGGGCGGCTGCGGCCGAAGCCGAGGCGGCTCCGAGGCCCATGTGGGAGTAATAGGGCAGGGGCAGGTGGGAGGGGAAGGGGTAGGGCAGGTTGCCGGTGGCCGCTGCGTGGCTCATCATATAGGTGTAGAAAGCCGGATCCGCCGGGTGGGGCCAAGTCATGGCCAGGCGCTGCCTCTTGTCCTTCATCCGCCGGTTCTGGAACCACACCTGGGGGGGGGGGGGGCGACAGACAGGCAAAGCAAAGGAAGCTCTGAGCAGGGATAGAACTAGGGTCTGTGTCACCCCGGGCAAACATGGATTCCGCGCCCCCCCCCCCCATGGGTTATTTTGTCATTTTGGCGGGCCCTCCCCCAGCCTGAGGCACATGCCGCGCTTGCCCCCGCCTAGTTGCGGCCCTGGCTCTGAGTCGTCCGCAAGGCTGGGCTCCCGCTGCAACCCTCTGCCCCTTGGCCGAGCGGCTACGGACCTGGGGTCGGCAGCCTTCCTCGAGCTGGCGCCCTCCAGGGTCCTTGGACTACCATTCCCACGCTTGCCTGTCAGCCGGGAGTTCTCATCCGGACTGAAGCCCAAGGCATCCGGAGGGGGCCAGGCACGGACTAGGGGCAGCTGCCCCTGGCTACCAAAGATACTCAAGACTTCGATGGCATGGAGCTGTGTGCCCAGCATTTTCTCGCGCACCGCCATTACAAATCAAATTGAGTGGCTTCATTATATTTACTGGTCTTCACAATAGCATACTTGCCGGATTTACATAATTGTCAAGGAGTGTAATTTTTTGTGGCCTACAGGTTTAAGTAGAAGTAAAACAAAATGATTGTGAATTAGGCTTGGAAAAAGACCGGAGAAGTGCAGATCAGTGGACTAGTCCTGCACGAAGGATGCAGAAATATGCTTCCGTGGAACATCTGTAACCTATATACTCTTACTATATTCTTCAAAAATCCCTTCCCTTCCTTCTTTGACATCTACATAAAGTCCAGTGCAGCAGGCAACTAATGCTACTATTGTTATAACAATTGTAATAATAATAATAATAATTAATAATAATACCCTAATAATAGAATTGCTTCCTATGTGCCATTCTGTCTTTTCTTTTCTGTCTTTGCCAAAATATTTCCAGGACCTTTCAGACAATTCTCATCTCTAAGATGAGCAGTGAAACTAACAACCTGAATGACAGCCTGCCTGAGTGTATAGGAAATTCCTTGATGCCACTGCGTGGAAATTGAGCCTTTAATGTGCACTCAGAGGCTCAGGATTGGACATTTCTGTTTCAGGAGAGGTAGGCAAAAAAGCAGGTAAATCCTATCCATAGATGTCCCCAGTTTTAACGTGCTTATTCCCAACTAAATCTGCATAAACGGCTAAGTGGTATAATGATCCAGATGTTACTTAAGCCACCGCGTTTCCCCGTTCTAATGGGTGAAGCCTGACATTCCAGTTTAAATGCAGCGACTTTGGAGTAAGTGCTATTGATTTCAGCAGACCGGGTTACAAGTTGATGCGGGCCCGCGCGCGCGTTTGTTTGTGTGCGTGTGTGTGTGTGTGTGTGTGTGTGTGTGTGTGTGTTAAGGTGGGCTCAAAAAACCCCAGGTGTTCAGGGCTTGATGACCTTCCTGACCATCATCTTAAGAACTTTGCACTACTTGGGACTGATTTTAGGAAGCGGGCCGGCATTGAGTCCCTAAGAAACAGGCTAAAGCTGCAGACCTAGTCACGCTCGCCTGGAAAAAAGTCCCGCCGAAGGAATGAAACGAGGCTCACTTCCCAGCAGACCGTTAGTTCCGCTTCTCCCAAGAAGGAGCCACTGCAGTGCTCAGGCACTGTCTAGCCAGAGCACATCTCAAGGTGAACTCAACCAATTGCAAATGAGGGTCAAGACCCACCTTCGCCATTCCCGAAAGAGCGCCGCCTTTAAAGCTAACTAGCGGGGAGTCGAAAGGGCTTGGAGAGGGTCAAAGTCCCAGCCCGGACGCTGGAGACGCTCCGAAGTCCTGGGAGGTTTCCTGCTTCTTTGTGGCCAAGTGTGCAGGAAGCTTGGCCCATGCCTGATGCGGGAGGGATGAGACTGAATCCCCGCATGCAAGCCTACCTTGATGGTGGTTTCCGGTAGGTTTAAGGCGGCGGCCAGCTCGCACCTCCTGGGTCTGGACACGTAATTCTCGCGGTAAAACTCTTTCTCCAGCCTGGCTATCTGCTCCCGGGTGAAGGCGGTGCGGTAACGGCGCATTTGATCGCTGGCGCTGCAGGCCAGCGACCCCTGAGAACCCCCTCCTCCTCCTCCTCCTCCTCCTCCACCACCGCCGGCACCGGCACCGGCACCGCCGCCCGTGGAGGGGTCGCCTCCGCCGCTGGAGCTCTCTGCCGAAGTTTCTGAGCACTGACCTGCAGGAGAGAGCAGAGAGGAAGCCATCCAGAGAGGGAAAGACAGCTGGAGCGCCGACGAGGTCCCCGCCCCCACCCCCATTTCTATTTCTTCCCCCTCCCACACCAACTCGGGCAGCAGGGCCATCCGGCAGACTTTGGCGCAGAGGCTCAGGCCAGGGGCTCCTCCGGAGTACTATCGGGTGGGCCCCGGAGAGCCGGCGGGGCTGCTTCACCGGCGCGTTTGAAATAAAGCAAGTTGTTCTCGCTGGCTTCCGAAGCTGTGGGACCCAGGCAGGCCACCGATCTCGGAATACAAAGTGTTATAGCGGCACTGCGGAGTCCAGTGCGCGGGTTGAAATGACGAGAGAATGCCTAGGGGTAAAAACAAGCCAGGCTGACTGCCGGGTTGCCCGAGGATGGGGATGGGGGGGCGGCATTCAGGGGCCGCTATGACCAGCTCAGTCCTCAACCTAGTTAAACTGGGCTGTTCAAATGTAAATACTGCAGGCGACGGCTCAGTAAGGTCAGTACGCTCGACCTTAGGCACGCTTGTTCTGAGGCTACGTTTCATTAGACGGAACGGGTTTTGCTTTCAAGGCTCGGGCAGGCTGTGGGTTGGATTTAATTAGGCGTGGTCTTCCACGAGGAAGGGAGAGCCCTTTGAAATCCTTGACGACCACCCAACGATGCCCACTGCATGCCGAATCTAGAGGCCAAATTCTCCGACCTCCCTTTTTCCTCTCTCTTTCAAATTACAACCCGAAATATACCTACCAGGGAGTAAATCCGATTGTTCCCACTCGAACAATCAAGTGGGTTGTTCTGCCCACCTTTCTATTGAGGATAGAGATTCACTCGATGCCAATCCCATTTCGTGGTGTGTATACTGCGCATATAAAGCCGCAATCCCGGGCCCACACTCTGGAATAGATTACCCTAAGATCCACCGGACACACTTCCAGGTAAGCTCCATTACGCGTTTTATCCGCCTATCACGCCCGTTTCTGGTACCGAGATTGCTATGCGAGGCAACGAAAGCTCCCCGGCTTCGGACTGCAAGCCAGGGGGTCGGGAGACCTGAGGAGGGATGTATCCCGGCGTCCACTTGGACGCCTCGGCACCTCTGAGCTGCGAACTCCTTCCCGGAAGCGGAAAGAACGGCAAGCTTTTCTCTGGCTCTTTTATTCGGTAGCACCTGCAGTCGAAGAGGAATTCGAGATTCCATTTTCTCCCGGCTGGAAAAGCGTTTTAAGGGCCTCAGTAGCCCTCCTCGCCAAAAAAGGAAAATTGTCACCATCATCATCCTGCATCTGATCCAATGGACCTGGAAAGTTTATGCTACAATAAGAGTCCTCTGCTGTCCGAGTTCTGTCGCTTGAATGGTTTTGCTGCGACAGGCTCACTCGACCGGCTTCCTGGAAGTTAATACACAGAAACCACACATACACACACAACGCGCGCGCGCGCGCACGCACACACACACACAGAGGAAACCAGTGAATAGGACAGGACAGGGTCTGCATTGGATTATAATATGTAGGGACTGTAGAAAATATTGCAAGGTGAATGGGCAAAAGGAATGTCTCTGAGCCCCTCGGTCAGGTCCCCCTTTTCTGCTGCGTGAAAGAGCTGGGGGATCCAGCCGACCACTTTTGGGCCTGGAGGCTGGCGAGGGGGGTGAAGGTTGCTGCCGCGGCCTGCTCCAAGCCGCGGCCGCTTTCCTTTGCCAAACTATCCGCGATAAGGGAAACAAGGCTGTAAACGCCAGCCGGACACAACCGGCTCTTTCTCTCTCTTTACAGGGAATCGGGGTTTTCTTCTTCCTCCTGATACTCCGGGCGAAAGAAATCCCCGGGAGCAAAACAGGAGCTGTCACTCGGGCACCCTTCCCCCCAGAAGGCGCTGGGGGTTTGGGACTTAGGGAGGGAAGTGGGCGGCGGGCGGAGATGAGAAAGGCCCTCGACTCCGGCCCTTGGCTTTCCACTGCAGCCAGTTCTCAGGGTGTCCGCCTGAGACCAAAGGCATTAACCCCCGCGACCACTTCCGAGCTGGCGCCACCAAGGCAGGGAAGTGAAAAGCAATTGGGGCCTGAAGCCAACCTGCCAAGAGGACCTGAAAGCTGCAGGGTGGGCAGCTGAGAAAAGGGGGGCGGGGGAGGAGAGAGAGGCCGCGGTTTTATGGTCTTTCTGTCTCGGGGGGTGAGGGGCGACGTGCCTATGTGACGTCGCCCGCGCTGGTGGCTGCTTCTTCGTAGGTCCAGGCATTCTGCGGTTCTGCTAGGGGAAACTCGCCCGCCCGCACTCCTTGCAACAGAGCCTCTGGAGAGGGCGGCCGGCAGGCGCGGATAGATGCTTTTGATCTTGCTGAAATGCTAAGGAGGCGGCTCGCTTTCCTTTCCTGTTCCTCAGCAATAGGAAGGGGGCAGGGGGCACCACGCAGTCCTATAATCCGTGGGTGGGGGGGAGCATCAAGGAGGTGCTAGGCACAGCAACAGAAAAAAAGAAGCTGCTTCTGGGGGATTTATTGCAATCAAAGTCTAGGCTTCGGGGAGCGGGAGCGGGAAATCTGTAAAGCTCTTAATTCTCTGTTGCAGCGAGGATGCGATTTCACGTCCTCCATTAACACGTCGTTACACTTCAAAGGGGGAGATGTGTGTGGCTCGTTGCAGATGTCTCTCGGTGGGCAATGAGAGATGGAGGCAACCCAAGCCGCAGGATTTGGAGGCTGGGGGAGGGCAGTTCAAAGAGGGAGGGAGAGAAAATAAAACACAGGCGGCGATCCAGAAATCACTTAAGCAATAGGCCTGCTAGTGGCCGCCCAGGGGCGCTCTGAGGACCGAGCCAAAGAGCAGTGCTGGTCCGGTCCGGTCCGGTCCGGTCCCGTCCCGTCCCGTCCCACCCATCTGCGAGTCCAGATGGGTCTCCCCGGGGAGCTCAAGAGAAGGGAAGCGGGGAGGGGTCGGGTACCTTTGCCGTGCTGGTGGTGGTATTCCGCGTTGCCGGGGGCGCAGTCCGGGGTGCAGCTCACCTCGATTTCCTCATAGAAATCCGATTCGGTGTCGGAGCTGCTCTGGGGGCCTTTGGTGGGGGGGAGGCGGTGGAGGGAGGGCTGCTGACCAGCAGAAAGAAGCGCCGCCGCTGCGGAGCGGTTCTCCGGGACCGTCCCTGCCGCTGGTAGGACTTCCACCTCCTCTTCTTCCTCTTCCTCTTCCTCCTCCTCCTCTTCTCCTCCCGCACCTCTTCCTCCTCCTCCTTCTTCCCGGGAGGACAAGGGGGCAGCTCTAGGGCTCAAGCAGGTCCTGGACATCATCCTGTCCTGCGGCTCCGGGCCCGGGCCCCCCACGGCCTCTGCCAAATTGGGCGCCCTCTTGCCAGCCAGAGGGCCAAGCTGACCTCCGTCCAGAAACAGCACCATCTCCTTCCTGGTTTCCATCGTGCGCGTCTTTTAAAGCAGCCCAGCCAGGTTCTCCCTCTCGCGTTCTGGCGCTCTTCCCCCCCACCACCCCACCCCAGCCTCCATCCACCCCGGGGCGCCTTCCCCCCCTCCCGCCTGAGCTCTTCTTCTACCGAGGCGGAGGGGAGCCGTGCGCGGGGCGAGCCGGGGGGATGACCTTGTGATGCGAACGCTCCAGTGTGCGGCGCCGGCTCTGGGAGGGACCTCACCATTGCCCTCTTCTTTCTAATGCTGTCATCCCTTAATGGTGCACTCGTCATTACAGTTACCTCTGGTGACGCCACTGGCTTGATTGCCGGGGGATAAATAGGCGCGTCTGCCGGCCGGAAGATGAAAGGAAGAGCCGGAGCGAAGAGTTAAGGGGGGCCGGGGAGGAGGGGAAAGCGCACCAGGTGTAACCAGTGCTGGGGAAGGAAGGAGGCGGGAAGCAAAGCGGACAGGAGAGCGAGAAGGCTGACACCGCGCCCGCCTCTTCGAGGTCTTCACCTGAGAGGCCAACCTCATTCAGGTCCAGTTGTGCTGCGTACCTGGTTTTAACGACGCCCGCCTTTGATCCGACACGCGGGAGGCGTTTCGCAGTGGCGTCTCTCCAGGCGCGAAGAAGATATCCCCAGATCGCTGATTCCGAAGGAGTTCTATCTTCTAGGTGGCACAGGCCAATGGTTTCCAAGATGCCCTTGAAAACTAGGCTCAAACCTTTCATTCACGGCGATCCAGGTGGCTTTTTGCGCTTTGTTTGACCCCTCTCCCCCCTCCCTTCTCTTTCGAAGGCATCCTTGGATTTCAAGTCTTTGGGCCATCTGGTCGGAACTCCAGAATTAGTAGCAATCCTGGGAGGAGGACAGCTTGACTGACGTCCTGCCTCCAGTGCAGATGGTGGCTAATGATAACTTTATGTATATGCATTTTACATATACACAAAACGTGTATTTTTCTTGCCTTAGGTGGGAAATGGACCAGAAGGTGATTTTCACGTTTAGACGCCTAGAAAGAATTAACTGCCGGCTACTAATTCGAAATGTCAAGGGACTGGGCAAATCTGTGTTGAAGGTATAAAGTTGAGCAGACCAAGTTTTGTGGAAGTTTTTCTCGCAAATGTACCCAACCTACTTTACCATACACAACGATTTAAAAGCTTGTTGTTGTTTTGTTCTTCCTTTGCAGGCAAAATAACCACAAATCCTACGTCTTTAAGAGCCATAGAATAACACCTCATCCTTAAACCTTCCTTTGTAAGTCACTTGCTCTTCTTACTTTTTTTTTTTTATTAATCCTTCTCGGGTTTAAACTTTCGTTCAATAATGTTTCTAGTCCGGCAAACGATTTAGGAGTATTTTTTGAGGGGAGTAGTGCATAGAAGCAACCCGATTTTTTAAACCAAAGCGAGTTCCCCTCAGTCTAATGTTCTGAAGTAGCCCGGTTGGGGTGAAGAGTAGTGAACAGGAGTACAGTAATAGAGTCGTGACACTAATGAAGCAAATGCGTTTCTAGCACAAATGTCGCTGCGCTGTGACTGACAAATATAAAACAGGTTATAGAAGCAGCTGAAGGCTCTGCGAAAGCGTTTACTTACTGTAAAGATGTTTCATTTTGATTGCTCGCCGCCTTCAGGTACGGCCTCCCGTTTCGTTCCAGCCACTTGAAGCCCACCTCTCTATATTCGGAGGAGTCCTGCAATCTTCTAGTACCCCACATTAACAATTCGGTTTGGCCTTGAAGTTTGGATAGCGCCCTGGCTGCCGTCTTAAATAGGCAGTCATGCCTGTTTCTTCAGAAATCAGCCGTGTTGGTTTCAGTGGGATTTACTCCCCACGAACTGCATATAGATTTGTTGGGAAAGCATCTTTTAGACTAATAGAGCAGGAAGGCTTGGCCCCTCGATTGGGGGCATTTATTACTCATCTCAGAGTATTATTTGCGGCCAGTGTAAGGAAAAATGGTCGGGGTTTAAGGCAGGTCATTTGTTTTACGTGGGCTGCGGGAGCGCTGCAACTGCGGGGAGCAGTTATAAACGGATCTCCAGAACGGTTGAAGAGCGGAGGCGCTTTGTGCACGGCCGCAACTGCAGCGAAGCCGAGGGGGGGAGACTAAGACGCGGATTGGGAAAGACTCGCTAAATTCACCGAGCCTTAATTCCAGGTGAATTAAGTCCTAACCCTTTAGGGCTGAATAGGGTAATAAATGGGTCCTCGGCGCCTAGGTTAGCCAGCTGGTTGCCCTTAAAAAGCACTTCCGTTGTTATTTTTAGCTCTCTCGGGGGCAAAACTTGGACGCTGGTTCTTCCCCGCGGGAGAAATCAAGGTAATGTACATGGAGCTGTGGAGATGTGTAGTGCAATCATTCCTGGATGTTCAAAAGTGGGGCAGTCTTGGGTCTGAACGTACGAAAGTGAGAGTGCGCAGAAGAGGGGCAGGGAGGCAACTTTCCTGAGCCGCCTCGTCCAGCAAACCAGGGCAGGATCTCCTGCCCACGCACTACTGGTCCCCACGGCTGGTGCATCAGCTGGAGAGACGGAAGGGCAGTCGTGTCAAGGGGAACGCCACCCCTCCAGTCAAGCCACGGGGAAAATCGGACCCCTGGGCTGGGTGAAACTTCTCCAAAGGAAAGAAATCAACGCTGGGCAGAAAACTAACTCCTCCTGGTCTCCTGTCTTCCACGGCCACCCTGAGAAGTTCTGGCTCCTTGGGAAGGATGGGGGTGGTGCGTGTGCTTTGCATTTCTGAATCCCCCTCCTCTCTCAGCTGCTTGGGGCTCAAAAGTGTCAAAACCGCTAGGAACCCGTGAATTCTCATTGATTTCCAGAGGCTTCGACAAACGGACCTACTCCTTTGTGGGGAGCACGTTGGCCTCCGTTTCATTAGCAAGAGGAGGAAGGGCGTTGGTGTCCTCCAAGGGGAATCCTCAAGGCCACTTCGGCAGCCATGTTAGCACTTGAAACGCTGGAGTTAATAGAAGGATAACCCTGGGGAGAATTAGAATTAGAAACCGGGCGCCACAAAATGGAACCTGCTGAGTTGAGAGCAGCATTGAGAGGTACTCCCACAAATCCCTTATACAAGCACACACACCTTGCTTCCAGAAGGGATAATTTAGGAGGGAGAGGGAATGTGTGATTTTTCTGCCCACCTTGGGATCAGAAATTCTCAGAAATATCCCGAGATACACCAGTAACCAAGACCTTTGCCAATGGCTGGCAGTGCTAGTAAAAGTAAAAGCTCACAGGGTTGTTGTTGTGGGGCAAATAGGAGGAGGAAGGAGTATTAGGTTTGTTTGCCGCAGCCTTGAGTTATTTGTAAAAATAATAAAGGTGGGATAGTAAATAAATAAATGGGACATGACATTCATTCTGGCAAGAAACCAAAGGCAGGGTTTATTCATGATGTGTTAATAGTGTACAGAACAGGAGGCTGAAATCCATGTGGACTGTTAGACATTAATATGTCTGCCTCCCCTCCTCTCACTTTTAATGGGTTCTGGTTTGATCAATGTGTTCATCTACTTGTTATTGTAGTTCTGCTTTATAAAGGCACACAGGTCCTGAAAAATAAATAAGGTCCTACAATAAAGTCCTGGAGAAAAAAACATAGGGCAGAATAATATTAATGGAAAGTAACTTAAACCACACCATGTTTCCATATATATGGCAGGTTGAGACTCTGGTGGGAAAGAGAATGATTTCATGTCTGTGAAGGTTCTCAGTCATCCAGGTGGAATTGTCTGTAGCTTGAATCATGTCAACTGGATTTCTATTTTCTCAGTGGAAACGTTTCCACTGAGAAAATAGAAATCCAGTTGACATGATTCAAGCTACAGAATGATTTCATCCTAATCTTGGTTGACAGCCAGGCCTAAACATGCAGTTTGCTGATTTGAAATATGAAAAGAACATTCCCTCCTCCTTTTAATTGCTAGCCTTACGTTTATTTATTTGTATGGGTCCAATTTGTATCCTGCCTTTCCTCCAAGAGCTCAAGAAGGCTTCCATGGGAATCTCTCTTCATTTAATTCCCCCGACAGCAATCCTGTAAGGTAGGGTGGGCTGTGACTGGCCCCAAGTCATCCGTAGCTAAGGAGAGATACGAACTTGGGTCCCCCCTGACCTAGTCTAACAATTTGACTACACCATAATGGCTGACTCCTTCTTAAAACACCTAGCAATCCTAGGTAAGGGTTCTTCTCATTCTCAAAGAGGCTTGCAAATTCCACCTGAACCAGCAATGCATTGCCCGTTAGGAGAATGATTTTAATCAGAGATGCCCCTTGATTCTCCTGGATTTATGTTATACAGTGAGATTAAGAGACCTGAGAAGTCTCCTCCACCCTAGGTTCCCACCCTGAATTCTGACTTGAAGAATTTGTCCACGAGAAAATGTCTCCTCGTTCAGAACCTATAAATCTCCAGTAGGGATGGGTTTGCCCTGGACCCTGCCCAGTGCTGAAACAAATCCCCGGGTGAGTGTTTCAGCAGGCCATGCATCTTGAGAAATACCTCTCCGCTTTGAAGTTGATTTTCATTTTGTGCAGGGCCATCATGCCCTCTCCATTCAGAAGGAAGACCCATTTGGCTCAGTGGGATTTATCTCAAGCAAGTGTGTTTCAGAGTACATCTCAAATCCCTGCCTAACAAACTGCTCTTGCAGAAGTTTAAAGGGCTGTGCAGCTGAAGATTTGCAAAACTGTGGGTCAGCTTGTGAGTTTTCACAAGTAGTTCATTGGGCATAGATATACTCCTAGATATGGTTTTTGCACCCTAAAGCCACGCCAGTTTGGTTGCTCTCTTTCTATGCTTCTTGGTGTGCTTTGAACAATTCAATTGTTACACAGGAAGTTTGTTAGTTGGACTGTAGTGTTGTGGGTAAAGTGTCAGACTGGGATACCGAGGTTCAATTCTCCACTTATCTGTGAAGCTGACTGAGCGATTTGGGGCCAGTCAGTATCCTTCAATACAACCCACCTTGCAGGGTTGGTGTTGTGAGGATAAAAAGAAGCCATCCTTCTCTTTCCATGGATGCTGCCTCAAGCTCTCGGACAAAAAATGGGAGATTGATGCTATTGCATTAAATGCAAAAGAAACCAAATAGTTCCTGCTGCGGCGGATGTTTCTTATTGGTTTATAGATAATAGATTGTCAATACAAAAAGTAGCCCTGTCAGATTGTTGCAGGAAAAACATCAAAGGTTTTGTGATAGCTTAACCATTAAAGCGCCGATCACAAGAGAAACTTTTGCTAAGCAGAGTCTACGTCATCAGATGCATGAAAGGTTGTGCTGTCACCTGTAAATATGTACAGGGGTGGGAAAGAGACTGTATATCAGAAGGTCAAAGGGAAAAGAGATGCAAGAAATTCAGAGATGTTTATTCATTGCATTTCCCCCCCCCCCCAGGAATTCAGAAACCAGGTACAAGGGGTGTGTGTGTGTTTGTTTCCTCCTCTTTAAAATCACCTGAAATTCAATCTTAGTTAAGGTAGTTCCTCCATGTCATGACTCACCACACAATGTACTTGGGAGTAAACATGTGTGTGTTGGAATAAAGAGGAGCAAAATAAATTAGTTGATAGAGGCACCACTGCAGAGCCTAGGAAAAAGCTTCTCAGAGGCTTCTTGCTTTGATGATCAATATGGCCCAGAAAGATGACTGCAATAAATGCACACTCTTTTAGGACTTAACAAGAACAACAACAAAAGTGATTGGTTTGGTATTCTTTAGTAAATGAATTTTGTCCAATTCTGGTACAATCCCTTTCTCTGCCCTAAAGGGAAAAATTGTCTTTTTCTGTGCCTGTAAAGAAGTGCTTTCCAACTTTTTTACATACAGTATTTGGAGATACATCGGGGTGCTTTTACAACGTGGCTACCTGGGGAGAGAGAGGACTTAGCTAGGCATAGAAGGGTTGTATTCATTTACTAAAGAACACCCTGATCTGATATTAACTGCCACTCAATCTACCCATCTCTCCGGCCCATCTTCACTCTTGCAAAGCCCCCCCCGTTTGTCTTTCTCCCAAGCAGGTGAGGACATTACCAAACCAAGCCCTGAGAAGGCCCCCATTCTTCTCGTTTGCTAAGGAGGCTAATAGAACCCACTGGAGCCCAGAGGCATTCTGGGTAGCAAGATGATGCTAAAGGCCGGCGCTGGTCTTTGTACGAGGGGCCAGGTTTTAAGTATAAAAAGGCAGGTAAAGCAGAAAGTCTAGCAGGTGCTAAGGGAAGTGTCTATGGCCATATTAGCGCCCATGTTAGAGACTACGACTGTAAAAAAGGGGGTCCCTCTATTTTCAGAATGAAATAGATGCACATGTATACCGCCAGAAAAAGAAAATTATCTAAAGGAGTCTCAGAATGAAACTGAGATTGACCATACTCAGTTTATCTCTACTTATGGTTTCTGTTAATTCTCCCAACAACCAGACTTGTCAATTACTAATTTTCATTATTTTGAACCATGTGTTTGGGAAGCCTAAATCAGTAAGGAAGGCCGGAGTCTCCCACCCTTTTGAAACACAACAAAGGGAAAATAAGTCACCTTTACTAATGACCTCGGGAATATCCTCAAACACAAATGCTGGAAGTGCTTGCTTTGCTTTTAAAGGCATTCAGATGCTTGTATTCAGTGCAAAGGATCTGGGAAGCAGAAAGCTTATCCGGGGAACGGGAATATTAGCTGTCATGGGGTCATGATCACTCTTTTATTAAAGGCAGTTTTAGCAACCTTGTTAGACTCAAACCACTGCAATGAAGGAAGCAGTTCCTGCACTCATTTATTCCCCAGTTTGCTCATAAAATTGATGCAATAGGAATAAGTCACTTACAAGATGTTAGACATTTTATTCTATGTCTTTTTTTGGCACTGGGATAGAAAAGAGGTTCAGCAACTTCCACATTTTAGCGACAGCACGCTTGGTTTTTAAAGCATTGCATAGGACAGAGCTTTCCAAACTTTTCATGTTGGTGACACACTTTTTAGACATGCATCATTTCGTGACACACTCTTACAGCAGGGATCAAGGCAGGCACTGGGACCCGCGGGGGCAGATTTGGAGGCAGCAGGGCACAAGGCAGGCACTGGGACCTGCGTGGAATCCTGGCAGGGCTCGGAGGCAGCAGCAGCCGCGACACACCCAGACACTGCAGCCGACACACTAATGTTTGGAAAGCTCTGGCATAGGAACTTCCAAATACCACTTTTTAAATGTCAGTTTCTAACTACATGGAATCTGAAAGATATACGCAAATTCACAGTAGCGCTCTGTATGGGGTAGTAATAGGACGGAAAGATGTAGGAAAACATCTATAATTATACAGCGTGGTAAAAAAAATGCATGTCTAGCATCCAATGGCAAATTGATCATCACCCTAAACCATGGTGGTATTAACCACAGTTTGTTTAGTAGACTGCTAGCTAGGTTCACATATCCTTCTAACCCATAAAGTGGGTAATTTGGTTTTGCTTAGGCTGTGTGACTCTAATACTATCAATTAACAATTCCATATGCACTACCTTAAATAAACTTTACTTAACGCAATGGGGCTGGCTGCTGAATAAACATTTCTGAAACTATGCTTTTAAATTGGTAATCCAGCTCATACCTAGTGATAGGATTTTTTAAATCTGACCCAAAGAAATCTTGTCTAGAGAAAGGCAACAAAGATAATGTCTGTAGCCTAGAGACCGACTCCTATAAAAAAGAAAAATTTCAGGAATTGGACTTGTTTTTTTCAGGAGAAGAGACTATCAAGATAACCCATCTTTGCATATTTGAAAGACTGTCACGCATATGATGGAGCAGATTTATTTTCTGTTGCTTCAGAAAGCAAGACTCAAACACATCCATTCAAAGGAGAAGAAAAAGCATTGAGGACAACATTTCGGAACAGACACCTGGATGTACCATCAGCTCTTTCTCAGTAGAACAAATTGCTTTGGAAAGTGATGGGCTATTTTTGAAGTTTTGGGGGAGAATCTGGATGGGCAACATCTATCAGGAATGTTATATTAATGAAGTTCCTGTTATGAAATAAGAGGGCTGACTAAATGACTTTTGAGACTCCTTCCAGCTCTAGAATTTTATAAAATAACATTTAGCAGATAGCTTCCTCTCACTCATCCCTATTATATTTATTTTTAACTTGCATACTCTTACAAGCTTCCATTATGGCTGAGATTATAAAACATCACCTAGCTTTTTTTTTTTTTTTAAAAAAAAACCTACTTGTAGATGTTTTAAAGCCTAAAAGTTTTGAACAAACAAATGAATTACGCTATCATTATGAGCAGTGGATATACTGTACCCACACATCAGTTTCATGACTCTGATGTGCTTTGATTTCCATCAATGGGATCCCACCACAAACCCGTCTACCAACTGGATAGAACTCACTAAGAAATGGATACTTCTGTGTGGCAATATAGGTAACTTATTAGGTAAATTTTAGATGGAAGCTCCAGGAATACAATTATCCTATCCAAAGGTGGGCATATCTAAAGACAACAGGAATTGATGAGGCAGAGGTATACAGGAGATATTAGGGTTGTATCTTAACTACTGAAGAAAGAAAATGCAAGTTTAAACTGATTTATGTATAAATAAATATTAACTAGCAATGAAATCATAACAGCAAAGTACACCTAACAAGGTGGGGTGGGGAAAAGGTGGGAGGGGGAGGGGGAGGGGGAGGGGGAGAAATCACAACTTGTGTGAGATTCAATTATTTTGGCAATTTGTGTGCTTCATAGTGCCAAGCCAACAATGAGCTCTGTTGTGTTCACTGACAATTTTCTCCCAAGTAAGTGTCAACTGAAATACTATTTTAGTTTTATTTTAAGACTTGGTTCAGATTTTTTTGCTCACATAGAACAGAACAGATCCCTTCCTGTTTTCTTTCTCTCTGTCTCTCTCTCTCTCTCTCACACACACACACACACACACAGGATGATTCAATATATACACAGCTAATTTAACCAAAACTAATGCTCCAGATATATTTCCAAATATTTTAAATTACTGTCATGTTTGTCATATTGCAAGGCAACTCTTTGCAAAAATAACAGCATCCAAGCCCAATGAATCACTTTCCAAGCTGGAGACTTTAGAAGACATTTAATTTATTTTACACTTGGTAGAAATAACTTCCATAAATTTTAATGTTGTACTTGCAATCTGTACGTGCCTGTTCTAATTGCAATTGACGTAACATCTCCATAACAGTATATCATATTTTAAAGGGGAACAATATTTTCACAGCTGCAAATATGGGATCAATACACGTTCAAATGTATGTAAACCACAATTACTTTGTTGCTGCTTTAAAAAAAAATATTCCAAATGTTTTTTCCCCCACCGGTTTAATGCCAGTGAGGTGACTGGGAAAAAGGAATCCAGTTTATGTTAGGCTCCAGATTCAGATCTCCTGGTGAACATGGAAAGATGAGTGAACGTGCAGAGGGAAGCTATTTATTTCCCTTGATAAAGTGAACTAAAGGGCCATTTCCTTTGCTCCTGTTGGTAAATGAGGCTGACTGTAAATTAAGCACAACACCCTTCAAATGGAGCTGTCCAGATCTGGGGACTTCATCCCAAGAGATCAGGGGCCTTCTCTCTTCTTCCGTAAAACCCGATAGCCCCTATTTCCGAACTCTACGGATTTGCTTTAGTGGGGACAGCAAGGGGGTTGGTGGAAGACAAATGGTGTTTGGTTCTTGTGAAGATAGAGCTTGCTGGTAAAGGAGTGGTGCTGGTGCCACAGCGCTCTCAGGGCATCTGAGGTCAGATCTCTAGCACCAGGGCAGTTTTACCCAATGATAAGCATCGCTTGTTAGAAGCACCAGGAACAGCTTCCCTTTTGATTTGGGGGGGGAGGGGTACTAAGGGCTCAGGTCCAGCAGATTGCCTCAAGGCTTTGAAAGCGGTGAGGGCGGTATTAGAAGGTGGCTCCTAGTTAGTAGAACCCTTTGGTGTGTTGTTAAGGAAAGGAAAAGCATGTCAAGGAAGAGATAAAGTTTGGCGTACTAAGACCGAGGCTCTTTCATGTGTGGTCCTGTCCTCTTCCCCTCCCCTCCATTTGGGCACCAGTGGAAGCCCCATCTTCAAGACATGAACATGGAAAAGTAGAGCTATTGGATTCAGGGAGGAGACTTGGTGCCAATAAAATATGTTCCCATGGTATCACAAAGCAGCATACTTCCGTATCTTCCCCACATCATTTTAAGAGTCCAGATGTCACTTAGAGCATATCCACTGCCAATTTTGTCCCAATTGTGTTTAACTATAGTAGTATCAGGATAGAGGTGTTGCAATCAATTGACCACCTAGTTTTTAAACAGATTATTTGGATTCTGCTTAAAATGGTGACATGTAGCACATATTTCATGGACAAATCCGATGGATGAATATGTATTAAGTGCTCCCTTTAACATTCTTCCTTTACTGTATAGCGGAAATAGAAGTTAGCAGTAGTGCTACATTTGTGATGTTGTAGCTCTGGAGCATGAATGTTAATGTTGCCTTTCAAAATGCACATACATATGGCCTTGCTAGACAATGAAATCAAATCATAACTCAGAAAGGGAATTAACTGGAGTATTAGCTAAGATCGGAAGACTGTCTAAGCAGGGTTCCATGATCTTCCATTCCACAGCCAAATATCTTAACAGTTAAAGTTATTTAACTACTGTATCTAGGGTCAGCCTTTCGCCTGTCAGGTACCCTTCAGATATGTTATATGATAAAACTCAGGAGGACTCCCATTTTGGAGAACTGAGTTCCTTGCTAATAAGGAAGAACAACAACAAGAAGAATAACAACAAATACTGCTTGATCCTACAAAAACAGAAATTCCAAATAGATCACACTGTATTTCTGACCAGTTCTCCATTCTGAATAACCCTTTTTACAAACCTTCTTGTACAAAAGAGAAGTGTAACAGGAGATGACCTGGGTGAAATCTTTTCACTAATATCCTAATATGCAGGAGGGTTTTTTGTTTTTAATTAGAAAAAATATTCAAACATAAACTCCTGCTCTGAAAACATTACCATTTGACTGTGAAAGAGTGATCCTTACCAAGCAGTAACTTGTTCACCTTGATAAATACCTGTTGCTGACCAATGCCTTTTAAATGTTTTCTTGAAGAATCTAAAGAAGCAGATTCTGTGACCATGGACACAGATAAGGAAGGGTGGTGTGATACATTCAAGCTCCATATTAAGGAAGGAGGCTGAATTGAGAGAGGAAGGGGAAGATCCAAAAGAAACAAACAAACAGACATGTCTGTTTCAGCTATCTTATCCTAGCCTTACCCTTTTGCAGGAAAATCATACTTCCATATTTGAAGTCAAGGGTTTATTTCAGCTTCCTATATTGTTTCCAGTGAAAAGAAAGCAAAAATGGAGAAATTAAGGAATATTCTGTTATTACCCATATTCAGTCATAGTCCTGTAAAATATTTTACAGCAAATCTAGTATAGGGGCCAGCAGTTTCTCATTGGGGGCCTAATCCTGTGAACAGAAATTCTGCCAGTCCAACAGTTTAAGGAAGCCTCATCTGAACTCCAAAGGTCCTGCTCCCTCTCTCAAGGCCTTCACCACCTTACCACCTTTTCCAGGTTCTGGACAAGAAAGTAGGAACTTGAATATAGAAGATATTGAGAAAAAGGCCCCAAATCTATGTGATTGTGTAAATGTTGATTTATGGTACTAGTCAGTCTAGTGAGGGAGAAAGTCAGAAATGAAGTTACTGTTCTTGTTCTTGTTGCAAATCATACCCTGTTTTTCTGCCCAGAGATTCTATGGCCCTCACCCTGACTTTCTTTAGATGAAGCCTTAAGACCCGTGTCATAGACTAGAGAGGATGGCAGGTCCTCTGGGGTTGTCTGATTTGGAAGATAGTGGTTGTTTTCTCTGAGATTTTTTTTTTGTTTTTTGTATTGTATGGATTGTTTTATTTTAAATTTTGTATATTGTATAACACCCAGAGAGGTAATGGCATTGGGTGGCTTATAAATATAACAACATAAAATAAATAAAATGGCTAACAGTCAAAAGTAAAATCTAAACAGAGATTTTGCTTCTATCTGTGCTCCTGCCCTCTGAAGATGCTGGCCACAGATGCTGGCGAAACGTTAGGAACCACAACTTCCAGAACACGGCCACACAGCCCGGAAGACCCACAACAGCCATTGAACTCCGGCCGTGAAAGCCTTTGACAATACATTAAAATCTAAACTGTTACAATCTGATAAAAATATTAAAGTCACTTTGAACTAATGCAAACTAAACAGGTTTGGCTGAAGAAGAACATCTTGACATCACGTGCAAAGATACCTTTTGGTTGTGGTCACTCCAGAGAGAGCCTCCCTCTGCCTCACAAAATCACAGATTCTCTCGAAAGTGACCCAGTTCTGCTTGTGGCTCACCAGAATCTGATGACATCCTAACTGAAATAAAAATGTTGTCTGGCACAACTACTTTGCTAGCTTGGAAATAACATGCTTTGTATAATTGGGAGACCAGAAATGCCAGAATATAATGCTGGCTAGGAGTTCTGGGATTTGATATCCACACATCCAGAGATCAGCCTATTCCAACCGGAAAGGCCAAGATAAGCCTTTAGTCTCCAGCATAGATCTTCCTTAATTCTTACACTCTTAACACTTTTGGGCAAATAAATGATTTATATAGCCTTTTTCCTTGCATCTTAGTTCTCCATCGCCTGCTATTCAGTGTTCCAGTCTCTAATCTTGAAGACTCTTCAAGCTATTTAAAAATCACCTAAGATAATGACCATTGCCATAGCTTGTGTTAAATAATTCCTAAATCAGAGAATGCCTCCTTCTATTTATTCTCAGACTCCTATTTATGAGTTTCACTGGAGGAACCAAGACAAGGACATCACTTAGGAGGGATTTTAAAATCTGCAAGATGTCAGGGGCAGAATCATGATCAAGTCCAATCACTTTTATACATGTATGTGATATTAATGCACATATGTGTATGAGAGGTGGGGATTGATCACAATGCCACACCCACCGACTGACAGATTTGACCCCTTCCCATGGGCACAACTGAACCACAGTTTAATATGAGAGGGGGGGGGGGAGTAATATTTTTTCCAACCCCTTCCTCTGTATCATACCCAATGGTATAATTCTTAGGTTCCCCCCTTATCCATTGCTATTTATTTCTCTAAATTAAACTCCTTCAAACATTGCTATATTTGCTTATTGTTAAGGTGGTTTTAGTCTCATTGTCGTGGTAAGGTCTCTTTTCTGCAACTTTCCCTGATTGCAGATACTCATTTTGGCATATGGAGACCAGAACTATACATAGCAACCTAACTTTGACCACAAGATGGATTTTTATTTATTTATTTATTTATTTATTTATTTATTTATTTATACATACCCCGCCTATCCCCTCCCTAATGGAGGACTCTAGGCGGCTTACATACATATAAATTCATATTTATTATACATCCATATATATCAAACAATGTTACCGCGCGTTAGGGAGGAGGTGAAGGAACCGACTCTTCTTCCGAAGGTATCGGACTACATGTCCCAGAATACCTCGCTTCCAAGCCGGCTGCTAACGTCCAGGAAGTTGTTATTCGGGATCCACCGTCCTCCGCCGCCATTGTCGGGATTCGCCAGGTCTTTTTCGGTCCGAGGGCGACCCTCCGAAGGACGCCAGCAAATTGTCCCACGTAAGTGGTACCCATTTATCTACTTGCCTTAGCTTTCGAATTGTTGGGTTGACAGAAGCTGGGGCTAGTGGCGAGAGCTCACCTCGCCACGTGGATTCGAACCACCAACCTTATGGTCAGCAATCTAACGGCTCAGCGGTTTAACCCGCTGAGCCACCGCGCCCCTATATGTGTTACAATGCTGGTGGTTTGGTCTCTTTTTTAACAACCACTAGAATGGAATTTGCTTTTGCCACAGTCACCTCATACTCTGTCATCATTTTTTGTTGACCTCCAATAACTCTTGGTTAAAGTCTCCTTTCATTTGGGGCTTTATCAACATCTCCATGCTGTTTTCTTGGCAACAGTCCAGAAGTTGCTTGTAATTGCCTTCTTATGAAATAAGGTTTACTTGCCAGTCTAGCTTACAGCTCAGGGGTTTCCCGGAGGAAATCCATCCAAATATTAACCAGGCCCAAGCATACAAGATCAGCCAGGTACTACTGCTCTTTCTTGGTTAGTTATTGTCATTTCAAAAGATACAAGATGAAGCATCTAGAGGTCCAGCCTACTACAAATGGGTTTAAATCAGTGTTTCTCAAATTTGGCAGCTTTAAGATGTGGGGACTTCAACTCCCAGAATTCCTCAGCCAGGCCTTTTAGGGTTGATGAAAATAGAAGTCCAAAATGTCTGGTGGGCAGGACACTGGATTGCTTATCCTGATCCAACCTTATGCTGGCCTCTTGTGTTACCATCCCCTGCTCCAGTTCAATTTGCAATACCTAAACAGCTAGGACTAAGATTGGCTATATTCAGTGCAAAGTGTTTTCCAACGTACAATCACATTTAAGAGAATTTGTCACTCTATTCCAGTCACCTTGTCTGGAAATCTGTGTGGAAATCTTCATAATTTCTTGGGTTTCATTACCTGGAATTAATTTATTTCATCTGCAATCACGGACACTTCCTGTTCACTGCAAATTCTGGATCATTTATAAACTAATCAGGAGCACCGATTCTAATTCCAAACTTTTATTTTCTTGCTCGCTTATTCCTACTCTCTGCATCTTGTTTTTTTAGCCAGTTATCAACCTATAAGATGATATTTCCTCTTTGTTTATGACTGTTAAATGTATTTAGGGGCCTTGGTTCAGCATCATTGGCAAAAACCACTAAGTATATGGAAGCTGGAAGTGATTATAATAATATTGGGGGGAAAACAGAGAGCATAAATTGTTCCCATCTCCATCTTCATTAGCCTGGTCCTATCACCAGTCATACTCTGGAAGGGAAGACTTGTTCTACACATATAGACTTCCTGTGTGATTTAAAGCCCTGCACAATCAGGACTTTGCGTCAGGTTCATGAAGGTACAGTGTGTGGGCAAAGGAGGAAGAGATCAACCTGAGCAGAATGAATGGCCAAAGAGTGTTGATCTGTACTTGCAAAATTGCTTTTCTCTGTATAATTTGATTTTGATGGCTTTAAAATCAAAGTCTTTGGAGAAGATTTGTGTCTTGCAACCATGGTATTCCTTTTTATAGAATGTCAAATCATGATGAAACCCTGACAGTATTATTTGTAATGATAAACCAATGTAATTTTACATTGCCCCCAAATATCAGCTGCCAAGATGTGTATTATAGCTTTGGAGCAAGTGAGCATTTCAAAGTTGTATTTAGCACTCAGTCTAGGGTATCATTAAAATGCAGTTTTAGCAGTTTGCCCCAACAGGAGTCAGCTTTCACTCACTATTAGCAAGAATTTTTGTAGATACAAAGAGACAAAATTGGCTTGGTTAGGGAAAGGCTAAAACATATTTATTGGAAATACATTTCTGTGAGCAATGAGACTAACAGGTATTGCAGTTTTTCACAATTAGACCTAAAGGAGATAGATCAGTATCCTTGATTCCCTAACCACATGCTGCTGGATAATTAAACCCTCTCCCCGTGGTGGGAAATATGTAGCCTTCCAGATATTGTTGAACCACAATGTCCACCATTACTGAACACTGAGCACCCTGGATAGAATGAGATGATTTGGAGTTCAACAACATACCTAGAGTCATACTTTCTCTTACTCCTGATCTATTCCTTACTGAAATTAACTTCTCCAATAAAAGGACTTTGAATTATTCTTCTTATTACTGCCTAATGATTGCCACTGTTTCTTTGTCCTCCACTTTCTTCTTTATTTGTTAAGAGCAAGTTATTAGAGAAAAGTGAAAATCCTCAGTTTGGGAGGTAAAACACCCGAATCCTAGTTTGATAGTGAATATGCCACCATATTTAGAGAGATATAATGAAACACAGGGAGACTGAATAAACTTGACTTTATTGAAAAAGCTCCAAAAAAGCAGAGAAAAAAGATTCTCTTATCTGGGAAAAATTAAATAAATAAATGTGGGTATAAAAGCAATTATTGTTGACCCTTTTTTCTTTTTCTTTTCCTGGGCTTCATGTTGAGGGGCATCATGCTGGGTCCAGGCACTGGGCCTGTGTGTTTGCTGCAGAAAGACTGAGTGCTGTGTCTCCTGTGACTCTTCTACATCTTGTGTGGTTTTGTGTTCAAATGTGCATGGATGTACACATGCCTATGTTGCTGATCTCACCATCACGTGACCGGTTGACAGTCATGAAAAATTACCTTGACAGCCAGTTGTTATCTAATTAAGTTAACACCCCTGGTTCAAAGTCAGAAAGATTTTCAGCTACTAGCAAGGTTTATGAACAGAGGCTCATAATAACTTTCATATGAATTCCACAAACATGTGAAGCAGAATCTTTTAAAATGTGAGCCTGTACAGAATAATTCAACGATGATTAGCCAATGTGAATTTTCTTAAACCTGCAATTATAGAACAGACCACTGAGAACAGCAAGTGTGAATTGCAAGGCAATTGTAATCAGACCTTATGTTTTAGGAAATGAAATGCTGAATAAGTTGGGTAGGTCAGTTTGCTTGAATAGGCAATTAGTCATTTTGCTTTGCCTATTCTGCTTCAGGAGTACCTGGGATGCTTTTTGCTCAAATGAGGAGACAATTAGCTTCAGCTTCACTATTGAAATATACAGGCTGGAGATTTCATTAAACCACATTTTCATCAAATTAAGTTCTTTCTTGCCATTTCTTGACTCAGTTGGATATCTAGTGCATGCAAGGCTCTTTCAGAGCCAGCTTGTTATTCTGTGTAATAAATCCAGGTAAACAGCAAAGTCATTCTAGAGCAGTTTTTTTTCCAAACTTGGCAACTTTAAGATGTATGGACTTCAACTTCATGCTGGCTGGGGAATTCTGGGAGTTGAAGTTCACACATCTTAAAGTTGCCAAGTTTGAAAAACACTGCTCTAGATCTTCTGAAATGGGCTCAATAAAACTGCTTCTGCCTTACTGTTTACCAAAGAGCTGCCTCTTCTCCAAAACAGCTCTTTCCAGATGATGATGATGATGATGATGATGATGATGATGATGATGATGATGATGATGATTGGTCACCTTTAGCTGGTTTGTGGAAAGTAAAAGGCCTGAGGATATATTTCCTAGAGGAGGAAGATACTTACTAAAACATTTTTTTCTGAGAAACTATAATATATATGGCAGACAGACAGAATTTACATATGGTGAAAATTCAAAATCTGACAGGCATATAGTAACTTTGATTAACATGTCTTCAAATTTGTACTGGAACAATAAATTTAGTGATTCAGAAGGATTACTATGATCCTACTAAGGACACCCAAATGTTCTACACAGATGATTTTAAGTATCTGTTTATTTAATCTGTGGCTCAGAATTTCAACAGTTGTTAGATTGTAATACTGTTCCAGCTAAATGCCATTCTCTTACATGGAAATTGCTACAAGCTTATTTGCTGGAGTAATATGGTAGATATATAGTGACATTTAAATCCTTCACAGCAAGGATCATCTTTGTTTTCAAATCTCATCAGAATTCTTCCCAATTTGATTACTGTATGTTTTTAGTATCTTACAAGTTGATTAGTTAGAAAAAAGTCAAACAACTCCTATTGCAATATTCTATCATGTTCTAGTAGCGCTATCAGTAATTATAAGAAAAAGTTATCCTACTTGTTCAAGATGATATTTAAGTGCATCATTATTAAAGGATTCACTTTTTATAAAACAGATGAAACAAATTTTGAAGTTTCTTTTTCCAATCTACATTCAACAAACTTAACAGTTGTTTGGGATGCTTTTAAGGCATCTGTTTTTAGTTAAACTATCACATATGCTCCACAGAAAAAGGAAAAATCTGAGCAAGTAAAATTGGAAAACTTAACCCAAACCCTAACCCTAAGAAAGTTTTAAAATACATATACAAAACAACCTATACAGGAAGTATATAAAACTTTTATCTCTGTTAAATTGGAACTGAATTCCTCCTATGCACTTTATACAGAATGTTCATTCAACTGCATAAAGCAAAGACATTAAGAGTAGGAGGAAATACTTATTAAACTACTGGCTTCTCAACTGAAATAGAAAGAACACAGTAATATCATTTCTACTATTAAGGATGCTCAGGAGAAAGTATATTATGACTGATGTGATAAATCAGCATTTAAAAAAAGAAGTATAAGCTTTATAATATTGAGTCAAACATTACTGAGAAATAAATTAATAATTTTAAAGTAATATAGCTCTTCTGAAGATCACACATTATGATGATCTTTATCCAGCTGCACTGTGATTTCTTCAGGGAATACGATATACTATTAAATCTAAGGAGAAAAAAAAATCTAGTCCTGTTGTCTATCCTACTGAGTAAGATATACTGATTCTTTTGTTTCTGTATTGTTGAAGGTTTATAATCAGGCTTTTATTGAATAAAGATTTTCCAACTTCCTTTAATTTTGTTGTTTATTCGTTCAGTCGTCTCCGACTCTTCGTGACTTCATGGACCAGCCCATGCCAGAGCTTCCTGTCGGCCGTCACCATCCCCAGCTCCCCCACGGTCGAGTCCGTCACCTCCAGAATATCATCCATCCACCTTGCCCTTGGTCGGTCCCTCTTCCTTTTGCCTTCCACTTTCCCTAGCATCAGCTTTAGGTTTATATAAATATGATACTTAAGGCTGATAAAGATTCTCTTGACTATGCAAGCTATGACTCAATTTTCTTGTTAAATATTGATGCCAAATTTTTGACAGTGACCCTGGCATATAAATTACATGATTTTAAATTATCCATTCTGTGCAGTCTGGTTCCCTAAAAGGGTGATAAGCTGTAGACCATACTGTATCATTCATTGATATTTTAGATATTTGACTTTCAGAATAACTGTAATTGTCAGAGGTGGCTGTGGAAAAGATCTTTAATAAGGTGCAGTGGAAATTTTTGGAGCATTGTTTGGTGAAATATGAATTTCCTTCTTTTTTATTTATTGGATTAAAGTGTGATACTCTAGTGCTTGGGTCAGTGTTATTATCAGTGTATAATAAGAATTCCAGCTGTTTTTATGCTCAGAATGTCTTTTGATTAAGGAGTTAAAGGGCATCTTTGATGACTTCTTTTTAAACAGCCTCATAGGTGAGAAAATAATTCTGTTTTTAATAACACTGAAAATGTCTTATTGAAAATTATGAAGATTCTATACCAGGATTAATGGATATAGTAAAATAGTTTGGTAAATTATCAGGTTACTTAGGTAACTGAATTACTGTAAGTCTCATATGGAGAACTGTAATTAATTCTCCCAAAGAGGAAAAAATAATTAATCTAAGTTAAACATTGATATATAAATAGATGGTTTAAAATCCCAGTGAGCTTATGAAGAAAGATAAATGTTGTAAAAATAAGCATTACTCTAAGAGTAATATATGTAGTCAAAGGGATTCCCGTGTTAATATCCTTAATATATTTCAAGTAGAATGATAATTTATAAAGAAAGCTTTTATGGGAAAGGCAACCTGGCTAAATTATCTTTATTCTAGTTACAGTTACCATACAACAATGAGGTTTCTGACTTTCCGCTTTATAGACAGGCATATATTTTGATTTCTGTTTCTCTATGGAATCCAAGTGATCAAATCCAAAACCCATTATGACACAAGTAGAAAGTGATTATGTGACTCCTTTGATATTATGGCTGGAATTCTACTGTATTTTGAGTGTTAAATGCTAGAAGGTATATTTGAAAGATGCTCAGATGGAAATATGCTTTGATCCTTATTCATGTGATAAACTTTCACTTTGGGATAATCCTGGTCAGCAAATCTCAGGTAAAACTTATGGGAGAATTCATGGGCTAATGGCATATCAATACTTTAGAGCAGCTAATCACCAACCACGTTTTTAAATTATGGCAAGAGGAATCAAGATTATCTAAAACTGCAGAATGGTAGTAAAGATGGCAGAGGTCACAATCAATTTATCTGGGACTGATTTGAGCCTGCTATCTGGGATTGGTTCAAACCCCAACATCTTCTCAACAATCTTACCTAAAAGGGGAAAGTTGGAGGCAGGCCTACAATTATCCAAAATAGTCAGGTTGATCAATGGCTTCTTGAGGGGAGTGCACCACTGCCTCCTTTAAGGCTGATGACATAAGCCCTCCCTTAAGGTTGCATGAACCACCACTGTTAAGTTGATCTGACCCTGCACATTGAGGAAAAATGCTAGGAAGGGGGGGGGAACTCTAGCTTCTATTGCCTTCTATTGATTGCCCTACTCATGGTAATGGCTCTAACCTTCATTTCACAGCCGCTTAACTCTCAACATCATCTGGTGATCCGCCAAGCCTGGGTGCAACCTGACTTAAAGAGATCCCAAAGTCTTCTGCAGCACTATCAGAATGGGATATTCAGCCCACCTTCCCTTAAGAGAGATACAGATATTGCATTATGTCATGCCCCCATCCATGGGGTTTTACATGAGAGCCATGACATGACTTTCTCTATTTATACACAAGATATACCCTGTGTGGTCTTTCCTGTTACACTGACCACCAGGAGGCACTGCATGACTGGTTTTGCCCTTAGGGGGACTTTTCAGATGCAGGTAGCCAGAAGTCTGGGGAATCCGCCATTTGAAGATGTGACTGCTGGGCATCAGCAGCCTTTTAGAGCCACTGAAATTCACAACTCTTTTTCTTCCAGTTCCCTTGCATGTCCCTGTCGTCATTCCTCCCCCTTGTCTGCAACCCAGCATCTGCTTTGAACTGAAAGCATTTGCATTTCTACTGGATTGTGAGTTAACCATCCCTTTAGGTTGTTTTTGGTGTGAACAATAAAGTTATTTTGGAGTTTGTAAAACCCTGAAATGGTGTAATTTAAGCTGCCTGGGGAGTGGGATTCCAATCAATCAATCAATCAATCAATCAATCAATCTCTCTCTCTCTCTTGAACTGAACACATCCAAATTCCCACTTCAGATAGCTAGAGCAAAACAATAGCATTAGCTGGGTTCTTGGAGCCTGGGGTTCAAATACCACTTCATTTAGTTGCAATTGACTCTGAGTGAGCCAAATTGCATTAATAGTATTTAAATAGACTATTGAACAAATTACTTGGAGCAGTCACTAGAGAAGAAGCAGTTACCAAAGAACTGGCATCTCCACCTGCTGCTACCAGTTGGATTGAGCATTTCCTTCCTCTTCGCAGAGACCGTAAGGAGTAATATCCCTGCTAGGAGAAGCAACAGGACCATCTGTTCTGGCCTGATGTCAGTTGGACCTCCCTTAGCAGCCATTTCCATCATAGCTGGCCATTATGGGAAACATAAACATTAAGAACTAGAGCCAGAATAATTTTTGTTTTCCTTTTCCCTCCCCCTCCATTTTGCCTTTTGTGTCATACCTTTTAAAATCATAAACCTAAAGGCAGGGATTATCTGGTATTTATTATTATGTAAACTCTTCCAGGAACTTTCAGGCTGAAAATCAAGTTGTAAATATTTTAAAGAAACATGCAAATGATACCTCAGCAAACTCACTTTGCGCCAGGCTGATAACAAAATCCTACTTCTTAACATAGTGCAGAATAAGCAGTCTGTGGAATATTGGATTTCATCTGTAGCGATCCACTTCGAAATGGTCCTTCAGCCAAAGATGATCTGCACTACATCTCCAGCTAAACTGCATCAGAGGCTGCTGTGAGAATAAAGCAAGCAAATCATGTGTCCTCTTTCAGAAAGATTGGGATAAGAATAAAGGCTCTAATAATATAAGACATGGAGCAAGCCACTGACTTTATGAAAGAATTGGACAGATTGAGAAGAGGCATCTGTCCCCATCTGAGAGCTAAAAGGTAACAGTTCCCCCCGCACGTTTGTGCAGTCGTGTCCGACTCCGGTGCTCATCTCTGTTTCTTAGCCAAAGAACCAGCGATGTCCGAAGATGCTTCCACGGTCATGTGGCCGGCATGACGCACGCGGAACGCTGTTACCATCCCACCGAAGTGGTACCTATTACTCTACTTGCATTTGCATGCTTTCGAATTGCTAGGTTGGCAAGAGCTGGGGCTAGTGCGGGAGCTCACTCCGTCACGCGGCGTTCGGGTCTCGAACCGCCGAACTTGCGACCTTCCGATCAACAACCCTGGTGTCTTAACCACTGAGCCACCACGCCCCTTATCTGAGAGCTACATGGAACTTATTTTTGAAGGCAACACCAGATGTTGATGCCCCAGAAGGGAACATCATATTTCCACTTTTCTCAGTAACACGATCAAGCTTGGATTTTCATACACAAACCCAGAAATCTATTTGGTGGTTGGAGTAAGTGCAGCAACGTATTTGGAAGTTAAGTGAAGTTTTTACTCATCTCAAATAGGTGTGTGTGTGGAGATAGAAGGCCATTTAGTTCCAAGCTATCTCATTGTGCTATTGGTAGGCTTCTGAAGCAGACTTCTCCAATCTTATGCCCTCCAGGTGTGTTGGACTACAGGTCTCATCATTCAATTGCCACATTGACTGGTTATTGGAGTTGTAGTCCAGCATATCAGGAAAATACCAAGTTGAGGAAGGCTGTTTAGAGGAGTTGGTACTGGAAGCAGAGAGTGGGAAACTATGGACTTTGGTGCCTTTCCTCAGTACTGATTTAAAATAGGTCACCATTGTGCCAAAAAGAACAAGGAGCTCTATCTTTTACTGCTACAATGATACAATAAGAATCTATCAACTGTGAAAGCCTTCAAAGCTTGAGATTCCAATTTTCCTTTGGAAAATTAAAAGAAATGGTTTTAGTGTCAGATACGAAAATGCTTTCAAGTGTAATTATAGGAAGGGAGGATGCAGATAAGGTGTCCACAGTTCTTGGGGCTTAATCTGCACTGCGTTCAATTCCAAAACTACTTCACCTGTAAAGTTAAGAGGAAAAGAGAGGGATTAGAGACATTTTACTCCCAGTATGCCGACTGCACTAAAGAGGGCTTCTAAACACAGCCACGCCGGCTGTGGAATTGTGAACCACCGGAGCTCCAAGCCCCTCCCGTTAGAGATGAACCTCTCTTGATCCGGGGCGTGTGGCAATCCGATGCCCTCACCTGGCCGAGGTTTAGTTGGTGGGTCTGATTTTTTCCGACTCGGCTGGAAAGCAGCACGATCCAGCCGCTGACTCGGCGGCCTCATCTCGTCCGTCTGACCGGCTTGAGGGTCGCTCCGACCGACGATTCGGTTCTGGCGAAGGCAAGGTCCGCCCAGCCGGGGCAAGATGCCCGTTCGCACGCGGACGGCAAGGGAGGAAGAAAGGCCGCTCGGAAAGGAAGCGGCGGTCCGGGACGCTGAAAGGGAGGGCCGGGGTCTAGAATGAAGCAGGGGCAGGATTGGCGCCGCCCTCTGACCCCCCTCGCCCAGCAATTCCCTTCGGGGACGCCCCAGCCCTCCTCCTCCCTCTCTCCCTCGCAAAGGCTGGTCCAAACTGCTGTCTTCTTGCGCCCCCCACTGCCGGCCAGCAGCAGAGATCAAAAGGCCCCACCCGGCGCGTTCCGCCGCCAGCGAGGACTGGCTCTGGGGGCGAGCTGACCAACCCTGGCTCTCCGCAAACAGCTCGGCTGAAGCGCGGGAGGACGAAGGCGGCGCCTCTGCAGAGAGAAGGGAGCCGGCGGGTCCCGCAGAGCTGCGATCTTTCCCGGAAGGGGAAGAGGCGGCGGCGGCGGCGGCGGGTTTTTCAGCATCTGCGCCGCTCTGAGCTGCCACCCCTTTCGAAGGAGGAAGGTGAGGACGTTGGGTTGCTTGAACTGTCTCTGCCACTCTGCCGGATCGACGAAAGGGGCGACGGCGCCCGAAGGACCGCCTTCCTTCCCCGCACACGTTCAACCTGCTCTTCAAAGTAACCCATTGTCTGGCTTCGCGCGAGATTTTGAATCCTGCCAAAGGGGCTGGGTGTGCAGCGCACCTGAAGCCAAAATGGATGAAGATGATGATGATGATGATCTGAGGTTAAAAATACAAGGCTAGCGTGTATGCATTAACACACTTGGCCCGATTAAGTGTGTTGTGTGAACCCAGGCAACACCTGCCTTCCAGATGGGGAGCTGTGTTAACCTGCTGCAGCTTCAGCAACAAAGAGGTCTCACAGGTTTAAAACATTTATGATCGCGTAAGTGGCGTGTGCTTCGGCTCTTCGTTCTCCACGCTGTTCTTGCTACTAAGTCAGCGTCTTGGGAACAGAAGTCCAGGATCCTTTTAATAGGTACCAGAAGCCGTTAGTTCCTATCACCCTTAAGTAATTCTTCGTCGGGTTTGCTCTGCTTTACTCCTGGACGGTTGGGTTATCCCGAAACTTGCCTCCAGACACTGGATGGGTGCGGGGGCTGAAGCTAGTAAGGGAGAACGGAAAAAACAGCCCCAAAGGGATTGTTATCATTTCCTTCTACTTCCATTTTGCTGTATGTTACTTGAAAGGGAGAAGAAGGTTGTAACCACTGGAAGGACCATTAATAGAAATAGGGGCAGAAATGCTAGGTCTTCCCTGTTCAGTAGCAGATACACGAGAAAGACATGGAGAAGGCTGGGTTGCTAGATGCTGATCAGTCCCAAAGTTATTGCTCTGTCAAATCCAGTTTATCGGCTGTGTCCATTAACCAGGAAAGTCAACAGTGTAGTCTGGAGCCCTGTGCACACTTTTCACCCAAGTCCTCCTCTCTGCACCTCGAATTTCTTTTCTAAAATGTGGGTGTTAATTGCTGAGGGTCGCCTCCATACGAGAATTGAAAGGTGCTATGAGCAAAGAAACCCATGAGGGCAAGCAATCTTCTCAGATCTAGGCACGTTTGCAACCCGGTCATTTATCTTAATCAGAAGTGATTCCCACAGTATTCAATGACGGGGGTGTTAATAGGGTGCCTTAATGTCCTGAAATTAAAGTGCAAAAGGAAGAATCCTTTGGATGAAATGAATGGGACTTACAGTTGCTACTATAGTAATTGAGGTTCAACGGTCATTAAAAAAACACCTGGCTGCTTAACTTCAGCTATAAATGTTATGTACCCAATTCCAAGTATTAGGACAGAAATGTTGTGTGTTAACAGCGTTATCAATAACCGCAACTTTTCTATTCATTTTGACTGTGTATTTGATGGGAATTCCCTTTTTACTATGTATGTGTCTGTTTTACTTCTTCAAAGTTCATGGCCAGTTTTAATCATTTATTGTTTGATTGTTGGCAGGGTAATTTATTAAAGAAAAACCTTAAAATTGTGCATTATTCCGTCTCCTTTAATAAGTGCTGGCTTGCCTCACCGGCTGTTTTGTGTGTAAGAAAATTTTAGGACATCAAAAATGAATTAAGATGCCCACTCCGAAATTTAGAAGTTAGAAAAAGATATTTCTTGTTGCAATTAATATAAGAAGGAACATTCACCACTCTTAAGAGGAATTCAGATGAGATCGGAGTTTCTGGTTTCTCCTTTCCCACAAAAGAAAGGTCTTGATCTGAGTTGGTTGTTTATAATCACATTTTTTAAAATGTGTTGCCTGTTTTCAAAATTTATTCTAAGGAAGAATTACTTAGGAATATAGTAATAAGTCAATGAATACCTTTGGTTGCTGTTGAACAAAGCAAGTTCATTATAACATGGAGTTTTGCTATTCTGAAAATATTTTTCAAAATTCTTGTGATAAATGTGACCTACAACTAGAGAATAGTCTGAAACTGTGTGATTCAAATCTAGGAACTGATCAGAGGCATTTATTAATTTATCTGTGGATCAGGGAAATAGAATCCTGAAAAAATCACGTTCTTACACCAGTATTACAAGAGAGCAGTACCATACGATATTGCAGCCCACATCAAAACAGTTTAATCATCATTTAAAAATAAATACCATCCTGCCAAAGAAAATAGTAATTTCAGCAAAAGAAGAACAATAACAACAGCATTCATAAAAAAGGCACAGAGCCTCTTCAGGAAGGCATTTTATTGAATGAACCAGGACCTATGGAAAGAAAAGTTTCAGTAGTTGTTTTAAAACTTGAAAGGAGATTTCTGCACACTAACCACCAGCCATTTATCCAGAAATATATCAACCAGATCTCCCCACTTCATTTTTACCAAAGGCTTGCACACATCACTCCCAAACATTTAATTTGAATTTAATGGGGTGGGGGGAGAGGGAGGAATAGAATATCCTGCAAAAGGGCTGTGTTCTCCCAGGTTTTGGATGGGCAACTGTAAATCATGTTAGCAAAATCAATGTAAAAACAGCTGTTCTGGGATCCATTGCTGTGAAATAAAAACCTTTGATATTGAATATAATTTCTTTAGGACAAGGAGCAAGGAGCAGATCCAGGGTCAATTTAAAGCAGTGTTTCTCAACCTTGGCAACTTTAAGATGTGTGGACTTCAACTCCCAGAATTCCCCAGCCAGCATGGGAGTTGCAGTCCACACATCTGGGAGTTGCAGTCCACACATCTTAAAGTTGCCACGGTTGAGAAACACTGCTTTAAAGGGAGGAAGAAGGGGATCTCTGCTATGAAAGAAGAGCAGAAACTATGGTTGGATTCACAACAGTTGCATGACACTGGGGAACATGTCTGTCAACAGAAACAGACCAGCAGAGAAAACTTTTGTGAGATAGAGTTCAGATAATCATGAAATCTTGTTTTGCAGTCATTCTAGGGGGAGGCGTCTTACTCTAAATAGGGCAAATCTTTCCTGTGGGTTGAACAGGGATTAGTCCCTCAGCCACCGAAGATCACTGGGTGATTTGGGGCTACTCACTTCCTTTCACCCCAACCTACCTCATAAGGTGGCTGTCACTGAGAAAAGTAAGAGATGGGAATCCTATATATGCTGCCCTGACTGCCTGAATGAAAGGCAGAATATAAATTCAATAGTATGTTTGGGTGTTTCTTTCTTTGGATAGAAAGCACCTGAAAATCAGATGCATCTATTGAATTCCATGTCCAACTTTTTGCTCCAGCAAAAAAAAACAAACAAACAGAATAAGGGCGCTTTCTGAGCTGCCCCAAGCCATGATGCAAACATGCCCCAGCATACTCCTTTTTCTATCAGGGTCACATGATGTCACCCCCCAGTCCACAGCTGAGGCAGCTGAAAGTTGTCTTTAGCTGTTCTGTCTTTAAAGTAGTGTTTCCCTTCTTTTCCTGACACAAGTTTTGCCATGGATATGTTCTGACATGTTTCACTGACTGACGGCTGATGCAACTGGGGAGGGGAGATCTGTCCTACTGGACACTCTAGGCTACTTTGGGGGTGTCCCCTCCCTTCCAGCCAGTGGTACTCTTCTCCATGGTCATTTTGGGTTGGACTGCAGGAGAGATTGGGCTCCCAGCTTCTGCAAAGGCATCTGCTGATTAATGCCTCCCCAGTGTTTTCTGGAATACTTGTCAGTCTCATGCAGGCTCCTTATAAACACATCTTTAGTACTTTTCTGAAATAGTGCTAGACTTATTTTGTAAATAGGTTCAGGTTTATTGTTTTGGAGGACAGACATCCTAAGGTCTCCAGAGACTGGCAGATGTCTGGCCCATCCCCTGCAATCCTGCTGGCCTTTCCCCATCATTTCCCTGTTGCACGGTTGAAAGGTTGCCTGTGATATGAGCACTTCTGAACCCCCCCCCCATTTAAAAGGATTCTCGCTTGAGAACAGGCTCATGGGTCTCCTCAGGCCCCACATAAATCCTGCCATTCTAAATTGGGCAAAGGTAGAATTATTGTTCAATACCGATGGAGTGGGTAGAAAAAGCATGTCCAAAGTATTCATAACTGGGGATCCCTGGTATGTAGCAGAGGAATGCTGGTTGGTATTTTGAGATCCCGTCTTATCATGCTCCGGGGATCATAATGTTGTCTAGCCCCTGGGGGACTCTTGTAGGTGAAGACCATTGCTTCAACTAACTTGTCACCCCTGGCTGAAGTGGAGGCCTGTGGCTCCTCTCGAGGGGGTTGATGGTCTCTATGGTGAAGGAAACAACACCAGAGCAAAGGAAGAACTGCCCTTTTCCTCCTGCAACCCTGCAGAGACATGGAATTATTTGTTAACCCATTGGGATTGCAAAGCCATGAATGTCGAAGTCCACTGCTATGTATGAAGCATGGAGCCCGCAGCACGCAGCACCTGCTTCTGGTCTCAGAGCTGCTTTCAGCCGATCTGATCTGCTTGTGGGATCCACATGACCCAACAGGTGCCCATGAATGCAGCTTCCAGCAGACTCTTCCACTGCTGCTCTTGTTTCTGGCAGGACCACTGCAGCTGGTGATGCTGCCTGATCATCTGTCACTTCGGGTAAGGACAGAAAGAACACCCCCACCTGCCTGCTGCACTGACATTGGGGTCCTGCAGTTTGAGGTTAGTGAGGCATTAGAGCTTATCATTAGCATGTGCGTGCTGTTAACAGAATACATAAATGGATGTAAGAAAGATGGAAAGTGGCCTTTTTTTGAGATGAAGATGCCTATGCATTCCAGCAGCATGCTTTAGGACATATGAGTGATAGCTAGAGCAGGGGTCCCCAACCTGTGGGCCGCGGGGCTCCCTCCTGCAAACCCCGCCCCCCCAGTGCACACGATTACCCCACCCCCGGTGCGCACGATTGGCTCCCGCCTGCAAACCCCACCCCCCTGGTCTGTGGAAAAATTTTCTTCCACGACCAGTCCCTGGTGCCAGAAAGGTTGGGGACCGCTGAGCTAGAGAAAATGCTAACACATAAGAAAAATAAAAGTTAGTGTGGTCAGCAGCTCCACCGTAATAGCAAGAGTCATTCCTTACCATACACGGTTGGCAGCCTGTAACAAATTAAATTTCCAGTGGACCTCTGCCCAAGGGTGGAGGCACCAACACGTTTGACCCAGTAGCAAAAAGAATTCTCAGCAGAAGCAACTCTGACTCTGTCACATCGCCTCCAGAGTTCTGCAGACTGATGCCTTTAAGTGCCAACTACTGTATTTTCACTCGCTGCATCCACCCCTGGGATTCAGTAACAGAGGACCGTAATGAGTTGCAACCTACAGTTAGTGGCAAACACACAGCAGCTGTGCACTTTTGTACTGCCTTTTACAATGGTCTCATGAGCACACTGAATGGAATGCCTGGCTCAGTCCATCAGGTAGTTTTCCTGAGCCTGCCTCACCAAAGACAAGGGGAGCTGCATAACTTGTGTTTTTGCAATGGCAGCAGGTCTTCTCCATAGTTAGTCTTTTAAGATTGGGTTAAGACATAAAGGGGCGTGGTGGCTCAGCGGGTAAGACACCAGGCTTGTCGATCGGGAGATCGCAAGTTCGGAGGTTCGAATCCCTAGCCCCGCGTGACGGAGTGAGCTCCCACACTCGCCCCAGCTCTTGCCAACCTAGCAATTCGAAAGCATGCAAATGCAAGTAGATAAATAGGGACCACTTCGGTGGGTAGCTAACAGCATTCCGCATGCGTCGTGCCGGCCACATGGCCGCGGAAGCATCTTCGGACAACGCTGGCTCTTCGGCTAACAGAGATGAGCACCGGCCCCTAGAGTCGGACACAATTGCACAAATGTGCGGGGGGAACCTTTACCTTTACCTAAGACATAAAACTTACTGTGAACCAAGAGCCATTAAGGGTAGATAAAATTACAGTAGGCATTATTTACCAGAGGATCAGTGCATCTCCATTCCAGCAACCATATTCTGTTAGTGGGCTCACACAAGACAGACATCTTTTCTCTGGCCTGATGATATTTTGGGCAGACAGACAAATTTATACTGGATACATTTGCTGTCTATCACAATGCATTCAAGAATGTGGGCTTGTTTTGTGTCAAAAGTAGTGGAACTGCATTTCAATCTGAGGTGTGGGAATAAGGATGCAGGGACCCTAGTACAAGTGACAAGAGAGCAAAATAACATGAGTTTCAGTGAGACTGGGATTTTATTCCATGAATTATTTCTCTGCCAGATTAAGATAATCTCCATTCAACTCTCTCGGCACTCCAAAGACCTACAGGGAAATTCCATGGCTAAATTTAATCTTTATCTGGCAGTATATAATCACACTAACAGGGTTTTTTTTTTATAAAAAAATATCATTTTGGAAACTGAGATGCCTCACTTCCTCTTTCCAGAAAGTACCTAGTACCCCATGAGCCCTTATGGTTCTGTAATGGAGAGGCTTGCCTTTTCAGCAACTTTTTCTCTCCACCTCTTTTTCTTGGAGGACTATTAAGGGTGTTTTTTTTCCAGGTTGGATTAATGGTGGAAGCTGGGTGGAAATAATTGTGTGCTTGTCTGCATACAGTATGTTTTGAACTGAATATAGCAGAATTGATTTGGTCAATTGATCTCTTTTCGATTTTTCCACAGCCCATTACTCGCACACATATATTAAGCCTGTTGTGGAAACAGGGCCTATTGCTTCCAGCGGAGTTTCTCAACCTTGGGAACTTTAAGATGTGTGGACTTCAACTCCCAGAATTGGCTGGCTGGGGAACTCTGGGAATTGAAGTCCACACATTTTAAAGTTCCCAAGGTTGAGTAACACTGGCTTACAGTGTGACGCAAAGCAGAATATTATCTGGGTCAGTCCTAAACACTATTATAAACCATTTTCCTTATCAGGGCTCTCTCCAAATGTCCTGGACTATATCCCCCCTGGCTGGGCATGATGGGAATTTCAGCCCAGTACCTCTACAAGGCAAAACATCCAGTAAGGCTGAACTAGATCACAGGTCCAAGTTCTGCCTCTGGCCCTCATCTCTCCGGATCCTCGCAATAGCGAGCGGCTCAGCTTGGTTGCCGGCAACTTAGCCAAACAATGTTCTCTTTCCCCGTCCGGCGAGCGAGACACTGCCGCGAGTGGCTGGCCATTGATAACAATATAATTCCCTTTCCCTTTCCTTTATCAATTAGCCTCAGATGCAGTGGCAGCCTCTCTTTTTTCGACCTGATCGTCGGGGCGGGGCGGGGCGGGGCAGAAGTTCACCCCCGTCCCGGCTAACGTTAAGTGATTTCTGTCTCTCTCTTCCCAACCGCGGCTGATTAGAAATCCGGAAAGGAAACCTTGTACGGTGGGAAGAGGCTTTAATCGTGGCTCAGGAGCGTCTCGAAAGAGGCCTTTTCCCCCCGTACAGCTGCATCTCGCGGCGCTGAGATTAAAGCCCCGTTTATATTATGGGGATTCCGTGGGTGTCGCCGTGGATCGTGGCCTTTAACCGGAAAGGGATATCCTTGAGACCCAAAGCCAGCGCTCGGTCCGAACCCCGCTCGTCAGTAAAAGCTGCTCCGACTGTAACTCAGACGGCATCCGTTAGCTCTCCAGCCATGAGAATCGGCGGGACGTCAGTTTTCAGAGGCCGGCCCAGAATGGCGGAGCTGGTTCGCTTCTTTGTTCTTCCACAAAGAACTGGAGCCAGCCTTGCAAAGGAGAACCGTTTCTGCCAAAACCGCAGAACGCTTGCCCAGAAACAGTATTATTGTAGAAGAGAAGGAAAATGCTTCACATTGCTCCAAAAAAGGAGATTTTAAAGCAGAAGTCAAACACGTGTTGTGCTTGACAGGCTAACTTTGCCTACTGTGGGCAATTTTGTATCCACTGTGATCCCAGTTCCCTCTGCCAGGCTTACCAGACGTCCGGCAAAATGGAAGACATGTCCTCTGTCCAGCAGGTATAGCCTTAAAATCAAATATTGCCCCACTTTTTGAGTGTCTTGTTTGGGGTTTTTTGGAGTGTTTTTACAACAATAAATAATAATAATAATTACAATAATAATAATAATAATAATAATAATAATTTATATAATCATATAATTAATAATTATAATTATATTATTATTATTATTATCATCTTTCGGTATTGTGACCTTGTAAATTGTCTGCTTCTTTCATTCCCTCAACCGTTGACAGACTCGTCAGCTAAGATTTACATTATTTAATTTATTTCCTGATTCCAGCAGTTGGCTTCAAATTTATGATCACTGTAGTCTGTAGATCACAAGACTCATCATATGTTTCTATGATGAAATTTGAAAAGCATGTAGTCAATTCTACATTATACTCTGTTATACTATTATATAATACATTATACAATATATATTATTATAGCTATATTAATCGCCCAGAGTCACTGGGAGTTGGGCGGCATATAAATTATTATTATTGTTGTTGTTGTTGTTGTTGTTGTTATTATTATTATTATTATTAGCATATGTTCTTGGAAAGCCAGTTTGGTGTAGTGGTTAAGGCATCAGGCTAGAAACCAGGAGACGGTGAGTTCTAGTCCCGCCTTAGGCACAAAGCCAGCTGGGTGACCTTGGGCCAGTCACACTCACTCAGCCCTGGGAAGGAGGCAATGGCAAACCACTTCTGAAAAACCTTGCCAAGAAAATTGCAGGGACTCATCTAGGCAGTTGCCAGGAGCCAACACTGATGGGAAGGCACAAAAAAATAATGTTATTGAAAATAAAGACTTGTTGGAAAAATATTGCGATTGAAAAGCCAGTCTTTATGATGCTGGAAAAAGTAATTCCATATACATGTAGGCCCAAGTATATTTTTCTGCAGTTTTTAACTGTAATGTTTGTCATAAATGCCAAGAAAGTTAAATAGTGTGTCCTCCTTTTCCCCCCGTTGGTCCACCTTTCCAATTGTCCGTGTCCTCCTCTGCCCTTTAGATATCTGGTAACCCTACCTCTGGCAGTATTGACACACCTACCCCTCCATGTCTCAGGGGTCTGGCTTTCATGTAGCAACTTAAAAAAAACAGGCAGCATTAGGTAAGCTACAAAATAATAATGCATTTAGACAAGGACCCCCTTTACTATGGGATAAGTGAATGCTTGGCCTGTTTTTTGTATTTTTCCTTTACTTAACAGAAGGGCTGCTGTCCCCCAAAAGGCTCTCCCCAAATATAATGGAATCAGGGGCTGAAAAACAGTGGGGCCAGGTAAGGAGAAGACGGAGCAGGGGATGCAGAGAGGGGAAGCTTGGCAGGTGCATGGAATCTTTGTTCAAACAAGCTGTGTCCCAATTCTTAAAGTTCCCTGAAATCCAAACATCCAGTTCAATATGGTTTGGGCTGAAGGCTGGACAGCCATTCTGAATCATCGAATCAGTTGTAGACCTGGAATGGAGTCCTCAAAGTGATGAATACCAAGAGAGGGTCCTGGATTCCTTTTATTTTCTGAAAGAAAAGATGAAACCTCATTTGACCTTCTATCTTCGATCCTGCTGGCCTGACCCCTTCAATCATATCAGTTCTTATAACCATTTCCAGAAGGTTAGCCTGTGCTAATTTTTGCACAGAACCTACAAAAAAATCTTGTGGCACCTTAAACGTCGACAGCTTGTTAAGTTTTAGAAATGCCACAACCCACCTTCAGCTTTCTCTTTCTGAGGCTATATTATCTCACTAATCTTCTTTTGTTTCTCTTCCCAGACTTGAGGCTAAAATAGATTATTCTTTTCAAATGTCTAGACTGCTTGTTTTTTGAGCACCTTACATGTTAAACCAAATGCCACATGTGGTCCTATAGCTGGAGGCTGTACACTTCTGCTCTGCACAGTTCACAGGGAGTAAACCCCAATGACCTCATTCAGATTTGTTTCTGAAGGTAGGTAAAGGTTTTCCCCTGCAGTCATGTCTGACTCTAGGGGGCGGTGCTCATCTCCATTTGTTAGCCTAAGAGCCAGCGCTGTCCGAAGACGCTTCCGCGGTCATGTGGCCGGCATGACGTGCGCAGAACACTGTTACCATCCCACTGAAGTGGTACCTATTTATCTACTTGCATTTGCATACTTTCGAATTGCTAGGTTGGCAAGAGCTGGGGCGAGTGCGGGAGCTCACTCCGTCACGCGGGGCTACGGTCTTGAACCGCCGACCTTCCGATCAACCACTGAGCTATCACACCCCATTTGTTTCTGAAGAGATATGTAAATGAAATACCAGTGTGCAATACTGCACATATTTACCCATGGAGCTACTCCCAGCAAAGGAGCTATGAGTTGCAACTATAATTTGACTAAGAAGAGCTTAACTGGAAAATAAGTACCACAAAGTTCAATAGGAATTGATCCCGACCAACTGGCAAAAACTGTGGTGTGAATCATATATCAATTTAATATGAATGAACTCGTTTATTTAGTATCATTCAACATTGTGCTTTATTGTGCCTGGGAAACTTTCTTACTCCAGGAAGATCAACCATGGGACCTCCCCAGATAAACTCTAATTTGGCTTTTTTCAGTTCCATGACATTGAGACATTCTAACTCACATTTCACTATGCTAATGCCAGAAGCGCATCTCTCACTCCCCCTAAAACAAACAAATAGAAATGAAGCCAAACCAGAAATGCTGAGAAACGAAACCTCAGAACACTGAATGGAAGCCTGAGGTTTACAAAAATGAACTTAAAAAAAACACAAGTAAACAAACCAGGACTGTCCAAAGGGCATGGTCAAAAAAGTCAAGGTGGCAGCCACAATGGTGTGGTTAAATCTCCACCCATTGTTACGTGCACACATAAAAAATAGGCTGAGCTTTGATCTCACTGTCATGGCTGCCATCTTGACTTTTTGGGCCAAAACCTGCAGACATCCTTGAAGCAAACCCCCTAAAATGGCAAAACAAAACTGACCAAGCAAGCCTGAGCATGCTCCATGCTTCTGGGATTTTGAAAGGAAAAATAAAAAGAGAAGAAGAGAAAACGGGGCGAATGAAGAATCGTAGTGGAGAACATGGCTGGTTGGCTGGCAGCCTGACAGGAGCAGTCTTTAGGAAGTGAGAATACACTGAAGTATATACTTGGGGGTGGGGTGGGGTGGGGCGGGGCAGGGCAGTGTTTGGCTTTATTTCATATTATGCTAAGTATGTAACATACTCACTGATGTATCAGTGGGGATTTTAGAAAACCCACAAGCTTGAAAGAAAGAGTGTACGTTTAGGAATAAACAGTGTCATGAACATGTGCTTGTTTCTGCTTGACACCACCCAATATAGTAAGTCTGGACAATTCTTTCTTTAGGCAGAGTGAAGCAGTTGTCTCAAGCAAGATATGTTGGAAGGCCATGATGGTAGCCCTCAATGGATTCCTTTCAGCAAGAAGACATGTAATCTAATACACAGTGACCTAAGTCCCATCACTAGGTTGTTGCTTAGATAGGGTGTAGGATTAGTGTTGAAGTAAAAAAAGGGAATTAGCTACCAGACTAATTACTTTCTCTGTACAGAATAGGTAGTGGGTGTCATTCAGCCCCTGAAGAGCAATGTATCTTACCCTAGTACATAGCTTTCCAAACTGTGTGTCGTGACACTTTAGTGTGTTGCAACACACAGTTTAGTGTGTCGCAAAGCGGTGGCACGGGGGGGCGCGCACGGCGGCGGCAGTGTGGATGGCGGCGGCGGCAGCGACAACGGCACTGGCGCGCCATCAGCGCCTCTGCATTTTAGCGAGGCCGCCGCTGCTGCCGCCACCGTGCACACCACCGCCGCACGCCTCCCCGCGCTGCCGCCATGCACGCCCGCGCTCCCCCCATGCCGCTGCTGTGCATGCGCGCGCGCCACTGCCACTGCCGCCGTTGGTGTGTCGCCAACAGCAGCACTTTGGAAAGCACTGCCCTAGTAGGTGATGATAAATATATTATTAGGTACATTGGAGTAGAGACTATAATGATTCTAAACTCTGGACAATATGATTTTGTGTGGTTACAGTTTAATTCATTGTTTTAAAAATGTTATAGTAAGTTTTATATAGCCATAATTATTGCTATGGTTACTTAAATTTTCTTCGTCCTATTTCTTTCCATCTTTGTTTGTATTATTTGCATTCACATATTTTATTTCCTGTATTTGTATTAAAGTAAAAAAAATAATAATTAGTGATTCTTTCCACAGAGCGTTAAGTGTTTCTGATCACTAAAATAGGCAAGGCATAGGGAAACGCCACCTACCTTGCATCTAATTCAGCCCTGTAGGGATGGATGCCAATCAGTTCTCACAACCATTTTGCCTGAAATCCACAGGGCTAAATCCCAAATCTACTATTCATTGTTGTTGCTGTAAAAAAAAAAAAAAAAAAACTGGCCATGCAATTTGAGAAACTCCCAGAGTTGTGGAAGTTTCTTCTAAACCAAAAATCCACATTACGAAAATCCACACTATTATACTTCTGATAAATCTAAAATCCCCACTGAGATTATGACTTTAACTGAAATCTTGCAAAATTGTTCCACCTCTGTCTCAGGTTACATGGACTGATGGAGAGCCTCCAAACATGTAGGTTGTGTCTTATTAGTAATAATTTAGTGTTTGGTTGCCATAGGTTGCCAAAACTTGTTGGAAGGAAACACAAGCAAATGTTAGTAACTTTTCCATTTTTGGAAATATAAATTCCAGCTGTTGAACTCACTGTTTCTAATCAGCTTGCATAATGAACAGCTGTTGACATTCAGAAACCTGCAATGTTTCTAATTCTGTTGGTTTAATGAGCATTTTGTTTCTACAGATTTTAGACATTTTTCCCCATAGCCACTCCAGGTACTCTCTTCTACTAAGGAAGCTGCATTTGTATTCCTGCTCAAAGTAGATGCTCTGAAAGTTGATACCCATCCCTTCTTGATACACACACGTTTCCTAAAGAAATCTGGCAGCAAACCCTGCTATTGCATAAACTTCTGATGAGCTTCTTGATATCACATGGGGTAGGAACATGTGTCCATGAAAAAGGAAGCAAAGCCAGTTCATACCAACACTTTTGCAAATCCTTGCTGCAGTAATAAACTCAGGGAACTTTTACCAGCTTGTCTCAATTATATTATAGAAAGTATGTGCTTTGTTAGGCCCTGGGCTGTGTAGAATTGACTGTATCAGCAAAATAGCTTATCTCCTTAAGCAGCATTTGCTTCTGCTTGTAATCAGACGTAAATGCATATTAAGGTTGAAAATGGACTGGATGACATGAAGCTATTCACATTATAATGTAGCAAAATCTCTTCCATCAGAAGCATCAATATGAATCTAGAAGCATACTAGGGAGATTTAAAATGCAATTTCCTCTATCTTTTCAAGTAACTCCAAATTCCAAAACAACTGTAAATGCCCTTTGCTATAAGCCAGTTGTGATAACTTTTATTGCTGGGATTCATAGAAAACTCTTCCCAGTCACTTTACAAAGTCTGACCACTTCCTGGCTAAGACCGAGTGTTGTGTGATAAAATGTCTGCCTGGACACACACAGTAGATTCATCACAAACAGACTTAAGCTGAAAATGGGCTTTCTGCTTAGTTCATAGTAAGCAAAGGAGTGAGATATGTTTAGGCATAAAAAGAATGATTTGGAAAAAAAATCCTCAGTCCAGGAGTTAAATACTCCTGATATTCCAGCAGAATTCTGTGTTGTTTCAACGGAGACACACAGCTTTCCATTCGCACAGGGTGGCCCGGTGGCCCCACCATCCCTTTAGGAAACCTTGGCCAGGTTCCTCCTTCTTCCTGGCTCTTGTAATCCCACAACTGCTCCCCCACACTGAAAGTACAACACTTCTCGGCATATTTCTGATGTGTAGTTTAAAAAAGGAAAAGTAGGAGAACCATTATGTGTCATACACCTGTTGAAACTCCTTCTGTGTAAACTAGCTTTTCTGACTCAGAGGTTTTGAAAGCACTATTACAAAGTCCTTATTATTTACATTTCAGACATGAATATTAACCTCTCACTTTTTAAAAGCCTTCTCTTTTTTTAAAAAAAGTAATGTTATTGCCAACCTAGCAATTCGAAAGCATGCAAATGCAAGTAGATGAATAGGTACCACTTCGGTGGGAAGGTAACAGCGTTCCGCGGCGTCATGCGGCCACATGACCGCGGAAGCGTCTTCGGACAACGCTGGCTCTTCGGCTAACAAACGGAGATGAGCACCGGCCCCTAGAGTCGGACACGACTGCACAAATGTGCGGGGGGTACCTTTACCTTTAATGTTATTGAAATAGTTACTCACCAGTCGGTGGAAGAAGAATTTTCAGTAACGACTCTGACATATTTGAAGGAAACAACAGGACTGGATTGTTAATGTTGTGGTACTATGTTCATATTTTGAGAATGCACTCCTTTTTTATTTCTTAATCTAGTTATAAAATATGCTAACCTAAAGCTTCATTCAATGTTCATAGGAAGACGGGCCCGTCATCACACAAAATCAAGAAAAGTAGCATATATGCAAGTTAAGAGCTAGATCATCTGCTCATCAATCAGTGAAATGATGTTAATAGGCATAAAGTCATAGAGTACATTTCAGCAGTTAAAAATGCTTCATGCTTATTATCTCAATTCATTCTGTAAAGCCGTGTGATATTTTTCCCCCCATTCTTTCAGGCAGAATGGGGCTGAGGCCGCCAACCACAGTCTTCTTAGAAGAGAGATTTAAACTTAAGACTTCTTGCTTTAGGGCAGCTGCTCCAAACTTGTGCTGTGTCAGACGTTCCTGGTAACATATCCATGGCTGGAATATTCAGGGTGCTAGCAGAGGATCAATGCTTTAATGCACTCCCATTTATCCCTAGTTTGTTTGTTTTACTATAAAGCCTTCACAATGTGGCTGTTCTCCACATTAAATAAATACTTTTTTCCCCTGACAGTCATATATTGTCATATATTCTCTGTTCCACTTTTGTAGATGCATGGCCTATTGGTTGGTTGGCCATTTGTTTCTTCTTCAATCATTTGATTTCCACCCTTAGAATTTGCAATGGGCAATTCAATAATACACAGCCACGTTGGTGCTGTAACTGGGGAAAGCCTAGGCCAGGGACTGGAGCCAGGAAAAGAAATTCCTTCTCTTCTTCCTCCCTGTGTGGGTTCACAGCTTTATTACTGTGGTAAGGGTTTGAAAGCTCCATTGAAATGTCCCTTCCTTTACTCCTGTCCAATGTTCTCAGTCATTCAATCTATAAATGCTGGTCCAAATACTGAAGGGCTGTGAAGTGCCTTCAGAAACTGCCCACGAAAGTAGCCTACTCTTTTATCTTACCTGACAGTTAAAATGCCACAGCTGTTTTCTTTTCCTTATAAATGGAAGAATAATAAATAATAAATCCAGGATTCCCTCAAAGAACTTCACATAAATCCGAAACTTAGCTTTAGCCTCTCAAATCAAGTGTTGCCATGCTTTTTCCTGGCAGAACTCTTCTATCTTACAGAGTTACGTGCAATTCAACTACGTGGAACTTTTTCTGGCATGAAAAGATAGGGACGGAGAAAGCTTTTTTACGAAAAGTCCCCATATCATACAGCATCCTAACTGGAAAAAAGATGGTGGTGAAGATGTGGCAATGAAGATGTGAACACATTTACACTTCAATCATTCCATATAAAATAATAATAGTAATAAGAATAAGAATGGTAAGCAAATTGTTTAACTTAATTATAGACATAAAATGTCCTAGATATGATTATATCAAGAGGGGGAGGAGAAATCAGAGGGTGGGGGACAGGGACATTATTCCTTGGATCCCTAGAAAGCAAGAATACTCCTGGCTCAACTCCAATGCATACTGTTGATGGCCCCATATCATATGGTTCACAGAGCCCCATACATTTATGGATCCTTGTAGGGGAAAGCAGCAAAACCCCTCTGCCCCATATCTAACCAAGTTCTTATAAGTACTCTAGATAACCCTAAGGGGAAATGTTCAACCCACCAAGTTTATATTAAGATATCAGCCGAGTCTACTCCTGATCCAAAAATAGATACTGATGTAGTACATAAGCTGATTTTTCTGTTCCTGCTTCTGTTAGCTATTAAAGTAGGCAGTGGATCTGAAACATGCTTAGGAAATAAAGGATGTCTGAAGAAAACAACCAAAAAACCAAAAAAAACCACAACCATGAAGGGTTCATTGCTCTTGCCTGATAAATGAAGAACTTGGAATAAAACCTGGGAATTCGTGGAGGATAGAGAATTATCTAGGAAATATTGAAGTCAGCTTGAAGTGGAGGAGGGAATGTGGAGACTGGACCAGCAGAGGGGTGGGGTGGAATGACCCAATAGGGAGGAAGAAGAAAACAGGCACAAAAGGAACTGGAGTGAAGAAAGCTAAATAAAGTTTTCCTTGCATCAGGTTGAATTCTGGGTGACTTCTTAGATGTATCCATGCAATTCTTTTGTCAATGTTATAAAAGTAGTTTGCCCCTCAGTGATTCTTTGAGACCTGCAATGTCAAAGCAATCTGGACCATCCCTGTTTAGCTTCTGAAATCTGCCAAGATCTGCTAGATGCTGCCCTCTACTGAGAGAGCCAGGAGCAGTCTCATCTGGGCAAGAAGGAAGTGGGGCAGCAATTGGAGGCATTGGGGAGTTGTGGAGGTTAAAGAACAGAAGAAGCATGCATTGAGGGTGTGTGTGTGTATGAGAGACCGGAAGGGGTGGGGAGATGACTCTGGAGGAGATGTGAGTCTCTGCATGAGTTCTATGTGTTGGTATGAGATTTGGGGCAGCGAAGATGCGTGGGGGGCGGAGGGAGAGAAAAAAGAAAGAATTTGATTTTGAGAAAGTAATACTGAGCATGAGATAAATCTGTCCATTAAAAGGAGGGCTTGTTCTTTGCTGTTAGCATCTCCAAGTTTTCCTTCTGTGAAATGGATTTCTGTTGAAGCATAACATTGAGTTAAGGTGGTTGGTTCTAAGCCTCATCTTTTGTTCTTAAGCAAAATACTAGTTTCCAAGTAATAAATTCGGGTAATGCAAAGAAAAAGCTTTTAGGCATTCCAATTGAAACTCGTTCTTGCTGCTCGCTGTAGGTGCTCAAAATGGCCACGCTGATTATCTTCCCTTTCAGAGGAGCAGTAATTTAAACCAGGGATACACAGCCAAAACAGATCTGACCTCACAGATTGGAGCTCCCACTACCACTGGCCTTTCTTTCTCCTTAATGTTTAACTTCATTATGGAAGAAACTTTCACCTCCTTGTTTTTAGTAAAATAAATAAAATACTTGCTCTTAGCTATCAGGTTATCTTTCTGGGCTGTCCCTGCCAGGGGTGTCCACAGGGTAATGTAAAAAAGAAGTCAAGATGACAGCTACAATATACATAAAAAGCAGGTAGAGCTTCATTCAGACTGTCCTGGCTACCATCTTGACTTTTTCCCCATGCCCTGTGGATACCCTGGTCTCTGTCCATCCAGCAGACAATAGCCTTTGGGTATATACGGAATGCCTGCCTTGTCCTCTACTAAGCCACCCACTCATTGTGGGCCAGGTATATCTGCAACAAGAGCAATGTACATCCATTTTTTCCATTTTCTCCCAATTATAGAGTCAACTATTTGCAACAGAAAGGCAGTGTTGTAGGAAAAGCAATAATGATTTGCAAAGTTGGGATAATAAAATAAAATAAAATAAAATATAAAACAAAATATAAAATAAAATATTCTTCTAAAAATGGATGCAGAAATGCTGCCCAGATTCCTTTTATTGTTTCTTTTTGTAGCTGGTTTTCAGGAAGGCTGGCTTCTCTGCTGTAGACAAGCTTAGACCAAACAGAGATATACTAAAAACAAGGAGGTGAAGGTTTCTTCCATAATGAAGTTAAACATTAAGGAGAAAGAAAGGCCAGTGGTAGTGGGAGCTCCAATCTGTGAGGTCAGATCTGTTTTGGCTGTGTATCCCTGGTTTAAATTACTGCTCCTCTGAAAGGGAAGATAATCAGCGTGGCCGTTTTGAGCACCTACAGCGAGCAGCAAGAACGAGTTTCAACTGGAACGCCTAAAAGCTTTTTCTTTGCATTACCCGAATTTATTACTTGGAAACTAAATATTTGTTCAAAGAACCTCTGGAGGTGTTCAAGTACATATGCAGTTCCCTCTACGCCTGCCTTCTCGAGGGAGAGGGAGAGGAGGGAGCTTAGAGATACTTCTTTCTTATGGCATAGTAGCCCCATGCGCCACCCATCTTCTAAAATCCTTGATAAACACAAGGCATTTTTCACCTCCATCTCCTTCTGTGGTGGGTTTTTATGACTACTGCAGAATCCGTTTTCAAAGTGCATTACAATCCTTTTGCCACCATATTCATCTTCAGAACCACATGCTTTAGGAGACATGTCCCTATGATCCCCATTTTCCATTTGGGAAGCTGAAGCTATGACGTCCTATTCCATTACTTTTTATCCTACCTTTTCGTCCAAGAGCTTAAAGTACCATCCGTGTTTTCTGCCTCTTCCTTCCACCCAACAACCCTACAAAGATAGGTTAAGGTGGGAGATGGTGATTGGCCCAATGTTCCTCAGCAGGAACCTTTGGAAGGATGGGTGAATTGGATCTCCTCCTCTCCAGTCATTGTCCAATGTGTTAACCACTTTGCAGAATCATATTGGTGCACACACACATGCACACACACTTTTGTATGCTTCTATGATGTGGTTAACATATTGGACAATGATGGAGAGGTGACGATTCAAATTACACCCACCATTCTATCTGGGATGGGAGCACCATTTGAGGTCCCCAAGCTGCATATGTCTGAAAGCCTTGGAAGAAGCCTAGATGGAATTCCAAAGCTGGACCAAATTAGAGTTTTTAATTCATGGAACAGGGAAATTTTATTAAATACATAATGGCATAATCTGAGAGTAATATTAATTATATTTAATGTGACTTAAAAATAAATACATTAAATCAAATTGGGGGGCACATCCTCTTGGTAAGCACAGGAGCAGTGATGGCTATTGACTTGAAAAAAAGGCAGTGTGGGAATTCTATAGCAAAGGTAGGTACAACCTTGTTTCCACTACCTAGTAATACCCTGGACATATTTTTTTCCAGCTGTATTGACCTTGTGTTTCTCTCCTCACCCCCAAAATAGTCCTGTGGTAGGGCCAAACCTCAAGAAGATTCAGTGGTCTGAAGATTTTTTTTAACTAACAAGGAGATTATATCTGCATCTTGACAGCAACTGAGGCATAAAATTACCCCCTGCCCGCCATCACAATCCCTTTTTTCATTAGAGGATAACTTTGGCATGAAACAGGAAAAAAAGAGGTCCAACTCCAGCAGTTTTAAAGCCACTTGCTACAGAGTGATTGAGGGTCAGGCAGCATACAAGTTAAATATATTATGGTTGGTCACACAGCCAGCCACATGTTTAGACTGGATTTGGCATTTTTGTCCATCTATCGAGTCCTTCCCAAAGACTTGGGAAGGAGATGTTTTTATTATTATTATTATTATTATTATTATTATTATTATTATTATTATTTCTAAAATGGGGTTGGGACGGATAGATGTCCAGAGTCCGACAGGTACTATTTATTTATCTGTTTAATTACCATCCCACCTTTCTCCTGGGAGCTCATGCCCACATACATAGGGAATAATGTCCCCTCATTTTCTCACCACCACCATATTGCTGTGTGGTAGGTTGGGTTGAGAGAAATGATTGTCCCAAAGCTTGCAATATATTTCAGGGGGGAATTAAATCAGCCATAACATAGCACTGTTTGGACATACAGTATCTTAAGCTCAACCTGATCAGAACAGAGTTATTTCTGTTGCTTTGGAAATTCCTCTGAGAAAAGCTAGCCAGAAGCACTATGTCAAAGAGCACCGCCATGCCTGTAAAAGAAAGAAAGAAAGAAAACGGAGTTGCTCTTTCCAATCATAAAAAGTCCATAAGAGGAGGGAGAAACATTACAGTCATTGTGAATAAATCAGTTCTTCATATTAACTAGAGTTGTTTTTATGTTCCGGGCAGGAGGACTTTAGTACATTTAACCAGCCACCTGACATGTAGGGATTTGGCCCTCTCGACCAGGCACACCTGCATGGAGATTCCATGATGCCAGAGCTTCACTTGCTATATTTATTTTTCCAGGTGTAATATGCATAGGAATCTTGGAAACAGGAAAACCTCTCAAAGGACCTTTCATGCACGTTGCCAGTTTTCAGTCAGCCAATGCAGCAAAGACTTAATAAGAACTTTATGCTCGTATTTCAGTTAACTTTTTCACTTGCTGATCCTTGTGGTGCAGATTTGTTTTTTCCACAGGTGCCCATCCATGTTATGTGTTAGATTCCAGTATTTTTCAATTCCCAGCAAAATTTCTTAATATATACGATGGTTCTAATTACTTCATTTTCTCTCTAATGGTTTATAGCATCATGAAATAATCACTGTGTTGATATAATAGTAACGAAGACAAGTTTTATACTGCCACACAATGATGGCTTGCTGGCCCTAGAAGATATAATACATTGATGATTTAATGTAGGAATTCCCCAAGGTAGCCTCCAGATTGAAGGGAATAGTCCTGATTTTCAGAAGCTAAGCCTAGCCACATGCTCTTCGTTTTCAAATTCAGCTTTGTGGGAAGGAGGAAAGCATCAAGGAATGGCACGGGAAGGAATTCTGGTGGCTTCCCACTGTTTTTATGCAGGCCAAACCGGTTTCTCCTATTTATCTTGGTTTTCTACTTGTTCATCCTGCACTAGATTGAAACAGAAATCACAAGAGACTATTAAAACGAGTTGCCCTTTTCTTAAATTTACCTTTCCAGATAATGATCTCAATAGCATGGAAGCCCACAACTATTGGGAATTTGTTTTTTGCCCAGAGTACATGTTTGAATGGTGAAAGCTTCTCTATTGTTCCTGATGGAGCATCTCTGCTAGGTTAACATCTAGCCAAGTAACAGAAATTCAATTAAGTGGAGTGTTCTTGAACTTGGGATAGTGATGGGACAAAAAAGAGGCTTTGATTTCTGTCCAGTTCCTACAGAAGCTGTGTTGGAAAAATGGGAGTAAATCCTGCTTGCAAATTATATGTTTATTTATAAAATACATATCTCACAATTTTCTTGAACAGCCCAAAACCAGAAATTAATATAGTGCAATTTTAACGATGGAGAGTAAATCTACTCTTAGACATGCAGAGTGAATTTCTTCAACAAAGACTGCATGCTTAATCTGGTTACTGAATTAACCCATTTTCTGGGTTTGGAAAATACATTGAACCATACGCTAACCAAAATTGTTGGGTTGACCCAGCTTGGTTCCCAGCAGCAGCTCATTCGGCTCCTAGCCTGAACATATTCACCTGTGCTGTGGAACTGATCCATTGATTGGGGCAACCTTTTGCTTAAATGCACAGGGCTTTCTTAGGGGTGATATGCCCTATACATGACCAACTGGTGGCTCCTTCCAATTTCATAGATCAGTGCTTTTAAATTCTCTGAGTAGAAGCAACTCATTTTGCAATGTCAACAGCTCTTTACTTCCATGCAATGATTTTAAGAGCAGGTAAAAAGAGCCTTACATCCAAAGAGGTAAAGAGCAGGTAAAAAGAGCCTTACACATAACAGAATCATTTGTTGCCACAGTAGGTAGGACCTCCATTGTGTACAACAGACACCATACTATTATGTTAACTGAAAAGGGGGAGCTTGGGCCTTAAGGCTATCAATCTAGCCCAGATTTACTAGGAAGCACCAATGAAGTTAGCAGAACTTAACTCTAACCCTAACCTTTGTGTCAAGCTCAATTCCTGGTGACCTTGTGGCAACAATATGGAAGGGGCTTGTCATTGTCTTTTCTGGGATATCTTTTCAAATTTCTAGTGTAGCTTTTCTGGTATTTCCTGGTAGTCTTCCATTCAAGTACTGATCATGACCAACTCCCCCTAAATTAAATATAAACAGGATTGAGTTGTAAATTTCTCCTTTGGCATCAGTTAGACATGCAGCCTGCTCCTGAATATGTTTATTTCAAGTCAGTCTCAATGAATCCCATAAGTCTTTCCTCTTTAGGAATGAAGCTTTAGTTAGCAGGCTGCAGAATTGAGTCTGTTGGCTAGAATTGTACAGCTATGTTTTCTCTATTAAAACAAGCACAATAGAAATGCATTTGTATTCTTAACAGGTGAAGTTAAAGGAGCCAGTTATGCAGGTTTTGGAAAAAGCTATTTATAACACTCCTTCCTCCCCAAACGGTTAACATGGTGCAAAGAAGGGATAACAGGATGAAGAAGGAAAAAAAGAAGGAAAAAGAAATAAATCTTCTAGGTACAAAGTATATTGAACATGTTTTTTCCTTCAAATTTATGTGATATATTGTACACTGATTGATTTACCACCTTTCCAGAAAATAAATATTTACTCTTCTTGCTTATTACCTACATTTTGTCTTTATTTCACAATCCATTTTCCACTTATTTTTACGAACATAGCGGGGGCAAAATATTGTTAGTCATACGTTACACAATTTTGCATTCACTTATTCTACCATGAAACATTTGTGCGTGGGTAAACAGGAATATTGGTTCGTCCTTCCTTCCTTAAAATGAGTGCATCTTGGAAGACAAAGAAATGTAGCTCAGAGATAGAGTATTCCAATGGGTTTTTGCACTTTGTTCAGTTTTACAAATCCATTTATATTTCCATAATCTGTAAATAATCATTACTCTTGCTTATATCAGCTCTCCCCAACCAGCACCGTTCAGACCTGTTGGACTATAATCCCTGTCCTCCTCCTATCATGGAATTTGTAGACCAATTTATCTGGAGGGCACTATGTTGGTGAAGGCTTCTCTTAATGTTTTACTTCCAGGTCTGTACAAATGCAAAAAGCTGAGTCCATAGAGTAGCGTGGGAGAAGGATACAACCTAAGAGCTCTACTATTAATGCCCTGAATTGATGCACTTCACTTTGATCTTGTTCCTAACAAATCTCTTCACTGAGAAAAGTCTGAGCTGCTAATTGCCTTGGCTTTAAACCCTAACAGTGCTTGGATCTTAACCCAGAGTGAATTTATGCAGTCTGATACAGAAGAAGTAAATATGGCCTCATAGTAAAAAGCTAGACTGAAACCACAGCTTGGCTGCCTCTGTTAAAGAGAGTGGGCAGTCAGTGAAAGATTTTTGCTTGAATCCTATTCACTCACAAATATTTGATAACCTAACTTACCACTTTTTCTAAAGGTTTTTTTTTTACAAAGTATCTTTAAACATTACCCTGCTACTGTGCCCAGAGAGAATCTTCTAGCTGTGCTCCTGTCCTCTGAAGATGCCAGCCACAGATGCTGGCGAAACGTAGGAACCAAAACTGCCAGAACACGGCCACGCAGCCCGGAAAACCCACAACAACCATCGGATTCCGGCCGTGAAAGCCTTCGACTATACACAGAAATCAGTTAGATTTCAGTTAGTGAAAACTTACTTAATTCCCATTTATTTCAATGGATTTACTCTGACTGTCTACATTGAAGTATAGATCTTAGACCAAATTTTCAACCTGTGATTAATGGATTTAAATATGACTAAGCAATCATAGATTTAGACAGAATCCATGCCATAATTTGTATAGCAGGGATTCTGCCTATATCTTGCTATTTTAACAGTATATATTCCTTTTCTGTGCTTTGCATAACACTGCTGACCCCCAAAGATGGGCATGTGTGCAAGTCAGCATATTGTATAGTATGTGACCTCCTGCTATGGTGGAAATGACACTGAACTGAACTGAAAAGAAGCAGAACCCTGTCCTAAAGTAGGGAAGACCTGGTTCAAATCATTCTCAGCTTAAAAACAAATAATATATATATTTCTATTAAAAATGGAGACTACAAAGAACAAGATATGCTGGTACTACACCTTGGGTGGGGCAGAATTTTTGAATCTTTAAGGGCAACAACAACAGGCAATTGCTAAACTTGTGGATTTTTTTTTTGCACCATTTACCCTGCTATCAAAAACCAAACTTGTTGAATGGCTGCCTTTCTGTCAACTGTTAGGGGTATAAGATTTCAGGCAGAAATGGCAACAGCTATATCTGCAATGCAAGTACGTATCACAAGCATGAGCATACAAGAATTCAAAGAAGTCATTACTAACAGTCCTGGGGAATGTTGTTGATCGAATTCCAAAGTCAGAAGGGACTGAATGACATACCCTTTACTAACTTTAAATGTCCACTGCCCTGCAGGTGCCCCTTCCTGTCACTTTGGTGCCAACTGAGAACCAGTTTAGTGAAGTGGTTAAGGAGTTGGACTATAAGCTGGGTGTCCACCTTCAGCCATAGCAGCGCACTGGGGAACTTTGCACCAATCTCTGTGTCTCATCCTAGCCCACCATACAAGGCTGTTGTCAGGAATAATAGGAGGAGGGTGCACAATGTATATCACCTTGAATTCCTGAATGAAAGGTGGGATAAATATCTAAAAATAAATAGACTGGTGGAGTTCCTGGGAAATCCACAACATGTAGAATAGAAGCCAAGGCATTGCAGGGGATTGAGTAAAGACTATTTCAATAGCTCCATTGATAGAAGATAAAATAATGTTTCTACTTAGTCAGGGCCTTAGGCTGCTTCTAGCATGCCTCTAGTTGATAACCCTCGTTTTTCCGTTAAGCCAGGTGAAGAAAAGCAAAGCAGGAACAATTAGCAGACGCCTTTCCCCAGCATTTTGGAGACATTTTAGGGTGTCTGGTCTGGATCTTCAGATGGAAGGAGAATTGCAGGCCTGGAATGCATCGCTCCTATATCTCTGCCTTTCCTCCGGCACCTTCCTATCTTATCGGGCGCTGTGACGGATGGTTCCCATTCTGAACACAAGAAGGCCACACTCCCCCGGGCAGGAAGTCAGTCCCCCGAGCTTAGTGGGACTGACTTTCCAGGAGACCATCTGGCACTTCCCAGATTGCACCCATTTCCATGGATAGGCCATCACGCAGTCTGCTCAGTTCAAACTAAAGGGAGCCTCTTCAGAGCAAAGGCCCCTGCAACTTTGACAGGCTCCTGGGTGTGCTTGTGAGGCCAAGGGCCTTATCCACCACAAATGTTGACCCTGCTGGTATCTCTGCTGGCTATCAGTGGGCTTCTGCTTGTCCTCCTCCTCCTTCATCCCATCTTGGTTGCCCTCCTGTCCATTTCTATATTTTCCTCTTTCTTAAAGAGGAGAATACAACGGCGGGGCTCCCCCACAGTCTTCTGTCCATCCATCCTAGCATTGTGACGAAAAGGGGGTCCCCTGCCGCAAGGTGCAGAAAGTACAGCTCTGTAGCAAAACTTTCAAAGTCAGACCGGGATTCAGGAAGTTGAGCAGAAGGGCGACACATTGATTTCTCGAGAAGAACCATTTTTAAAGGGGGGGGGGGGAGGATGTTTCAAGACTGTCAGCAAGTTCTATCGCCTGATTGGAAATACTTCTGCTTTAATCAAAGCCAGAACCGAGTTAACATTTAGGGTGGGGGGGTGTTGTTTTGTTTTTTTGCTTGTGACAGACAGTGTTCCGGAATGAGAGTTCTTGTCTCTCTTTTTAAAGCAATATTTTTACAACATTAACTGAAGCAGCATGGAACAGTGACCACCTTCTGAATTTGACAGACCTCTTCTTTTGATTGGACATTAATGACAAACAAACAAACGCTCTCTACTGCTTCCTTCCCATTTTAAAAAGTGGGGGGGGGTCATCATTCCACCATCACGTGTACCCGTTTGGGAAGCCCCTGCTCTCCACAAACATACCTAGCTTCCCCCACCCCCCACAAATAATATTTAGCAGGTTATGGGTCTCTCCTAGTGTTCAAAACAAATTCCGAGCACGGCTTGGCTTAATATTCGCTTGAGACAAAAACTGAGTTCTAAAACGGCCCAGAACATTTTGGCAAAAATCGCCTTAGTTTTTCTCCCCGTCGCTTATTATCTTCCACCAACGCCCGCCGTAGGAGAAACGCTTCTCACTCCGCACCTACCAGTTTTCAGCGACCCGGGCCTTCGGAACCCTTAGCCGGGACTAAAAACTCAGAGAGCTGGGTATCCTGGTCTAAGATCATTACTTATTATTCCTCCTGATAGTGATCACTCAGAAATGCTCGTTTTAAAACGGAAGAATTTTGAGGACTTGTCTTGGGAATCTCTTCTCTTTCGGAGTAAAATTTATCTTGCGCGTTCTTTTATTTAACCGCATTGGAGTGTGCATGCTCGCTCTCTGGATGAAAAGGTGGGATACAGATCCAATAAAATACGATAAACTCCTTCTCCCGCTTGCTTTCTTATGTTGTATATACAGGGTTGTTGGTTAGAAATACGTGTGTGTGAGAGAGAGTGAAGTAGATAATATTTGGGCCTGATTACAAGGCGCAATTAATAACGCATTTCTCTTAGAAATTAGCCGTGCTCAACTGAACGGGTTTAAGTTTCGGAGCAAAAAAAATGCGTAGATTGCATGATGTGTGTAGGATAATTCACACGGCTCATAAGGGTAAAGTGAGAAATGCTATCCTTTTATTGAGTGCTCGCAACTTTCCTGCTGGTTCACACGTTCAGTGACTGTCTTCCGGATTCATCCGCCGCGGGAAGTAAGAGCAACGGCGTTCCAGAGGACGGAAACCACGTGATATGAAAGCTCGGTGCATCTACGCGTCATTCAGCGTTGAACCGATCCATTTCTTAAAATCAATCTTTCCCCAGCCGGGGCCTGGATTCCTATGGGATTCCTATGATCTCCATCCGTCGATGGTGCTGGCAGGGGAAGACACAGTTCAAAATATCTGGATGATTCCTGCTTGGGGAAATTTGCTTTAGACCTCGGGCGCGCTTACTTACTGTGCTCCAGGAGAATCACGCTGCAGTCCTAACCCCGGCAACTCAGAAGTCCTTCCAGGGACTTCGAGGCTACCGATCCTCAAAGGACTGTTTTACAGGAGTGCGGCCTCTGTTCCTAGTCTGCTACAGAAGAACGAGCAACCTCTTGGGGCTCTGAGAGAACTTATTGGGGGTGGCGATGAAGGTTCTCAGTCATCCAGGTGGAACAGTCTGTAGCTTGAATCATGTCAACTGGATTTCTATTTTCTCAGTGGAAACGTTTCGCTCCTTATCCAAGAAGCTTCTTGGATAACGTTTCCACTGAGAAAATAGAAATCCAGTTGACATGATTCAAGCTACAGATTATTGGGGGTGGGTGTAAAAGGCCAAGATGCAACGCAGATGTGGGGTGCCATGGGTGCCATTCATATGCACGAGGACAGGATTTTCTGTTTTGCTTACAGGGGAAAGATTATTTGCTTGCTGGACTATGTCAAGAGGTCTATTTTTAGGATTGCTCTACACTTTTCTCACATAAAAACAAAAACAAAAAACAGTGGGGGCAGAGGTGGCCCATCCCCACATTAACGAAGATGATTAAAGATGATCTAAAATTAAATCATGGTGGATCTTTCTGACAGCCTTTTTTAATTATTATTTTTTAATTACTATTCTTACAGCCTTTTTACAATTATTGGTGGGATCAATGGAATGCAGGGTTAGGCAGCGGACACCAAGTCCACCGAATTCCATTACACTTTGGAGGAAACCTGCTTAGGATGGCCCTGCCCCCCTCCCCTCATACTGGGAAGAGGGGAATACCAGGCACAGCCTTCCCCAGTTATGGGAGTTGCAGTCCCACACATCTGGAGAGCACCAGGTTTGGGAAGGCTGGCTTAGGATCATTCGTCCTTAGGCCTTCCAAACAGGATGTTTATTATGAGAGCATAGGTTTCCAGGTGGAAGACGGTCACGATGAGGGTTTGCTTGACGCATGCTCGCTTCTCCCTTTCGCCCTGTACTCGTGCTTCTTCAAAGGCCGTAGCGCCTTTAATAAAGGCTGACCTCCAATTGAAACGCTCATGAGTTAGGGCTTCCCAGTTCTCAATGCTGATATTACATTTTTTTAAATTAGCTTGTGGGAGGTTGTGCGGATCCAGAATTGGCCTTTACAGCCACTTACGGATCCACTGTTAAGATTTTACCCCTGGAAAACAATCTTACTCGGCTACCAGTGATCGCCAAGACGACAAGAAGAATTTATTACGATTACTACCACTTTTTAGCTTGAGATCACAACTTTTCTCCAGATGCCCCAAGACCTTGTACTTATCCTAATGACAACAATCCTGGGAGGGACGTGGGCTGAGCATGATAGCAAGTCACCCGGTGAACCCCTAGGCTGTGTGAGGATTGAGTCTCCCCGTCCCAGTTCAACACCTAACCCAGAGACGCAAAAGTTGTGGGGCAGGTGGGAGGGCGAGGATCCACAGTCCCCCAGCGCCTCTTAGACTGTGTGAGGCCAAAGACTTGGGGGCTGTTTGGTATTTTGGGGGCGGGAGGGTTAAGGCACCAAAGACATCCCCACAGCCTGGCAGTTCTTAAGACACCCAATTTACTAATTAAAATTCCAAAACCCCTTCAGAGATGGCCCTCGTCCCACCCTCTCTTGACGTGCAGCCACAACAGGTCCTGCAAAGCCCGGTGCATCCCTCCAGTAGAGGGACTAGAGCACTTGAAAAGGCACAACTTTGCCCAGGTTCTGCCCACACCTGGCAACTGCCAATCTTCCTTGCATTCTAATAACCCTGACTTAGGTTAATAGTTGTAGCCAGGCTGCTCACTTCTCCCTCCAACTTGGCATCCTCACCCAAGAGGACTCTAGAGGGACAGGAGACGGTTGGCTCCCCACTTAGAAATTGCATAATATATACCCTTGTTGCTGTAACCAAAATCAAATATTTGGGATGCTGGTCTCCTACCCAGAAATTTGCTCAGCCCCTTCACCCCCCGCCGATGCAATTGCTTTAGCTAGGGACCTACCACTCAGCAGAGCTCCTAAACTGTTCCCGCAGCCAAAGAAGAGTGGCATTTCCAGCAGCGATGGGTAGAGCTTCAGTTCATTGTCATTTCCAAACGGGAGCACCGTTCTCCCAGTCGTTTTCTTGCACAATCCGGCTCAGAGATTAATGGGAAGTCCCTGCCTCATGGATTCTGCTGCATTTCGTGGCACCCCGGCCTGTCAATCATTTCTGCTCCCCTCCTCCCCGTCTTCCTATCCCCCTGAAGCAAAGGTGGGAAAGATGGCAGAAAGCACAGCTCCACCCAAGGAATTCGAATCAACGGCCTCTTGAGAAGGATGAATGTGTTGAGTTACCTTCCCATTGACCAATCCCAAAGTGGTGGAGTAGCGGCTTGTAAAGGTGTAAGAACACCAACTAGAACAAGCAGCCCAATGTTCTTGACTTTATTCTTGCCAGATCTTTCCCCCAGAAGTGCGTTTCTCAAAGCAGAGCTGGGGCTGTGTTTCAAATAACTAGTCTTCTCAAACTTTTGAATTGCAAATAACAGATTGATGGGACGCCCGCAGGTCACAGCGTTTCGTTTTTAGAAAACCTCTTATCAAGGGCAGGGTAAAAAGACGCTACTTTCTCGCCCTGGCCACCTCCAGGCTTGACTCACAGTTAAAGCGGAATTGAAACCACGTTATTAAAAAGGGCTGTTATTTCTATCGCTACACACACCCCCTGTAAAAATGGCGCTTAAGAGGCAGGAAACGGCGGGATAAAAGTCCTGTATATTCTAGCAAAAGTATAAGGAATACGTCTGGCTTAAGCGTCCTTTGATTTCTGATAGCTGCGGATTCTTTTATTATACTTTATGTAATTACTTATTTACCCTCTACTGCATTTATTTTAATCTAAAAATACTTTAAATATTTTTAAATCTTTAACATAGTAAAGATAAATATTTTTATCATCTATCTATCTATCTATCTATCTACCTACCTATCTATCAAATTTTGCCACCGCCCATCTCCCCCCGAAAGAGGGACTCTGGGCGGTTTACAATAAAATTTAATTTATCAATCATATTCTATTCAATCCGCTGAATTCAGTGGTATGAAGGAAGCATAAATCTAAATGCTTCAGGATTTTTCTTTTCTTAAGTATCTATACGGAGTTCTGAAGATCTGCTACTGGTAGTAGCGTTAATAATAGCATTATATTTTTGTCGCAAGGATACGGTCGGAGTTAAACACTTTTAAGTCCTAGTGATGTCAATAACGCACTTGGAGGACTTCTTCCAATTTCTCCTTTCCAATCAAGGGGATTTAGCTGCGTGTACAAACCGGAGTTTTCACTTACATTTGGAAAGCGGTAGAAAAACAGAACGCCGCGGAGCGACCTACTGATACGCACAACTTACTCCGGGTTTAATTGAAAAAGGACCGTGCAATATATTGTACCTTTCCTGTTCTCTGACCAGCTTTATAGTAGCAAAATCTTCTTGCTTTCTGCCGCCCAAATCTTTTTCTAGATCACGAGGAACCAAGTGAAAACACGATAGAATTTTCAGGCACTGTGGTAAGATCCCGATCGCTTTTGGAATCAGACGGCACTCATTCCCCCGCGCCTTCTGTAACACGAAAAAAAGGTAACTTCTGTAGGGTGAATATGAAGCATTTGGGAGCTGTCTTCTGTCGCCTTTTGCTGCGCTGCCTCTATTAGGCAGTTTTCTTGCGAGAATGGATGCGAACTCCCTACCCCCACCGGTTCTCTTGCTTAGCTTCCCGTAGGAACCTAAAAATGTAGGAAAGCATTTTGTAAGTAAGAAGGAGCTCTTGTATATTGTGTCTAGTATCTAAAAATCTCAAGGAGATACTGTAGCCCCCGTTTACAGCTACAGTGCAAGGGCCCGTGTGTTTACTCAGAAACCCACTGATGTTCGATGGAACAAACACAGGGTTAATCGAGGGAGGGAGGGAGGGAGGGAGATGCAGTTTCTATCAAATGCAAATGCATCCAAATTGTAAATTAGTCTTCCATTTCTTTTTGCCATTGTACACCCAGTTTGCTTGTTTTTTCCGTTTTTATAAACCATTCTCACTCATTTTGTAGTGGTTATAGGTAAAGGAACAACACCTATGTGGGTGTGAGGTAGCCCAGTCTTTCTGATGCCAAAGAGAAAGTTCCACCTCAGCTGAAAAAATATTACACACATTCATAAAAATATACATTTTTGCAAACTCTGAATTAACTTCAATGTGATACATAACATGAGCACGTATGTACATTATATAAATTGTACATAAATGCTACGTTAAGCCCCACTTAATGTAAAGGGACTTGCTTTTAGCAATTCAATATCAGTTGCTGTAATATGCTGCACTCAGGCTTAAAAATGCTAGGAAGGGAGGCCAGAGATTTAAATGTGCCTAACCATGGCCTGGATTGTGATATCTAAAGAACCATTCATAGAATATGTACATAGAAAATTGCTAGGTGTCTGACTAATAAAAGTAAGTTAAAAGAGCCAGTTTGGTCCAGTGGTTAAGGTGCTGGGCTAGAAACCAGGAGCCTGAGAGTTCTAGTCCCGTCTTAGGCATGAAAGCCATCTGGGTGACCTTGGGCCAGTCACTCTCTCTCAGCTCTAGGAAGGAGGCAATGGCAAACCACTTCTGAAAAACCTTGCCAAGAAAACTGCAGGGACTTGTCCAGGCAGTCTCCGAGAATCAGACACAATTGAATGGATTTTCACTCTCTCTCAGCCCAACTCACCTCACAGGGCGGTTGTTGTGGGGAAAATAGGAGGAGGAAGGAGTATTAGGTATGTTCGTTGCCTTGAGTTATTTATAAAAATAATAAAGGCGGGATAAAAATTAAAATAAATAAATAAATAAATAAATTCTTTGATGCGATGTTATTCAGCTGAATGTAAGCTTCTTCGTGTGCTTAATTTACACCCTGTAGAGGGTGATTGATATTCATGTTTTCTTAAGATATTCTTGGATATTTTTATTAAAAAAGACCTGTGTGCCAGGATGTTAACTACCTGCCTGAGTCCTCCTTTTTTTCCTTTATAGAGAAGGCTAAAGGTGTCCATGCAGCTTGTAAACCTTTTTTCAGATAGCTTAGGTGTCATATAGTGGTGACAGATTTAATTAGAAATGAGTTTCTTCCTATGAGCTCTTTTCCTTTTAAGGAGGTTAAAGTAGAAACGGTCCATTTGAAGAAGGTGTGCAGGCAAGTTCATGGTTGCACCTTTAAGTTGAACTTTGAACCAGATATTATACTAAAGTAGAACTTCCAAAGTAAACTCATTTATCACCCAGGCGTCCTTGACTTCAGCTGTTTAAAGTGTGAACCATTGTGCGGACTCAGCTTCCCCATGTCATTTCAAGACAATCACAAAGTAATAATAATAATAATAAAAAATATTCCAGTTGCATAAGAAATCACCACCAGCACCTTCCCCCCAAAAAAAAAGATGGCAGGAGAAACTATCTGCATTTTTTGTTTGAAAAGCAGAAATCCTGTTTAGGGGGGAAAGTGACAGACACTGTGTATGTGTGTGTGTGAGGGACAGGGAGGGAGGGAGGGAGAGGGAGAGGGGGGGCTGTGGGTCATTGGAACGCTGTGTAAAAGCAAGAGAGATGCATTTCGCATTTCGTGGCCAGATAGAATATACTACAGTATGGCTTCATTCGCCATTGGGGCCGAGAGAGCCAGGTCACTCTCCCTAACTGGGAAGACATCTAGTGGGAGCATTCTGGAACTGCAGCTCCAAGAAGCTGAAGATGATCCTAGAAAATGGGGGTTCACGGCCTCCCTCCTTTTATCCACCACTGGTTGATTTCCTGGTTTCCCTTTCATTCAGTGCATTTATTGGCAAGAGCACATTCACTCCATGCCAGGTAGTCTTTGGAAGTTCTCTGCCATCCTGGCCCCATAATGAGTGAAGAAGAGCAGCTTTTCCTTGATATTTTATCTACCCCTCCTCACATTTCCAACTCCAAATGCCAGCTGGGCTCAGTATTCTCCCTCCACCGCCCCCCCCCCCCGTAGTACATACCAACACCCAACCATTCCCTGATCGTATTGAACTTTAATAGACCGTAGCAAACACAACCTAGGAAAACAACTCCTGTTCTGACGGCTGCTAGCTTTCCAGGGGGAGTTCTGGATGCTGAGGACAGCATTCCAGCAAAATGCTTGCAGTAAAGAAAAAGGAAGAAGAGGAAGAGGAGAAAACCCCAAAGGTAGATGGAATTCTGCAGTTCTTGAATTCCCACGCTCCTTCATTTAGCAGTCGAACTCTGTGCTTCAGGATTTATATAACATAACATGTCAAATCAAAATTTTATTATGGCCATAGACCAGCATAAGGAGGATGGGATACAGTCACTAAAAGCATAGAGGATACATCTCTGCAAAAATAAAAATCTAGAAAAATTATGAAAAGCTATTAGATATAAAAGTTATATGAGTTACCAATCGAAGAGAATATTTGTAGCTCAGGGTTGAACTGTGGAGTCCTTGGTGCTCTCTGAGCCTTGTTGTTTTCTTGCAGACGTTTCATTGCCAGGCTAGGCAACATCTTCAGTACAAAAAGGGAGTCCCTTTCGCACTGAAGACGTTGCCTAGCCTGGCAATGAAACGTCTGCAAGAAAACAACAAGGCTCAGAGAGCACCAAGGACTCCATATATGAGTTAAAAACAGAGAGTATATATAAAAAACAAGGATCTAAAAGAAGGGGTAGGAGAATTACTGTAGATAGGTGTAGGGGAGCGTAAAAATTTGGTATGTGGAAGACTATATCAATTGCACTCTAATATGGCAAACTAGGTGCTCATTACATTTAGTTTATAGCTCAGGTCATCATCCTATATAACATATTGTTGTTACGTGTATTCTGGACATGGAAATTATAATATTTATTTATTTATTTATTTATTGAATTTATCCCTGCCCATCTCTACCATGGTAGACTCCACAGAGATACAATTCCAATTTGTTTATCTTGCTATTAATTTATTAAGAATGAAGTGAAGACAAAGGAAGGGCTACCAGGAATATATGCTTTAAAACAATTCGTACCACCTGAGATGAGAAAGTGAGCAGGATTATTTTGATAAGCAGGCTATTCATAGGTGACAACTAAGCTTGGAAGTAATCCTAGGACTGTAACAGATCGGCTTTGATAAGATTAGAAAGGTGCGCATGCCTGAAGGTCAAATGAGGTGTGTTTTCTCTTTTTTTCATTTTGCAAAGAATCTCAGGTCTAGGAAGGGGATAGGACACCAGGCTGGAGGAAAACTGGATTAGTTGAGTAGCTTAAATGAAACTGACATTTCCACATTTATTAAAAAAAAAAAGATCTTCTAATCACCTGGCAAACAGATATGTAGACAGATGGACTTTTTTTTTTTTACTAAAGTAGTAAGGATAACTGTGGGTGACAACTATGAACTTAAAAGAGGACTTCCCCCTTTTTTCCAATACATTAGACGGAAGACTGTCTCATTATGTCAGATAAAACACATGTTATCTAAAATCAAGGGAACTCTGCTTCTTGGGTTAGAATTATTATTTTACTCATGTGCAGTTTTATGCAAACACAATAGACCAGTGAATTGATTGGCAAAGGTTCGTTTAATTGAATTATAAAGAAGACATAAGCACAATAAAATTACTGGAATAAAATCATACAGGGTTTCTCCTGCATTCACTTCAGGGTAAAAAACCAGAGTCGCTGGGATCCTTCTTACAGGTACCTAAAGTCCAGCCTTGGTTATTGATCTGTTTCAGTATCTGAAGTAAGGATTACTGAGATAACAAATGTGAAAAAGATTTGCAAAGTGGAAAGTGAAAGTAGGGCGAAGGGCTGACAAGAACAAAGTGGATATGACAAAAGGGCCCTGGTTATTAACTTTAAAGCCCTTTACAGTGCAGCAGCAAGATAGTCTGGCAACGTTCTTACCCTCAAGGGAAGAGGCCTTCTCAAGAGTAGTGTCCATGCTCCAGAAAATCCATTCTCCATAGGTAGGTGCAGACCCTACATTCTTAGCAGCTAAGATCTGTGTTATTTCAAAGACCCTCTGCTTTCTCTGACTGAAGGCATATTGATTGATTGATTGATTGATTGATTGATTGATTGATTGATTATGTGCCATCAAGTCAGGGTCCACTCGTAGCAACCACATAGATTTTCTCCATAACAATCTGGTCTTTTCAGGTCTTCCAACAGTGCACCCATCACCATTGTAACTGAGTCCATCCACCCTGGAGGCATCTTAGCTATCTTAATCCTTTTCTCTCTTAGTTATTTGGCATAGGAGGTTTTATGGTTTATGTTTCTGCTGTTATAATTGTTCTCCCCATGCTGATACGCACTGTCCAAAGTCCTTCGTGAATGGGGCTGGGGTTACAAATAACATTAGTTACTATAAATTGTTAAATAAACAAATATGTCCATAAGCAACACAAATTTCATTGGCATGCCAAGTTACCAGACTGAGAAACGAATGTTTCTTTAGCTTTTGTATTTGATGGTAGGAAACTGTAGCCTTACAAATGTGGTTGCGCTTTAACTGCTTCGCTCTTTTCCATTGGCCCACTGCCTGGGTATATCTATTGGGAGCTGTAATTTACGAACATGTGGAGGATCACAGGCTCCACGGCCTCTTTCCAGCCTTTTCTACTGACTTCTCTCTGAGGAACAATGTGATTTACTTCAACCCAAAATGCACAAGGTTATGTTATAATCAACCTATCACCTATGATCCTTGAGGAGAATTGTGCTGTTTACTCTAAGAACTTGCAGTTCTCCAGTTGCTCTGTTTAATGATATATATGAAAGCAGAAAGGCTGAAGCATCAGTGAAGGCACTGAAGGTAATTTTGAACTATAGCCTATCTATCTATCTATCTATCTATCTATCTATCTATCTATCTATCTATCTATCTCTATCTCTATCTCTATCTCTATCTATCTCTCTATCTCTCTATCTCTCTATCTCTATCTATCTCTATCTATCTATCTATCTCTATCTATCTCTATCTATCTATCTATCTATCTATCTCTATCTATCTATCTATCTCTATCTATCTCTATCTATCTATCTATCTCTATCTATCTCTATCTATCTATCTATCTCTATCTATCTCTATCTATCTCTATCTATCTATCTATCTATCTCTATCTATCTCTATCTATCTCTATCTATCTATCTATCTATCTATCTCTATCTATCTCTATCTATCTCTATCTATCTATCTATCTATCTATCTATCATATTTATATCCCACCCATCTCCCTCTCAAGGAGGGACCCTGGGCGGTTAGGGTTTTGTCCGAAGCAGCATCCTCTCTATGGCTTTTTGTAATATCCTTCATCCCAGTTAATATGGGTTGGGGATGAGAATGCCGGAATCCTGAAGGTAACCATCCTTTAGGAATTTTCAAGCATTCGTTTTATTATATTGGTATGATTTCCCCTCCAATATATTTTCCTTCTCCAAGAGTCTAAAGAAGGGTTTGGTTTGTGGAATCAGATTGAAGAAATCCCCGTTTTTTCAAACATAAATTCATTGAACACCCGAAGGAAATGGCTACAGCTGTATCTATGGAGTAAGAAAGATGTCAATGTCAGAGGTTTACCCACACGTACTGTAAATCCCTACCCCCACCCTATAACTAGTTGCTTCTGCCACTTACTGACTGGTGCTATTCCCTTGCAGGACCATAAACAAAGAAACAAACAAACAAAAAACAAATTAAAAAGTCAATTTAAAAATGACTACATTTTGAAAAGATTTTGTAAGATGGAAGAATAGCCAAGTTGTTGGACTATGTGATCTGATTTAGTTAGATAATAACAGCAGAATCTAAAGTCTTGGATAGAGTAGCAAAGAACATGAGCGTGCGCTCACGCACACCCTGCCCAAAGTAATCAAGGCATGGATAGTATTATTTATTCATTTATTTTGCAATATTTATAACCCACCCCAACCCTGGCTGACCCTGGACAGGGAACCACAAAATTAAAAGTAATTCTAGGCAGTTCAAATAGTATCACCCCAAGCCCATCCATAAACATCATGAGCACTCTAAAACTAATCTAATCGAAGGGCTGGATGCATTCTGGAATAGAGCAGCTACCGCTTGCTCACGAAACGCCAGCTGGTTTTATGGCCATTTGTAATGCTGGGGATAGAGTATTCCACAGAGTGGAAGGCTTGTCTGGACTTTCGACAAACCCTCTCTTATGACAGGACCAGAGAAGAACGTTCAATTCTGGCAAGGCATTCCCTGATATATCCCGATATTGTCCCATAATAATACTGTACTGAAAGTCAGCAAAGTTATTTTGGTGTATGATTCCAAGAAACCCATAAACATCTCTTTCCATCTCTGGCAGTAAAAACAAAAGAAATACAAACTGAATAAGTAACTTAATGGGTATTCGTTTTTTAGATTTATATTCTACCTTTCCTTCAGGAGTTCAAGGTGATATACAAGTTCTCCCACTTCTATTTTTCCTAACAACAATCCTGTGAGGTAGGTGGGTTGAGAAAGAGTGATTGGCTCAAGGTTACCCAGTGAGCATCTGTGGCGGAGAGTAACTTGAGCCTGGTCTCCTCCGTGTCAGCTCAACACCTTCATCACTGCCTTTTCATAACACTGGAGACAGGCAGTTGCCTCATTCTGCCTTATGGATAGCTGGCCAGGCCTGAACAACTGATAAACTCAACTGATATAATCTCTCTCCTAAGCAAGTTGACCTGATTATTACTTGAATGGTAAACCACCAGATAATAACAGCGCACGCATGCATGCATTTTATTATTATTATTATGCATAAATAAATAAAGCAAGCAAGCAAGCAAGCAAGCAAGCTTTACCTTTACCTTTACCTTTACCTTTACCTTTACCTTTACCTTTACCTTTACCTTTACCTTTACCTTTACCTTTACCTTTACCTAAACCAGATTAGGGAGAGCCTTAACTTAGTGGTTAAGGTACCAGGCTACAAACCGGGATACTGTGAGTTCTAGCCCCACCTTAGGCACAAAGCCAGCTGGGTGACCTTGGGCCAGTCACTTCCTCTCAGCCCTAGGAAGGAGGCAATGGTGAACCGCTTCTGAAAAACCTTGCCAAGAAAACGGCAGGGACTTGTCCAGGCAGTCTCCGAGAATCAGACATGATCGAATGGATTTTTTTAAAAAAACGTAGATTAGGAGGTCCAAAAAAAGGCAACCACCTCAGTATGGTTGCCAGGAAAACAAGATGGATGGATCCATGTACTCATCAGGAGTGGAGCTTGATTCAAGAGAGAATTTAAGAAGATTTTATTTACTTTTCAACTCAGGGAACCCAGGTGAAGCTCCTGATTTACACAGCTAATGAAGGGTAAGGAGAGCTGGTGAGCCCCACCTTTCTGAACAGGAAAAAAACACAGATTTTGGAAAACATCTAAGAAGTGGGGTCCCTGACTCTCTCAGTTCCTCAAGTGGTAATTTGGTATTTAGTATTTAGATCATAAGCTTTGGCTGCAATCCTACACAATAAGCATAGAGTCACGAACAAGAATTTATTCAAATACATGTGGTATGAATCAACACCACTTCCAGTATGCAAACACCAACACAGCAAGCAAAAATCGATTTCATTGACATCAATGGATTTGGTTGCAATTTAGCAGGAGACATCGGTCCCTCTCTGTTGCACTTGTTGTGCCAACTGAAAAAAAAGCATTTGAAACCTTAAATCAGAACCACCTGGAGAGCTGTATTTTAACTCTGTGACATAAAGGGTGCCAACTTATTTCCCTAACTATGGAATGTAAAGGTTACTCTATTCCTAATTCTTTGTCTGGGGCCGGATCAATTCTGTTGTATTACTTTTTTGTCCCACCATCTTATCTGTTTGCCTCATAACCAGAGTAGGATTCTTTTTCCCTGTCCACATCTGCAAATGCCTTTTTATTCCACCCCCACCCCCCACCCCGACTTCTGCGTCTTCCCGGATGAGCCGCGCAATGGACCAAGGGTTAACAAGCAATACAAACAGAGGCTGACAAGGCAGCAGCGCAAACAGACTCCTCTTGCTCTGATTAACCTAAGTCTGACCATCCCTTCCCACCCAGCTCTCCTAGCAACAGATATAATTCATTCCCCAAACCTGCCCTTACACTCCATGTCACTCAGAGACAGAGAGACAGAGAGACAGAGAGACAGAGAGACAGAGACAGAGACAGAGACAGAGACAGAGAGACTGGCGAGGGTATGAATCCCTACTTCCACCACGTTGAGTGCAGATCCTGGATTTCTGTTGTCGCCTGGGAAAGTCTGTGGTTGTCAAGCTAGACTGACAATTTCCTTTTGACTTTCTTTTGCTGGCGTCTAAGCCGAATTTATTTTTTTGTGAAGTGTGGAAAGTACTGGGACTGTGGTTGTCTTCCTATACATCTCTTCATCACACTGAAACTACCATTTCCTGGTCTGAAAAGTAAAGGCTGATGGGATGAATTATCTGTAAATGGCTTTCCTTGGAAATTAACTAACTTTAAGAAGTCAGAGAAATGACGGATCGCAGGAGAGATACTTGTACAATGAAAGGCACTGGGCTAGAGTAAGCACAATTATATTTGCTGGACAGGAGGCTTCAAAACTTTGTGCATCGGTGCTATGACACGATGAGCTTCATTTAATCCTGGGCTACCTAGAGTTTTTGTTTGCTTTTGTTTTGTTTTTTAAATTAAGCCCTGTTATAAAATTGATTAGGCTATAAAGCTGCATGAGACGTTTGCATGAAGTCAATTCTTTTGAAACATTTCTGTTGAATAAAGCTGTTAGAAATGCAGTGAACAGGATGCCTGTGGCTTAAAGGAATCTTGACTGAAAGAATAACGTCCATACAACTTTCAGCTACAGGATCTTAAATCTGATGTCCTCTGTTCCAGACGATATCGCTAAAGGCAGGACTTTTTCATTAAGATGAGGCAGGCCTGCAGCTCCCAAAAAGAGGAGAGGAATATTGCCAGTCACTGGGTGCTTTCATCCTACACCAGCTGCCTTATCATAGTTAAGAGGAGGCAAGAGAAGGCCACCTAATGCGAAGAGAGGACTCCCTGGAAAAGACCCTGATGCTGGGAAAGACTGAAGGCAAAAGGAGAAGGGGACGGCAGAGGATGAGATGGTTAGATAGCATCACCAATGCAACGAACATGAACTTGAGCAAACTCCGGGAGACGGTGGAGGACAGGAAGGCCTGGCGTGCCATGGGGTCCCAAAGAGTCGGACACAGCTTAACGACTGAACAACAACAAGAGAAGGTGCTGTTACACATGCAGAGAATAGTCCAAGACCGTGGTCACTAATGAAAGGACTCCCAAGTTCCAGCAGCATTCCAGATCCAGATCCTGAACTGATGTCCTAAGTGGCTTTAGCTTGAGAGTTTAGGAGAATAGCACGTCATATCTGGTACTGCAGAGTTGGCCATTTTGACCGTTCATAGTAAGAAGTCTGTTGTCCTCTCCAAGCAATGAAATGGAGCAGGGATTCCTCCAACTCCATGATTGTAGGGTTTCAAGCATCCTTTCTTGAACACCCCAGTCTGCCTTTCTTTTCTTGACTCACTGAAAGAGCAGCTTGCTTTGGAGCAAGTGCATAGATTCCCTCCAACCAGCCATGGAGTTTTCTGGCCAGAGGCAGGCCTGGGAAGGAAGAGGAGCCCGGAGGTTGATGTGACTGGATCTCAAGCTCAGGAAGAAAAGAAAAAAAAAAAAAGGGGGGGGCGATGGCTCAGTGTTTAAGATGCCAGGCTTGTCGATTGGAAGGTCGGTGGTTCGAGACCCAAGCGCCACTGACGGAGTGAGCTCCTGCACTCGCCCCAGCTCTTGCCAACCTAGCGGTGGGGTGGAAGTGTCTTCGGACAACGCTGGCTGTCCAAACGGAGATGAGCACCGCCCCCTAGAGTCGGACACGACTGTGCAGGGGGAAACCTTTTTTTTTTTTTTAGAAGCTCAAAAAGGTGGTCAGCTTTGGGACTTGTCCAGGGATGTACACGGGGTATGGTAAAAAAAAAGTTGAAGTGGTGCCACAATGGGGTGATTGAAGCTCTGCCCAGTTTTATGTGTGTCTGAAATTTTTAATTAATTAATTAAATTGTTAAATTTATTAATTAAGCTGGAATCACTGAAATGCCCTGCTTTAGGTTACCAGTGACAGATTATTCATTTACTTGGATATTCATATCCCACCTTTCTTAGTAAAGATCACACACAAGATACCTTACAATAACAAGAATATACATCACAATGAAATGTTTTGGATTTGTCTGCCCCAGTTAGGAAAGGTTGCTGTGTCTGTTGGGAGAAGATGTTTTCCAAAAGTGCTTCATTAAAGCCAGAACACAATTTGTCCCAGGGAAGAAGGCTGAAATCTTTGCTTATTGAAAGCTCAAAATCTAAAACTGGGGTTTTCTTCCCTTATCCATCCTGCCCCATTACCTTCATAAACCAAGATTAGTTAGCAATTCAATATCACACATAATATTCCACATAAATATATTGATAAGGACTATCAGACTCAATGGCAGCCAGAAAGTAGCTACTTGTTCGTTAGATTTATATTCTGCCTTTCTTTCGGGAATTCCCGGTGGCTCACACGGGGTTGTCCCTTCATTGTTATCCCCACAACAGCAACCCTGTGAGGTAGGCTGAGCTGAGGCAGAGGGACTGTCCCAAGGTCACCCAGGGTTTCCAAGCTGAGGGAAGATTTGAACCTTGTTTTCCCCCCTCCCCGCTCCTAGATCAAAACCTGAACTTCTAGCCTTCTTGAAAGAAAAAAAAGGGGGTGAAAGTTAAGTGGCTTTTTCTGAATAACATGTATTAACCGCAAATTAGGCAAGGGAGTATAGACACGCATGGGCATAGGTAACTCCATCCTCCCCATTTTAGACTTGAAGCTATTTTATACTGAAGATATATAGAGGATATTTCATGGGATAAACAAACTCTGGTGTTTTTAGCAGCCCTAAGGTGGGGTCATGGACGACCACCCCCGAGATGTATAGATATAATTGTCTGGATGTATCTTACTTAGAGGCAGCCTTGCAATTCTGCAACAGTAAATACGGCTAAGGGCAACGAGCTTCACCGAGGAGTCCTTGGCGCTCTCTGAGCCTGGTTGTTTTCTTGCAGATGTTTCATTGCCAGGCTAGGCAACATCTTCAGTGCGAAAAGGGAGCTTCACTGAGCTAAACGTCGTCGCCCCGTCGCCACGAGCGCACAGCCGCAGCCATTGACGATCGCAATGCTGAGCCTGCGCACTGAACGCCAAGCCCATTGAGCGCGAGGGCCCTTCGCCGGCAGTCAACGCGCAGAAGGTCAAGCTGTGCGTCAACAGCGGTACAAATTCTCCCTGTGTTTTGACAAGTCTGCGTTGGGCCTTGTGCAGCTCTCCGAAGTGTTCCATAACAAACTTGTTAAACGGATCCTCCCTTTGCCGATGCTAATCTCTTTCAAAAACGATCTCCGCCTAAACGCTCGGTAGAGCACGACGCGGCCTCGGGCCGCAGGAGGCTTAATCTCAGTGCCAAGTGTAGATCTGGCGCTGCGGAGTGGCTTCAGTGTGTTTATAGCCGTTCAAGAATTCCAGCGGGGGAGCTGCCTGCTGGCTTCGTGGTTGTTTTTTGTCATGTTGGACGGAGATTCCACGGTACTTCCTGTGAACTGTTTAATCGCCCCCCATCCTTACAAGAACGGGACGTGCCGCTTAAGGAACAGCCCCTCTTAACATTGATTCTTTCATATATATTTTTATAGAAACAAGGTTGCCTGCAGCAAGCTATTAGATCAGAACAGGTCGCATCACACCGAGTTTTAAATCCCTGTTTATGAAAGTAGTAACTCTTTGTAAGATTGTTCGGAGCTTACATCCGCAATGTGATTTAGGAAAAGTCTGCTCAGAATTGACTCCCATTAAATTCAGTGGGACCTACTCCTAAAAAGATTGCAGTCTTATCAATGCACGTGAGAAAGAGCATCGGTAAAGTTGGGTTCACACAACTCAGTGGGCTATGCTAAATTAGTGGGGTGGTTTATGGTTCTGCATATTATGGGAACTCAGTCATCATCTTAGCATGTTGTGTGAAGCGGACCCGTCACATTAAGTTTTAAGATGGTTTCAGCAGAGATAGCATGCTATCTGAACACACAACTTGTGATTGCTCTAAGATCTAAAGATACAATAGTAGTCCCACGTCAAAACCCTCCTACAGTTAACATCTTTGCCAGTCATAAAACTAGCCACTGGATAATAATTCGACTGATTTGATTATTTATTTATGGCCATTCCCCTCCCCCACCCCCACCCCCACCCCCCACAAAACTTGTCCTGGAACAGAAATTGCTAGACACAATAATATTGTTCCAAAGCAGCTTTAATTATCTGGATTATGTCAGTAATTCTGGAATACATTCACCTTCATGGAGTTCTTTCGCTCATAAGATGTATACTCGTTAAATGATAATATGGAGGTTATTGTAACTGGAAACTTTAAGTTAAATGGGGAAAAAGTCCACTAAGAAGTTATTCCATGCATGAACTTCTGCATTTTTGTGGTACTTTTTAAATTGTTCATTCCTTCATTCATTCGATTTATATTTGGCTTTTCCTCCTGGAGCTCAAGGTGACATAGAGTCCTTCCTTCTCTAGTTTCATTCGCACAAGAATAATCTTGTGAGCTGGTTGAGCTGAAAGTAACTGGCCCAGTGATATCCCGGGAACTTCCAAGGCTGCGTGCCTCAAAAGATGGGTCTTCTTAGTTGTTGGCCAACGTCTAAGCATTATACCACACACTTCATGAGAGTACCTCTACTGATAATATCTTCTTTTTGAAGAGGTTTGTTGTTGGGGCTACAAGTCACAGAATTGTAAAAACATCAGACGTTGCTCAGGCGTGTTTGTCTCTCAGTGGCAAAAGAAGGTAGGATTTTAATACAGTAAACAACCACCGTCATTGACCAGAGAGCTGCCCATATTCTATGCAACTTTGCTGTTAAGGTGTGCAGTGCCTTTTAGCAATGATCTCCTCCGTCCTCATAACCATCTAATAATACTGGCCATATTCACATTCGGTCAGGGACAGATAAGGGAGAAAGAGAAAGAAGGCAATGCCCATATCTTTCTTATAATGCCTTTCCAATATGGGTCTATCTCAGGTCGAAGTCTATGATACCTCACCCAACGAGATGCAGTTCTCCAATCCATCCTCTCCATTAAGCTCTCTGGCAATTGTTCTAAACTGCCCTGACCCAACAGATATTTTGGTCTATAATTCCTATAATTCCCAGCTGGGTAGAATTTTTTTTTATCCATTCAGTTGTGTCCAATTCTCGGAGTCTGCCTGGACAAGTCCCTGCAGTTTTCTTGGCAAGCTTTTTCAGAAGTGGTTTGCCATTGCCTCCTTCCTAGGGCTGAGAGAGAGTGACTGGCCCAAGGTCACCAGCTTGCTTTGTGCCTAAGGTGGGACTAGAACTCACCGTCTCCTGGTTTCTAGCTTGGTGCCTTAACCACTACACCACACTGGCTCTCATTGGGTAGAAATTAGAGGAGCTGTAATCACTTCCAACACATTTGGAAGGCACCAGATTAAGGAAGGTTGCTCTAGAGTATTTTAATGTAATAATGTAATGATTGAAACCATCTACACCAATTGAGTTTCTCCCTGCTTATCAATCATTCTTGCAGACTGTAGGGTTTTTTTATTTTTCCCCTCACAAGAGAATGGAGGTGGGGCAATTTCAGCTGAAGTATCTTGGGAGACCCGCTGAAGGAGCTCAAGGACCGTGAGCCAGGTACGTCCTTCCTTGATGTTACTTGTGTGTTGCCTGTATCAGAAGGATGATACTATGGCCACAGGTCCATCAGGAAAGTTAGGGAGTTGCTTCTGCTGCCAATCCCTAAATGTTCTCACTAGACACAATGGGAGAAAACATGACATCTATCAGAGTCTCCAAGGATTTATCTCAGGCATGTGAGCTGTGAGGATTATTCTGCCTCACTTGGTTGTAGAGCAACAGTTCACACAACTCTTGACCCAGTATGCTTCACATTCCAGTGAGTGACCTGCTAGTGTAGGGTTATGTTTGGAAATACTTCTATGCAGCCATTTTGGCTTAGCAAAGGATGGATCTCAACAGAAAGAGTTTCAGCTCAGGCTAATGGGATGGGATTATTACAGTATAATGTAGCCCCCACCGCCACTACAGAGAGAAACGGCGGCGACTGTTACTGCACTTTCCAGATCTTTGTGATAAAACTGGTCAATTAGCAAGATTCTCTAATTCCTTCAAAGAGGAATTCTTCTGCTTCTTCATATTGTATCAGCCCCTCTATGGATGAAGGAGGAAACATTCACCTACTTCAAAACAGGATCATATCTAATACAGTGTTCCTCTCTCTCAAATTGGTTTCTCCATTGGAAGTATCCACAAAATAGGGAGAATATGTTCACTTCTAAAGGATGAAATAAAAACAAAAAAAGATAACACAGCATAACTTAGTACATTCCAGCACAAAGGAGTACTGTGCACCCCTGATTACTGTATACTTTTAGTTTAAAAATATGGTTATACTTCTTAAATGGCCAAAGCTCGTCTACTTTAAGTAAATTCTAAGGATTATGACAAATTTGAAGTGGAGTAAAGGAATTTTGTGTTATAGGTTCAAGAAAATCTCTTTTTAAAAACCTTGCTTATCTTTCTCTCTTTAAAATGAGATCAAGGGTTGGTTTCAGAATCGACTTCCAAACAAGTTCAGGGGAAAAAAACTTTCTATAAAGTATAACCTGATAAAAAAAATAGCACATTAATTTTAAAATAGAGTTTTAAGAACACACACAATATATAAAATGTTATTTCTGATATTTTTCATACATATCACAATTAAGTGGAAGTTCAGAAATAATCACAAATAATATCAGAGATATGTTTAATTATTATTCCTCTGCAACAACATAGTTTGCAATAATTGTGGAAGAAATTAATAAAAGCCCCAGGCAGAAAGAGGGAAAGGAAAACATATCTGCAGTTGTAGATAACATTATACTCAAGAAAATTTTATTTTCAAAATAGTAACCAATCTGTATGTCTCTTTGTATATTTGATTATTGAATCAATAAAATATATTGATATATAGCTATTATCAGTCAGTCAATTAAAAAACAAACTTTTTTAAAAAATCCTGGTTTTATTTTTCTTTCTGCACAGCTTCTTTCCATAAACTGTTGGACTGAACATCCTATTTTGCTTGTGGAATAATAGTTATTATGACTATTTACATCAATCTGCTAATCCCAGAAACAATCCCGATATCTGCTTTTCATCTAGGTATTCATATCAAATATTTTTTTCCTAAAAGCTTTTAGCACAATGCTGATACGCTAAAGTTACATCACAGAAATGTGGTTTGAAAGGAGAGAATTAAATTAATTTCACCAATTTTACCTCAGTGTTTTTGTAATTATAGAGAGAGAGAGAGAGATTCTCCACCAATGTCTAATTCACAAATTTCAGACAGCCTACAGTATTTGCAGTTATGGAAAAAGAGAAAGCCGATTTGCAGTTATGGAAAAACAACAAAAAGTTTGACAGAAATATACACTGTACATTTTATCAATACTGACACAATCGGCACCAAGTCATCTCCAGTCTGGCTTTGATTTATTTATGTTTCCTAAATGTTACACCTCTTTTGAGTTCTGAATCAAGATTCATAAAATGCTCAATTTTTAAATCACAAAACCAAAGACTGTTGAACATTTTCCACAATTTTTTTTACTTTATTCTACCGGTGCTTATTTTCTTTTTTCATATCTGCCCTCATATTTAAGAGAAATCTACTTTTGGGTGATTATTCTCTGCACCAGGTGCCTTTTGAATATCTTTCTTATTTTCCAATTATCTCAACAACAACAAAAAAAGCCCCACGCTCAGTGGGAAAGGAGGATATAGGATGCAAAAGCTGCTCATAAAGCTGCTTAGTTACATGAGAAACACATGAATATCCTTAAATGTAACATGTTCTTAAAACTGGCTCAGGAATGTTGTTATGGAGAAAATTATAGAGAAAATAGACCTCTCCAGCTGCCCTCCAAAATAAATACAATGGCTGGTAAATTGAATGTTCTAAAGAGACTTAAATCCAATTAAAGGATTTTCCTACTATCATCCAAGAGTTTACTTCATTCCTGAGAACTGGATTACTAGGGAATTTAATATGGAATGTATACATACATGCATAGTGTTACTACTATTGTCGAGATCAAGTGGCAAGGCCCAGATTAATTAAAGTGAACCAGATTTATGCCGCTGGCTACAATAAGAAAACTAAGTCCAGTGAAATTTAAGAGTGAGATTTTCCTGTTGGGCTTCATTACAAAATTCCATTCATTACAATGCAGCATACAATGTATCTTTAAGTCAGGCTTCTCCCTTTGAAATAATGCTTCAAATTATCTCTGTGTAAATCCCAGTGAAATCAATGGGGCTAACTTTCTCAATTGACACACACAGGAATGTAGTAGCAAGTTGGTTGATTTCAGTGATATTTTAGCGCAGTTGGTGGCGGGGGGGGGGAGGGCGGGGAGAACAGGGCCCTGTACTGCACTTCTATGCAAATTCCCTTGATTAACGCTAGGTAAAACTTTGTGGCACGTACCCATTATTTCCTTTTGATCTGGTTTTAATGTTGTGCATTCGGTTAAATCTTGACATCATATTCTTTCCTGTAACATGAAAGCTCGGTCCAAAGTGGCACCACCAGCTGTACATGAGTGGAGGGCAACCCTGGTCTTTTGTTTCTAGGACCGTCTAAAAATTAATTAAAAATTAGACCCTGTCTAATTTTTGCTACCAATACCTTAGTATATGAGAAATACTGGGAGGACAAAATCTTCTCTGATCCTCAGCTTTTCCCATTTTTGACTTCAAGAACCAACGGACCACTTTGTTCTCGTTAGTTTTAAAATCTTCAGATACTCCTGGATAAATACAATCCTTTGATTCTTAGCTAAGGTGGGGGAGGCAGAACAGGAAATAGTCGAAGGCTTTTTGTTCCAGATAATTTACTTTTACCTATCGACTTCCTCCAAGGGATAGGATAGGATGCGGTTATGAAGTAGCTGCTGCCAATTACAAGTTGCGGCCATCTTTCCTTTCCTTTCCTTTCCTTTCCTTTCCTTTCCTTTCCTTTCCTTTCCTTTCCTTTCCTTTCCTTTCCTTTCCTTTCCATATACACATGGAGAGAGAGAGAGAGAGAGAGAGAGAGAGAGAGAGAGAGAGAGAGAGAGAGAGAGAGAGAGAGAGAGAGAGAGAGAGAGAGACTGGTCTAGGAATTAAGTCGTAGTCCTCACCATCGCTGGACAGGATTCATCCAATTTTTGTTGTTGTTATGATTCGGGAAGACCATCGTCAGGAGCAGTAAGCAATTCTCTCTCACCTTGGAAATGACCTCTTAGGCCACATATTGAGAGGGGCGATTCCTGGCGGTCCTGATAGCAGCGAGCAAATTCCACCAAAATGAAAGATTCCGTCTTAGAGAAAATCTCTAACAGGCGGGCAAGTTAAACTGGGGTATATATTGATATTTCCTGCGAAATTAATATCCATCATGAAAGAACCCAATAACCCAATGGTCTATACGAGTATCTGTACAGACCCCCAAGTTCGCACCCCCGGGCGGATTCACGTGCAAAGCAACAGCGAGGGAGGGAAGACTTGTTTTGTGTCGAGTGCTGGTCTCTTTCCTACACCGCGTTCCAGTCATCCCTGCCCTTTCATCCACCACAATTTAAAACCGAGGCGCGTCCACCCGCGAATCTCCCCTTCTAAGAAACTGGGCCGGTTGCTCCCTTGAAAGGGCTTCGCTTAGGAAATCAGAGAGGGCTTCCCGCAGATTTTGACTTGTCCAGTCCAGCAAGACAAAAAGGAACATGGCCCATGTGATAACCTTACTGGAGGCTCATGATCCGTCTTCCGTCTGGCTCCTGGCGGGATAGTTTTGAACTCGAGCCTTTGACTACACTTTAAGGCGTACCTTTGCGTGTGTGTGAAAGGTCCTCTGTGCAAGCCTTTGCTCAATTACTTATTTACCGGCTTCTGCTCTCATCCTGGACATTATTAAGTGGAATATTTGGGACACTTTTCCAACTGTGATGAACCCGAAGTCTAGCATCCCCACGAGGATCTTCTTTGCCTTTGAAACCATTCGGAACAATTGGAGATGCTCTTAATAATTCTTTGCGGGGGGGGGGGGAGAGAGAGAACACATATACATAAACGTCTATATGCATACATATGGGTGTCTGCATATGTGCTTATACAGACACATGCACACATACTAAGTATGAAAGTAACACAGAAGTGGCTTTTCCAAGTGGGGGTTAAGAGAGAGGAAAGAAGCGATTCGCCTCTTTTCGGGGGCTGCCTGTGCGCCAACCAGGCTGCGGAGCCTTCAAGTGCTGCTGCTGCTCCGCTGGCATTGGCCGGGCCGCAGCTTTCGACTTGACCTTGGCCTCCAGTCAAGCCTATATAGTAGGCTATATAGTATATAGAGGAGCGCTGCCCCTTTAGCCTCCGCGGAGGGGAGAAGAAGACGCCCGGGACAGGGAAGAGCCCTCTGGCCCGGCTGCTTCGCACTGGAAGGAACGAGATCCCCAGCTGGTCGGGGACACAGAAAGCCTCCCTCTCCCTTCCGTCGAATAATGGAAAGATTTCGAAGCCCAGACTTTCCCGAAGGCTCAAGCCTTTAGAGAAGGGAAGGAAGGGGGCGGTTAAAATATGCTAGGAATAAATATTTGCCTTTGGCCATGAGAAAGAATGCGGAAAAGATAATCCGGGAGAGGTTGGGGCTGGAGGGGAAAGAACCCTTTACTGGCTACAGTTAAAAGAATCCGCTGAAGTATTGTTCAGCGACAAGCTCCCTGGCTGCCTACCATTCCCGGCAAACGGCTGGCCGGACTGGGGGCCCGGGGAGCTGACGGATCGGTTCCTTCCTTGCAGACCAGGGGAAAGAAAGCCGCTGAACAATGCCCTGTTTAGAAGGCCAGCCGGAGAAAATAGTGCGGCGACGCCCCCAATTAGCACGGCCGTTCCTTAATGCGCGCCAAGGGTACATCAGAAACAAAAACAACCCCCCCCCCCCCAATAACAAACAAACAAAAAACCCACCACCCGGGCGTGGAAAACGACACAAACGTTCCCCCTTCTTTTACGTCTAGTGATCGGCAAATTTCTAGCAGCCCTCATTCGGTGACGACATCACCTTTAATTTACTTGTTGCATAAGGAATGCGTGTCCTCAACAGCTCTCTGTATATAGGTTTCTCTGTATCGTTTCTTCGGGTACACGCACACCCGCACAGCCAATACTTTTAGTGTTGAGGTTGCAGGCTTAGAAGCACCGCTCTTGGTATGTATGTTTATATTAAAAAGCTTGGGTTAAAACATTAGTAGTAGTAGTAGTAGTAGTAGTAGCAGCAGCAATATTAATTCTACTACTACTAGAAAGCCTCTGTGGCCACCCATAGACAATAAATCTTCCCGGTTGTGGGTTTTCTTTTTTTTTATGGTAGGGAATGATTCAAGCAAAAATTACAGGCTGTACAGTTTACTGTTGTAGTAACGATGTAGTGAGGTCGACTCGTTTCTGAGGTCTCCTTTAACCAGTTATCTTCTGTACCCTGACAAAGCCAGTCTACAGCCTGCATTGCTAATAATTAGCTCCCTTTGGGGGACGCCGTGGCGTAAAAGAGAAGGACAGCATTCTCTATATTTTTGGAAAAGTAAATCAGGACTGGAGGAGGCAGGAGAAAATGTATGGCATTAAGCGTTTACCAAAGCCTTGTCACGTTCTTGTGGTTTGAAAGTAGTTCTTCTCTCTTTCCTTTTTAAATATGGTTATGGTAGATGTAATTGTAATCGGAACAAAGCTAGACGCTTCTGCAAATCGAGCAGGTGAGAAAACAACAATTTGTCGAGTGAGGCGGGGTGGGTGGGTGGGATGGAGGACCTAAACAAAACAAAGCAATTCCCCCCCTCCAAACCTACCACCAAGCAGATCAGCAAGAACAAGTCAGCGATGGTTTGACATTAGGACCGTGCATCTCCTGCTGAAAGAATTTCCTATAGGCGATGTGCGGAAGAGAGGGGAGAGAAGGGAGACAGGCATACTTTGAGGGGGGGGGGGGAGAAATACCTGTTCTTAGGCACCCCCGTTCGTGCCTCCCTTGACCCACAAAGTCGTGAGTGGAAGGGGCAGCCGCGCGCCAGCGCCGTCCGCGTGCAGGAATTCCAGCCCCAGCGCGATTAGGACATTATTGAATTATCTGCACTTTATTCCTCCGATGTTTATCAGCTGCTTTGCATATCACGTGGGGCTTGGCGGGCCAATGAGCGCCGGCCTGGCGCGACACTGGCGCGTCAGCCCTGGTCAAGTCTGAGAGATTGAGTATCTCTTTTTTCAGTCTTTGGGGCTTTTAAAAAAGAGCCACTGGTCTCAATGCGGATCGGGCTATGACAGCCTCCGTGCTCCTCCATCCCCGCTGGATCGAGCCGGTCATGTTTCTCTACGACAACAGCCTGGAGGAGATCAACAAGAACATGGAAGCGGGGTTCCACGCGGCGGCCGCGGCTGCGGCCGCGGGCACCAACTTCGTGGCGGCCAACCAGTGCCGGAATCTGATGGCTCACCCAGCCTCGTTGGCGGGTCCGGGCAGCGCCGCCGCCTATCCGTCGAGCGAAGCGCCCAGCGCCGCCGGGATGGCCGAGCCGGGGGCAGCTGTCAAGCAGTGCAGCCCTTGCTCGGCCGCCGTGCAGGGCCCCTCGGGCCCCGCTGCCCTGCCCTACAGCTACTTCGGCAGCAGCTATTTCCCCTGCAGCGTCAACCACCACCACCACCACAACGCCTCGCTCAAATCCTGCGCCCAGCCCGCCGCCTCCTCCTTCGCCGACAAGTACATGGAGACGTCGGTGGCGGCCGCCGGCGAAGACTTCCCCTCGCGCGCCAAGGAGTTCGCCTTTTACCAGGGCTACGCCGCCGGACCTTACCAGCCCGTGCCGGCGGGCTACCTGGATATGCCGGTGGTGCCCCCGCTTGGCGGCCGCGGCGAGCCCAGGCACGACTCTATGCTGCCCGTGGAAGGCTACCAGCCCTGGGCCATCCCCAACGGCTGGAACGGGCAGGTCTATTGCCCCAAGGAGCAGAACCAGCCGCCCCACCTCTGGAAATCCGCTCTGCCGGGTAAAGCACCTGCGCGGCCCTTCCCTTACCGCGGAGTTTGCGCGCAGGACCCGAAGTAGCTCTGCAGCCCCAGCGCCAAAGGGCGGCGGCTGCTCCCCTGCGCTCTGATCCCCCAGGGCAAAAGGAGCCCCTTCCCGCTGCCTGCGCTCTCTGCCCGCTCAGGCAAGGCCGGGAGGAGGCTGACGCTTCCCGTGCCCCTCGCGAGCCTGGCGGGTCGGAGGCCTTCCCCGCCTTGCCTAGACCCTGAGCTGGGAGTCTCGGGGAGCATCACGCGTTCTCCCTCCCCCATCCGGCGCCCCAGCTGTTTCCCAGACGCGGCTTCCTTCGCCCAGACGCGGATGCCAAGGGGGCCCATGGAAAACCAGGCATTCTTGGTCGGGCACTAACAGTTTTCTTAGCAAGGAGGCTCTTGCTCTCCTCATCACCCAATTCCCAGCAGTTCCAAGCTTTTTAATGTTTCGAGCCTATGTTTGCTAGCAGAATAAGAATAAGAATAAGAATAAGAATAAGAATAAGAATAAGAATAAGAATAAGAATAAGAATAAGAATAAGAATAAGAATAAGAATAAGAATAAGAATAAGAATACGTCCTCTTAGGGACATTCTCAATTCTCTTATTAAATCATCACTCCCAGAAATAGTACGATTATTTCGGTTAATTGTAGTTTCTGCCTTCTGCAGATGGGTGCTCCTATCAACCAGCCATCTTAGATTAGAGTTTCCATCTTCGGGCACAACCTTTGCCTAATGGTGCTTCCCTCCCCCCTTCCCAGCTTGCTACCTTCTCATTAATAACGTGGCTATTTGGATTCATTTCTATCATTTAAGCAATTGCTGTACCCACCCATCTCACAACAGTGACTCTGTAGGTTGTGCTGTCATCAAAATGCTCGACTCCACTCTTCCTCTCCGGACTACCCCTTAAGAAAAATATTGCGGCCTCTCCCTTTTATTCTCACATCAAAATGCAGCTATCTGGTCTGGCGGCTCCACTGCTAAATGATGTGGGCCAGCAGCCTCCCCAGCCCCCATTCCATTTTGCAGCTGTACTGAGACTAGATACCGTTGTCTTGGCTGTGAGAATAGGTGCAAGAACATTGGGTTGGTTTTCTTTGCGTGGGCGCTAAGAGGGAATTGGGGGGGGGGGCAAAGAGACTGCTGAGTACATTAACTGAAAAATAATTTTTAATTCTCAAGATCTCAACTTGCCCATCTCGTAGGTTATGACAATTGCATATGATTTTCCTAGAACATTTTTAAATGTTAAATGCCAAGAAGTTTGCAAGCAATGTTACTAACCCTAGAGAAGAAATCCCTCACCTGGAGACCTTATGTAAATGTGTTGGTTGAACTTTATTTAACCCAACCAACATGCAAAAGGATGGTCTAGTGATCCATAGGACTAATAATTAGAATGTGTTAAGAACTGTGAATAATAATAGCACCTGCCTTCCTGTTTTTGGTTTTCTGTTCTAGATGTGGTTTCACATCCTTCCGATGCCAACTCCTACAGGCGTGGAAGGAAGAAACGAGTGCCTTATACAAAAGTTCAGTTAAAAGAACTCGAGAGGGAATATGCTACAAATAAATTCATTACCAAGGACAAGCGAAGAAGGATATCTGCTGCTACAAATCTCTCAGAGAGGCAGGTCACAATTTGGTTCCAAAATAGAAGGGTGAAAGAAAAAAAAGTCATCAACAAATTGAAGACAAGCAGTTAATGGATTTAGTGGAAACTGCTTCAATGCCTAAAAATTCTATTTTTCCCCTGGCCCAGGTTAAAATACTAATTAAAAAGACAAAATATTGAACATTTTCTTTCAAAACAAACTCTCTGTCTTTGGATAGATGGCTTTTGAAGAAGTATGGTTATAAGACTCCTTTTAAGACGCTCTCCTGAGAATTCAAAAGAAGCCACTTCAGGGACTGACTTGTAAAATCCAAATGGACCAGGGATATTTCAGTTCAATTTTAAAAAGATACACATATTGTCGAAAACAGTGTAAGTATTACTTGTGACTATTTTAGGATGCTTTTAGATGATAATTGGGAAGATTTTTTTTAAAGCACACGCGCGCGCGCGCGCGCGCGCGCACACACACACACACACACACACACACATGTATTCCATTGCTTGTACTGCTATCCTAAAAAACATGCCAAATAGTGGTTCAGGTAAATTTGGTGCAGGAAAAACGTACAATTACTGTACGTTTAAGCAATATATTCCATGTTTTATTTTCTTTTAAAGGGAGGTACTGAGTAAGGATTTTGGCAGACAGCAGTGAAACAAATTCTATGGAGGACTAATCTTGTAAGGAGGTTAAAATCAGGATAAACTGCTAGGAGAACCTGTTATTTTTCAGTAGCTCATTTCTTCATGCATAAATTCAGTGAGGAGACAGGATCTTTTCTAGTTTTATAAAGGGACTTTATACATTTCAAGGTCAGTGGAATTAATTAATTATCTAGTAATAATTAATGACACTAATTAATTATCAAATCCCATACATTGTTCTTTTAAAATATGTGACACTTGGATAGAAACTGGCAGCTCAGCCCTATCATTTCTGTAGAGAAGCTATTCTCTAGAAGAAAAATATCTCCAAGAAGCCCATAGTGAAAATTATAACGTGCTTCTCAGAAGTATTTTGATTTCTATGTTCTGTATTTTGATCTATGAGTAAATAGTCAGTTTTCTGTCTTTGTTTTTCAGTCACGAGGCTGCATTAGAAAGAATAGGAATTCAGTTTACAGCATCTCCCCCCACCCAACAAGTCAGTTATTTCAACCAGCACATTCCATGCTTTCCCCTGTTCACTAAGTGATACTATCTTGTAAATAATAATAATAATAATTAAAAAAATTACACTGTGAAAATGTATTTCTGCACCCCTATTTTTTTATATTTTTACTGAAAATGAAAATCTAAAATCTATAGACAGATACTAGCATTATGCCTGTTAATAAAATAGTCACTATAATAAAAGACTGAATAAGCCCTTCTTTATTTTCTCCATTACATGCTATATACTGTACATCTTGTGAAGACTGGAATTTCTGGTAGACCTAATACGTTCTCTCTTAAATACAGTCCTTTTTTAAAAGGCTACATTACTCAACTAGAGAACAAACACAGGAAGATTAAACAGTCAGGTATTTTGAAGGGGGGGGGGAACTGAAAGAGATATAAAACCAAGGGCCAAATACTTCTTCCAAAATGAAGAACAATTAAGACTGAAAACGCAAGGGCTGCCCATATTTAAGGTGTACTAATCAAACTGGTTAAATGGTGGAGTGGTGGTGGGTGGTTTTTGGTACTGGCGAAATGAAACAAGTAGAAAGACCTCAAACCTTGACCTTGATGGGGGGAGAGGGGGAAGACAGAGACTATTTGTGACCTTGACTTTTGACAGCTCATGACTAGTCTTCTTCTGGTTTAGTAGATCAAGGGCGCCACCTCGTGTCCCTACTTCAGCTCTGTTGGCATAATAAGTTACTGTGGTCCTAAAAAATCCAGCAAGGCAGATCACCTGGCAGGTGTCTCTTTGCCCAGCCTGGCATCAGTTGAGCTGGTTAGGAGGCTAGGTTGCTGTATTCTAGTCTCCAGCTCATTTCACATTGCCTCCCTCCCCTCCCTGGGCACTGGAAGGCCAGAGCCAGGGTGCTACCTGGCAGGGTATGGACTCCTGAAAATGCCTCTGCAGTCCTCTGTGGGAACAACTTTAAAGGCACAAAAATAGGGAGGTGTATGCTAACAACAAAATATCACAGGCTACTTTAAGTAGTGATTTGCTCTTGCAGCTACATCTTGCAGCTACACCAAGACATCTGTCTCTGTCTCTGTCTATACATACTGTATGTATGCATTTTTATTTTTATTTTTTATTTTTTATTTTATTTATTTATTTACTATCCCACCTTTTATTATTTTTTTATAAATAACGCAAGGTGGGGAACATACCTCATACTCCTTCCTCCTCCTATTTTCCCCACAACAACAACCCTGTGAGGTGAGTTGGGCTGAGAGGGAGGGACTGGCCCAAGGTCACCCAGCCGGCTTTCATGCCTAAGGCAGGACTAGAACGCACAGTCTCCTGGTTTCTAGCCTGTTGCCTTAACCACTAGACCAGACTGGCTCTATGATGCCACAATAATTTCATTCACCTCTAAGGTGCCACAAAATCATCAATCATAGCCATCTTCAAAGCAGAATCAAAGTTGTACAGTATGCTAAGCGAGGTAATTTGAGAAAGGAAGGGAGGATTATAGGAACTTATTAAATATCTGCATATCACAGAGAAGCTGTTGTTTATAACAGCTTATGGCACAAGAAATATGCTAGGATCTTCCTTTCTTTTGTTAGCACCTTCTCTCTCTTCATTTTTCCTAACTGATAAATAAGCAGAGATCTCTCTTGTTGGAAAAAACAAACTTGGTGGAAACTTGAAACTCTAATTCATAGTTTTAGGAAACTGCATGGAGCATCTCCAGAGTTAACTAACTGGATCTGGGGAGGGTTTTTTTTTTGGATATGTGAAATTCAAAGGCTTTACTGTATTATTGTGTTGGCAAAATGCCTACCAATTCAGTATTCTGTTTCCTCCCCAATAATTTTTTAAAGATTGCTTCCCCTCTCTATGACAAGGTACCAAAATGGAAATAATCCAAGTAATATTTTCCCTTCTCTGGATATCCAAGTTTTGAAATATTCATTTGTAGAAGATGGGTGGGACTAAACAGTCAGATGGTTCTGATTATATTGTTTTATTTATTTAAAGTTTTTTACACCATTTCGGTATATGATAAAAATTTCAGTTGCCCTTTTAAAAAAATCAAAGCAAAAACAGGAGCAGTGCAAAAACCTCTCTGTATTTTTAAAACCCTAAATTGGTGCTTCAGTTAAAATGTAATGCTATGAATCAGTGAAAGTAAAATCTTTTATCTATGAAAGTAAAATGTAAAACCAGAACATAAATTATAGTTTGGAATAAAATGGTTTTTTTTTGGGGGGGGGGGCTTTAGAGATTGCTGGGGGCTTAAGTTACAATTCCTGAGAGTCAGAGATGTCTGAAGGGCATCTCACATCCAGAATCTGTTTCCAGGAACTGAGGAAAAAAATATCCCCATTGTGATAATCCCCCAACAGGAAGAACAACCTTATTGAAGCGCATGTGTTCCTAATTTTTCCGATACACTCAAATCCATCTTCCTAGACTAATGCAAACAGGTATTCTGGACTCTCGTAAAGTCTGGGGGCATGGTGGCTCAGCGGGTAAGACGCCAGGCTTGTTGATCGGAAGATTGCAAGTTCGGAGGTTCGAATCCCTAGCCCTGCGTGCGCCCGCACTAGCTCCAGCTCTTACCAACCTAGCAATTCGAAAGCATGCAAATGCAAGTAGATGAATAGGTACCACTTCGGTGGGTAGGTAACAGCGTTCCGCGTGCGTCATGACCGCGGAAGCATCTTCGGACAACGCTGGCTAACAAACGGAGATGAGCACCGGCCCCTAGAGTCGGACACGACTGCACAAATGTGCGGGGGGAACCTTTTTAAAGTCTGCGTAAATTCTTTGCCTTGCCCGCTGCCTAGAACTCTGTTCTGCAACAGACCTTCTGAGAGGGGTTTTTCCTTGGGTGCTTTTGAGCCATTTCCTACTGGCATATGACAAAAACAACTATCCCTTGGCAGTGTCCTTCTGTTGTGTTGCCTTGATTCCTTGCCTTCATCTCACTCCCAGCCCATGAGACAGGGCTGCGTCCTCCTCAGCTTCACCATGGGTGAAATATCTGTAGCTTGAATCATGTCAACTGGATTTCTATTTTCTCAGTGGAAACGTTTCGCTCCTTATCCAAGGAGCTTCTTCAGTTTGGATAAGGAGCGAAACGTTTCCACTGAGAAAATAGAAATCCAGTTGACATGATTCAAGCTACAGACAATTCCACCTGGATGACTGAGAACCTTCATAGACAAGGGTGAAATAGCATTTTCCACCTCATTCTGAAGGTGTGCAACATCTGCTATTGCTTCATGCCGACTACCTGGGAAGGAAGTCATTTGACTGGCAGTGCCTGGGAATGGAGGCAGGATCGGGATTGGCACTGGGGACAGCCAATGCCACGCTGGTATTGTTTAGTTTTCTGCTGCAGGAAAGGATTGGTGGAGAGCCCTTCAGATCAGGTGTGGGAAAGGTTTTATGCCTAGGACAAACTAAGCCCAGGTACTTCCTTGAATTCTGGAGCTAAGCTGTTCCTAACCCCTTTCTGAAGCAGCTGATGCAGAATCCAGGTCTTCACATTTGAGACTTCAAGTGCTAACTGTTCTCTCTGTATTCACAACCAGGCGATTGTACCCAGTGGCTGTTCGGCGCTGTTGCTCCTATTTGTAACCTCCAGTTCTGAGATTTTAAAAATTGTGTTCCTGAAGATAAAACTTTTCAAGAGTTCAGACAGAGTGGTCAAGCCAGAACCAACACACGCAGGTGCTTCTGATTCTAACAGACAAAAGTCAGCTGGACAATTCTCAGTTTACATGTGTGTGTGTGTGTGTGCGCTTGTCTTTGTGTGCAATGTGGTTTGCAAATAATCTATGTTTGGGTTACAGGTGTATTCAATGTGTCCTAGGCAAATGCAAGAGTATGAGAGGTTTTGTTATGCAGACTGGAATTTACATATCTTATAATACTCGTTATATTAACAAACTATTGTCTTTCTTTTGCACATCTGAAGATATAATACATGTTGCCTTATTATAAGGCAAGAAAGTGCCTAGTTACATGTACATTTATGAACATGCTATACACTGTAGTCCAGAATGCCCATTTATTACCTTTAAATGCGTATCACCAGTTTTCCAAAACAAGTCCAATAATTTCATTCAGTCTGATTTGTTTTCACTCACTTCACTGGCATGACTAGTTGAATTCCCTTTGAGTAACTAAGCTGCAAAGCTGGACTGCCTGTTTTGGCACATGAGGTACAACCCACAGAAATCAACAAAACTTTTATGTGAGATATTTAAAATGAAAGAGCTTAAGATATGCATAAAAAACAGGGTTTTTTCCCTCATATTCAAAGCATACTGAAAAGATTTATAATTCATTCCAGATAGTCTCTCCCCACCGCAGGGTGACTGGAGAATCTGCACACCACTATCACTTGAGGTTTCAAACGTGATCAAGAGATGGAATGCAAAAAAAAACAAAAAAAACCCTTTATGAAATGACTCTGGGAAAGTTAAGAATATGTGGACAGCTTGAAATGAGTACTTTCTCTCTGAAATCAATTTTCAGTGGACTTCATTATTTCTACCCATATGCATTTCTTAGTTCTAAAAGAAGACTTTTCCAACCTGGATTTTAAGTATCTAAACATGTAGCAATAATAATAGCAACAATACTAGTAGCATCGACAGTAGTATTAGTAAGGGCTGCAATAGTAATAGTTCTTGCAATATTAATGGTATCTGCAATAGCAGCCATAGTAACAGCAAAGGGGCCAAATGGTATTAAAACCACTTGCAAATGTGTGGTTTGGGGTTACTTTTTCAAGCAGTGTGAAAGTTTCCTTTGAATTCAGTGGGTAGTTCAGTTCAGCTGTTCAACACTGATCTCTCCTTTCTTTTCTTTAATCTACAAAGGCCTATTAATTACTACAAGGGCTGTCGTCCGGAGGGCAATAGAAAATGCCTCCATGGCTTACCCAGGATGATGAATATGGCAACTCTATGTGAACACCATCCAGTTTGTCTGATGAGTTGTCAGACTGGGTGCCCTGTGGCAGTATGGATCCAGATGTGGGCATGCCTAGAGCACAGCTACGAAAATGAAAGGGATTTCAGGACAGCATGATGATTACATCAAGTCTCTTTGTGGTTTCCATTGAATCTCCTCTAGGTAGGGATAGGTCTGTCTTGAACCCTTCCTCTTAGCAAAAAGCAAAAATTTATAATTTCTTCAAGTGATAACATGTAAGAGCATAGCATGTATTATAGATTAGCCAAGACAACAACATTCCGACATCAATAGTTTCATAAAAGATAGTGTAAAAATTTAAATCCTATATAACTCTGCGCAGGAATTTCCTATCAAGAGTTATTATAAGAAATTATCAGAAGACTTCAGAGGTGGCTCCTAAATTTCAGAATTTGATGGAATATCTTCTCTTCTTCCTCCTGTTACCTTGAACATTCCCCACATTGTAGTTTAACATTGAAATACTCCATACTTAGAAAGCAAATTGCTACAAATGTATCTGGGACCACATAATTCTTCTAGCTTCTACAGGTTTCTTGCTGATTAAAATTGCTCATGAGGCTTCCAATTTGAGGGACAGAATATATTAGAGTTCCAAGGTAACATTCCATGAAAACGCTGCACATTAAGGAAGGGTAGGAAAATTCTGATGCATTGAATTGAATTGAAGGCCAGTTCCTGATCATATCCTGAAATTTAGGCTGAAGGGAAAAAGCCCTTTTAACAGAAATCCAGTTCCCATGTAAATAATTTAGATAGATTGATTCTGTTCCTCAGCACATCTCGAAGTAATTCCAAAAAGTTAAAGTAGAAATTACTACTAAGATCAAGGTGCAGAGTGACTTTTTTTCCCCAGCCTTAGATATATAAATGACCTGCTACTATATATTCAACATGCAAACTCTACTGCTTTCTCCTCTACACTAATGTCTGTCTTTCCAACCTGTTGCTGTTTAGTCTGCTTGCTGGGAATGATAGGGCTTTAAATTCAACGTGTTTGGAGAGCACCAGGTAGGCGAAGGCTAACCTACATTAATATGTTTGGGGGCTGTGAACCAGATGTGCTCACAAGTAATCACATTATGTTCAAAAGGACATACCACAGGTAATGTAGTTAGGGGCTCAACTTAACTACAACTTCCAAACAAATAATAAAAATAATATCAAGGTCTGGTAGAAAAGGCAATTTGAGTAACTAAGTTTGATGAATGGTGCTTGATTCCTTTTTTATTCTATATTTACTATGTTCACATAGCCACTTTGTTTTGACCTGGCAAGAGGAATTCATAGATGTTCCTATATAGGACATATGCCTAATGTTTATTGTTTTAATTTACCTTTTAAATGCTGGCATTTATATTTCCAAACATAAATTGCTGTTGTATCATATTTTCTTTTTTCTTCTCATTTGGACTCTAAAATGGGTGTGTAGTAGTAATGAAGTTTGTTCACTAGCCCAGATGCACGCCTTGACTTCACGGCACATTCCCACGGACCATTCTCCAAATAAGGTGCTGGAGTCGTGAATTCTCATGTATAGGTAGCTAAACTGTGCCAGAGAAACCTATAGATTTAAGAATTTCCCTCCTTATTTTAAATTGATTTGAGACCGATTTCTAAAGAACTGGTTCTTGGTCGTAAGTCCTATCCTTTGCTTCTTCTTTTACTACTTGCCCCCCACCCGCCCCCAGGGAAACATTCGTAACCACAGAAAATGTTCAACCCTTTCCTTAATTAGGAAATAAAATAACGGTTGATTAAACCACTGTATTGTAAGGAGTTGTATGTAGCAAAAGGGTTTCGAATGGCTCGAAGGAAAAAAACGACTTCCTTTTAACAGATTAGGCGACTCTCAAATGCTACCAACCCTTGAAAATTACAAGCCTCCTCTTTATCTGGAAGTCTATGCATAATTATCTAACTCCTGCTCTTCTTAAAAACATCATGTTAGAATCCCTTGAAAAGAGAGGATTAAAAAAAATGCGCTTTGTTCGAAAATAATTAATAAACATTAAAGTAATGTTTAACTCCAGGAAACAGAGGTGTTTATTAATTCGGATTTTTATTTGTTTATTTTTGTACTCGAAGGAAATCATACTCGGCAAGAGGGGTCTTTCCAAGAAGTGTAACTGAGAGCCGTTTTGTCCGTATGTGTCTTTAAATATACTTCCATTTCCAAATATTTAGCATTTAGCCCTTCAACTGGAACCAAAAGAACATAAAATGGATCTACGGGTCATGCTTTTCAGGAAAAAGCTTTCTTTGCATAGATAGATAAATAGAGAAAGAGGAAAAAAAGATAATCTACAACTCAGCAGGATTTTATATTTCTGTGCCCCAAATATTAATGAAACTTTTTGGAGACGCATCTTATTTTTCTTGCAAAAAAGTCGCAAGTGACGGGGCCTCCGAATGAATTCGACCCCGGACGAGGTTAGCAGCGGGAACAACCTGCCAGGGCTTAGACATTAGAAGCGCCTTGTGACGGCGACAGTCGCTCACTCGCTCATTCTGCAGCGTGGGAGAATGTCCCCGGCCTGTCCCCGATTCTGCAAAGAGCTGCCGTGGTCGAGGAAAATGTGCATCCTTCCCTCTCGCAAAAGAGGCTACGTCCCTACCCTTCCCAACCCCCAACCCGCGCCAGTATCTTGATCTGGATCCTGTGTGTGTCGTCCCCCCCCCCCGCCTCCATCCTCTCAATTGTTTTCGAGAAACTGGGACGCACGAAAGGAGGGTGATCCCGTTAAGAACGAAGGCATCTAACCCAACTCTTGATCTATCTTTCCGTTTTCTTTTTCTGGGAAGCGGCCCTTCCTGGATCGCTTTCCTGGGGTTGCAGGCATTTGGTTCATAAGTTACAGGCTCTGGAGGGGGGAAAGAACGTCTCCAGGCGCTGGTGAAATAGACCAAATATGGCGCTAAGAAAAACTCAGGGCCGTTGCCTTTCCTTCCTCTGGTTTCCGACGAGAGGTCCCCAAAGAGAGCATCCTTCCTCCGCCCTCCCCCTCCCCCCCTCCCCCCTCATCTCTTCCTGCAGCGTGAAAAAAGAGCCCTGTTCGACGTCGTAAAGGTCAAGTCCTACAACGCACGATCCACGGTCATTACTGTACGCTGACCCCTGGTGAATTGGGGAAGCAACGCCAGAGGGTCCCGTCAGGAAAAGCAGTGGGTGCTTCCGAGACCGAGACCGGGAAGAGAGGGGAGGGGGAGAGAAACAGGAGATTCGTGGGATTACACAACCCTTGAGTCTGATTTCCCGGACTTCGTTCTGCTTAATCATCTCCGCCGCCGGCCCTTTAAAGCAGCAGGAGCGGGAAGGGAGACGCCGCCAACAAGCCGAGCGGTCGAAGGGCGTTTGGGCTCAAGTTCGCGGCGAGGAGAAAGGAGACCCGGAGAGCCGCAGGCTTCCTGATCGTCGGGGGAGCCGGTCCCGGCACGTCCCCTCTGCAGAACCGTCCTCGGTTCTTGAAATGGGGGGAGGAGGCTACCCTGGGCCAGACGGGCTCCCTGCCGGCCAAGTCCTCCCCCCCCCCCCCCCGGATGTTTTGCGCCGCGACACTGGATCTTGGCGACTCGGGTAAGAAAATACGCCTGAACCTCCAGACACTGAATGTGAATAAATGTTGCATGGCTAGGCGATTCAGATGCGTCGTGTCCGCTGCGGCAAAACAACCGATCCCAGGCCGCGATGGTTGCAGGGGTGCCATTTAAACTGTCTTAATATAGCCTTCGCCCTCTCGGTCTTCACCCTCCTGTGCCGCGCGATTTTGTCACTCGATGCAGCCTCTCCCCACCTCCTATAAGACAAACAGGTTGCTAATGCATTTCGAAAATATGTTAGGATCGTCAATGCGCTTATAGCGGCAGGCCCTGCAGATGATGATGATGATGATGATTGTGAGGACGATGGTGATGCAACTTTTTGTTCCTCTTCAGCAAGGGTCCTCTCCAAGCTCCCCACTTCCACCCTGCAGGAAAAAAAACCCACCCACCCACCCACTTTGCATAGGATATCCTTATAAGAATAGATTTGGAAAAAGCCACCGTTAATTTTTCCAGGCTTGGCTTATCAACAAAAATGCATTTAAGAAATGGAAGGGAGAGTGTCGGTCGTAGCAGGCGGACATGAATGATGCATGCAATATTTTCCACTTGGCGGTTGGAGCGGCACTTACTTCGTCCCCCTATACACCAACCTCTTCTCTGTCGACCGGGGGGGGGGGAAGGAAGCTTTCCCAAAGGAGAAGAGCACCCGTTCATTCCTACAGCTGCTGATATGATCAGTGATCTTGGCTGCAGCATTCATTTTTTTAAAAATGGTCACGCTTCCGCCCGCCCTAATCATTTTTCCTCTTATTCACTTGGAATACTAGGGATACTGCAGGGCCTACCTTGTAGTTTTAAAGTGTTTCTATTATGCAGCCGAATTCGGCTGCAAATACTAGTTGCTTTGCCCCTGCCCCGTGCTAGAGATTAGTGGCTTTGGTTTGCTTAAACCTAATTTAGATTAACAAAACTTCTCCTGGGAGAAATCAAAGGCAATCAAGGCAGGCAGGAGGAGGAAGATGAAATAGAGGAAGGAATCAATGCAATCTCCCCACTTAGTTTTATCTTTCTGGTTATTTCTCAAGCAGGTCTGATATCGATGATGCACTTAGAGGGTACACATCCTCAAAAGGGCCAAAAATGGGGGCTGGGTGTGTAGTCTTCCAATGCAACATCGGGTCAACCTAGGGCTCCTTTTTAAATGAACCAACGTATTCCAGCCTATATTATAATCTGCATCTGTCCTAGTGCTCCTGGCAAATGAAAGCTATACGGCACTCCAGTTCAACTCTAAGACTATCCATTTAGCAGCAGCACTCTGGTAATTATGTCTGGTGGAAGTTACCCAGGCTGGCAAGAGCGCAGAAGGGCATAAAGCAGAGGGGCATAGAGGAGTCTGGGTGCCTGAATGGCCAAATGGCTCCCTTGCATCCATCTCATCTTGCTTTGCTTCTCCTGTTCCTAATGTGGGCACTGCAAAAGACAACTCTGACGCATATAATTTGCCATCATACCAGCCATAAAACTATTATTTCTTGCCACCCGACCTTATTTACATCAGTTTATTCTACAAATAATAATAATAATTGCAATCATTGATGCAAATAATGCAGAAAGCTAATGGCTATATGTCATTTTCACTTCTGCACAGAATTAGCTATCGGATTGGAGGAAGATAGGAGGTTAATGTTGAAACTAAAATATTTGCAGATCGTATCAGCCATATTTAGAGTGCTTTAGGAAGAAGGAAAAAACGGTACTCTTCTTCTCCTCTCAACATGGTTAATACAATAAACGGCAGCTCCAGACCCGTCTTTGTCTATTTAGTAGGTTTATTATCCAACAGGAAACTCAATTTTAACCATTATTAAATTAAATTCTAACAGTGAATTTCAGGGAAATCAAGGCATGTTCGTAAGACTGAATGACTCAGTAGGAATACAGTTGATTTAAACCCTTTTGCTGCACTGTTGTGGCTTGCAGTTTTGTCTAGTTGAGAAAAGTACCACTGAAGCACATCATTGCAAGGGTCCCTCCTTGCGGGGGAGATGGGCGGGATATAAATATGATGATAAATAAATAAATAAATAAAATAAAAATTGCGTTATCTAGACGTTTTCTGACTTGTCAGGGGCCTACCTTGGACGACTGAGAAACTTGGCAAGAGATATGTATGATTGGTTTGGTGCATACCAGGATGTGTAAGAATTATTTTTAGAATAGTTTGTGGAACAGAAGGAGAACTCTTGTGTGATTGCTTGGTGCTGTAGGAAAATAAAATATAATAAAATACATTGGAAAATATTGTTATAACTGGCAGTTCACTTCTACAAATGTTGAAACAAGCATCTATGTTATTCTGTATGGACTGTATAGGGAGATGATTCTAAGTAAACATTTGTGAAATCACCTGTAGCTGCAATAAGTAGAATGAATTATCCTTGTCTTTTTTGGATCTTAAATAAGAATTTCATTGGTAAGGTTATTGAAAGAAAGGGGAAAAAGGAAGGAAAAGTTGTAATTATTTTCTATATTTGATTTTTTTTAAGAAGATGTGATCACTGCAGGAAAAGGTTTTATTTTTGTGAATTTCCTTGATTAACAAATCCGAGGTCAAGTTCAAGGCATCACCTGTGACAATACATCTAAATATGTCAGACTTGGAATGTTGTCCACCGGTTGTTTCAGTTGTTTAGAAACTTGGAGCGGCTTTTTTTCCAAACCAGGCAGAAAAGTCCTAGCCTTTAGTAGTTGTGGGGGTGGGGAACCCCACCAGATGCAGAATCCATGGTTGGACTTCTAATTAGGAATGTCTCAGCAAAGTGGTTCTTTAAAATTTACTGGAGGCCAGTCTGGATTTTATTGCAAATTTGCAAATGCAAAATTTATTGCAAATTGCAAAAGCAGAAATGGAGATATCATGATCTTTTGAAAAAGATGAATGTGTAGTTTGATATATCAGGAAAGATAGGACGTTCTATTGTTTGTATTAACACTTACACCCAGTTGGTGCTGGTTAACTTCCCTTGAATGTGGAAAAGTTTCTGTATAACAGTGAAGTGCCGACAGGATTTTCTTCCCCAAGGAAAGTCCTAGAATGGAACTAGGCCCCTGGGTGACTTGAGGTAAATCAACAAAGGTTTCTATTGAGCAAGGGCAAGTCCAAAAGTATCCTCCACCCTGAATTTTAGTATTGAAAAATTGGGAAAAGGGGGAGAAAGAACTGGTTTGGAATTTTGAACTAAAGACTTATGGTTCACTTCAGTTCTAGTACTTAAAATTAACCCCAGGTTTAGAATATTTAATTTTGAATTTAATGTAAGTAAAGAATGCATACTTGCTCCAGTTTGTCAAACTTGACGGGTCAAGTAAACAATGAAGTAGAGCGAAAGCAAAGCTTAATGTTTGCTGAGCCTGATTTAAAGACCGGAGCTCCTTGCATCTGAAAGCCTCCTGTATCAGTATTTGGATATTGGCACTTGAGTACCTTGTCCATATTTTCATTGGGGCTGGGGCAGGAGAGGAAAAAATGGCTGTTGGGATCTGTACATGAAACATACAAGGGCATCAGCTTAGGGCCATTCATATTTGTCAGGAGAAGCATTAGAACCTCCAAAAATTGTTTTGTTTCTCTTTTGTAAATGCAGAGAATCAACTATGCAAGATAAACATCAGTATTATGCATGCTAATTTGAAGTAAAGTCCTATTTAACTCAATAGGACTTATTTCTGATTAAAGGTATCTAGGCTGTGGCTACGGTGCTCAAACTGGCATAGAAGCCACGAAGAGCAACAAGAGGGAACAATAGACAATGAAGCGTATTTCCAAGAAAATGCAGTTAAACTTGGGTGGGGTTTCTAGAGCGACCAGTAATATCTAATAAACATAATGACAACACATAAAGAGTCTCCAGAGGAAACTAATGGTTGTAAAGCATATTTAAATGTCTTTCAACCACATTAGTAAATTGTAATGGCATTTATATTTAATTTCATTAGGATTAAGCTCTTATTTAATTTCTGACTAAATGTCAAAATAAATAATGTTTACTAAGATGTAAAAATGCAATGTCATGTTAATATTTTAATTTGCAGTAGCAATACTGGCTTTAAATTTCTTAGACATTAAGCATCTTATTCCAAAAATTGTGTTTTGCTTTTTTTTTTTATATATATATATATATATATATATATATATATATATATATATATATATATATATATATTTGTTGCAAGGGGAAATGCAAAAGATGTGACCATTTTAAACATTTATTTCAACATAGAATCATTTCACTGTTCACACCCAGAACACAAACCAAGAGTCAAGCCATCTAATATTCCATTGGATCCTATCCTAGGAAAATATTTTAGACATATACATCTAATTTTAAAACAACGAGTTTGTACTTAAGAATAATACTATAAAAGGATCTAAGACAAATGCTGAGGGAGAAGTCGAGGAAATGGAAATACTACATTTTTAAGTATTTGAGCATTTAAACTATGTTACAATGATAAAATCTGGTTTCATTTGGGAGACAGGATTAGGAACATAAACATTTAAAAAATATGAGACAGCTTTAACACCTAAACTATAATGACATTTTTTTCTCTGTGTTTTTACCCATTGTCTAAAAGCCTCAACCTTTTAGAAATTCAGAGACAGATAAGTTACAATTCCCATAGACATAAACAGAGCTGTGTGAAATGTACACTGAAGTATTAAAATGTTGAAATGAAAAAAAAAGTTAAAAATCATGAGATGGGCATAATGGCAGACAAGTGCTACATAGAGAACCTGTTGTAAGGAACTCGTTTTCACAGACTTGTTGCTAAACAGAGCTGTCTTCAAAAGCAAATATTGCCTTTGGAATGCTCCAACATGTTTAGTCACCCGACAGAACCCTAATTTTTGAAAGCACTTCTAATTAGGAAAATAGCTAGACGTTTAAAAAATACTTTATATTCGGGATCTCAGAGAGCAAAGGGATTATCTTAATTATTTGCTTCTGTATTCTTTCAGAGCCGAATAGAAATTCCACATTTCCCCCTCAATACTTATTTTGGGTGTGGATGACCAACGTTTTTACTTTCCTAAACTCCCCACTGCCACTCACTGCATCCTTCTTTAAAACCTGAGGCCGTTTTGCTCTGACACCCCTCCTCGTACACGGCTGGTTTTCTTTCCAAACGGGAATGCCTCTCTCTATTGACGCGGCTTCCAGCGAGGTAAACTGGGACGAGGCGGGCCCGGCGCTGTTGCTCTGCTCCTTCCTTGCTCCGCATCTCCATTCTCAAGTTCCAGGTATTATATGAAAAGTCGGGAACATTTCAGAAGGAGAGCCCCCCACAAACGTGCGTGTAGCGTGGAGAAAGGGAAGGAAGGAGAGAGGGAACAAGGGAGCGAGAGAACCTTGGAAGCAGGTTGAGGGTGCTGGCGGACCATTGGGAAGACTCTGGGCGTTCCTCCGCTACCTTTCACTCGGCGGGGAAGAAAACAGGAGTCTGCGGAGTGGCACCCCTCGCCCTTTCAATGAGAGCCTCGCATGATGCCACCAAAGTGGGAGCTCGGCAGGGGCCCCTTTAATGCCTTGCATTCAGATACACCTTCCCCACATCTCCAAGCGCCCCATTAGTTGCGTAAGCCCAGAAGGAACAAGCCGAGCCAGAGGGTGGGGCTGCAGGTCACCGCACCCACTTTCTCCATTCCATCTCTCCCTCACCCCCCACCCCCCGTCTCTCTCCCTTATCCCCTCCCCGAGAGCGAGTCTTCGTTTCTCCTTTGTCTGAAAGGAACACACAGGCGGATTCTTGGCTGTCCGAAGGCGCCCTTCCCATTATAGCGCTTGCCTTCCAGGCCTGTTGCCCCCTTTACCCCAAAGGGCGCCGTTTCTTGAAAGCTTCGGGGAAAGGTGGTGCCGTCGCTCAGCTTTCTGCCGCGTCTGCTCGAGACAAGCTGAAGTTGACTGCCAAAAGTGCTATAAAAGCCCAGGTCAGTCGAGAGCGCTTTCCCGCCCCTTCCTAGACGCGTCGGGTTCCAGGAGCGCCTGAAAAGCTCGTCTCCTGCTAGGAAGCTGTTTGCTGTAGAGCAACAGAGGCGGGGCGAGTCTGTGCAACGGTGGCGCCTTTGTTATCGCTGGAGTTGGGCGGGGGGGGGGGGGCAGACCCTTCAGAAAAGGAGAGGAAACGCTTTTTTCCTATCGAGAATGAGGGCGAGGGAAAGGTTGGAGCGCGAACCCCGAGTCAGGTATTTTGCTTGGTTCGGGAGAGGCGGAAAAAACTACGCAAAAGCAAGAAAGCTGTTGTTGAAGCCAACTTGGCAAGCATCCCTGTTGCATATTTCTGCAAAAAAAAAAAAACCCCGACACACACACGCTCAAAGAAAAGAGAAATAAAACCATTTTATAGTCCCGCACAGGCCCTGAGCAAGCTGTAACCGGTCCTTTGATGACACCCTTATCTCCTATTTTCATCGACTCTTTTGGCAAATGTGACAAAGAGGGAGATTAATTAATAATTTCAAGTTCAGTTTACAAACGTTGAAGGCCCATAAAAGTTATTCCAGCGATCCAAAATAAAGAGTTCATTAAAGGGATGTGTCCAAAGCCGTTGATTTGTGATGGGTTACCCTTGTAAAAAAAAGAAAAAGAAGAAGAAAGGGGGAGAGCAGAAGAAAAGAGGGGGAGCATAAAAAGCATATAAACATTAAATGCTAATAAATTAGTGTGCTCCACTACAAAGTACTTACTAGATAATATTGATATTTACAACTCGGTATACTTAAGTCAAAGGTAAAGAAAATACAAGATCAAGGTTGTTTTTTTCCCCAGGACCCAACATTGTTAGACATATTATTGAGTCAGTTAGAATTAATTCAGTAATAAATAAACAAATCGGTCCTGACATTTAAATCCCAAGCACCCAGAATGTAGAGTAAGACTTTTAAGTCTCCAGGGTATAACTACAGGTTTACTTTCCAAGGAGGGGAGAAAGGAAATTGAGAAATCATTATTCCCGCTCCTAAGAATTCCACTTTTTATTTCCCAGTTATTCAAAGAGAGCGGATCGCGCTGCTGCTTCGAAACATCCCTGATTTTCTTTGGTAATTTTGGAATCAGTTGCCCGTGGCCCAGTGATAGATCTATTTCCTCCCCGAGAGACACACCCGAGATTCTAATACAGCCAAAAAAGTTTATTTTCTTTTTTTTACCTCCATCATCAGAATAGCACAGCCCACAGAAGTATAAGGTTTGCTTCCTGCATGAAGTGTGCTGTTTAGCAGTACTTGTCCTTTTTTTTTTTTGGGGGGGGGGGGCTCTGTTTGGCTATCAGGGTGTTCTTGTGACTGTTAATTTTGAGTTTGAGAAGCAATTCTTTCTGGACGCCACTTCTGAAAGCCTCTCCGCAGGCTGGCGAAGCGTGTTCGGGAGAACGCAAATCCTCTTAACTCTCTGAAATGCCAGTGGGTTTCACGCAATCGGCTGGCAAAACCTGGCCCTTACCTCAAAGTCACAGCTTTCAGGACTGGGTAGGAGAAGGGGTCGTTCAGCCTCGCGGCTGTTTCTCGGGCGTTAAGCCCTTTTCCTGATCACTTGCTGTCCCCAAGACCGCTTGCTATTGGAAGTCACGGCCAAATCAAGAACATGAGGGACGGGTGAGAGAGAAGAAAGGAATCAAACTCCGGTTAAAGGTACTTAATGTGCAATTCAGCGTCCGAAGCAGAGATCGGGTAAAGGTTCCCAAGCTTCCTGAGGCGAATGGGTACCCGTGGGAAGGAAGAAGCCATGGGCTCCTTCGGAAGTAAACCGGGATAGCAGCATGTCATCCGTCTAGCAAGAAAATCATTGCGCAGACTTGACCCTGGCGCATGCTGGCCGGCTGAGGCTTTCGGAAAAGCCTGCAGGTCTGGAGGATTATCTAATCGAGGGACCTTTCAGGAAGACCCCAAGAGGTTGCGGAGCGGCGTAGACCAGAAGTCAGACCTGCCAGGGCAGCAGGGAGGGGGGGGACATTTCTTCAAACCCGGGAGGAAAGAGAAGGGGCGAGAAGCGGGATCCTCTTGCTTCCATTCCATCAGAACGAGGTCCAGATAGCTTAATGGGGTGGGAGTCTGGTGACTACGCACGCCCCCCCCTCCTTTTTTTCTTCTTTTGGAAGTTCTCGCTCGAATAGTCAGAGGGGCATAAACTGCATTTGAGTCTTCGTGTTTCGGTGTTTCGTTTTGTTTTTTGAGCCTGAAGACCCGGGGGACGATCTGTTGCTTCCCTCGAGATGGCTCCCAAGGAGGGAAGGAGAAAGGGGGGGGGGGGAGAGGAAGAGGGCCCGTACTCGCAGCTTGTCAATTTCAACATTTGGTCACGTGAGCAGCGCCTCCCAGCTAAGGAAGGGGAAAGCTTTCCACGTCAGCTTTACGTCTCCCAATTTCTTACTTCACGGCTCAGCTTCCAAGAGGCAGCTGCATTAGAGCGTCATGTTAAGCTCGGCTAATGCGGAGAGCCCGAGGTAGCCAGCCCCGCGATGGATTTGGACGAGCGGGTGCCCTGCTCCTCGAATATGTATCTGCCCAGTTGTACTTACTACGTTTCCGGTCCCGACTTCTCGGGCCTCCCTTCCTTCCTGCCCCAGAGCCCGTCTTCTCGCCCGGTGCCCTACTCCTACCCGTCCAACCTGTCCCAGGTCCCTCCAGTGCGAGAAGTGACCTTCCGGGACTATGGCCTGGAGCCGGCCACTAAGTGGCACCCCCGCAACAGCCTCCCCCACTGCTACTCCGCCGACGAGCTCAGGCACCGCGACTGCCTCCCGCCCGCCGCCGCCGTGGCCGCCGCCGCCGCCGCCGCCAGCCGTGGCGAGATGTTCGGGAAGACCGCGGCCGGCGGCGCCTACCACCACCCGGCCGCCGCCGCGGCCTCGTCCGGCTTCTATAGCCCGGTGGGCAGGAACGGGGTGCTGCCCCAGGCTTTCGACCAGTTCTTCGAGACCGCCTACGGCCCGGCCGAGAACCACGCGGACTACGCGGGCGACAAGGGCGCCGCCGGGGAGAAGATGCCGCCTGGAGGAGCCCCCGCCGCCTCGGGGGCTGCTGCCGCCGCGGTGTCGAGTTCGGAGACGGCCTGCGACCGGGCGGCGGCGGCGGCGGCCGAGAAGGAGAGGCGGAGGAGGGCCGAGAGCAGCAGCAGCAGCCCCGCTTCGTCTTCCGGCAACAACGAAGAGAAATCCAGCAGCTCCAGTACGTATAAAGGCAGCGCCCTAGCGCTTTTTATGAACGGGACCTGGAAATCTTAGCGCACCGCCGCTGTTAAATTTTTATATGCTGTTTTATAAGCAGAGAAGGTTTATGAAGGGCCGTTAGATTTCCCCCAACAAAACTTTGTTGTAAAAGGCGAGATCACGTGGCGAGGACTGAAATTGGCCGTGAAATGCTCATCCGCCAATGGATGCCCTTTTTCCAAAAAAAAGCCCCCCAAAAACCCAAACTCAAACTATCCCCCACTCAGGTGGTGTTTTTTCCTTAAATCATTAAACAAAGGACTAAACAGAGAGGGGGGGGGGGCTCCTTGTTCAAACTCCCGAAAATATAATGCACGTTTTGCGCCTGTAAATTTGTTCAAAAGGAGATTTCAGAGTCCTTTGATAGCCATGTAATCCTGTGACTAATACACACACACACACACACACACTTACACACATACTATAAAAGTCATGTGTGTTGTCCCTAAAAGTCTAGGGAGAAACTTGGATCCAAAGCCATCGCAGATTTTATGGATTGCGGGAGAACAGGATCTAACAGACGAAGCAACTGCCTGCAGTGCAGCTATATATTAAGAGCAACAACTTTAGCTAAAACTAGCTCTCTTGTCTGCCGGAATCGGTTTCCCCGGAGCCACTGTCTGAGTTAAGCGCTGCCTTGTGTCCAACAGTTGGTTCCTTCCAACTGTTCTTCAAGCTGTCACAGCTTGATTTTTGTGTGTGTGTGTGCTTTTTTCTCTCTTTGACAACTTCCTTCAAGCACTGAGGGGGGGGGGGAGACCGTTCTAACACTGAGCAGTGACAAGGAAAGATGATGGGTTTCTTATTTAAGTGGGGAAAGCCCCAATATTATATTTAATCCTTTCAAAGGTAGGGTGAGGAAGGAAAATACAAAGCTCTGCTTTAAGGAAAATTAGGGTGGCTTAGAAGGTTGCATCTCGTGCAGCTGAGATTGAAAGGGAATTTTTTGACAGGGCTGGGATTCTGAAAGCATAAAATAAGAAGTTCCGTGGTAAGAACCAGTGACTGGTGGTTGCCTGGGGCAAGGAGAAGGCTGTTATTAAAGAGAAAGGACATTAGAAAAACAGAAACGAAGTTTCAGATTGAAAGCATGACGAATATGTATAGTAGGGCTCTTTTTCCTAAATGCTAATGATATAATGGATTGAGGAGTGGAGTAAATACAGAGATAAACTGTAAAGATAAGGCTGAGATTTTAATCAGAGGATCCAGAATTAATGAGTTCTAGAAGTCTCATGGATTTCAAGGGAATGACTTAGGCTGGAGCCAGCCCAGTAAGTTTTTTTTCCCCTAAGCCTTGATTGTAGAACCCTGGTAAAAGTATTACCCTGGGATAACCAGCAGCAGTTAAACCCGTGATACATAAAAGCTTTCTTGGTAGGAAATACTGCTCAGGGCCAGTTGGGCAGCGCACACAGAGACATTGCCCATTCCCAAAATCACAAAAACTCCAGTCTTGAGCGAACATGTTCAGAGCTGTAGGTCTATTGTTTGAAGCAAGGCTTCAAAGCGAGGTCTTTTTTGGTTTAAGGCAGCACCTGCAAGCTATTTCCCTAGATAAGGTGAAATTAATATACACAGCTGCTGAGTAGGAGAAATCATCGCCATTATGAAGCTTTGTAATAATGAGCCAAGAGTTTCTTTTTTAAAAGAGAAACATGTGGATGCCCCTTGATTCAATATTAGCAGCAGTCCTCCCTCTAGCCACATCTGATTCCAGACTTAATGGCTTCTGCCTTTATGTTTTGTTCCACAGGTGGACAACGCACCCGTAAAAAGAGATGTCCATACACCAAATACCAGATTAGAGAATTAGAAAGGGAATTCTTCTTCAGTGTTTATATAAACAAAGAGAAACGCCTTCAGCTCTCACGAATGCTCAACTTGACCGACCGTCAAGTAAAAATATGGTTCCAAAACAGAAGAATGAAAGAGAAAAAAATTAATAGGGACCGGTTGCAGTATTACTCAGCTAATCCTCTACTTTAAGCCTAAAACTTGTAGTGTTTCTCAGTATGAGATTAAATTCAGCTCTTGCCCTTGACAAGGTCAAGCCACAGGGTTACCAATAAGGAGGAGGTGTGCAGAGGGTACGAGGACTCGCGAAAAACTGAGATGTTTTTCTGCCCTACCTCCACCATTGACCAACTGTTTTTGTTGTTGTTGCTGTTTTCTTTTCTTTTATACATCTTTACACATCAAGTGGAATCCATGTAACTTTCGGACCCACCCTTTCAAAAAGCCATTGTAGAATACAAATTCAATCCCTACAGCTTCTTCCAATTGGGTGCGGTGCGCACTGGTGAAAAGCCAGGAGCGAATTCCTGGCTTCCTGTCATGGCTGTGTATTGAAACCTACGTTACCTTGGCTTTATTGTGGAAAATCGGTGGCAAGACTCCTCAGACCATCATACATGCTGGGGGACAACTTCAAAAGGAAACCTTCCAGAATCCTGCCTGCCATCTCTACTGGGGCAATCCCTGGTCCGTCTCTCTGTCCTCCTGAATGACAATTTAATATTTCTCCCCACAGTTACACATACATACACACACCCCAAACAGAGACAATTTCCATTTGAAAGGACTTCAGGTAATAATTTGCCATATATGGTAAGGAAACAATCACTGGGAAGACAAACACGGGTAGCCTTGGGAAATAAGTCTCATTTTAATGAATATCAACATTGGAGACAAATAATTATGCTCATATTTAAATACCCAAAGGAAGTAAAAGCATACTTAAACCTGTGTGGGAGGAGACAAGACGAAAGACTAATATAATAGTTCCAAAGTGAGAAAACAAAAGTTAAACCAAGACAGAGAGAAGTTTCTGGCTTCTGTCTCAGGAACTCTCTTCAGGAAATACCTCTGGAAAAGTGCAGTTTGGCAAACATCAGACCATGTTTAATTGTGCTTTAGACGTGTGCAATACACTGAAATCAAAGAATGAAAACCACTAGCATTTTATAAGAAGGCCCAGTAGAAGGCAAACAATGTAAATATAGGGAAATTGTTGCCATACCTTGTTGCTCATATTTAGCTCATAATGTCCTACTTAGCTGCTTAAGCAGCAGAATAAAAAAATTGAGAGTTCCTTGGAGTATGTGTGTGTGTGTGTGTATATATATATATATGCACACACAGACACACGTATGTATGTATGTATATATATTTCTTTGAAGGAACCAAAGAGAGCGTGTGAGAGGGAAAGAGACATGGTTTTAAGGGAAAGAAAGCTATTTAAAATTCTATATCAGTTTACAAAGGATATGTATTTTATTGTAAAGGTCACTTGCTGTTGAGAATATCTGAATGTACGTTTCGTACGAGAATGGTGTTTTACAAGACTTGTACAATTTAAAATGGTTTTTGTTGCCATGTTCATGATATGTTAAGTGTTGTTTCACTTAGAGGGTGTCAGGTTTTTCTTTTCTTGTTTAACGTGTATACAGTTACCAAGGCTGTTTTTACGCTGCTTCCAGAATGGATAAAATTTCTTTTATGGTTGATGAATTGCAATACCTTTAGATTCTATCACTATTTGGGGGGGGAGTGTATTGTGCTATATGTATATACCGTTTTCTTTGAATATGGGAAAGCTCTTTCTTGCATGAGTACAGTGGAATCGTGCACATTGGAAATAAACATGTGAGAAGTTTACAGTTTTTTAAGATTGATGCTGCACTCATGGATCTTCTTTGACCCAGACTGGAAATCTGTAATCATGAGTTTTGAATTAATTGCTTTGGTGGAAATCCCACTCACCTATTGGTTGTACTGAATCCTGAGAAGCCAGGAGATCAGGTCTGGTATTTATGAATGCGTGGGCTGACTGCCGCTAGTACCAGGCCAGGTTTGAATGGATTGCAGAGGAAGGGGCGGGGGTGGGTGGGGGGAATCAGCCCTTGAAATAATTGCAGGCTGTAGACTTGCTGCTTTTGTTCATAGATGTAAAACACATTGCAAGAGCTCTCTCTCTTTTTTTTTTTTTGGTGCGTGTGGGGGTCGTGTGTTCCTGTTTGTTCCAGGCACCACACACCTGAACCCAGAATAGAAAGTCAAAGGGGGCCTCAGACAGAATTCAGAAGTGAAAGCCTGCTGATTGAAATGGTCTTATCTGCCTGGATGGGACTTGTTGGAAAAGATTTGTCTCTAAGGGACATCCCTCTTGCGAGCCAGCCAAAAGCACCGTATGGCATAAGCTGGCATTTATATGGGACCTTCGCATTGGGCTGTTTGAAACACCACCCAGTGCCTTTGGGCAGATAGGGGCTCAGCTTTATTTCCCCCTTCCTCCTCGCAATTCATAATTAGAAAAGTGGGCATTTTACCCCTCTAGGTTTATTGGCTTTGAACTTCTGTATTGCTTTGGACGTCACCCATAAACTTGAGGTGAAGGGCTCTGGACTTTTGCTGACGACCCCCACCCAGCCAGACAGCGTCTGGTCAAAGGAAATGTACGAAGATGGGGGGAGGGAGAGGGGGGAGCTTGCTTGCTTGTTTATTTTGCTAGCATGCTACGAAGGAATGCAACTCTTAAAAGGCAGAGATAGAAAGATAGATGGAGAGAGGCAGACAGACAAGCAGAGAAATAGTGGGGTGGCCATAAACATCCCGCCAGCCACTTCCTTTGCCAGTTAAAAATTAACTGGTTATTGAAGGGCTAGGGTTGAGTCATGGTGTTTGTCTAGTTGTGGAGGGGCAGCTGGTGATTTCCGAAGAAGAAGGAAGAAGGAAGAAAGGAGAAGGAGGAAGGAGGAAGAAGGAAGAAAGGAAGAAAGGAAGACAGGAAGGAGGAGGAGGAGGAGGAGGAGGAGGAGGAGGAGGAGAGCAACAACAACAGCAACAACAACAGCAACAACAGCAACAACAACCCCTGTGGATTGCTAGGACAAGCAGTCATAAAAATGCCCAGGACATTCTATTTGCAGAGTGAGAAAGGAAGGGTTTTAAGCCCGGCAGAGGTTTCAGGAATCCCTAAACTGTGGAAGGTGATCCGTGTTGAGCAATTGTCTGCGCTACTTTGGTGTTGTGAAGAAGACTATTTTGAAACTGGCTGGCTACTCTGTTCTGCTGACCGAGCCGATGGCCACAAGAGGGCGTTCTTCAGATCAATGTCAAAGCCGCACTGGGAGGGGAGGGGAGGGGAGGGGGAGGAATATTCTGGCCTTTGTTCTCCAAACATCCAGGGAGCAGTACATTATATTATTTCACTTTTTCGTGATCATATTTGCAAAGAGAAGGTGAATCTGATGGCTCACTCCTTCAGCATGACTAAAAAGTTGGCCAGAAGTTACTTTAGAAAGTTGCCTTCTTCAGGTTTAGAATACGTCAAAGGGTGAGTATTTCTTTGGGACTTAAATTGGGAAATTAAAAAGTAATGAAACAGTTGCCAAGATACAGCTGGTGTGTCCTTTAGGACAATTTAGATAAACTCTTGACTTGGCTTTTGTGAGGGGTGGGGAGCTAAATCCTAGAGGTGCGCTAACTTTCCGGGAAGCCGATGATTAAATCTGTGATTGTGATTTAGAACCTTTTAAAGTTTGGTGCTGGACTCTTTGAAAGCAACAACAACTTCAGAAAAGGTTCCAGACTGAAGCCTGGAGACTGGTCTATGAAGAAGTAAAAATAAGTATAAGATAACAACGAATTTCTTTTAAAAATGAATCCGTGGATATTATGAATCTTGGGGTTTATAAGGAAGAGAGGTGCTGTCTGTCAACTGGATCAATAGCCATGCGGACTGAAAATGGCAGTTCTTTCTGGTAGCATTATTGGGCTTTGGTTGTAGTTTGCTTATTTCAGTTTGACTGAGCTCGGACGCACAGGGTTGATTAACATCAATATTTGTTGTACACCTTTTTCTGAGAGGGGCAAAGTTACTCCCCCACCCACCCAGGAAACGCTGGAAATTGATGTAACTGGGTGTCAAGAAAATGTCCCTTTCACTTAACTCTCATCCCCATTTCATATTGAATCAGGTCTTGAGTGAAGACTGAATTTAAAACAGCTACACCGATCTATATTTATTGATTTGTAGTGGGTGTACTCATAATCAAAGAGGGAAATTATGCGAAAAGAAAGTTAATAGCCTGATATCTTAATCATGCTAAACCCGCTAATAGTTCAGTGGTGTTAATTTTATTTTATCTTTAGGAAAACCCCACTGAAATGTACACTGAAAGGGAAGTTATTGCTATATGTATAAAACACAAGGCTCCCTGAACTCACAGGATATGAGTTAAGGCTTATGTTGTGCTTCCTATTTAGTTCAATAGAGTTTGAGGATGCAAGTAACATTATTTCGGTTGGAAGATAAATCCCAAAGAGGAAAACAAGTGTCTGTCTCTTGACTTCTGAAGCTTTCGGGTCATTCATTGGCGATCACTCGTAGCCGAGTAAGATTGTCTTCCAAAGGTAAAATTTTAACGGTGGATCCGTAAGTGGCTGTAAAGGCCAATTCTGGATCCGCACAACCTCCCACAATGAGGGCATAGGTTTCCGGGTGGGAGACGGTCATGATGAGGGTTTGCCTGACGTGCCCTCCTTTTAGCTCTTTTCTCCCTTTCGCCCTGTACTCGTGCTTCTTCAAAGTCCATTTGGGTAAAGCTTTCGGGTAATGAACATAGGGAGAGTTAGATAAATACATAGAACTGGTGTATATATCTATACAACGTAACATATAGGATGGGTCAGAGGGAACATTCTTGGTTTCTGAAACGGCAGCACGGGGCTGGTCTTGTGATATGGCTTCTTGTATCAACAGGCAGAGAGAACAGAGACTACTCCGTGTGTTCCTTCCAAAGGCCCAACTTTCTGTCAGAAGTCTTCCTGTGATCGTGACATTCTTTGGTCCAAGTCATATGATGTAATAAATTATATATTCTCGATCACAATCTTTGAAACAGAATTTTTGAATCCAGAGTTGAACCTTCAGAGGATGATTATGGGTGGTGAACAACCCCTTGCTGCCAATATTCCATGGAAACTAAGTATTGATTCATCCTTATCTAGAGAGAGAAGTTCTAGGCAAAAACTTCCATCCAATTCCTTAATTTCTAATCTAGTTAGTGATTATCACACTCCTTTACACGCCCCTGTCTTGGAGTAAGAAATCTTCATTTGAAAAGTGGAGCCTAAATAATTTAAGGACAAGATGGCTCTTTTAAAGCTTTCTCTCCCTCATCTAAGATTTCAAAAACTTCTAGATTTGCTGTGACCTTTGGATATTGCTCTGAGATTTTTATTTTTATTTTCTTATGACTGAAAGGCCGTCTTGCTTTTTGTATGGTCCACAGGGTGAAGACTCTCCCTTCCATTATTTTTTACAGCATCGTAATAATATCTGGCCTTGTCAAAGAAGAAAGAAAATGTTATAAAGTACACATATGCTGACACATGCTTTTTTTTTCGTTCAATTTAAACAAATATATAAATCAAGAAGACTCCTACCATGCCCCAATCATTGCCATTTTTTTAAAAAAAACCTTTAAGGACTTCAGTAAGAAATTTACAGTTTTTTCTTTATTTATTTAGAGTCCAAAGGTTAGTAATCCTTAAATTAAGAATCTTCAAAGTCAATAAAATTAAATGCATTCATTACAAACCCACCCCCTGGACTTCAGTGGATCTGTTACATAGTATATAATATGACACGAACTCATATAAAGCATGCTTTCTCTCCATCTTCTTTTAATAATACCGAGTTCAAATTTCCTTTCCTTATTCAATCAGTGCAAAGAATTTTCAGTGAAGTAAACCAGCATCAAGGCTTGAAGAATTTCTTGACAAGAACACTATCTTAGAAATGCAGACATCCTGATTTTCTTCAGGAATTGTCATTGCCTCTTTATCTCAAATGTCATTTATAGAGGGGGGAAAGTACAAAATGGACTCTTCACTTTACCTGTAATCTACCTGGCATTGCCTAGACTAAATCTTTTTGAAGGAATAAACCCACTTACCTTGTGCTAATATAGAGATCAATACCCTTCTAAACGTCATTTGTGAGTTTAAATGCTAATGGATTTTATTACAAAATGAATTGCATGCAAGCTACAAGTAATAGAGAAAATACTAGATATTTGTGGAAATAATTATCTGAAGCTATGTGAATTTACTCAGAAATCCCACTGAATTCTAAAGAACTTATTCTCACCTAAGTCCTGTTACCTAGTATAAAATTACAGCCATGAATCACTTTCTTACAATCCAGAGGCTCTGGTGTAGATCTCAGAAAGGCCTTCCTTTGAATTTACACCCCACTTAGACGCAAAAAGATAGTAGATATTGTGCCCCTGCTCCAAAATGTGTTGATTTAGGAAAGATGGTCTTGATTTCAGGCTAATTTTTCTCTGGGTAAACATATGCATTAAAAAAGGCATTGCTTTAATGTGACAGGACATGCCGTTGAACTCAGCAAACCAATTTACAGATCCACATGTTTGGCTTGGCTTTGATTGCAAGGGTGGGATTTTTACCACAAATAAATCCCATTGATACCAATAGGAAGCCAGATAGCGACCAGAAGGTGGGATTTCAGCCAGACAAACATTGAAGACGGCAGAGAATCTGCATTTGAAGTGCAGATACCACATTTTAAAGGGAATAAATCTTCCCAAGGCTGACTTTCATTCACTCTTTTATTTTTCTAATTTTTTTAGCCCCTCCTTTTTGCATGGCAGCTCTTCAAAGAGAAGATGAAAATTACTTCGGTAGTTATTTTTCACCTTTCTTGCACAGAGATACATTCAAACAGCAACAACAACAACAGCCGCCGCCTGATGGAGGACAGCCTTTTTGAGAGTTTATCCAGAGGGAAAACTGGCTTGGTAGCAGTTATCTTTTTGACAAACTGATACTTTTAACAGTAAAGAAGGATGCCCTGATTATATTAATTCTATTTATGATTTATGAAATGCAGGCAGAGACCATAAATTTGGAAGCAGGCGGCTTCGGCTTCAGACTCCAGACTTTTTCTTCTTTTTCCTCCATCTCACTTCCCTCTAAAGTCAGTCCTGAAATCTCAATTTGCCCATAACATAAATATAAAGCCCAATTTAATTAGCATACAAGGCTGCTTTCCATGATTAACAGTGTTAGACTTTTTCCTCGGTCTTGGAAACAATAAGTGAGTAACACCCCCTTCTTTTGAAAATGGAAAAGGAAGGAAGGAAGTGAATGATCCACCTAACTTTGGTGTTTAACATTTTATTTGCTCTTCTAGTTTTAACTTTTTAGTCTAATTTCAGAAAAATGCCTAATGATTCTATTAGTATGACCATTACATTCCTCTTGATTCAATAAAGGTTAGCGTGCCTGCAGTCGGTTCCATCCACCGCTTGGCCTGTGGAGAATCCAGGTCCCTTTCAGTTCACTGGTAACTCCAGCTAGGTGGCTGCAAATGTGAGCTTGTTGTTTCCCTGGTCAAAGTCTTTAGCTCCACTGGATTGTGGAACTGGCTGCTTGTTTTCTGTTGTTTCCACACAAACACACCCCGTTTCCCCTACATCTCCTAGACAAATTTCTTGGCAGGGTGAAAATGCAGTGATTCCTCCTCCTGCGTTTTACAGAACGGTCCCAAGAAACGCAATCACGCCCCAGTTAATGTCCGAGACACATTGTTAACTATTTAAACTGTGGCCACTAGACACAAAGTAGCTTAGTTGCTCCAGAATTGACCATTATCTTTTATAGTTAAGAATCAACTGCACATTATTAGTTTTACTCCACTGGCTTTGACGAGGCAATTTGCTCTTTGCTTGCCTTGGCCTTGTTCGAGATTCAAAAAAGCCCCACAGAGGAATTCAGGCACTTCCCACCCGATCCAAAGCCTAAGTCAATGTGCCCCCTTTTATCGTTGACCTCTCTGGGCTTCGGATCAGACCCGAGGTGCCTTGACCATCAAAGCCCTGTGTTTGGCTCCTAAGGCAAGCCACAATAAAAGCAGCTTGAATGCGACCGAAGGGCTGCTTGCTGTTGCCCCATACTTGGGATTAAAGGAACCCACGGTGCTCATAAAAGCAATTCCTGAATGGCTCAGGAATACATGGTGAAATGCCACAGCCTTAGGGGCGGAAAAGGGGTTCCCTCGCCCGTTTCGCCTCTTGCTGCTGCTTCTTGAGCCTGCCGCTGTTGAAGCTTAAAGGCAGAAATGCAGCCTGGTTGGACTGGGCCAGAGATCTGACTGATCTCCCCAATCTTGGGGCACGAGGTGCTCCTGACCAGCTGAGACCCAGGCTGTGGGGGAGCAAGTCGGCCCGAATTACCCTCTCTGTTCGGAGATAGGTATGTTCCTAATTTATCTGGATGCTTAGTGTCATCCCCGCCTCTCTCTCTTTTTCTTCACCTGCTGAACATCACCGCCACCCTGTGATAAATTATGCCTTATGTTAATAATCCAGAAAACTCCAAGGTCTCTAGATTCTTGCTCATTTTCTTGAGTTTGGAAATGATACGATGGACGTTGCTCCCTTCAGTCCAACAATGCCCTCTTTGCACCGAGGTGTGCGGTTGCTGATGGCCGCGATCATGGGGCGAGACTATTGTTAACCTTGGAAACCATTTTCTGGCGGATCTGAAAGTTTGCATCTCCTTTCTGCTGGCTTTGACAAAGAGAAGAGAAACAGGCCACTCAAAGCAAAGGGGTTTATTTATCTGTTTCTTCCTATGGCTCCTCTGGGTCGAGCCAGATCTTGGGAAGCAGAAGCTCGATTGCGGTGGAGCCGCACTGCAGTATCTATTTCGTTTTTTCTACCCAGGGCTAGGCTCACCGGTACTAGTTTCCCATATACTAGCCATCAAAACAGTTCTCTCTATAGCATTAATTCTGGAAGAAATGATACTGCTCTGGGAGGAGTACTTATTGATAAGGCTTGTCCGCTCCACATTAACAGCTTGTAGTGTAAGGAGAGCTGGAGAAATATAAACAAGGGGTGGGGAGGGGTGGAAAAGAGAGAAAAGTGTTTCTCTCCTTTGCTGAGTCGCTCTTTCTGGATAGCTTCCAGGGTTCAATTCTGCCGGGGGCCATCTGAGGCTGAAGCACAGTCCTCGGCCGTAACGGCGGGAGAGGAGGAAGTTAGTGGGGAAGACTGGACTCACTCGGTGAGGGTGAGGGGGGAAGGGGGATGTTGTGCCTTTCCATAAAGATTTTATGGTCCTGCAAAGTTGCAACAACCCCCTTCCAGGCTTCCCCTGCACAAACCCAGGAACCTGAGGAGGGCCATCCGTTTCTACTCGGAAAACTCCCACCGGCGAGCCCGCTGCCTCCTTTGCACTTCAAAGGGACCTGTCGGCGGGGAAGCTCTTAGGAGGAGACGGCGATTTCCGCCCCGTGGGCCAAACCAGCCCGGTAGGAAGCCCCGCGAGCCGTTGGCAAATCCCCGGGTTGGGAAGGGCGAGATATTCCGGGTAGCTTTGTGTCTCCTATGAAAGCCAAGGGTAAGTGCTGCCGATGAGGGCAAGGGTAAGGGAGCCTCCGGGCCAAGCTTGGCCGGAGGGAATCCCTCGCCTGGCCTCCTCGATTTCCTTGGCTCCCCGAGCATTTTGGAGGGCATTACGGGCGAAGGCGTGGGTGTCAAAACGGAACCGAGCAAAAGATTTACTGCACAATATTGAGTTGTTCAAAAGAATATTTCTTACTCGCTTGGGAACTGAGGCAGGCGATCAGTTACGTGCTACCAGCTGGGGCGGCTTGGAGCAGGACAAGCTAAAACACGAATTGGCAACCTTTTCATGTTAAACAAGGAGTAGAACATGAAAAAGGAAGCCTTCCAAAAGATGCCAGGGGCTCTTTGGGGGCCCTTCTTGCTCCAGACCTTGTTCGCGTGGCTTCCAAACGGCTAAGAAGCCAAGCAAACGAGGGGCACGGAGTCTTTCCCGGGCTCCTTCATTATAAAACCCATCTCCCTTGTCTGCTGGTCTCCTTCTCTTGTCTGCGGGCTGTCGACTCCCTCGCCAGTTATATATTGACCGCACAGTATTGTCTAGCCGTTTCGCTTTTGCCGTTTCTGGATGAAAAGAGGTCTTGTGTTTAAAAAGGGGAGGGTCCCGCTTATCTAAATGCAGGTATTTAGGGAGAATTCTACACTGTTGCTACAATTTAGGGCGCGCACTCTTGAAAAATCCTTAATCTGAGCGGGGGCTCCTGGAGAAAAGAAGGCGTGTTGAGATGTTCTACCAGATTTTGCTTCTTTTCTTTTCGATGAAAGGTTTTTTTGTTTGGGTTGTAACTTGGAATTCGGCTTAGTGAGCAGTTACAGACCGAATCGCCTTAAAACAAAACCCAAAACTCTTCACCTTGCTGCTGGGGCGGTAATTCTATACAGGCTGCTTGTACTGTGATATTTTTGCTAAGCGGGAGTGAACTGCCCCTCCTATGCAGAGGTATTGAGAAGTAAAGCTCTCGAGTCCTATTTCTTAATGTGACCTGCGTGAGACGAGAGAGAGAGAGAGAGAGAGAGAGAGAGAGAGAGAGAGAGAGAGAGAGAGAGAGAGAGAGAGAGAGAGAGAGAGAGAGAGAGAGAGAGAGAGAGAGAGAGAGAGAGAGAGAGAGAGAGAGAGAGAGAAACACAGGTGTGAGAATTGTCCGCATTGCTGCAGCTGGCATCTTAAGGAGTCGGGGGAGGGGGGGTCTTCTCGATGCCGGCGAGCCTTGGCTGCTCATGAGAAGCTCGGATCGGGCTCCCAACTTGCAGGGGCCAGGCTGAGGTGACCACCGCGCCCCGCCTAACGCCTGGGCGAGCCGCGAGAGGTACCGGAGGCTCGCCAGAGATGGCGAGCCTGGCTGAGCCTCGCAAACGTCAAGGCAGCCACGAGTTGTGCAAAGGGGCTGGTGAAGCGGGTGGGGCGAGAAGAGGCTGGAGGGTTCGCTTACAGGTGGCTTGTTGATGTACGGGACGCAATAATCCGCTCGCGCCTTTCCTGTTTTATATCAGTGCATATGCTAATAGACCAGAACGCGCTAAATTAGGAGTCCCATTAAAATCCGGCAGTGTTTTCTATTGTTTTCCTCCTCCCTCCACCTCACCCTTCGTTGTACAACCCCATGCATGTTTCCCCCCCTCTCTCTGAGAACTAGCAAAGGCAGCCGTGTGAAGACGGCCACGGCCGTCTACACGTGGAATACCTCCACACATGCATGTATGCATATGCACACGCATGCACGCGAGGGCACACACACAGAGAGCTATTTTCATTAGTGTACCATACTTTCAAATCTATACACACACATACCCACGCACGCACCCCTCCATGCACATTTACAAGTATCCGCACGCACGCACGCACGCACGCGCGCCATTCAGACGTGGACAGGAGCGGGGCTCAGAGCCTACGAAACCAAACGGGGAGGGGTTGCGAGCGAGGGCTGGGTTTCCATTGGCTGTACGCAGCCGCCGTGGCGCGGGGGTATCTCTAATCATATTCAGCATGTTTTGCACAAGAAATGTCAGCCAGGAAGGGCTCTCTGCTCTCTTCGCCAAATTATTCCACGGCAATGGCATGTTCGGAGACCCCAGCTGCAAACGCTTTTTTGGTGGACTCTTTGATCAGCTCAGCCTCAGGCAGAGGGGAAGGAGGGGGAGGCTGTGGCGGTGGCGGAGTTGCAGGAGGAGGAGGAGGAGGAAGAGGCGGCGGCGGCAGCGGCGGCGGCAGCAGCTACTACCCGAACCACGGTGGCGTCTACCTGCCACAGGCGTCCGATTTGCCGTACGGGTTGCAAAGCTACGGGCTGTTCCCGGTCCTGAGCAAACGCAGCGAGGATCTGCCTCCGCCGCCGCCAAGCATGGTTCCCACTCCGCACACTTACATGTCAGGGATGGAGGTCTGGCTAGATCCCCCGAGGTCCTGCAGCCTTGAAGAGCCCACAAGCCCGCAGGCGACCTCCTGCTCCTTCGCTCCCAGCATTAAAGAGGAGAGCTCTTACTGCCTCTACGACTCGGACAAGGGCCGCAAAGAGGCGTCGGCCACCGACTTGCCGCCTTTCCCGAGGCTAAGCGCAGAGGTCTGCGCCGCGAATGGCGTGGCGGCCGGGGTGCCCGTCCCGGGCTACTTCCGCTTGTCTCAAGCCTATGGCACCGTCAAGAGCGGCAGCTGCTACAGCAGCCCCCACCACCAGCACCACCAGCACCACCAGCAGCAGGAGCCGCCGCCGCCGCCGCACCCAGGGCAAATGGTGGCTGCCGCCTCTCAGTTCGCCCCGCAGCCCCAAGTGAGCTTCGAGTCTTCTCCGGCGTTTCCTCTGGCCGCCCCGTTGCCCGAGCAGGGCAAGAAAGACAGCGAGGATTCCTCCCCGCCCAGCACTCTGGCCGGGGATTCGCAGAGAGGAGAGGAAGACGCGCAGGCTTCCTCTTCTGCCGCAGAAGAGCTGTCGCCGGCCCCCTCGGAGAGCAGTAAGCCTCCCTCCGAGAAGGGAACCCTAGGTAAGGATTCCTCTTCCACCCAAGGCGGGGAATTGCCAGGGACGTTAAGCCCTTCCCCCGCCCAAAAGAGCTTTTGCTGGCCAGGCCCCCCACCCCCGGAGGGCGGCTCAGCCCGAGCTACTCAACCGCCACACGGATTTTGGTGCAAGGATGCAGATACTGTACGCAGACAGGCAGACAGGCAGCGGTAGACTCCAGAAAAAGCCTACTCAGAGAGAGAAAGAGGACGGACACAGACGCACATCTCCTCTCTGTTTTGCAGCCCTTAATGCACCGGTTGTGGGCAATAGAGCAGGGGGGTGGGGGCCAAGAAACCACACCCAAGCCAGTCCTTCGTGGCCCGCCGCGATGCAGAAATGCCTGAAGAGGTAACAGAGACGTTCGTTAGAAGGCCAAAGTAAGCAAGAAGTCAGCGTCCATAAATAAACCCCCTCAGAACCTAAGTTCTAGTTTACGATCCTGGATGCCTTTATAGACCCCTCCTCGGAGCAGTAGCTGGGTTGAAATTCTCCCAGGCAGCAGGGTCAGCTTAGACTGCAGGCTGCCCCGCCAGCGTTCTCCAGGCTTAACTAGCCTTCCACGGTAAAAATCCGAAGGGCCGTTTCAATGAATGGGACGGCCTTAAGAGCGCCCGGGGATCTCTCTCCGAATCCATTTTATTGCAAAGAAGTTTGTGCGGGAGGCATTCCTGCTGCAGTGGAAGATTAAGTGATAACAATAGCAACGTCGTAGTGCTAGTAGGAATATTTCCAAACTTTTAGGAAGTAGGACATTTTAATTACTGATCGCTCATAATTCTGAAAAGCGATGCAAGGGAGACATGATAAGTATACCCACGTTACCCATATCCAAATACATGCAAGAATGTGTCTCTGTTTTGAGCCTCGGGAGTGGAAGGGAAAGAAATAGCCCCCTCACTCCCATCTTCAATTCTGCAGACATTGAGGAAACCCCCCCCCCCTCTCTTTTTCAGTGTGCCAGGTGCAAGTCAAGTGGCTAATCATCTCCTCGCAACCCGGCAAACTATGTAAATGTAATTAATCTGTAGAAGAGGGAATTGATCCTCTGATCCTATGCAGGTTGGCTTGTCCTGTTTAATGAAACGGCTTCGATTCCCAAATAGGTAGCCGTGGGGTTATTTATTTATTTATTTAGTTAGTTAGTTAGTTAGTTAGTTAGTTAGTTTGCTAGTTTGCTAGTTTGCTAGTTTGCTAGTTTGCTAGTTTGCCTGAGCTGAGTAACAGATTTGGGCTGGAAAAAAGAAAAGAAATCTCAGAAGGGGAAAGAACGGAGCAATTTTAAATTTAGTACCCTACTCTTGGGGCTGCATTTTCACACCATCTGCCTCTTCGCTTCGGAAGGAGCTTTCCGAGGGAAAGGTTCGGGGCAAGGCAAGCGAAGTAGGGCAGGACGCCACTGCCAAAGGCACTGGCATACCTCGCTGCCGGCCGCCGGCGTCAACTCCAGAAGCCAGTCGCTCCTGCTCCGGCGACCGAGGGGGAAGCAAGCCGAGGAGGAGGGTGCTAATTGTGTCCCTCGGTGCTCGGGCGGGGGCGGGGGCAGAAGTTAAACGAGACCCTCGAAAGGGGCCTGAGACAGAGGACCGGGCCCCCCAGAAGACTGTCTCAAACTGAAGCCCCGTAAGGAAGTCCCCAGGTGTCCCTCCCATCCCCTTCCTGGTGTCCTTGGTAATGTCCCTGGCTGACTTTTTTTTCAAACTAGGCGGCTCGAAGGGGGAGAATGCAGCCACCTGGCTCACTGCGAAAAGCGGTAGAAAGAAGCGGTGCCCTTACACCAAGCACCAAACGCTGGAGCTGGAGAAAGAGTTTTTGTTCAATATGTACCTGACTCGTGAGCGTCGCCTAGAAATCAGCCGCAGCGTCCACCTCACGGATAGACAAGTTAAAATCTGGTTTCAGAACCGCAGAATGAAGCTGAAGAAAATGAACAGGGAGAACCGGATTCGGGAGCTGACAGCCAACTTCAGTTTCTCCTGATGGACCTATGGACGCCTTTGAACGGTCTAGACAGCCAGTATGATCCTGCACCCCACCCTAACGCACCCCACCCCATCTGGTCAGGCTTTCGCTATTGGCACCTGTGTGGATCTCAGCCTTTCGATCCTATTCTCAGCCTCGCCATAGCTCCTTTGTGATTGATTCCGTTGGGATAAAGCCATAACAAGGCACAGCCCGGCATTCCTTCTGGACTGCCCTTCTCCTGGTCTCGCTTCTGGAGAGCCTGGCGCTGAGAAATAGGATGTCCAAAACCCTACGTGCCTCTTCTCTTTTCCCTACCTATCCCTCAAACAAACAAACAGAAAACAATCAGAAAAGAAACCTAGCCAAAGGGAAGGTGCATTCGGAACCTCTCCGCTGAGCTATGCCAACTGGGGTTGAGTGTCGCTTTCAATCATTTAAACATTTGACCACGCCACCACCCCAAATGTGGATCGGGTTTGATATTATTATTATTATTATTATTATTATTATTATTATTATTATTATTTTTCTTGTGCAGCCGATGTTAAGCAGCCATTATGGAAAGAAAAAAAGGTCAGATTGTATGGTGTAAGAAACCAAAACTGTTCGTGTGTTTAATCATTTATTTTCCTAAATGTTTAATATTGCAGCTTTAAAAGTTTCCTTGGGAAAAAGAGAGAAAGAGACAGACAGACAGACACACACACACACACACAGAGAGAGAGAGAGAGAAAGAGAGAGAGAGAGAAACTGCTCCTCTTCTTTCTTGAAAGATAAGAACAGTTTTATGTTCCTTAATGGTTAAATTATTACATTTTCTGGTTGTAGGTAATGACTGAAGGTTGTTTTTGCTTTAGATAAATGGTTCTTATCGTTCCTTATGCTTGACAAGCACATACAAAGAAAGATAGAAGGAACATTTATCCGAATGGAGAAGGGGGCGGAATTTTGCCCATTCTGTTCCTAGAGATGTTAATGTATGTATGTATGTGTGTGTGTGTGTGTATGTGTGTGTGTATGTGTGTGTGTGTATATATATATATATACACACACACACACACATGTATGTATGTATGTATGTATGTATGTATGTATGTATGTATACATATCCCCTTCCCCACGAATTTCCTGGCTGTATGAGATAGCAAAGAAGATAACACCCTTATTTCCTTGATACTGTGAAGTTACATGCATTGAAAAAGTCAAGCGTGTAGTACAAAGAGAAGAAAAAAAAACCTATGAAACAGATATGTATAAATGTCTATTATTATTAAAATAATTAATATTATTAAAATACTGATAGTTGGAAGCAAAGCATTCTATTTTGTTATTTTAAATGCTAATTTTGGTTCGATCTCGTTCTTGCTCTTACCTTAAATCTTGAATAAATTAATATCCTAATGCTGCTGTGCACAAAGATGAACCAAAGTGGAGATGCTGTTCATATTTTATTGAAAGAATAAAAAGATGTGGAATGAGTTTTCGTAAAACAACAGCAACCACCACCACCACCAAAATAAATAAAAAAAAATAAACTGGTTTGGTGGCTGCTTATTCTCAGAATCCTACTTTTAAATCTTCAAGAACTTCCACAATGAAGAATAGTTGGACTGGGCCGCCTGCAATTACTTTCGGAATCTACTTGAATATTACCTAGACGGCCGCGATATAGCAATGGTGCAGTAAGATTTGTCAGCTTTTGTTCAGTTTTATGACTTGCTAGTATATCTGGATTGTAGCCGTCTGGGAGGAAGAAGTGGTTTCAGTTGAGCGAGGAGCTGTACAAGACTAAGGAAGCTGAGAATCCTATCTTTGAATGTAGAGAATTGTTGTTGTTGTTGTTGTTGTTGTTACTATCATTTCATGAGTATGACTCTCATTAATTTGGTAGAGTCTCTGAGCGTGAACTCCAAAGCAGAACCTAAAGGACTAAAAGGAAAACAATGTGAAAAGGTGCGGACTGAGAATTCGGATCTTAAACTTCACTCGCCTGTGGTACAGGTCTTCTGCCATGATCCACCTGGCTGCAGGATGTGACCATCAGAAATGTCATCTTAGGGTTCTATATAAATACATATTTATCAACTCTAAAATCCAGACAATGAAATCAATGGAGTGGGGAGGAGAGAGAGAGATAAAGAAGTAGGGTGGGGTTGGGTGGGGTGAGGTTGATGGGACTTTGAATAGAGCCTCCAGCCAATAATCTCCTCCTCCTCCTCTCTTCTTCTTCTTCTTCTTCTTCTTCTTCTTCTTCTTCTTCTTCTTCTTCTTCTTCTTCTTCTTCTTCTTCCTCCTCCTCCTCCTCCTCCTCCTCCTCCTCCTCCTCCTCCTCTTCTTCTTCTTCCTCTTCTCCTCCTCCTCCTCCTCCTCCTCCTCCTCCTCCTCCTCCTCCTCCTCCTCCTCAAAAGCAGACTTTAGATCCGATAATCTTTTGTTAAAAAATTGACCACTAACGGAAGACTTTTTAATCGCCCCCAGCCTATTTCCCCAATCTTCCTTTACTCTTCATCGCGCACCTCTTTTAAGCTCTAAACGGTTTTGCTTGTGCAAAAAAGTTTCTACTGAAACGATTAAAAGAGACTCCATGATATTTATAACAAAGAAGTTTGGTAAGTGGAGATGGCGGACTGGTGGTGGGAGAAGGGGAGGAGGACGCAAGGAAGGGCTGGGCTCTAGTTACTGGCTTGCATTTATTTATGTACTGGGCTGGGCTCCCCCTTCTTTTCTTTCTTTTTAATTTTTCCCCCCTACCGGGGCTCTTTTGCTTAAGGGAAAGCGGCCGCGGGGAACCCTGTTAATTAGAAAGCTGAGAACTGGTCGGTGATTTAGGTAGTTTCTCGTTGTTGAGGCTGAACATTTCTCTCTCTGCAGCACGAAACTGCCTTCATCACTTCAGTTTATAATCATCAAATGGGTCTAATCCCAAACAGACGTTTAAGGAGGAAAAAAACATTGCCTTTAACCACCGAAGGAATCCGGGGGGGGGAGGCACCCCCCCCCCCACGCTGTCTCCTGGAGGCGTCAAGTCCCAACGCCATTGTTTCTTTCTGCGCGCCGAAATGCTGCTTCCAATAAGCCAAGGTGGAGGAGGGGGGCATTAAGAAAAACCATATGGAAGAGACCTTCAGGGCTAGGCAGGATCCGTTGGCTCCGGATTTCTATTTCTATTTGAAGGGGGATCCTTCCCCCAACCCCGAGATTCCTTTCAAGGTCAGGGGCATTAAAGAATTATTATGCTTGTCCTGTTCGAGGAATCCACTCGATTGCTTGTCCTTGCAGTGTACTGCTGGCCCTGGCTGCAGGCTCTGCTGTAAATGGGACAATATTATCGCCTTTCCTTTTCATAGCTCCACAGATTTCAATTCGCTTCCATTTACGGGAGGGAGGGACGGGGGAAGGGAAGGGAAGGGAAGGGAAGGGAAGGGAAGGGAAGGGAAGGGAAGGGAAGGGAGGGAAAAAAATTGACAACGATTTTCAGCCCAGCTTCTTGCGACTGTTTGTCTCTGTTATTCAGCTACATTGCGTTAAGAGGAGCTTGCGGGGGCGCGCGCGCACTTTGACGCCTCCCTGGCTCTCTCCGAATCCAGCACGGGTCTTCAGACCCCCCCCCCCCCTTGCGTGGCAGTTTGTCTTTCTCTCGCCCCCTCCCCAATTCGGTTCGCCGTTCTCTGAAGCGGGTAGGGGAATGAGGCATCCAAGGCGCGCGCGCGCACACACACACACACCTGGGTCTCGGCAAGGTGGAAGGAAGAGAGCGGGCCCCGAGAGGTGAGAACGCAGCGATTTCTCGAGGGCCGGCAAGGCCTCGGTTACGATCATTATTGGGATGGGTCCGGGCGCCTGCATTCCAGTGAGGCGGCATAAGCAACAGCGACCTCGCTCGGGCTGAGGCGGCGTGCCGGCCCGTCGCCTTCCCTTTTATGTCCGGCAGCCCCGCGAGAGGGAAGGAAGGCGCTGCAGCGTCTTGTTTGCATCCCGTACACCCGTTGTTTACCGCTAGTGTAAATGAACAAGACCTCCCCCTTGGGTATCCGGGGTGCGGGGGAGCGGGCGGGCGTGGGATTTGCAGGCATAGGACGCTTCTTGGTCTCTGGTTTGCCTCATCCCACATTTAATTATGAAATACCTTTCAGATCTCAGACTTCAATTAAAGGAGGCCCGGAGGTGGAAATCCGATTTTTGCTTAATTTTGTTTTCCTCTATCTTGTTTGAAAGCCCAGGCTTCTGCCCTGTTTTAACAATTTTAATGAGAGGCCCGCAAGTTACACAGGCAAAGTTCTTCTTGCCTATAATACATGCATATGTATAAATACACACACACACACACACACAAACTATATATTATCCAGATTGGTTATGAAGCATATAGATAGATTCATACCTACACACACACACCCTACATAACATATACATACATAAACATGCACGCATATAAACCTGTGTCGGTGTGAATGCAAATACACTTTGAACTAGGAATCATACTTTTTAATGAAATATATAAACAGGACGCCGCTCCCCACAATCACATTCAAGGGCTATTCTTGGGTGTCTATGTCCTATACCTCTTCTCTGTTGTTTGATACGTTATTTACTTGCCCTGGCCCCAAAAGTCTTGAAGCAAAACTCCTGAACTTCCTAGAACGGTGCGCAGTTAGGGCCTCCTAGAAACTCTTTCTCTAAATCCTAAGTGCTTTTGGGTGGATGTTGGAGAGAGAAAGTCTTGTCCCGCTGTCTGTGGACAGGCACAGGAACGGGAGCCTAAATATAGAGGCATCCAACCTCTATTTGGAAGCCATAAGTTTATGAAACCTCTTATCGGTTGGCAGACTCTGTTAAAAAAAAGCAAAAGAGAAAACAGACCTCTATAACTCAGATGGCCATAAGAAAACTTACTTTCGTTTGCACTGTCTGGGAGGCAGGTTCAAATATTTTATCTTTAAACATGAATAGATATTTTAAATGGCCCAGTGCTACCCTATGGATATTAAATAGGAAATCTGTGCACACTTGCTGAGGTAGAGCCCATTGAAATCAGTGAGGCTTACTTTGGAGTAGTTATGCATAGGATTGGGTACTAGATTACGAAAAAAAATGGCTGAGAACTAGTATTTTAGAATTAGGAAATAAATGTCCCAAAACACTCTCTATGAATTCCTATACTCTGTGTGAGTGGATTATGTTTAATGACTGCATGCCTAAATACACTTCCTCAGAAATAAATCCCAAATATTTTTGTTCAGGGTAAAGAAAGTCTGTTAGCTGCCTTATGCTGCCCGGCACCACATTAAGTTACTTAATACTTACTTAAAGGATAATAGAATTATAAGTAAAATCAAACCAGCCAGTTTCATCCTGTTTCATATTGTTAGTATATTAAAATTATCCAGATTGGTTAGGAAGCATATTTACGAAAATATAGATGTTACTGAAATAAAATCTCATCATAGAGAAGAATACTACGAGGAACATAACATTAGAAGTGTCTGCTTATCCTTCGCTATACATTATCCATTTCTATAATTTCAAATTGAAATATATCCCCTTTATCTACATTTCTTAATTGCAGTTGTTCCACAGCCACCCATTTAAAGAATTTAGGTAGACTTTATTCTTTTATTATAAATAAAACTTAATTCTTCTAGTTCTCATTTAAAGACATTAATGAGAAATAAATAACTGTAGCTTCCAAAATGCAATACAGTATAGAATATAAACGTTGAGGAACCCTGCTCTTAACATTATTTTTTTTTCTTCTAGGAGGAAGTTCTCTACACATATTCCACAACACCAGACTCTAGATTTTAAACAAAAATTACGTAAGGCATCCATGTGCATACATACCCAGAGCATTATATGTGTGTATGTATAGGAGAGAATATATATATATATATATATTCTCTCTGCTAATTATATATATATACACACACACATATTCATTCATTCATTCATGGCCTATACTCTGTCTCTCGCTAAGACAGCCATAGAGTTCAACTATTTTACTATAGAAAAACCTTTGTCTGATTTTAAAATAACTTTGGGTGGGGGTAAGATGGCCAATATTACCCCCTTGAAACTTTTCCTCTTCATATATGTAACATATTAATTATTTCTTATAATTTCAAGATCTCAGGTCAAAAAATATATGGCTGACTGCTAATTTTAGGGTTTCCCCCCCAACTTTTAGCCATTGGAGGGTTCCGAAAAAAGAGCAAAGAACACTGAGGCATGTAAAACAAATAAGAAACATACCTTTTGCGTGCTGAATATTCACACATGAGTTTAATTAGCACACGGTTCCCCCTACTACTCTGAATAAGTCTTTTTCCCCCAAAGCATTTTTTTTTAAATAGAGGGGTTGTAGAGATCTTCTTTTTCTTTCCTTCCACTGTCGAGTCAGGTTCCCCCCGCCAGGGGGAAAAAAACGGGGGAAGTGCAGGAACCCTTCGAAGAAGATAGTGGATTCAAATGTCAGAGACACCCCGCATTTAGCCCTTACTTTAATTCACAACACTGGACTTGATCTGAGGACCGAATCACCTTTTTCGTTTCGCCGGGGGGGATGTAACCCTCCGCTCAGTTCCGAGGTGCCACGTTCTGCTCAGAAGCCGCAGAACGTATCAGGAAAGAAACAACTACTTACATCCCAAACCCAGTTGCTTGGGACTGAGATCCTGGTTCAAAAGCCCGACAGGGAAATGCTTCAACCAGACCAGAAAGGCGGCTTCTGTTTCTTATGGCTTCCATTCATTCTTAGGAATGAACCATAGATAGAGACACAGATATTATATAAATATATATGCCGCAGACATCCCATGCGACCGGTATGCGTGCAATACCCCCCCACCGCGCATACACACGTATGGTGTGTGTGTGTGTGTGTGTGTGCGTGTGTATATCTATAACTATCTCCCAAGCGCACAATACACCCGTCCCACAAAACCTTTCCGTGCTTCCGTCCTAAGGAGAAGGTGTCCTTACACTTCAGGAAGAGGCTTACAAACCTCGGGGCGTGGATTCTCCTTGCAGTCAACTTGATCGAGGGTGGGGGTCTTTATTTCCTCCGCAAAAAAAGTCCGGGTCTTGCCTTCAGTTTACGCGCGCTCTCTCGCGCCCTCTCCCCCTCGCGCCCTCTTTTTCCCCCTTCCTTCCCCTTGTTCCAAAACGCGTCCTTTGCTGGCTTGTCCAGTGCCGAAGCCCGGAGCAAATCTTTCTTCCACCACCACCACCCTCCAACACAGGGAGATGTCAGGGATAAGATTGCGGAAGTGCCGTAGAAATAAAGAGCCAGCCACGAATGCGTGTGTGTGCGCGTGTGCGTGTGGGAGAGCGAGGGCGAGAGAGCGCCTTACCTCCCACACACCTGCAAGTTACCTAACCTTAGTGGCAGAACATACAGGGATCGATTGACCCCCCTGTTGAAAAAGTTATTTTTAATGGGGGTGGGGGGGCAGGCAGCCCCCCAGCTTCCTAGCGCGTCCGGCGACTCAGTCCGCCTAGTGACCCGGGGAAGATCCGCGTCCGAGGCGCCTCTGAAGAGGCAGGTCTCGTTGGGGGCTGGAAGTCGCTCCCGCGCCTCGCCTCCGCTGCTGGGGCGCCCGAAAGTTGGGAGCGGAGCGTCTTTCGGAAGAAGCCCAGGGTTAGATTTGACTTTTTTCCTGCCAGCCCCGGTTAGCGCTGAACTCTGCGGCGCGCTATTATTTACAGTGAGTTCCCAAACTAAACACAATAGTATAATTTAACCTTTCCAGGCACTCGTAAATTTTTACGGCTGTGAAACAGAGCAACGCAAATGAATATGCCCGTAGTTACTGACTTAATAACAGCCCGTGGCTCCCGGAACAATAACTCCTTATGAAATATAATAAATATGTATTTAAATACAGATTGCCCCCAATGTTATTTTCTTTCTTTATGGCTTAAACGATTGTATAATTTTATGTGAAGGTCTCCGATCACAAGGAGAGCAGCGTGTCTGCGCGGTGCCCTCTTTCTCTCGCTCTCTTTCTCTTTTCCCAAGGAACAAGAACCATTGATGGAATGATTAATTATGATATAAAATAGTCCACTTAAAAAGAGTGATCATAACAGACCCCCTCAAAAAATAGTCTGATCTTTTTACCTCATTTGGCCACAATTAAAACAAACTTTGCCGTACAACTTGCTTATTCCTTTGCATTTAAAAAAGGCATATGGCTTTGCTATAAAAATGATGACTGGAAAACACTGACCCATTAATAGCCTGCGGACTGATTTATTCTTTATTGTTCTGCTGCCCGGGCACGTGACACCCGGCAGCCAATGGGCTGACAGGCAGCCTTCAACTTATTAGGTGACTGTACTACTTCGCAAGGACCAAGTTGTTACATGAAATCCGCAGTTTCATAATTTCGCCAGGGCTCGCCTCTCCTTTGGCTCGGCTGGGGCGGCGATGTCTTCGTCGGGGGCGCTCAGCAACTACTACGTGGACTCGTTCCTCCTCCACGAGACCGAGGAGCTGGTGCAGTCGCGCTACGCCTCGGCCCCGCTGGGCCAGCCGGCCAGGCAGGCGACCCTCGGCGAGCACCCCGAGTTCACCCCCTGCAGCTTCCAGTCGAAGGCGTCCGTCTTCAGCACTTCCTGGAACGCCGTGCACCCGCCGAGCGCCAACAATGTGCCGGCCGTCTACCACCCGTACGTGCATCACCAGCCACCCGACGGCAGGTACATGCGTTCGTGGCTGGAGCCGATGCCGGCCTCCTTGTCTTTCCCCGGCTTGCCGGCCAGCAGGCATTACGGCATTAAACCTGAACCGCTCACGGCCAGGAGGGGTGACTGTACCACCTTTGACACGCACGCACTCTCTCTGACTGATTATGCTTGTGGTTCTCCTCCAGCTGATAGGGATAAGCCAGCCAACGACGGGGCGTTCTCGGAAAACAATGGCGAGAGCGAGGCAAACGGAGACAAACCCCAGCTGGATCCAAGTAAGTGCACTTGCTGCAGGGCCCCGCTGGACTTGAGGAGAGGAAGGGGGGGGGAGCGAGCGAGCGAGGGAGGGAGGCAGGGTCTGCTGAGGCGGGATCCATCTTGAGCTATGCGGCAAGGGCTGGGGGGGCGGATAGGTAGGTAGGTAAGTAGGTAGGTAAGATGGGTGGGTGGGTGGGTGGGGGCTTCTCTGGTCAGAGAGGGGAGAGAAAGTGCTGCGGCTCCCCGGAGCTGGGGTGTGCGAGCTCCGGGGTGTGTGTGTGTGTGTGTGTGCGAGCGCGCGCGCCTCTCTTTCTTTTTCCCCGCTCCCTTCATTCTCGGATTCGGCAGACACAGTAGGCTTGGTAGGGGAAGACCGTTCGCAGAGACGGTCTGATTCTCAGCTTCAGCCTGCCTCTCTCAGTGTGCCCAGTGTGCAGAGGAGCGTCACATGCATCCTTTCCCCTGGCTGTGGCTTCCGCTAGAAGGCTGGATAGGGAAAATCCGGGTGGGGCAGGGGAAAAAGGGGGGGGGGGGAGGTGAGGGAAGGAAATCCAAAACATTGGGTGTGAATCTGTTTCCTGAATCTGAATCTGTTACCTCACGAAGCCAAGAACGCCCAGGCCGGGGAAAATTCGTCCTCTTTCTCTCCTGATTTTTGAGAGGAACACACCCACAAATCAGGTTCATAGGCAAGTCAGGTTTATCATTAAAAGCTGAAACGTGGTTAGGTTCTTTTGTTCCCTTATCCCCGTATATGAGTCAAGGGAGATACCAGAGAAGGTCGGAAAAGCGACCCATTTGCCACGGGCCCCTCTGTTCTTCTGGGTTGTCCACCACCATCTTTTTAATAGCTGGGGGGGTGGGGGGAGGCGAGGAGGAAGGAAGCGAGAGCAGGGACTGACTGGGTGGGGAGAAAGCCGGAAATGCCGGCTTTAAACTTACACTCTGGGTAAACAATATGAAGGAAGGTGGCCGCTGACATTTTACTGCAATTCCGTATGACTCTCCAGTGTGTCCCAATTTGAAGCCCGTTGCCCCCGCGAAAGAAACGCGGGAAACACAATATTTGGTGTGGGCGTGGGTAGCGACGGGGGCAGAGAAGTATACCTTTGTGTGCGGAAGTCTTCGCTTCCTTCAACCTGTAGTGTTGTTTCCCTGCAGATAACCCAGCGGCAAACTGGTTACACGCAAGGTCCACCAGGAAGAAGCGTTGTCCTTACACCAAACACCAGACACTGGAGTTGGAGAAGGAGTTTCTGTTCAACATGTATCTCACCAGGGACCGACGATACGAAGTAGCCAGGCTCCTGAATTTAACCGAGAGACAAGTGAAAATCTGGTTTCAGAATCGTAGGATGAAAATGAAGAAAATTAACAAAGACCGAGCGAAGGACGAATGATGCTGGGCGGCAGGTTTAATGGTGTGTCAAAACAGCGAAATCCGCCCTCCCCCCTCACCGCGGCCCTTCAACGCCACACAACGCAACTCCCCTCCCCCACACCCTGAAACTGTGTCCAGGCCTCACATATTTTTATTTTTCCATTGCCGTTTGTCCTTGGTCAATGCAGCTCTTGAATGTACCTCGCCAGCGTGCAGAGAGACCGCCGTGCCCCGGTGCTATTGCGGAGGTACCGTGTTTTTCCGTTTTTCTATTCATAGGAAAGCAAAGGAGGGACATTACCGCACCAGGGTGATATGTTGCTTTGTCTAAATCTACCTGTCAAGAAAGAAGAGAAAGAAAAGAAAGAAAAGAAAGAAAGTAAAAGAAAGAAAACTACCTTTTAATGCACAATTCTTTATGGACTGTATAGGTTAGTTGAAGTAGTTAAATTTATTTGCTCGTCGCACGGCAGAGAGAGGTCTGCTGTAATACTTGAACACTGTGTTTTATTGTGGTATTATATTTGTGACTCAATTTTTGTGCTTGGGTGCTGTACCAGATGTGATTGTGTAAGCTAGAATACAATTTGAACTCAGGTTGTTTATTATAAAGATTGCATAGAGTATAGCTCTGTAGTGTAAGGACGGAGTCTTTTTTTCTGTACCATTAAACAGTTAACCTTGGATTGTACGGGATAAAAATTATAAATCGTTCATTTCCTATCCTAACTTTTAAACATAAAAGAAAAGCAAATATTATCTGGAATAAAAAGGAGCTAATTGGTTCCTCAGTTCCTCTGAAACCAGTCATTTTAGTATGCACACTATCTATCTATATATATAGTACAGTTTTCGTCAGTTGTATATATATAATCTATATATTAAAGAAAGAAACCCTTAATAATCAAATTAGCTTGAATATTGTTTTTGCACCCGTGAGCAGTTCTCAGATATCGGAGCTATACCTATATGTGAAAAAGGTAACTACTACCTATGGTTTACGTTTTAAGATTAATCAAATAATTTGATTCCTATTGTAATGAAGTTTAATTTTATTGATAATAAATTATACACTAAAAAAAACTACCTTTGGTTATTGCAGATGTGTATTAATTTTTTTTAACAGCCTGAAAGTTATGTTTATGCAGAAGCTACACTTTGTATATTTTGCAAGACTTACCTCGTGGCTTACTGACCAAATAGTTTTGTCCAAAATGATATTTAACTTTTTTGCTAAATAAAAAAAAAGTATTGATTCTTTTATATTTTTGTGCTGTTTTAAGATTATTGTGGGCACTGCTCCACAAACTCAGCCCATAGATGGCATCTCCTCTGGTGAGCAACCAGCAGCGTAACCTTGATTCTAAGCCCAATTATTCAAAATTAAGTCCCTACTCTTTTAATGACATTTACTTCCAAGAAATTAGGATCTGCATGTTAGGAGCCCATGAATGAAATTGCCTATAAGTCAGTGCATCATTTTCCTGACATCACAGCATTTGAAAACGCTGCCAACCCAATGGACTATTGAAAAATCATAGTCAGTTCGCTGGAAGTCCTCAATTCTTGATGATGCAGATACAAATTGAGGCTTTATTTAACAAAACAAGACAAGACACCAGGCAGCTTTGTTAGTGACCGTCTTGTCTTCTTCAAGGGCAGAGAACGCTGCTGCTCCCCACGTTGGTTTCATTTTGAACTATCATACAAAACCAAATTGGTTCTCAGAGGCAAATAGCTATATAGCACCGGTATGAAATATCACTTTGTAACTTCCTGGAGAATGGGGTCCCTCTGTGAAAGGTCTCGTTTGCATCCCCATCCACAAGGTCTCCCAAAATCAATTTGAATCCGAGGAAAGATACGTGTTTATTCTGGTAAAAATGAAAATCAGATTCTAGTATGATTCCCCCGGTGGTGGTTTAAGCCCAGTTTACAAAATGTTATTCTACCAACAGCTTGCTGGACATAGTCAACAGCTTAGGAACAAATATGAGAACGGGGGGGGGGGGTGAAGTGGTGTTGGGGGGCTGGATTCAAGCCAATAAGCAAGACGAGGAATTATATTGAGATGAATGCCAGGTGAATCTCAGGAAGGCAACCAGAAACTAGTTTTAGAACCCACAAGCTACTGTACTTGAAGAGAATTTTGCCCAGTACCAGAAACTATTCGAATGCCCCTCTTCCTTTCAAAACTAAAAACGCGAGGACACCCTCCCAGCTCGCAAGTCTGGAGTGAAAGCGGCGTCAGGAACATGCGGGCCATCGAGGGCAATAAAAGAAAACGACGGCTGTAACCGTTTCTGGGTGTAAAGGCCCTGTGGGTGAAAGAGAACCTTGTCCGGGTCTCAAGGTCTGTAAAAGCTCCCCCCCGCCCAGGAAGGCGCGGCTCAGGGTCTGGCTGGCTGTTATTTTTGTTTTTGTTTCTGGATACGCCTTGAGTGAAAATAAAAGGTGGGAATTATCTCTGAGCTATGCTTGACAAGTGGGAAAAACGGGATCGGCGTTGGCGACGAGAAAGGAAGACAGGAGGGGCCGGAGGAAACTGGAATTGCGGTCTGTCCGGGCCGTTTGGGATGCTGGGACGCCCCCTGTTGTTGCGGACGGGGGGACTTCAAAGCACCAGCCTTCGGAGGGCCTAATAAACGGCGGGTCTGCAAACTGTCTGGAATTCGGTCCTTAATGAGTTTACAACTGTCCAGCCGCAATTAAGTTTTTCTACAAAAGCCCTTTCATTTGTTTTGTCTGGCTCTTTTAGATAAAGCGGGACTGCGGAAATAGCCTGCCTTTATGAGTCCCCTTCCTCTGAAATGTCGGCTGAACGGTAGACGTTTATCTATAATGAATTTGCCGCCGGGATCTTTTCCTATAATAGCCAAGGCATGGCGAGGCAGATTATTTAAAACGTTTGCAGGGCAGGGAGCGCCTCGGTTTTCACGCATTTGTAGGAGTCCTGCACCTTTTCGATCCTTTGCAGAGGCCAAGAAGCAACAGCAGATGGCAGTGTTGTTCCATGGAAACGAGAGTGATTCCCTAAAAGCCACGGGAAGATTCTAAAATGTCGACTTTCTAGAAGCAGCATATGCGGGTTTGAAACTGCTGATTGGATTTTAACAAAGGACAAAAGTGCTCACTGCTTATTTACCCCTAAGAACACACCTTAATGCTTAAAAAGGAAAGTAGCAATGCTGGGTTGGATGCGGATTTAGCCGTACCAAAAACAGGCGCACAGTGGGAATTTAAGCCAGTTTTGATTAAAAATGGATCCAGTTGTTCATCAGTATGTCATTTATTGTCAACCTTAACTTCAGCACTCGGAGCCATTAAGTTGTTGTTGTTGTTTTACAAATGTATCAAAGATCAGATTTTGTGGTTTTGTGACTTCAGATGTGTGAGCAATATGTGATATATGTGTGTATGTGTGTGTACGTATATGTGTACACACCTATAGATGTGTACAGATGCAGACACATCTATATGAATATACTTTACAGGTTTAAAATTGGCTCGTTTCAGCCCAATAAAGAGGCTGAAATGGGTTCTGTCTCTATGGATATATGCGAGTATGTATCATCTTTGATGAGATTAAATCTTCAAGTGTTAAACCTATAATGAAATACAAATACATTTGTGTTAAGAACCAATCCATAATTTAACTGGCTGTGATATGCACAAATAGATACGCACAATGATATCTGTATGCAAATACAAATAATGGAGGCAAATATATTCACACAGTACATACGGCCATTTACCAGTCCTGGCCGGGCAGCAAGCCGCTCCATGAAGCAAGTCCCACTGAATAACGCGGGGTTTACTTTCAAGTAAATATGCCCAGGATGGTCTTACGACGGTGCGATTGTTTGCAATTTTATTCCATCAGAATGCCCTAATTGGAAATTTAATAGGGCTCCCCGATAGGTGTGTGGAACTGAAACATAAGCAGACTGCCCCATGCTTATTGAAAGCATAGGAGCAATATTATAGCTGCAGGGATTCAAATCCTTGGAAAGCCTCAGTGGATGATTGAAAGATTGCATCATTGGTACAAATAACCCTAAGTAGGAGCTTAAAGGCCGTGTTTCCAAGTGCAACAAATAGAATCGGTTTTTTCTAAAAAAAAAAAATGAAACACAACAAAACAAACCCCCTTTAGAGGGATTTTAGGCAGTCTCTATGGCGCAAATATCATTCTGTTCTAATACAAGGATACCTTTGCTCAGCCTCATTTACATTCCCCAAACGTGATTCTGCCCGCTTTGGGGGTCAGGCCGTCCTTGAAATAGCTTTTTTTTCCCCCCAGAACCAAAAAACTGTATTGCTAGGATAAAGCAACGAGGCTGCAATTTTTAATTTGAAAATTATTTACCGGCCACTGAATTTTTCCAGCAGATGTCTTTTCTACAATTAAGGGCTCTGTTCCGTCCTAAACAATTTCGACTCGGTGGGACCCGATTTAATTACGTTATGCAAATGCTCACAAGCTGACATACCACCGGCTGTACAAATGTCTGTACATTCTTATTCTGGGACTTTTTCTGTTTCTTATATATTCTGCTTCTTCTGATCAAAAATTAATACCTATTTTTTGCGTCTGCTCTGGAGGGCTCCATTTATTTTCATTTAAGCCGAGCGAGGCACACATCCCGGCATCTGAAAGCAGATGACTGGAATTCATGTTTAGTTGTAATAGGTCTTCAAAACGTAAGAAACATAAATGTAATGCATCAAAATGAAAGAAAAATATGATATTACTGGGAAAGTGTTGAAAATGTACATCTCTTTCACACACACACACACACACACACGCACACACAAACCCGTCGCCAAAGGAGCCATACAGAACCAGCGAAGGAAGATTTAAGCTCGGAAGGTATTCTGGTTTAATTCTATAATAAGAATCCAGGAAGGGAACACAACCAATTATATCTGACGTTAAAAATAATGGAAGCCTATGGAGGGAATGCAACGTTTACATTGAATAGATGCTCCTAGTGGAAAATGGAATTTATATGAACGGATTACTACCTATCACAGTTTGTAAATGCAATTCTTATTGTTAAGGGTATGCCTTTAATATAGCTTGCTGATGTTATACTGAACCGAAATGCAAAACGGAAGTTAAGTAACTCATATAAACTCTTAATTAAACAGCCAAGGCTAATTAAGGAGAGGGAAACCCACATACTGTAGACCAAATAGCAAAATCAAAGCTGTGATCGAACCCAATCAGTAAATATTTTGCTTCCTATTGCAGGAAACAACCGTAAAGCATTAGCAACTGGTTATTATTTTGAAAGGGCACTCTTTCATTTTAACAAAGGTTTCCCAGAACATAACAAAGCAATTTACGTCTTTCTATATAACAGAATATTTTTGAAGGACATGGAGCTCGTTAGATAGAGAGGAAAACATAGGAGGTGTAGGGGTTTTATTGGAAAACACAGAAATAAGTGAAATGCAATGAGCTATAGATTATAAGGCAAGGGTCGTTGTAGGCTCTGTTTGTGCGTGCGCGCGCGCGCGCACCTCTAAGCAGGTTTTTTACAGAGAATGCAGCAATCAGGATCTCCTTCTTTTTGAACAGCAGGAAATTTCCGCATTCATACGCCAGAGCCAGAACAAGGCTGAAAATGGAAAAAGCCAGATCTTTTCAACCATACTTCTGTGGCAAGCGGGCAGCTTCCCTTTCGACGTGCTTTGGAGCTTATGGGGAGGAGAGACCCGCACAGAGAGGATTAGACGCCGTCTGTTCAGAAATCTGCCCTTTCTCAGGGTGCGTGTGAATCCACCTATTACTACTACACAACTCTCGTGAAAAATTTCGAACGTTTCGAAAAAAAAAATATTGGAAACGCTATCGTTTTATTCTTTTATTTTTAAGCCTGTCCCCGGCGGAACTGAGAACCCAGCATCTTGTCTTGGTCTTCCCTGAACCAATTTAAGGGGGGCTGGTTCCAGAGTCATCTGCAAAGCCCCGCTCTGCCTTATCAGGAGCCGCGCCTCCAGGGCCGCTTCTGCTCGCCTCTTGCTCCCCTCTTCCATCTTGCGGGCTGTTCCCGGAGAGGCATTTATTGGTTTAATGTTGAGGCAGGCCGGCCGGCCGGCCCCTTCTTTGATCTCGGTTGCCTTTGCAGGTTCCCTTTGCTTTCTTCCCACGTCTTAGCCATTTCGCGGGCTCTTTAGGGTTGCTGGTTGGTTGGTTGGTTGGTTGGATTTGAAAAAGATTTGCCTTCATGGGGGGGGGGGGGCTGCCCTTCCTTTGGTTTTGACAGCCATCTTAGGATGCGGATCAAAACTGCTGGGGCGAAAGGGGCCCAAGCAGCGCGGCTACGGATTCCCTCCGCTAAGCGAAGCGCTCCAGGGGCAGAGGACCTCACCTGGGTCCGTCCGATTATGCCCTTAGGGTCATCTTTTCAGCCCGCAGCCCTATTGTACGAGGGCCTTTATTGGTCCTTTCACTGGACCGGCCGGGGCGGTGGTGTGTGGTACCGAAATATACCCCCTCAAAGCGCCGTGAGAAATATCACCAGGGGCGTTTCTAGCGCGGGAGGCTTTGTAGATAAAGGATGCCCGATTCCATAATTTAAGGGCAGAGTTTCCGGGGCAATTCCATTGTCTTCTTTCCAGTTTATGATGTGCAATAGAGCAGGGCAGTAAAAGATGCCTCTGTGCAAACTTCTCTACGGAGCGGAGGAAATTCATTTTACGACCGGGGGCGGCGGCGGCGGCGGCGGGGGGGGGGAGCAGGAGACATACCACATCCTCCCTGGATGGGCTGCGTGTGTGTCTGTGTGTGTGTGGAGGGAGGGAGGACTCTTAAAAATTAAGGAGTCCTGTTGTCCGTGATCTGGGGGGAGGGGTCATCGCCTTCGCCCCAAGCATAGAAGGTCCTCAAAGGTCCGTGTTTCCTGAAGAACTTGGGCGCGGGCGGGTTGTGGACAGAAGCAGGGCTTTTAAAAAGATGCATTTCAACGTCCTCATCCCTACTCGAGGAGATTCCCCTTCCCAAAGGTTATGAAAGCCCGTTTATTTTATTTGTCACTGCAAAGACGCTTTTAAAAAAATCGGGGCGGCGCGATTGGGCAGAGCAGGCCGGCTAATAAAGGCGCTTCTGTGTCGCAATTCCCGCAAGAAGTCTTCTGATGTAGCCTTCCCTGGAATAGCAGGCAAAATCAGGCACATGAAAGGCCTTGGAAGATATTTACCAGTCCTCTCTGAAAAACTTGCAAACAAGCTAGGATCCGTTCCCGCCCCACCGCCCCTTTTTAGGCAGGGAAGTTGGTAACAGGAGAAGAGAAACGGAGGCGCCTTAGCCATTCCTAACCCGCACACAGCCTGTCAGTATCTCAAGAAATCTGCTAGCAAAATAGAAGGGCAACCATTTTTACCGAATCATACAAACCCATCAATACGCGCGCACACAAAGAGAGATGCACCGACTGAAGGCCGCCGTGTGCATGATGCTGTTTCCCTTTTTGCAGGAAAAAGAACACGAACGCGGCGATGGCGATGCGCTTGTGTCCAGGTCCACTAATGCGCACGAGCCCATCGGCCAGGAGTGAGAAAGAAAGCCCGCGTTTGTAGCTGACTGCGGGGGGAGGGACTATATTAACGAGGGGGGTGGTTGTGTTGTGTGGGTCCCACTGCGCCCTCTTTCCGAATAGGACGCGCCGAAAGGCTGCTCGCGACAGAGAAACTAGAGGAGGGGAACTCCAAATCCAGCCGGTAGTTTCTTTCAAGCGGTGGGAAGGCGACCGTCTGGGGACTGGGGGAGATTTAAGGAAAGCCCAGGACGACACCGTCACCCCCAGCCCGTTGGCAGAAGCGGAAGAGAAGGGTGGGCGAGGGCGGGCGGGCTCAGCTCTCCGAATGCCGGGCTCCAGTTGCCTCGTCACGGCCCACGCCAGCCCCGTTCCTCGGCGCTCCCTCGGCTTCCTTCGGGGCCGCCGGCCATGTGGCAGCCCGCCCGGGAAAAAGAGCCCCCGGCTGCTTTCGGCCATTCGCGAGGCACGGCTGTGATGCTCTTCCCTTCCATTATAGGACCTTGTGCGCTCCCCTGATCTCTACCACCTGTGATGCAGGAGGAGATTGGCGGATGGGGTCATATGACTGGTCACGTGGTGGAGGCAGCTCGGTCCAAAAGAAAATGGGGTTTGGTGTAAATCTGGGGGTGTAATGTTATCATATATCACGCTACCTCGTAAAACCGACACCGAAGCCTACCGGACAACAAATCACCGGTCAAAATTATGAGTTCTTCGTATTATGTGAACGCTCTTTTTAGCAAATATACGACGGGGGCTGCTTCTCTCTTCCAAAATGCGGAGCCTACGTCTTGCTCCTTTGCTACCAACTCCCAGAGAAGCGGCTATGGACCAGGCGCTAGCGCATTCACCTCCTCCATGCCTGCCTTGTACAATGTGAACAGTGCCATATATCAAACCCCGTTCTCTTCCGGATACAGCCTGGGCTCAGATGCCTACAACCTGCATTGTTCCTCTTTTGATCAGAACATTCCCGTCCTCTGCAATGACTTAACCAAATCCAGCTGTGAGAAAGCGGAGGAAAGCAACCTGCACAGCCAGGCTGAGAGTAATTTCCGGATATACCCCTGGATGAGGTCTTCAGGTATGGGGAAGGCGGGGGGACCGGGCGGGGGAGACCAAAAGCCGTGCTCAGAGACATAAAAGAGCAGCCCGACCTGCGGGCGAATGTTACGCGACCTCAGGCAGGCGAGCCAAGGCGGCGCATGCAAACTTCCTCGCCAAAAGTGCGCCTGCCTCTCCGCTTTTAATTAGAGCAGAGGCGCCATTGCGCAAAAGCCTGTGGCATTGTATGTAAATGAACCTCATAAAACTTTTTATTGCCCAATTAATGAGTTCGAGCCTCGTAAATTTATCTAACTCCTCTTCGCGATGGAACTGGAGCGTCGGGCTGAACGCCGGGCTGCGCCACAGGGAAAACAGGCGAGGGCGGCGACGGGGTCCGGAGAGCACGCCTGGCGACGGGGCGCCTCTCTCCGCCCGCAGCGTCGGCGGCGAAGGGGAGTCTCGGGTGGGAAACGGGGCGGCGGGCAGAGATGAGGAGACAGCAATGACCGAGAAGCCGTCTCTGCGCGGGTTGGGCTAAAATGCGTGGTTTCTTTCCGTTCTCGAATTTTCTTTGTCAGAAAGGTCTGGTCCTGTTACTGGCAGGCAAGCCGAGGTTCCTGGCGCTGCGCGTCCTCCAGACCAGGGCAAGGCGGGAGGCGAAGACCTTCCTTTAACTTACCCCGAATAGAGTTGCGAGCAAGCCTTGGACCCCAGGCACTGCCTAGAATGCGTCCTTAATATTCGGCGGAGTTCCGCTCAGCCACCCTGCCTCTGGCTCGGGTTCGTCTCTGAGGTTATGGATTAAAAACCTAGCATCCGGCCCCCCGACTTTTAACGAAGGAGCCTTCAGTCGGAAAGGGAGAGCCGCAGTCCCACGGAACGCGGCCGAGTTTATTTCGGAGGTGGCAGAGATTCTAGCTGAGGGGAGAACTATCGGCTCGGTGGGGTTTACTTTCAAGTAGGGAATCACTGGGGCTTACTTGCAAGAAGACCTGCCTAACCCCGCGCTGTTGATGGCCTTTGGGGCCGGCAGGGTATTGTATCTGGCAATAAAGGAGGCGGGAGAGAGAAACAGGTCGGCAGATAACTCCCTTTATCTGCCGGCTTGTTTGTACACGCCGAGTTTTATTCAGGTGGATGGTCTTCCTTTCCTGCCTTTTCTCCCTTAACGTGGATGGTCTCCGCCCCCCCCCCCCCGTCTCTCCCTCCCTTTAGGTCCAGATCGGAAGAGGGGGCGTCAGACGTACACCCGTTACCAAACGCTGGAGCTGGAGAAAGAGTTCCACTTCAACCGCTACCTGACCCGCCGGCGGAGGATAGAGATCGCCCACGCCCTGTGCTTGACCGAGAGGCAGATCAAAATCTGGTTTCAGAACCGCCGCATGAAATGGAAGAAGGAGCATAAAGAAGACGCCGCTGGAGGCGCCGCCGCGGCCAACGAGGGCGCGCCCGCCACTACCCCGGTGGAGAAGGTGGAGGAGGAAGAGGAGGAGGAGGAGGAAGACGCGGAGTAGATGCCGGCGGCGGGAGGAGGGGAAGGCTCGCCGAGCCTCTTCTCGGATGCTGTTTGCACGTGACAGCTGTAAACGCTCTCCTGGCGCTTTTTTTGGGGGGTGGGTTTAAAAAAATAAACATAAAACTACCCTTGTGTTTTTTAATGGCCATTTCCACTGTAAGAGGGGCTGGGGAGACGACAGGCGGGATAGATCTCTTCCATTCCCTCTCGACATCCCCAGGATTATTCTCAGTCTAAATTGCAGAGTCCCATTCTCAGTCCAACATCTGGGCTGGATTGGCTTTGCGCATCCGAGCTTGTCGTCATTTATGTTAACAAGTGATAAACAACATAGTATTAATTTTTTTACTGATATTTGCGAAAGAAAAACGAACCCAACAATGGCCTGTTCTTTGCACACGAAACGGGGGGAAAGAGCGAGCGAGCGAGAGAGAGCGCGAGAGCCCCATCTAAGTTAGCTTCCAAATAAACTACCTGACTGCATGGATCCCAAAAACTCCAAAAGGGAAAAGTGCATTAGGCTTAATTTCAGACTACCTAATTTTTCACTAAAGTTCTATATACTTCCAAGCGGTTGGACTTTCTGCTTCTTTGTTTAAATAATTGGGGTGGGGGGTTGGGGTGGGGGAAGAAATCCTTAAAAAAAAAAAGAATAAACCACTACACTCAACTGCAGTGATTCGTACTACCTATTTTGAAAACTACCTATTTTCTAACTCCGCCTACCTATCACCAAAATTGTACTGTACAAATGAAAAGGGGGCGAGAACAGTGTCGGTGGGAGTCGCTGATGGGACCTGAGAGTTAGGGGAGACGTTGTCAAGCAGAAACTGCGAGGCCTGCCTCGCATGGATCGAAGATTTGGTGCGGAGTATTGATGAATATAATTTAAAGTTTTTAAGACATAATATATTTATTGCAAGGCTGTTATTAAATTAAATCAAATATGCTGCAATCTAAGCTTTCTTCTCAAGTCTTCGCTAGCCCGAATTTTATGAGATAAACCCTGATTTTAACCATTGTAAAACCTGTTTCATCTTTTCTTCCATATTGCACTCCTGAAGGCTGATTCTGTGTTTTGTTTGACGTTTGTCCATCATTGATTCTGCTTGATGCACTTAAAAAAAAAAGTTAAGCGAATTTAAGCAACAACCACCTGCTCTTCCCCCAGTTTCTTCCCCCACCCTATACTTGCTCAATGCAAAAGGCTGCAACTTTCCAACATTTCAGACAACTTGTGTATTGGAAATGTTGGCTGTTTCTTCTGTCTTGAATTCCATCATAAACTGGGAAAATCTATACTGAACCGGGTAACTTTGTAGCATGATAACATTAAAAAAAACCTTCTGTATAAATAAATTCCACCATTAAAGTTTTGGCTAATCTTTATTCATAACTTGTATGTTACAAATGTGTTTTTTCCACTCTGTTCACTGTGAACGTTGAGGTATTTCATGTTAAAATTAGAAGGGGCAGGGAAGCGCGCGTGTGTGTATATGTGTGAATTATCTTTGAAGTTTGCTTTCGTGTATCACCCAAGTTTAATTGTGTTCTATGTTACACAGAAATAAAAATGCTTGTTGACAGTGCATTGCGTTTCTTTGCAAGCAAAGAATGTATGTGTGCATGTGTGCGTATGTCCCACTGTTCACGATTCATATAATGAAATATAAGACATCTGAGCAAATAAATAATTATCTTCAACAAACGAGGATGGTGCCATCACTACCCCATTACCTGGAAGAAAACAGCAGCAGAAACTCACTTGCAGAGTAATTGGCCAAGATGGGAGACTAATGCGGAGCTAGAAAGTTGCTTGGCTCTGTGGGCACAATCCTGATGGATTACATGTGCAGCTTCTTCCATTGGAACGAACAGTGATAAATAGATCATGTTCTACTTAACTTAGACATCTAAACTGGTTCCATGAGTTTGGCTTCAGCGGGGCTAGGATTATGGTCTTGGCTGAAGCTTCATCACATAAGCCTAATTCAAATTTGGGGCTTGTATGCATCTTCCCCGCCTAAATGAAAATCCGCATTTCGGGTAGGATATAATTGCCAATATGGATATCCTCAGATCAGAGGTCTGAATAGGGGCAGAAGGCAGAAGTAACAAAAACACAGCTTCTGTTCCATGGTGAATCTTCAAATATTTTTGAAATATTTCCCCTAGTTTTGTTCTCTGTCTCCACTATCCACCCCCATTTTTTAAAAAAAACTGAAGCAAGGCAGGCTGCTTTCAGATTGAAATTATAAGGAAGGAGGTAAAGGATAAAATTCATATGAGTGGAAACCGGGCCAGTGACTGCTACTTTGTTTGGCTCTAAATGTATTTAGCATAATTTCCATGCAAAAAGCGGAGGAGGGTTGTCCAAATGGTGGGGTCCTTTAAAAATCTAGGACCGTCTCTCTGGTAAAATGGCGCCTTCCTAAGTCCTGCCTCTTTCTTAGTGATGAGGAAAAGGCCATAAATCCGTTGTTGTTTATGAAAATTTACAACTTTGCAATACAACTTTACGAGTGATTCGGGTTCTCCATTGGTTGTCGACGGTCATGTGGGTGGTAATCGTGAACATGAACTTTTTTATAATTTCCCTGGCGAGAATAGAGCTGCATTCTTTTGCTCTGCTCTGTCCTGCTTCGGATCTCTCTGCCTTTTCAGCCCCACCCCCCCTTTCAGCCACCCACCCGGGTTTTCATTTGTCCTTTGTAAGTCAAAAGGGAGCCGAGTGGATGGAGGCCGGGTACGGGCAGTCGCCTCGGACGCAGGTCCGGGATGGCATTTTCCAGCTCCTTTGCCGGAAGGTGTGGCGTCTTGGATTCAAAGCTGTGGGGTGGCAGATTTTCAACTCGCAACCTGGCTAATTTCCTGCTTCTCCTGGCACCAAAAGGAAGGCAATTCGTCTCCGCTGCAGCCAAAGCGACAGCTGTCAAAGTAGCAGGGGCTCCTGCCAGCCAGGACCTACAAGGTGAGGAACGCAGAGGAGAGCGTGAGCAGGCGGACCCGGTTAGCTGCGCGAGGTAGCCTGGCGTGGCTGAGCCTCTCTCCGCCTCGAGCAGAAGGTCGGTTTGCCTAGGAGTGAGGGTGAACCAGTGCAACCCGGGGCTTCCGGGAGTTTGCCCGGCGCATACAAATCAGAGTCGGCTCCGAGTGTCACCCTGACCCTGTTCCTGTTCCATTGGCTGCATTCAAAGGCTGCCTTTGGAAAGCGTGGTGGGTTTCCAGAAACCCCCTCGTGAGCGGCTGCGTTGGTGAAAAGGCGGATTTGGAAGACCCAGAAAGGTGGTGTCTAACCCACGCGGGCTGGCTTGGTCCTGGCAAGGGTTTAATTTGCGGTGGAAGCTATTAAGAGGCTGTGTTTATTCTGAGCTGCGTGTAAGGAATGGAAATAAATCGGCGGACGGAGGCGGGTCCTCACGTGTTTTAGAATTTTATACGGCGACTAATTCTGGCGATGCCTTTAGAGGCAGACCTGAACGCAATATTGTGGTCTTGCTTGTGCGCAGGGTGGGAGCGTTTTAAGAACCCGAACATTTGTTTTGTCATTAATGATACACGGCGGGGCGTGGGGGGATTAAATGCTTTAAGGACCCTTTTTGGGCATTGCTTAATGGGAAAAAAAACAAATTAAGAATACATTCTCTTAATAACTGGAATAGGTGGTAAGATGTAGTGGCGAGAGTTATATGCAATATTTTCGGAGAAGCAATTGTGTGTGGTTCAGCCAAAGCAAGGGGGTTTCTTACCCATCTGTAAGGCGGAAAATATTTCTGACCGTGCAGCCTAAAATATGCCTCTGTTCTGATATTTATCTCCGCCGTCGAGGATGATTAGCGACTTTCTTGAATATCCACAACGATAGGATATCGTTTTCAACCCCCTCCCCACCCGTTCTCCGAGCAGATAAAGAATTACGTGTGCATTACATTGCAGTATCTGCTTGACTACAGCTGCAGTGAATGTCGGATTATTTATCGGCGAGAGAAGCGTACTCAGTACTGCCACTCTGTGGCCCTTGGAGGTACTAGGCGCTGAGAGGGCCGGGGGCAGCCGCCAGGTACATAAATAAATAATTAAAAGGGATCTGATAAATAAATCACGACTGAATGGGTTGCTTACCATTGGCCCGAGCGTCTCCACACACGGAGACGTCATTACCCTTTTCCGGGCGATTTCTATGCTTTCAATGTGCGCAGGGGAAAGCAGAGGCACCCTTGAAAATGTGATTGCGCTCTTCAGCGGGGCGACCTAGAGACGCTGAGCTTATCCCACGGGGGTTACTAATACACGTCCAATCTAAACAATGGCTGGGATTGAGAGATCTGTTTGGATTAGAGGCTGTTAGCTAAATCTTGCTTCTCCTTACCTCCGTGAACATGAGAAGAATCTGTAAGTGGATTTGTACCTTCACAGAAAAGGAGCTTTTAAACGTAAGAGGGCTACTACTGCTGCCGCCCCCCCCCCCCGCACCTGTGTTCTAACTTTGTTTGACTTATGGCTTGGATTGAATGAAAGAGGAGAGGGGAGGGCGGGGGAGTGGGAGGCCCTCATTGTTAAAGTGGTAGTCGCACGTTTTAAATCAATGGAGGTTGTTATTTGAAAGAGTTCTGGAGTTTGACATGTTTTGCTGTGTGTTTTTCAATGGTCCACTCAAGCTGTTTACCTTGCTTCGTTAAGAAAGTATCTCAGAGAATTTGTCTGGATTCTTCTGGGAAGGTGCAGACTTTGGCAAAACTTCTGTTCAACAGATGTGTGTCTCCAAACATCTAAATGGAAGGGGGAAAGGGTACTATTAATACAGTTTCATTTGCTGGACCACAGCCATTTTTTTTTCTTTTCAATTTGCTCTCGTTGGTGTTCTGGTAACTGTGGGTAGATTTTATTCTTTTTCTATTCTGAATTAGGTTTGCTGTGGATTTAAGAGTTCAGCGAGAATTTCCTGCTTATTGCATTAAATCTACAAATAATCCCCTAATGTACATTTTCCCATAGCTACTTATATATTTTTGTATGTTTGACAACTTGGCTATTGGCTAATGAAAATGAACCAATATCTAGCTATATTGTATCCTCTGTAAAGTACAATAAAAAAAAATTACCTGGACTCCGTTTATAGGAACTTTCGATTCTATGTATGCTGATGATGAGTATAAGACAGCTTTCTCTCTCTCTGTGTGTGTGTCTCCCTCTCATTTTTTTCTTCTCTCGCTTTCTTGCATTGTGAAATATTTAAAAAGAACTCCTTTTTGCATTCAGTAGTGACTATTCTCCATTTTTGGGAGTATTTTCCACGACACCCGGACAATTACATTTATAGATCTTCATATAGTGGGAAAGGGGAAAAAAAAGATTAGGAAGTCTTTTCAGGGGGGAAAAAATCCATTGTTGGAAGGGTCTCTGTGAAACTCCTGTTAAAGACCAAAAGAATGCTGGTGACTAGAAGGGGTTGGCCGCGGCGACGGTGGCTATTTTAACTTACTGCTGTTTTATAGATACCCTAATCGGATTCAGGAAATAAAAAATAGCCAACAAACCAGAGGCCTTATGGTTTTCAAGCCAACAGAGGGCCAGTTATTAAAGTGGTAATTCAGAAAGTGGAAGAGCGTCTGAGAAATGACAGAAACGATTGGCACAAAATATGGGGCTTTAATCTTATTCGTATTTCCTGGGAGGTAAGATGATTCAACGGAAATCATTTCGGAACTTGTCAGCCTCCCTGTTAAAGACCTCATTGCCTTCCCGGTTTCTCACTCCCTTAAGAGTTTTGGAACTCCAGGCCTAGGTATTTTCTCCATTGTATTTTGAAATTACCGCCATGTTTGCAGATTTCAAAAGAGTGTATCTGCCAACAGTCTCTTTACTAGTGGGTTCTTTCTTTCGGCTAATTCGGTTTTATTGGTCTTTTCTTTTTAAGAAGGGGTGGTTTAATTGCTCCCCACCTTCCTGCGAGATTCATTATAACAACAGACTGAAGTTACAAAGATATCATTTGGGGAGTTAAAAGACTAACAACAGGGGGAAAAATTTTATTGGAATAATTTCCTCTCTTCAAAGCAGCGGCTGGCATCCTCAGAGAGGTTTCCTTTGAAATACCCCCACTGACAACAAATAAAGAGCAGCAGCAGCAGCAGCAGCAGCAGCAGCAGCAGCAACAACAACAATTGTGTCGGAGAATCACCGTTTCCTGTCCGGCTCATAGCCGAGGATTAAATTAAATTAACTGCATTACATTATCTGGATCATCTTGAACAAAGGGGATTTTTTTCCTCAGCCATTCACGGGGACGTACATGCATGCACACACTCTCCCACACACGTATACACGCATTTCATTGCCAACAGGGAAGGGAAATCATGCAACTCGGCCCAATTACAGTTGCCCGTTGCGTTGTGCCGGAAAATATTTCCTGTGCCTTGGGCGGCTCCGTTTTACTGCTTTTGACTCGGGCCTGTTCCCCGGATTTGTTTCTAAACCAGCAGATCCTCCCTTCTGGAGGCGGTTGGTCGCGTTCCCAGTTTTAAGCGTTTCTTAGACACCGCCTGTACACCGTCCGGTTTCTCCGCTCTCCATTCTGCGGCGGGGCCGGGACAGAGACCGGGAGCTCCTGGCAAGGGGGCGAATGAACCGGCTTCTCCTGGACAGACCGCGGGTTGGGCAAGTTAACTTTTCGGGGCTGCCTCTCGGCCCCCAGCAGTCAGCTGCCCGGCGCCCGGGGTCTCTCCTTGGAGTCATTCATTCATTTAGGTGGGAATACCCAGCTCGACCTACAGACTCACGAGCACCCACTTCCTCTCCGGGGGTTACCCGAGGGCAATTCCTCCCCCACCCCCGTCCTCCGTTTTGGCGCTGAGGAGGAGTGCTGCCGGTGGCCAGTTGCCATCTGCTAGGCTCGGCGGCGGCGGCGGCGGCGTGTGCGGGGGAGGGGGTTGTTTGGAACTTTGCTGGCTCGGTAGCGGCGGGTCCCAGGGGAGAAGGCCGTCCGCCGCTCGCTCATTGGTCGCCGCGCCGTCAGCTGGTGCGATTTGCTGCTGTCGCTTTTGGCGCTCGGCCATCCAGAAACAAACCACTCGCATGACTACTAATAGTTATAGCCAGATGTACTAATACACAACAAATCACGGTCCGGGATCTGGGGAGCGTCCATGAGTTCCTATTTCGTGAATCCCGCTTTCCCGGGAAGCTTGCCGAATGGGCAGGAGTCCTTCCTGGGGCAGATCCCCCTCTACCACCCCGCGGCTGGCTACGAGGCTCTGAGGCACTTCCCAGCTTCTTATGGGGCCGGCAGCCTGCAGGAGAAGCCCTACACCTCCCCTTGCTTCTTCCAGCAGTCCAGCCCCAACACGGTCATCGCCTGCAACCGGGCATCCTATGATTATGGAGCCTCCTGCTTCTACTCGGACAAGGACCTGGGCGGTGCCGCCTCGCCCCCCGGCAGTGGCAAGCCAAGGGCCAGCAACCCCGGGGACTACTTGCCCTGCTTTGCCTCTGACCAGCAGTACAAGCCCGAAAGCGGGGCAGCCAAAGCCCTGAACGAGGAAAGCAGCGACCGGAAGTACGCCAGCCCTGTTTACCCTTGGATGCAGAGGATGAATTCGTGCGCTGGTAAGTCCCTGGGAGGCAACCACAACCACAGATCGGGAGGTGGGGGGAGAGGTGAGGATGCGGGGAGCGGAGCCTTGCTTCCTCCCTTTCCTTCTTGGGGAGAAAGGTCGTTTGGCGACGGGCCATCTTCAGGCGGTCTGGGATGAGCAGTGGAGGCTCAAAGCCCAGGGACCACCTGAGGCTCTTTTTCAGGTGCTCCTTCAACCCGACTGGTTGAGGGCTCGCTGGACGAGGGGCGCCGTTTGAAGGCCGAGGCAGCACATCAAGCCTGCAATTGCAGTCTCACATACCTGGAAGCAAGCCTCGTGGAAATAAATATTAGCACCCTTCAAAACCAATATTTTCTTAAGCACTGGGGGGCTGCTGTTGCTGAACTCCTCATCCCAGAGCCTCCCCTTTCCATCAGAACCAAAGACTGATTCAAGGGAAGAGTTCTGACTGCTCCATATATTTGTGAGCGTTCTCTTCCCCCTCCCTTCACCCACTCATTAGTGTGTAAGAATGAGCTATTGAATGCGCGTTTTCTAGTAATATCTGCGCGCACACAAATCATCTAATGGGCTGGAGGGGGTGGGAAGAAAGAAAATTTGATCAATGGCCAAACTCCCCCCCCCCTTCAATGTATCAGAATGTCATTCTTTGTCGTTCTTCCAGTGGAATTAGAAAGACTAGGAAGCTTTTAACAGCGAAGCATTAAAATTAAAAGCTTTTGGAGAGTTTCAGGCTGTTCTCATTAAAACATTAACGCCATTCCTTTAAAGCAGCATACCGTAATTTAATTTAACTCTACCTCTATGCTCTATTTCTATTCTACCTTCTTAAAAACACTTGCTTCACAGTAAGTTTTATTGAAATATTTGGGGCTTGCAAATAAATGTATTTAGACGCTGGTGTCAGTTGACTGAATGGGCCAAGCCAAGCACCTTCAAATTTCACCTGTTTAAAATGGGAGAGAATTAAGAAATAGGATTTCCTTTGGAAATCAGCGCGACTGAAAGGTATTTCAATTTGGTTACACCAAGCCGAAATCCTCTTGCACGTCTGGACGTGACCCAGACGTACATAAAAGCAATTCTCCTGTACCTAGGCCTATTCGCATATTACCTGAGGGAAATGGCCATGTTGAACACAATCTCACAGTTCCTTCCTGCTATTAAAAAGGAATGCTTCTGCTCCCAAAGATCCCAAAATTTAAATAAAAATAATAAAATAAATTTACACCGGATCCCGTGAGCATGAGAAGAGCGTGAGTTTGTCCCCTAGGTTAGGAAGCGCGAGTAAACAAGGAATATAGCTCCAAGCGATTTTTCCAGATTTCTTTGTTAATCGGAAGCGCCCAGGCCGGCCTGCTTATCGGCGGTTCTATGTGTTTGCTTCCCTAGGTACAGTGTACGGAACGCACGGGCGACGGGGCAGGCAAACCTACACCAGATTCCAAACGCTAGAGTTAGAGAAAGAATTTCATTATAACAGATATTTAACCAGAAGGCGACGGATTGAGATTGCAAACGCTCTCTGCCTTACCGAGCGACAGATTAAAATCTGGTTTCAAAACAGGCGGATGAAGTGGAAAAAGGAAAGCAAATTGATCAATTCCACCCAGCCTGGTGAAGAGGAATCAGAGGAAAAATCAGGGGAGTAAAAGTATGCTTAAGGAAACTGAATAAACCATCCATTAGTAGCTTTTCCTTCTTCTCCATGCCTCCCAGTTGATACACACACGCACACGCACACGCACACTCACTCACACAGAGCCCTACACATTCCTTGGGTTATTGTTCTTTTTGTTGTTGTTGTTGTTGTTATGCAGATGTTCCCAAAGGCTTAATTAAAATATATACATATTTCTATATCTATATACATTTGCAGTAAACTGTGAATTTCTTTATCAGTAGAATTATTGACAGTAGAAAAGCTTCGTAATCATAGTCAGGTTTCCAGACTATAGATTTAGGTGCTTAAATGCTTCTGATATGAGCAAGTGTCTTTATTTCCTTTTTTTAAAAAAAACACGTTTTAAGTGTTCGTATGAAAGTCTGCTATTTGATGGTCCAGCTTCAAGGCACAAGAAAGGGCCAGACCCGGGTTCAGAGAGGGATTCTGGAAGGATAGGGAGCTTCTTCTGCATATTTTCGCTGCTAACTCATAGGAAATAGTTGTGCTTTGTTCTACTCCTTTTCATCTCAGACCTGCACCCATTTGTTTGGCAGTAATATTGATTTCACTGGGACTTTATTTGAATGATGCTGGGCATGGCATCCCCATGTGATTTAAGGGAAAAAAGTGATGGGGGGGGGATGTTAGCACATAGGCACGATTCCCAATATATAATTAGGATTTTTTTAAAGGGATAATGGGGGAAGGGAACTATAATAGAAAACCTTGCAGTGCTGTTTATCTGCTATATATTTTTTATTTTTCTAAATGCCTAGGAGTTTGGCTTTTTTTTAATAATAAAAACTCTGCCTTTTTAAAGAGGGTAAAAATATTGTATATACGAGTGGAAAAAAGGAAGGATAGACTTCTCTCTTGACGGGCAGATTACTAGGGTCCATATAATCATTTAATAGAATTGATCATGAAGTGTATTTTCATTTTCTTCTTCTATTGACCTAGTTTTAAATTCCATTAAGAGAAACCCTAGTCCTAGATGTGTTCTTTTCTTTTCAATTAAAAAAATATTTTAAAGAAAACAATATTTTGGGAAAACACCCCCCTAATCTATAATAAGTGCAGCTATTTCATACTTACTGTGTGCTAGAAAGTGCAGGTGAAGGCTTTATTTAGTAGTAGTGTGAAAATGTACTATATTATAGTACATTGGAGCCACTGTATACATGTAAATATGGAAGCATGCTTATTATTTTTTGATACTGTGAAAAGCATAGCACTTGGACTATAACTCTGACTCTTAATAATAATAAAAAAGAATAATTCACATCCTCCTAACTAAACGCCACCACTATGCTTACATTTATGAGAAGAAATGAGGTGGAGGAAAATTGCATGCCCTTAAAATGCTCCTGGATTCTCTATTTCTCTGCATCTCTTAAAACCTCATGAAATAACCCTATATTTTACAAAAAAAATATTGCAGGAGACCTCTGTTGAACAGAAATTTAAAATCGGCACCGATTTTAAAAACACCTCCATCGGTTGTATTTTTTCCCTTCATCTTGAAGCTGCTGCCCAGTTATTGTTATTGCTGAGATTCATTATTTCTTACCTTTTCTGAATCAGTTTTTTTTTAATTGTTAATCTTGGCCCCCAGCTTCCAAAGAAAGCTGTGCTGGTTTAATTTACTTTATCCTAATTTTTGTTTTGATTTTTTTTAAATATATCTACCTGAATGATGGAGATAGATAGATAGATAGATAGATAGATAGATAGATAAGGATCTCGTACGTAAAAGGTGGCTATAGTTCCCCCAACAGCCCGCATTCTTGCTGTTTTTCTGATTTAGAGCCCATAGCCCCTAACAATTGGTACTTACTAATGGGACTCTGAGAGAGATGTCATAATTTTGCTATAATGGGCTGTAACCTCGATTCGACCTCAGCCCCGCAGCAGCCCGGGGCTGAGAAAGGTGAAGCTCTAGCGAGTCTCCAGAGGGTGGCGCACGAGGCCGACTGACAGTCGGGAGCTGGCAGCGGGCTCGCGCTCCAGGCGCGCGCCCCAGCCCTCTAGCATCCACCCAACTCCCCCATTTAGTGCGCGAGTTTACCTCTAGAGGTCATCAGGCAGGATTTACGACTGGACAACAAAAGCACGTGATATGAAGCCGTACCCCATATTTGGGTGCCTACGTAGGAGGGAACCAAGTACATGTCCCAGTCATTTCCATAATTCATCATAAATTGTGCAAGGGTGCTATAGACGCACCAAAAAACGAAGCAAAGAGCCACAAATCAAGGCCCCCCGATTAAAAAAAAACCCAACAACAACAACAACAACAAACCCAACAACCCCCAACAACAACAACAAATGAGCTCCTATTTTGTAAACTCATTTTGCGGTCGCTATCCAAATGGCCCGGAGTACCCGTTACATAATTATGGAGATCCGAGTGCCGTGAGCGAGCAATTCAGGGAATCGGCCAGCATGCATTCCAGCAGGTACGGCGGCTACGGCTACAATGGTATGGACCTCAGCGTCGGCCGCTCCGCTTCCAGCCACTTTGCGCCAGGGGGGGCCACGGAGAGGGCTCGCGGCGGCAGTTACCCCTCCAGCGCCAGCGCCAACGCCAACGGCAGCGCCGCCACCCCCGACGCCAGGTACGCCAACCGGGCGGCGGCCGCTCACTCGCCTCCGCCCGACTCGCTGCCGTGCGCCGCCGTGGCCGCCTCGCCTGTCAGCGGCGACGCTCATCACGGCGGGGGGAAAGCCTCCGCCGTTAACTCGACCACCAGCACTTCGTCCACGTCCAGCGCCAGCGCCAGCAGCAACGGCAGTGGCAGCGCCAGCAGCAACCACCTGGCCAGAGAAGGGCTTAGCGCGTCGCCGGGCGCCCAGGAGGACCCTCCCGCCAACAGCGAGCAGGCGACCTCCCAGCAGAACGACCAAAACACAGCGCAGCAAGCTCCCCAGCCCCAGATCTACCCCTGGATGAGAAAACTGCACATAAGCCATGGTAAAAGCATGCCCGGTTTTCTTTATGTGTAACCTAGAGCAGCAGGTCTAGCGGCAGAGGGGGAGCGGGAGCCAGGGAGCCGAGGGGCACAAGGCTGGCAGAGGAGAAGCGGGGGGACAAGGAAGTTCCTTCTCCTTCCACGCCTCGCTCTCTCCCCCCCGCGCGCGCGCCCCGTGCCTGTTGGTCTAGCCGCGCGTTCAGGTGGTCTCTCTCCGGAGGAAGCGACAACCTCTTCCCACCCCCCACCCCTGGAAAGGGCAGTGCAGCCGAAGGCCAGTGGAGGACGGAAATCGGGGTAACGCGAGGCAGTCCCTCCTAAGGACTCTTCCCAGGTCTCCGGGATGGGATGGGCGCTTGAATGGAAATGGTGGGAGCGAGCGAGCGAACCAGCTTGAATAGTGCGTGTCAGCCCCGGTAATTTATGGCGAAGACCGTCCAGTGAAAACACCGTTACTAATTATATCCAAAAAGAAGTTGAGGAAATAGTGTGTGCGTGTGTGTGTGTGTGGGGGGGGGGGGAGATTTCTGTGGGAGAAAAGTAGGGGAAAGTGTGTTTGAAATGAGAAGTGGACCGGGTCTGGGACCTGGCTGAGGGAGCTGGTTAGTTTTTCTTGCGGGCAGAGCTAATGCCACGACCCTAAGCAGATAATCAGGAAGTAAGTTCTCTAGAAAGTTAGGAGACATTTTCGTGCAAGGAGTACAAAAGATGTTAGGGACCCGGCTGGGGAACAGCTGCAGCAGGCGAGCTTTGTGCTTTCCAGCTTCCGGGCTGGAACTGAACGGATCAGCCCTTGGTTAGGAGAGTCAAAGGGGCGGCTGTTTAAACTTCACCATGCTTGAAATTACTTAAGGAAAGAGACTTGCGGGTTGGGGGGGGGGGAGAGAGAGAGAGAGAGAGAAGTGAGGAGGAAGAGGAGGAGGAGGAGAAGAGGAGGAGGTACTTGTTGAGCCTTTCCCTCAAACCAACACACTAACAAGAGAAAGAAACCGGAGCAAGAGAAGATCGGAGAGCAGGAGCCAAAGTGGAGTGGGAGGGTATGTCCCTTTTGCCAAAGTCTAAACCGGTTCCCGTATTATTTTCTTCTCCCCTGCTGCAGACAACATAGGGGGCCCCGAAGGGAAAAGGGCTCGGACTGCTTACACCCGCTACCAGACCCTGGAGCTGGAGAAAGAATTTCACTTCAATAGGTACCTGACCCGCAGGAGGAGGATTGAAATAGCACACGCCCTTTGCCTCTCAGAGAGACAGATCAAGATCTGGTTCCAAAACAGGCGCATGAAATGGAAAAAGGATAACAAGCTGAAGAGCATGAGCATGGCAGCCGCAGGAGGAGCCTTTCGCCCTTAAGAGCAGTGCCAGCCCTGCTTCTCCCGCCCCCCCCCCCCCCACCACCCCGGAGAGGGGAAAACGACACAGATACAAAAAACGCCGCCGTTGAACAGTGTTATAAGCGCCGACCCTGCGCGGAGCGTCAGTCGTTTCTCTTTCTCTTCCCCCCTTTCTCTTCCTCTCCACTCTCCCTCTTCCACTGACTTGCTTAACTTCCCTAGGAGAGCGAACCTATCCTCTGCTGGTGTATCTTTTAATCATGAGCCTGTTTAATTGAGCCTCCCTAGCGCGCGTTACAGTAGATCGGCTTCCCGTGCATTTCTTTGTCTTGAATAGCTTTGTCTTTTTAAAAAAATGTCGATGTTTTAACTTATTTATATGAAGCGAGTGGTGTTACTTGAAGTAACTAAAAACGGGAAAAAATAGCCCTACGCACACACTGAAAGGAAAGGAAAGGAGAAAGGTCCCTCTCCTTCCTTCCTTCCTTCCTTCCTTCCTTCCTTCCTTCCTTCCTTCCTTCCTTCCTTCCTTCCTTCCTTCCTTCCCCCCACACTCAGTCCGGTTTAAACCCAGTGTTTTTCTCTGTGTTGTTGCCCTCGCTGTGCTTAACCATGCATGTGTGTTTGAACGTGTCAGTGTATGTATAACTCCAAGCTGTGGCCAAGATTTCCAATCAGAAAAAAAAATACTACCTATCTAATTCCTGTGTCATTAATGGCTGTTGTAGAGGTGAAATTATGAAATACAAACTGAACGTGTCCTAACGTGTAGTGAATAGTGAATCTGTGACGAAAACTGTGATTCCAGACAGTATGTCCTTGCTGTGCCTTTGTATATGACTTTTTGCACGAACTCTTTAAAAATGGCTTTTATTAAGCGCAGCTTCGGTAAAGTATAGGGGTTTTTTGGGGGTTGTTGCTTTTGTTTTGTTTTGTGGACAAAGTTACAAATAGAGTCAAAGTCTGGCTGTCTGAACAAAAAAAAATGTGATCTTTTTTTTTAAATGTGGATTTTTTTTTTTAAATAACTGACTGGAAAAAAAAATAAACTTTCTATTGTAAGGGATCTTAACCCCCCTTTCTTTCTCCTCTCCGCTTTTGCCTTTTGAGGGGGAGCTGGTCTGTACCCTAGAGGAAAGTTATATCTTGTTTCACATTTAGTCTGGAGAGGTTTGGTCTGGAGACTAAAGTTGGAGAAGCAACTGAGCCCAACAGCCCACGTAAAACTGGAGCAAAGACCCCGTGTTGCCTTCTGGGTTGAATGCTGTACAACAAACCCAAAGCTGATTGATTCCCTTTTCTGGGGAGGGAAGATACCCCACTGCCATCTCTTTCTCTTAACAAACAAGCAAGCAAGCAAGCAAGCACTTAGCTTTCCTCCACTTCATTTCTCTCCCAAGGACCCGCTCTAGCTTTCTGGAGGTTTATCCCTGCAACCAAGGGAAGACAACCATAGAGACATTTCCCAGACTTTTAGACCCATGAATTACACCTTCCTTCTCTTCGTGCAATCTTAACAGATATTGGTGAAAGATTGTCTTCGATCAAATCAAATAAATATGTATTTCTTTGTTTGGCTTTGCTACAGTTAATTCTGCTAGAAATGTAACACTACTTACCCAACCCAGGGCTTGAATGGTTAATGCTTCTGAGTTCCTAAGAGTAACTAAAGATCTGTAGGTTTACGGACGGACGAGGTGCATTGAGATCTTCCCTTAGAAGTTATAAAGCACTAAACTTTATAAGCCCAAGTTCCGGCTATATGACATTTGGATGCCAAATGAATAGGGTTTTGTCTAGGAATTAGATCGTAAAATCATCCATAGCACAGACAGATAGGCTCACTGGCTATAAAAAGTCACGTGGTGCCATTAAAGTAAGTTTTATGGTTCTGGGGAGTTGTCATCCAACATTATATACCACATAACATATAATCACACTGACGCTGGACTTCATTTGACTCTCTTACAGGCTGCCTGTGCCTCCTGGTCATTCAAATTGTCAGGGTTTAGGTACAGAAGTATCTCCCCCCCCAAGCTCTCACATACTCAGTGAAAAAAAGCGCTGGAGGTAAGTTCTGTGCACAAGTTGCTTAAGTTTGCTTGTACAGTAGAGAACTCGGCTGTCTGTGTTCGCGTTCGCGTGGCTCCTTGTTTCAGGACCGCACAGTATTTTGAAACAGCCCTATCATCTCTTCAAGGTGCCGCTTTAAAGACAGGGCGGTTTTTCCAACCTGCCCCAATCCCTTTTTAATTTGAACTTCTCCACAGTTGGGCTGATATATGTAAGAACAACAAACTTTATTGTCATCTCAGTCCAGAATCAGAAATTGCAGTCTCAAGCTGGCAGAATATATATATATATATATATATATATATATATATATATATATATATATATATATATATCTCCAAGAAAAGCAGAGTAAGCGTCTTTGGCAGAGATGGATTTTGAGGCCTAACTTTAATTATGTTGGCTAAAGCAAATGATAATGACTTCCTTTGCTCCATGAAGGTTGTTTTTTTTTTAGTTTCTATCAGTTGTGTTCATGGGGGGAAGAGTCCGCAGGCCAATTTAAAAAGAAAGAATGGGCGGTGGGTGGGGAGAAACATGGTTCTGGCTATAAGCTTGTTCAAGGGTCAACAACCCCATCCTTATTGGGGTGTCTGATGGAATATTTCCATCTAGGTGAAATATTTGCATACAAGAACAAGAATGGGGTTCCAGTTGATTTTAAATATCAGATTCTTCGGGTATTCTCTGCCCTCCAGACTTAGTCACACTTGCCTATGTGCACCTCGTATACTGTACACAATGTGTTGTATTTTCTGTGATCTTAGTATTTGTACACTGTGCACAGAGCATTGTGTATTCCCCACCCTGGCCATGCATTCTTTTTTGTCTTCCTCCTGCTCCTCCTCTTCTTCCTCTAATATGAGCAAACTGATCGTAACTTTAGATTCTGCATGCCATTATACCGCTGGATATTACTGAAGACTGTCTTGGTTTATAGGACGTAATAAACAAGCCCATTTATATAGCTAGCTACCTTTCTGTTTTCTCTCTGTTCTCTTTCTCTCTTTTACTGGCTGGCAATTGTAGGGAAGGCCCCCAACTGCCTGTTTATTTCAACATCCTTTTTTCCTTTAAGCAGACACTTCTCACTAGAGTGTGATTACTCAGCAATAAAGTTTATGGCCGGATTTAGATCTAAGTCTTTGAATTTCCAGGGTTGAAAGAAAGCAAGAAAGTACATTGTTGCTGTTTTTTTTAACTTTCCCCTGCCTGCCTGCCTGCCTTCTAGAGTATCATATCATCAGAACCTGAAAATTCTTACTCTTAGAAATTCAGGCAGGCAACTGATGGGGAGACAGTAGTAATTGTTTAAAACAAAACAAAATGAATTATTTTGCAAGTGAGTAAAGATTGGTGTGTTTAAAGAGAGGGAGATAGAGAATACCTATCTTATGAATCAGCTGGTTTCTGTACTAAAGCAGCCTAAGAATTACCTGAGGTTTTCACAGATTCCCTTCCCAAACTTTTGCTTAAGTAATAATTCAGCTGTTGGTCAGTGTATAGGTCATACTAGACTATTAGAGTTTCTTTCAATTAAAATATTAAATGGGGTTTTATTTTCTTCTCTATGTTTTAATTTATTTCTGCACATTATACAATATAAAAAGCAGTTTGCATCAGTCTTAAAGACTCATTGATGTCTGACAATATAATTAAAGCTTACCCTATTCTGGTTGCTGTTTAGAAAGAGACAGAAACTCTTTGTGGAGAAATGAATAAATACTATTTGAAGAACTGGAAACTTCTATCATTTTTAGGGTGACTCTAATGATTAATACATGCACCCGGAATCATATCGGTTGTGCATGCATGTATGCGATCTGTCTTCACACATATGAGGTAGAACTAGTGGCATAGAACCGTACATGTTATTTGTTTCCCGTTTTATGCAGTGTTTTTTGTCTGGCTTCCATAGTTAGTTTAAGAAGGATATGCTGACTTTTCAATAATATATAGCAAGATTTAGAATGGGGGGTGGGGAATCCATTATTTTACCTTTGTATCCTGCTTGTTTTCTTAAGAAAAATTAAAATGGGAAGGCCACACGGGTTTAACTAGTGCAAAATAGCTAAAATGCAAGTCCACAAACCCAGTTACAAAGAAAGCTAGTTCTATCTTTTCTGAACGGTATTGCTCTCTGCAGGGCTACACATTCAAAAGCGGAAGTCCTAGAGGCCGAGAGGATAGGACTCCAGATAAAATGTTATTCAAGCCATAGTGCATTATTTACGTCAGCTTAAATCTGCTGTGTTAAAGTTTTGCTGACCTTCCCTGTTTTAAATACATGGGGGAAATGATGCTTAAGCCAACCAAGGCCTGGCCCGGGGAAAGTAGCTTGATTCCTTTGCGCTGGATTTGTTTTAAGGTTGCTATGCTTACTTACTCCCACACAGATGAGGAAGGAAGTCCTTTCACAGTCAGGTCTTAAGAACCGAATATGGAAGTCATCCTTAAGACTATTTACAGTTAGGGAACATAATTCCATGACTTGAAGACTAAACTTTGTTCAGTTTCTTCCTTGCCCATGTTTCTTTTTCCATATCTACCTACCTCCTGAACGACCCAATCACTCAGCCAGTGCTCAGCGTAAAGATGGCTGAATGAACAGACTGATTTCACAGAGAGGAAGCGCACACACCTCTGTCAAAGGGGTCTACAAATCAGCGCCCCTATGCATTTCTACTTAGAAGTACGCACTCTTAAATTAAATGGGATTTACTCCCAGGTAATTGTGCATACTAGCCTACAGATCACAAGAAACAAAACTAAATTATCTAATCCACCTAACCCTGAGGGGAGTATCTCAACATGTGCAGGAGCAGAAAACTTTCCCCCAAAAAATTATGATTTTTTTTTAGTCTGTCTATCTTTCTCTCATTTCATATCAAAGCAGCAGGTTGAATAGAGGCCAAAATGCATTCGTCCATCAAAACACTTATTACTCCAAAATAAAATAACCCAAATTCAAAAATTAAGTTTATATATGTTGTTAAAAGATAAATATCTGGGATGACAATAACTGCCCTTATCGCTGTATTTTCTTCTGTTAAGAGTAATACTTTATTTTTCTTCACCTTATCAGTAGCTATTTATGGACATTAGAAATGCCAATTTTATCAGCTCAAGTAAGTGTTTTTGACTTTAGCACGGTAACTGTGGAGCTTCACTGTGCTGAAAGTACAAAGATGGGTTTTGAAATTCACATGACATTGGATCAGCATGCACCTTCCGTTCAAAGCCTTGTGGCAAAATTGTTAGCTCCATTATGGAAGTGAAAGAGAAATTGCTGATATTTTCTACCGTTTCTATTGAACAGTTTAATATTGAGAAGATCAGCAAGTAGAACTATTGAATCAGATCTTCTTGTCTTTTTCCTTACTTCTAACATCCCCTCCCTTTGAAAGAACAAGGCTGTTTCTCAGGGATATAATTCAACTTCGCAGTTTCCTATTAACTCTGACCACATATACTTCTATTTTTGAAGATCTCTTCTTTGGATTCTCTAAAATCCAAGTAGCCACCTTACTTTCCAGTATTTCTCTCAAACAGGATTTCTCTGGGAGCAAAGGGCTCCATCTTTCTCGCTTAGATAGATGCAGTCAAGGCAATATAATCACAAAGAAAAAGGCACCGTACTGTATTTTGCAAAAGGTTGCCTCTTCAGAGCCCGTGGAATCTGCTCCTCTTGTCCCGTCCCCCATCTTCCACAATGGCTTTTCAATAATAATATTTGTTACGAAGGTTATTGGGTAATTATTGCAGTTTTGTGAAACAGTCCTTGCTCGAGGTTAAGTCTGTCTCTGGATAATAAATGGCAGCTCTTGCAGTTCATTGCCAGGTTAAGTAAATGCAGAAAGGAAGATAAATCTGCACACTCTGGGACTCGCCAGCAGAGCTCGCTTTAGACCAAGTTCATAGTCGATTCGCTTTTCCTTGGGCAAGGTTTCACAAATCCACTGGATCAGTTCTTCAATGTGTCCTTGTTAACAGCACTATTTTTAAAAAGACGTCGTAAAATGGCCAAGATCTTAATATTACACAACTGGACAAGTCTATTTCAGAGCCAGAATTTACCCACCTGTCACAGAAACCACACAGCTCCTTTCAGTTTAGTCTGTCTTCTTCAGCGGCAGCGAATGGGCTTTGGAAAGTGATTTTAGGTTTTGCTTACAATGGTTGACTTTTTTTTTAGGACTTCTCCTTTTTCTTCTTTTTAAGAACACCATACTCCTCTAAATTCTTGGGAAAGCTTAATGGGAAAAGGAAGGCTGTAGAATCAAACAAGAGCTTAATCCTCCTTTAAGGAGATAGAAGCTGCATCGCTTTTGTATATCTTTGTGATTAGGGCGTAACTACTCCAGGTCAAAAAGTTGAGGGTCAAAAGTTTACATCTTGCACTGCTCTTAGTCATGAGCCCAGACAGAGTTTGATGTCAATGTTATAGCCAAGATCTTGACTATCTACACAAAAGATAAAATAGCTTTGAGTTAAGTGTGTAGCACAGTATGGACTCCAGGTGAACTCCAGTGGTTGAATGACCTCAATTACCGAGGGAAGGATAGAAAATTCCTCTTTTCAGAGAGGAATACACATTGTATTTCATCTTGAATTATCAGGCACAGACTTTCCCTGAACCAGGTGAACGCGGTGCTAAGACACACACAGCTCCATTCTTCTGCACAAATGCAGTGCGAATGCTAACCGATTCATTGACAGAATTTCCATTGATTTTAATGATTCAGAGTTGCGGCCTCCATGAAGAGAACTGCAGCCTATGAAAGCTCCTTCTGTCCTTTGGATGCTTGAGTCTTGATTACAGCTTTCCCTAATCTTGTGTCCTCCAGAAATTTTGAGCTACAGTTGCCATAATTGTCCAAATGCAATTAGTGGGTGCCACCTTAGAGAAAGCTGCCTTTATCTGAGGGTTTTGCTGTAATGGACTAACACAGCTGTTTCTTCGAAAACTCTTCATTTCCAATTGTCTTCCTACATCCCTTTTGGAGAAAGGAAGGGTGATGCCTATGAATATGTAAAGGGGTCTGGCAAAGTGGGGAAATTGCGATTGCGATGCACTTTCTATGTCCTAGTATACCCAGAAAACAAGGTATAGCGAACAAGACAAACCTTGTTCAGTCCAGTAATTTTGGGGTGGAACATCTGGAATTATGTGTGCAGTTTGCTCTTGAAGCAGCAATTTTATCATTCTATTTTTAATAAGTCAGAAAATATATTTCCATCACTTTGTGCATGCATGTAATATGTACATGTATTTGTGTATATATATCCCTTCAGTGAAACTCTTTTATTTAGTATTACATTTAGAGGACAATTTCCTTCTCCTTCCAAGAAGCAGAGAAGGATGATTGGAAGGATGTAGTTAACCTGCTAAAATAGGGTTACTTTTAGCACAGTTGCTCCTCGATTTGTTGATTTCCAGATTTTTGTGATAGATTTTCTGCTTTATATATGTTGCCCATAAGATAGGTGAGCAACCACAGTTGCCTGTTTTAGTCCTCAGGAATGTAGAATATTTCCCTGTGAGATTGAGTAAGGTACTATACATTGACGAGGAGTGGCTCCTTTGAATTCAGTGTAGCTTACTTCTGAGCAAAGGGGTAGAACTGAACTTTACCTGGAGGTTTGGTTTAGAACTGGAAAAAGTTGCTCCATATAGAGGTGATCACAGAAAGATGATAAAAAGACCTATCTAAAGGAAGAAAATAGTTTTTAAACAAAATATATCCATTATGTCTATGAAGGTTCTCAGTCATCCAGGTGGAATTGTCTGTAGCTTGAATCATGTCAACTGGATTTCTATTTTCTCAGTGGAAACGTTTCGCTCCTTATCCAAGAAGCTTCTTCAGTCTTTTGCTCAGACTGAAGAATCTCCTTGGATAAGGAGCAAAACGTTTCCACTGAGAAAATAGAAATCCAGTTGACATGATTCAAGCTACATAAAATATATCCATGTTTTTGCTATACAAATACAGCAGAAAGTTTACTCTGTGAATGCAAACTGTTCAAGTTATAAGGCAGAGGGTGACAGAGGTGTTGAGTTTCTAGAAATTTGGCAATCTGTTTTGATTTTTTCTTGGTGTATTTCTTGGTGTATTTCTCTTGGAAATTCTTTTAAAATACCAAGCACTCTCCCTCTTCCATATCTTAAATTTAAGGGAAGATAATCCTCAGAAAACACTGTTAAAAACATACCTGAGTTAGATATAAAATTAAAGAGGAACCCCCCTCACCAACCACCCCCCCCATTGCGGTGTTTGCTCCTTCTCTTTTGGGTTCAATGGCCTTACTCCCAGATAACTGTATGTGGGAATGTTGCCTAACATAAAACCACAAGGCAGAATATGAGCTGAATATAATTTCTCTACCCGCAGAAAGTGATAGTTGTCTTTGGACTATTTCTTTTCTTTAAGAAACAGTTATCTTGATGGATTCGAGCTTTGTAAATGGTGGTGAAGAGAAACCTTCTCTTCCCCACAATAAACCACATTGCTCTGGTTTATCTGACTTTCATTAAGGTGGAATTTGAAGGCAAGTGGCTTAAGGGTCGGGAGAAAAGGGAGTTTTTCAAATACACGCTGATGTTTTCGGGAGTTTTCAGCATTCTTTTTCAAATTAAAAAAAATGATATTTTGGAAAGAAAACGTTTTTTAAAAGCTTTTAATTTTTTTGGCTACTTTGGATGGATTTAGAGCAAGAGAAAGATTGTATGCTTGTGCGTATAATGCATATAAACAGGCACACCGTTATTTCTACCTAGAGCTCAACACAAACTCACTGGTGAAGTAAGGCGGCCTGGTTTTCAGCCTTTCCAGCTGCTAAGGGCAATTCTGCTGCCCCCTTTTCATTTCTTTTCTTTTTTTTTTTGTCTGAATCTTCAACACCTAGATTCCTCTTTAAGAATAACTGTTAAGAGAGCGCAGAAACCAGAAACAGCCAAGCGCTTATGAGGAACATTCAGATGGATACCTAAAATGTGCAGCTAGCATCTCTTCCAGTGTCAAAACCCAACAGCGTGATGCTGAGCTTCAGAGAAACTTGGGCACTCTGATCAATTCCTTTTAATGGGCTTTTTTGATTCCAGAAAGTGAAAGGCAAATATAGTCCCCACATTTCATAAAGTGTACATTTTTCTCATAGGCAAAACGTTTATTTTAATTACACACACACACACACACACACACACACCAACCAGCCTCCCCCCCCCACTTTTTTTTTTTAAAGACCCTCTCGAAGACCTCGTGGAAAAACTAAGTCCAAGGCCGAGGTGAACTTCAGGTCAACGCGTCTAACAAATATGAAAATGTCGCTTGGCGAAGGGCACGCCTTGTTATTTAACAAAGACTGTCAATGTGTAAGATTAATAAGAAACAAAATGCGCCCGGTGTCACTTTTCGGTCACTTTGAAACTTGGGGCAGGGTTGCATTGAACAAGGAAAGCTGGGCTAAATGTATTCAAAATGCACCAAATCAGAGGCGAGGCGCGGTGCCGGGTGCCGCTTCCCCCACCTATTTCAGTTCGTCGCCCCTCCTTAGCCCTCTCTTCCTCTCGTCTTCTCTTCCAGGCACGTGGGGCAAGACAAAACGTTTATTTCATTTATATATATATACACACACACGCAGGCACGCACTTTTTGCCTCAGATACGATCTTCTTTCCGGAGGCAGTGACCAGCAAAGGAAGATAAATCTGCAATTTTGCTCCTCCTAGATCGGATCTCGGGAAAGGCCCCTATAGTTTTTATTCGTTTCCACTTTAATGTCGGTGAATTTCCCCCCAGCCCACCCCAGCCGCAGCTAGAACTTTTGACCCGGAGGTGCGGGGTGCTCTCTTGTCAGTCGAATCCTCCCCACCTCCCCCAAAGAGCGCGCGCGTGTGTGTTGCCGGGAAGGAAGGCCGTCGGTGCTGGCTAGGCCAGGTTTCTGGGTTCAGTGTGCGTGGCTGTGGAGCAGAGCCATAAATCTCTGGGGGCATTGGGGCGGGGGGGGGGGGCGTGCGAACGGCCACAGGAGAGATAATCCTCGGTGGTCTTGGCCCGGCTCTTGTTTATGATAGGCAAACCGCCGAGACGAGGAACAGGCCCATCTCTGGAGCCTGAGAGAATCGCCTGAAAACCAGGCGGCGGCTGATCGGCTTTGGTCACCTTGGAGATTTACGGCCACAGAGCTCCACAGCTCTTTCATTTCTGTGGAGCTGAGCAAAAGGAGGAAGGCAGTGCAGGGAAGAGAATCGGGAGCGCTACTCTTAAGCAGCCCCTAGGACGTTCTCTCCAGGTCGTTCTCAGCAGACAGAAAGAAGGTACCTGCTTTCCGTGCGTTGTTGTTGTTGTTGTTGTTATTATTATTATTATTATTATTATTATTATTATTATTGAAGGGAGCCGTTTTCCAATAGTTCTTGACGCCCTCAGATCCAAGGGGGACTTTTCTTTCAAGAGAAACTGCTACTGCTTAGAGGTGCTCATTGTAACTGCAGACTTGCTGCGTTCCAGCTTGAGCCACAAACGGGGCCTTAACCATTTCGACTCAGCCCAAGCGCTTGTCGCTGTTTGTACCGATAAAATATTGAACCGCCCCCACCCACCCCGGGTGGCGACGTCCACACTTCCTCCCCCACCCCCATTTAAACCACAAACCAGGGGTGGGTGCGGTGGGATAAAAAAAAAAAAAACCACTTCCCTGTGGGATCCAGCGGTTGGGTCTGCAAGTGCTTTATGGCCAGCCCCAAGGAGATGACATCCGATTGCCTTCCACGGACAGAGCATGCCAGAGAAAGCGCTTCATAGAAGGTCTACTGGAGACGACAGAGGGAAATTGCCGTGCTCATTAATAGAGAGGGCATATTTCTGATATTAGCTAGAAACTTGGGCATTGATTTTATAGGTCAGAGCTAGCACGTTAAAGAAAGGGGCAGCAGGGAAAGGGGTGGGCTGGGTGACAGAAAATACAACGAAGAAATATTAATAATAATTATAATTATAATAAAAAAACCTCTTAATAGAAGAGTAACGCTGGGACAGGCACAGCTCCCCCCACCCCCACCCCGACCCCGACCCCTGCCTAAAGAGAGCTGGTTACAGGATTTTAATTTAGAAGCAGTCATTATCCTTCTCCACATATAGATCATGGAAGGTTAATAATATAATCACAGCAATCTACATTTGCAGTGAAATAACCAGAGAGACTGACCACTCACGTTCTACCAATTAAGAAATCTGATGAAAACAGTGTCAAACTGGAAGGTAGAGAAAAGGGTGGAGCACAAGTTATCCCTGGGATAGTATTTTAAAATGCTGCTTTTTGCGATATAATCCTACACCTGTCCATTTAGGAGAAGCTCCCATGGAGTTCACTGATTTATTCCGAAGGAGATAGTCAAAGGGTTGGTCCTCTCTTGTAAAGAAAAAGAAAGAAGGCCTCTTGGTGTGCTTATGAGTGCGTTTTAAATCTGTTTATTTAAAACATCCTAGTTTAGGCAGTTGCTTCCATACTGTTCTGTTTTGTTAAGGGATCCATTTTCAACAGTGATAGCAGAGATAAAAATTATTTCTCTCATCTGAAGACAATAGTTTTGACATTTGTGAAAGGTGACAAGGCATTCAGCTTTTCTTTAAAATCACTAGGTTTGGAGATATGGAAAGTCATCTGGGCCTCAAGGAAAACAGGGTTTCTGGTAATTTCCTGAATTTCCATGCTTCTTTATTAATTCTTGTAGGAATGTTATGACTTCATCCTTCTTAATTGCTCCTCTAATTGATTGGATTTCTGTTTGCTTTTTGTCTATCAGCGTTCATTTCATATCTGCATCCCTAGGTAATGATCTGCCACTCCAGATTTGCCAAGGGGTGTTGGGTTTTTAGAATAACCACATTACAGAGCATATCTGAAAGCCCTGGAGAAGTATCTGAAGGAAACAAATAGCTCCTTGCAATTAGCTAGCATTTGTTTCTTAGGATCAAATGAATTCATCGATTGCTCTGCTACCATTCCTTATCCTTCATTAGTATTTCAAAATTCACTGAATACACCATGCTCTGTAAGATATTCTTTATGTTTCAGAAAGACATGTGAGTTTCTCATCTTTACCTGACTTGACTGCCCTTTCAGAGACGGGGCAGGGGAAGTGGAGAGAAGATACAGGGGAAAATCTTTGTGCTCCTGTCATAATACTCAGTCCTCAATTGCTTTGCTGGCACAGTTCTGCCTCCTGGAAAACCAACCTCTGCAGAACGAATTTTACGCTAACAGCAAAAATCCACCTATATGATCTAGAATATAGATCACCTTTGACTCCCTTCTCTTGATCGGATACACGGCTTGAAATCTCCAAGCCAACTCTTAGTTGGTGGAATTCTTCCTTGTATTTCTCCCTAAAAATTATAAAAACAGGAAAGGGGCATTCTAGAGGTTATTGCTCGGGTTGAAGGGTAACCAATGTGCGATCAAGTGCACTGCGATTCAGGAAAAGCTCCTGAGCTAATAAATTAGGCCACCTTTCAGAAGCCACAAAACTCTTGGCGGCTGCCAGTTGCATTATCGGGGGACCCTCATTCGACACCCTCTTAAAACTTAAATACAGATCTATTGCTGTTTTCGGGGAGGGGGAAGAACCAGGAACGCCAGATTAGGGGGTCCTTCCTTCCTTCCTTCCTTCCTTCCTTCCTTCCTTCCTTCCTTCCTTCCTTCCTCGTTTTACGGGAGAAAGTCGGACCAGATTCCTTCTTCCCTGCGAGGGGAAAAGGCACACAAGCCCATCCTGGGCTTCCTCGGCAAATCTTCCTTCCATTTCCTGATCCGGGCTCTGCCAACCGCGTAGCAATTGGCCCTGCCGGTCAGGTGGTGGGGGTGGTAGCGGTGTGTGTCTGTATACGTGCGTGCGTGTGTGTGTGTGCATCCGAGCCCGCGCGTGTTCTTCATGCTTTTGGGGTGGGAATTCGAGAGGGAGGGGGGAGTGGAGGCCCAAACTTTGGCGGCAGGCGCTTGACAACAGCGGCGGGAGGGGGGGAGAGAAGAGGAGGAGGGAGGGAGGAAGGGAGGGAAGGAAGGAAGGAAGGAGGAAGGGGGAGGAGGGGAGGGGCCTCCTCGAGCCCAGAAAAACGACAACGCGAGAAAAATTAGTATTTTTGCACTTCACAAATTAATGACCATGAGTTCGTTTTTGATAAACTCCAACTACATCGAACCCAAGTTCCCTCCTTGCGAAGAATACTCACAGCTCGGCGGCGGCGGCGGGAACAACTACCACCATCCTCACTCCCACCCCCATCATCCCCAGCAACAGCAGAAACTACAGCAGCAGCAGCAGCACCTGCGCCAGCCTCTTCCCGATTTCTACCAGCGGCCGAGCAGAGAGCCGGGATACCAGCCGCCTCCGCCTCCGCCGCCCCCCGAGGCACGGTACGCCACGCAGCCCCCCCACTACCCCGAGTCGCCTTATAGCTACAGCAGCCTCAGCGCCCCTCCGGGGCAGGAGCAGCCAGCTCCCGGAGCCTCGCCACCCCCTTCTGCGCCGCTGCCGCCGGCTTCTTCAGCCCCTGCCCGGAAGGGCCATCAGGTGGCCCCGCAGCCCCTGCTCCAAGGCCACGGCCCACCACCCCAGCCCCAGCTGCGTCCCTGCGAAGCGGCTCTAGGGGCAGCTTCCGGGGGGAGTCCCGGCTGCCCCCTTTTGCCGGACAAGAGCGCGCCCGGCCTCAAAGGGAAGGAGCCGGTGGTGTACCCCTGGATGAAGAAGATCCACGTGAGCACGGGTGAGTCGGCCTTCTCCAGGGAGACTGGGGACGGAGTGCGCGCGGCGAGGTCCAGGAGGCTGGGCTAGGGCTGGGCTCGGATTCTGGTTCGCGCGGGATGGCACATTTCCTAGTTTTAAAGCGAGACCCGGAAAGAAAGGGGCAGTGAGAACCCCCTTTGTATGCGGGGCCCTTGAG